>CM033319.1:26818468-27475551 GCA_019359835.1 Pharus latifolius
TCAAGGTCATCTGGCTGTATTCCAAATATGCCATTCAAGTTTATCCTGAAATCAAACTCCTGGCGGAGTCGTTTTTGCGAAAAATTGAAAATTTCAGAAACTTCAGGATTCTATCTGAACTGACCGGACATTGTCCGCCCAGTTCAGACACTGTCCGGTCATATCGGACAATGTCCGCTCAGATCAGACACTGTCCGGCATGTGCATAACGGTTCAGTTATAAATTTCTCCCGAAGTCCTTTTCTTCCCCAAATCGTGTTTTTGTGTTTGTTTCCTCCACAGTTCTTCCTCTCACCACTGTTCAAGCCTTCTCCTCCGGACAAGAAGATCCGTCCGGCCTTCGTTTTTAACTCCTGTGCTTCATCCTCTCCTGATTTGGGTGAGTTTTTCTTCTTTTCCTTCACATTTTCATGCATTACATCTCATAGTGATTCTAGGGTTTGAAATTAACAAAATGATTATGCATGTCAAATCTAGTTATAGATTCATGAAATTGACATCTATGAGTGGTCATATTTAAGCTGATTTGTGCAAAATTAGAGTTTGTCATAGACATGCATGATATAAGTAGATCAAATTGCCATCTAGGGTTAGATTTTGGAACAAAATCAACTATGCTTTGTATGCAAATGTGATGATCAAATTGAACCAAATCTGTAGGGTTGAATGTTGGTTTCATATTGGATTTGTTCAAATTATTTACAATGCACAAGATAAGTAATTAGATGAGTATATCGTAGAAGATTTTCTTGATTGCATTAGAATCTTGGCTATGATCAAATCAAATTGAGTAAAGTAAAACTGAATCAAAGAGCAGAAAAGGATGGATATGGAGTACAAGCTAACATCTATTAGTAAATGCATGAGTAAGATTGATTCATATAAGGACTAGGTCATGCATATATATCCATCGGAATCCTAGTTCATGCTTCTCCTATCACCTCCTTCGAGTCATATCATGATCAAATTATCCATCTTTTCTTTCCAGAGTCACTATGACTGGAAGAATGAAGCAAACTAGCCGTCGTCATGGGCCTGGGTCTTCTCAACAAGCTCAACCTATCGACTGGGATTCTTTGGCTATTGATGAGGATGATGCAGCTCCAACATCTCCCATAGGATCTCCCATTGATGATTCCGACTCAGTCGATAGCAGCAGCAGTAGTGGTGATGAGCAACCCAGAGGCCATCAGACTTTCACCGCTAGTGCTATTCGGCGAATTCGTCAAAAGAACCCGTATGAGCATCCGAGGACATGTACTGAGAGGAATTTCTGGAATGCCTTCCATATGTCTCAGTATCACACCAGATTCTCCTCCGCCAAAGTATTTGGGCATCAGGCCATTGACTGGAATTTGATAGAGAGCAAAATTCACTATCCTCTACGGGGCAAGTTCATGGCTGTCAGGTTGCTCTCCTTCACCGAGATGAAGGAAGACTGGAAGTGGAACGTGGACATCATCCGCTCGTTCTTCGCATCTCTTCATGTTGCCTCGGATCGATCCCACGTCGTATTCATGAACAACAACTCAAGAAGGACTCTCACCAAGGAACAGTTTGAAGAGGCTCTACAGATCGAACATGTTGACAACAGCTTCTTCGCCTTTGATGAAGTTCGAGTTGAAGACGTGGCTCATCTCTTCGACAATCCAGATCCAAATATTGGTAAAGTCTCTCAACTGATTCCTCCGGTGGCCATTCTAGAAAAGCTGAACTGCATGACTATCTTACCAAAAACCGGAGATCGCGGAGCTGTCACGTCTACCATGCTGCGACTTCTGAGAGCCCAAGTTGACGAGACACCATTCGACATTGTGGAGTTCATGTTCCACGAGATGCAGGAAGTTCAGATGGACTCGAAGAGGCTTTTGCCCTTCGCACCTTTCATCGCTCATACTCTGACCTACTTTGGACTGCATCGAGCTTCCCGTCCTACTTCTATGGAGTATTACCGGTTGAAGAGCCTGGGGATCCTTGTTCGCTATGAAAATCAAGTTGGATCACCAATTCATGGAGATGAGCCTATGTCTCCGGTCGCGGGAGCTCCCTCTCCACTTCAGTCCTACTCCATCTCCCAGAGCCCTGACGTCTCAGCTTCATATATGATGATCATGGAGCGGCTGGATCAGATGTCCATGCGATTCGAGACTCGCTTCGATGAGGTTGACACCAGATTGAGCTCCATCGACCATCGCCTCAACGTCATCGAGCCTCGCATCGATTCTATGAGTCAGGATATCTCTGAACTGCGGGGACGATTCGACGCAGGCTAGTATCAGCGTCGTCGTCGCAGCGATTCTTCTTCCGATCATCCTCCGCATCTATGATCTCTTGTATCTATGTCCTCTCTCCTTTTATGGATGTTTGATGACAAAGGGGGAGAGTTATGTTATGAATATGTGTTATGGATATGTGTGATGTGGTTATGTATATGTGGTATGGATATGTGTGATGATTGTTGTCATATGTCGTACTGTGGATGTATTTATGTCGTCGTTTTATCGTTTATGAATGTATGAACATGAACATGGGTATAGCTTTGTTATAAAAATGCTGCTTTTTTATCTCTCTTGTGTATGTATGTGTTGATACGTATGGATATCTTGTTATACCTTGTTACGAATATGTTTATGAACTTGAATGTAAGATTCAGGGGGAGCATCTCTTGTTTATACTCATTTTTTTGATATCCATATGTTTTATGCATAACGGTTGTCATCAATCACCAAAAAGGGGGAGATTGTTGAATCTTGAGCCCTAATTAGGGTTTTGGTGATTAATGACATCCGTGAGATTTGTGACTAACCTCTGTATGTGAGACTCAGGTAAATCAAAGGAGAAAGCATCAAGGAAAGACAAAGCAAGGTTATCAAGACTCTATGAAGCGAAAACGACGAAAATCTCGACAAGAGTACAAATACCTAAACCTAGCGCTTTCTTGTTTTGAAATTTTCTAGGTTAGATGGTCGTACTATTAAGAGGGGTCTTAGCACAAGTATCTTGATCAACCTTGAAGTTTTTAGAAGCATATTTGCATTTACATTTGCCCTAAATCAAAGTTGAGTAAAATTTTCAGAGGTTTGTTTTCGTTTTGTACTAGCCGGACAGTGTCTGAAGTGACCGGACAATGTCCGGCCAATACAAATAATTTCAGAACTTTGCAAACAAGTGCAACAGAGACAAATACATTTGTCCGGTGCATCTGTCCGATGAAGACCGGACATTGTCCGAAGTGACCGGATAATGTCCGGTCAGTACAAATGTTAACAGCATATTGAATTAAGACAAATGTATTTGTCCGGAGGATGTGTCTGAAGTGACCGGACATTGTCCGAAGTGACCGGACAATGTCCGGCCAATACAAATGTTGGGCTATTATAAGGGCTGTGTTAACAGAGACAAATCTATTTGTCCGGACAAATCCCATATGTCCGGCCCATACAAAAATATGGAGTGTTTTTTGTTAAGTGTCAACAGAGACAGATACATCTGTTCGGACATTTTGTCCAGACAAATGTATCTGTCCGGCGTGTACAAATCATTTTGAACAGGGGTATCAACAGAGACAAATGCATCTGTCCGGACAAATACATTTGTCCGGCCTTCACATTTTAATCCAAACGGCTACTGACACTCGTATTTCACGTGAATAACGGTCAAAATTTTTGTACTGTCCGAAGTGACCGGATAATGTCTGGCCAGTACAACTTTCGCCCAATCTTCTTGAAATTGACCGTTTTTGCTGAGTGTATAAATAGATCACTGTTGTAGATGTCTTATACACACGAAATACATCTCAAAAACCCTGAGCAACAATGTGCAAGCCCTCTCACTTCCATTCTCTAGCAATTGAAGTCAAAACTTGAGAAATCTTGAGTGCTAGTTGAGTAAATTTGTTTCCAAGCCTTCTTGCATTTGCATTATGTTCATCAAACTTTGTGGTTCATCAAGCAAAGTGCTAGGCTTGTTACTCTTGGTGATTGCCGTCACCTAGACGACCCGGGAGGTCCGGCGATCTCTCAATCGACGGTGTGTCGGAGAGGCCCGGTGATTGGTTGTAAAGGCTCGGAGCTCGCTTATCCGGAGTGGAGAAGGGCTACCCCAAGTGAAATCGAAGCATAAGCTCAAGCGAAGAGCGCTTCAACGAGGATTAGTGGAAATCGGTAAATTTCTGAGACCTTGGGAAAAACTCGATCTCTTCGGTTACCTCTACTACTTGCTTAATTTTCGTAGTAATTGAATTGTTGCTAGTAATCTTTTGGAAAGTGCAAAATCTGTATTGAATTGTCTTTCATATCATTAGAAGATTTGTTATTGCAATCTTAGGTTGTTAAACCCTAGTTTAGAAGAAAATTTTTAAAACCGCCTATTCACCCCCCCTCTAGTCGGCATCCTTCGATCAACAGATAGGACTCGACTCCAGTTGCGGCTAGCATGGGATGAGGACGACCTTTCCAACAACGAGGATGATGCTGAGTTTGATCAACTCACCCGGACGAGCACTCAGACTGAGAGCCCCTCCATTGCATTTTGTTGTAAGTTTTCTCTTAGACATCGATTATTTTGTTTTGTTATATTGTTCTTTTTTTCTCAGATAGTTGCCTTTTAATAGGCCCATCAACTCATCTCTATTGTCAACGAGGCGGGAAATGTGTTGTCTACTACTGCAGAACTACAAAGTGTGGCTCTAATGAGAGAGTTCATAGAGGTATTAGCCTAATCTTCATTCAATTAGTGAAATCTTGTTATATCTAACTTCTGTATCTCTTCCTTATAGTGTCCAAAATATTAGTGGATAGCGGCTCTGCCTTACCTACCGTGGTAGAAGTCAAATTGCCTCCACCAATGTAGACCAGCTCTCATGGGGCCACCTCTTCCTCCCATGGAGGCTCGGCACATACATGTGGTCATGTGGATCTAGGGGGCCTCGAGGTCTTCGAGTCACATGTGCATCCAATGATTCTTCTGACATGAGAGTCTGATGTCAAAGAAGATGACACGCTTCCATTGTCTCCTGGAGCCCCATTGCCCACACAGTCGACACAACTGACTCAACCATCCATGAGTTTGACATAGTAGCAAAGTTACTACAAATAATGGTCGAGGTTGACCGTGTAGGATCAAGGATGCCGACTAGAGGGGAGGTGAATAGGAGGCTTTTAAAATTCTTTTCAAATAAACAATTTTTGCAAGATAATTATGAAACCTAGAATTAGCAAAGAGGTTTAAAACAATCTAATCAACTAGTTGCATTCGACCATATGAAATATTTGCCAACACATGCAACAATAGTAAATTAAGTAATTGTATCAAGATCAATATGAATCATACAAAAGAGAGACAATTGACACAATGATTTTTTAGCAAGGTCTCAGAGACTCACCCGCTCTCCCCTATTCCTCGTTGAAGCACTCACACGTGAGCCTCGCTTTTATATCCACGAAGGATATCTCACTAGGGGTTGCTCCTTCTCAACACCGGATAGGCAAGCACCACACCTTTCATAAGTTCTTGCCGGCCTCTCCAACAAACTTTAACCAGAGAGATCGCGACTCTCCTCCGACACCGTCTAGGCGAAGGTGATCGCCAAGAGTAAAAAGCTGAATGTGCACACTTGAACCAAATCACATGCTAGAAGCTCAAAGATGTAAATGAATGCTCAACACTCTAGCAGTAACATGCAAATGGCGATTGAAGTGCACTAAGCACTATTAACTTCACCCAAATGCTTCTTTCTCAAATCCACTCAAGATTTGGGCTCAAATCTAGCCTCTAGATACAAAATCTCATATGCAATGTCTTGGCTAGCATTTCAACAGTATATTCTACTTCTTGAGCCACCACAAATGAAGGCAACACACAAGATATATATAACCCTCAAAGAAAACTAGCTGTTTGCCACGAACAGGCAAAATTTTGTACAAGCCGGACATTATCCGGCCAGTACAACAAATTTCGACCGTTGCAAACGAGCAGTTATCATTGGGAGACTTTTTGTAAAGGCCGGACAATGTCCGGCCATGTCGAACAAAAAGCCCCAGAAATATATATCTGTCTCTGCTTCACTCTCGGCTCAAACAATTTGTACAGGCCGGACATTGTCCGGCCATACCGAACAAAGTCCGGCTTGTCTCGGAAAAAAGCCCCCGAACAGATGCAAACGTCTCTGGTTCACATTTTGCAATATGCTCAAAAAATTTGTAGAATGTCCGGCCATTTCGAACACTGTCTAGTCAAAGCACGTCAATAGTAAAACAAGCATAACTTTTGATCCAGAGATCTGATTGAGGTGATTTTTGCCTTTTTGGAAAGATAACTCAATGGGATACAATTTTGTCAACAGGATCAAGACCTAGAAAGGCCTAGATATTTCTAGAAAATTCAAAAACCTTCCTGCTGTCAAAATGTCCGACACAAATGTCATTTCTAAATGCAATTTGTCTGTTTTCTCGCGGATATGTTTGCTGACACTTAGCAACGACTACGACCACACAGGTCAAACATCCGGTCAAAAACAGGTGATCGAGTGGATTTGGTCGAGCGAACGCAACCGAGCTTAAAGCTGATACGACCAACTTCAACTCCTACGACCACGACCACGACCAAATCTTAAACAAGGATACTGCTAAACCAGCAACATGACCACGACTACGTACCAAACATGGATACGATCAGAATGAGCAAATATGATTACGACCAGCTCTAGAAAAAAAAAACCAATTTAAATAACTGGCGATCAAGACTAAGTGCAGTTTTCAAAGCATTTTCTCTAATACAACACAAACTACACTTAGACTTTCTAGCAATGCAAGAGGCGATAAAACACTAGTGTAAGATGATATGAATGTATTTAAACTTGCACACTAGATAGATTCAAGCTACTAGTTTCCGACCTCTCTTAATAATACGGTCTAACTAGTAAAAAAAATCTTATCAACCCATCTACCTTCAAACACCGAAACTGATAAAATCCTAAGAAAACAATCCTTAATCTTGGATTTTACCTTTCGATGAAGCTCGACCTGGTGAAGCTCAATCCCTCGAAGCTTGTCCTCGCAAAGCTCGCCTTACTAAGATTGACCTCGCTCGAGATGACTCATATCGGCTTCATCCTTTGCACGCCCTTACTTGCTTTCATCTCGCGGCCAATTTGAAACTACAACACAAACACTCAATGCACAATATTAGTCTCATATATAGGTCGTCATTAATCACCACCAGAGAAATTACTCCACACAAGAGTTAACTCAACAATTTCTCTTCTCGGTGTTTAATGACTAAACCAATCTCAATAAGCAACAAATGAGTAAGAGATGAAATACATAATCATATAGAATCGTATATGATAAAGACATACACACATGATCTATATTACACATGTTGATGAGGACATCACTTCTTCGGATACACGCACCAACCATAATCCTCCGTTTGTTACACAAGGACCAATAACGTGCAGCAAAACCCGATTGTTGCATTGTCAGGTGAACTCGTTCCTAAGTTTATATATATATGGTTTTGAGAATGGTTTACTATCTAATAGTGATAATATTCTGCTTAGGAACCATGGAGAGGACCAACAAGGACTCAAGGACCAGCAAGGAGCCCAAGTCGAGTTGGAGTCCGGGATGGATTCGAGTTGGAATCCGATTCGGCCATCCATGAGCAGTCTGCCTTCAAACGACCATAACTCCCTCATACGAAGTCCGATTGGGACGTTCTTATAGTCCACGGAGAAGCCCATGACAAGATATTTCCAATGGATCTATCCCCACGTCCAAATTCCTTCTGAATCACCTGTAATTGATAAAACAAATTTCGACCAGATTCTGATTGGGCCTAGTCAGTACTGCGTTACCTTTTTGGTTGGGTCAAGGCCCATGTATCGAGTTAGAGTCCGAGTAGGGAAAGAGTCCATGTCGGTTTCAGGTTTTCTTACCTGGTCACCGACCTCTTTTACCTCCTCTATATAATCTGGCCGAACCATTAGGGTTCAGCGGGTTTTGTTTAGTCATAGTCTTTCCTTCGTGAAGCTATTGAGATATTCTTTTTAGTCGGCTAGATCAACATCAATATCTGTATTCGGAACCCCAACTCTTTTTCGTGATTCAATCTATATTTGCAATTTCATATTGCTTGTTTATCTTGTTCTTACTTGTTCTTCGATTGCTTGCAGGAATAGATCTTCTTGATCAGATCGATCGTGCTTCTAGTTTGGTCGATAACAATCCGAAGTTGGTTCAGCGATTGCCAGTGCGTATCATTCGTGTACGGTTGGTAGCCGGATCGTGAGAGTTGTCTTCACAAATCGATAATTCTTGTTCTCATCGAAAGATCGGACCGCCCGCGTCACATCACATGTCATGATGGCAATCAGATCAGATGACTAATATGATGAGCTTCCCCTCAGCATATGCATCGATGTCAAAACCTCAATAAGGAGCCATCAAACTTCAGGATTTATCTCATGATATTCTAATTTATACTTAGCACAAGATTGATGCAACCACCAAGCTCCCCCTCTACATATGCATCAATATTAAACCCACAACTAAGGAAACATCCATTTCAGAGTTTATCAATAATCAATTTAATTTACTTGTGCTAAATCAAGATTTATCTAAATTGTCATTTAATCATCAAATCTGACATTCTCCAGATTAACTTTAATCATCAAGGATTTATCCAAATCGTCATTAATCATCAAAACCTAAATAGCTAAATCGACCTAGATCCAACAGACTGCAAGTGGGATAGACCCTTCCAATATCGTCGAGGAGTCTAGGTAGCCTCAAGCACTAACACGTTGTTGGCAAAGAAATTTTTGCTTCATGGAATTTCTCTCCTTTCTATTTTTATTTGCAAGCGTGCTATTCTGTTTCAATAGAAAACGTAAAGAAAATGGAAAAGGACAAGAAACATGCACAAATAGACTTGTTTTCATTAATTCCCAATTGAATTATGAAATACAAATTTTGTAACTTTTGTTCTTTATTCTTCCACGTCATGATGGAATCTGACATCAGGGTCAAAAACTTAGTAGAAAACCTCCAATTAAGTTGCGCTTTGAGTCGTCTTTTTCAAACTTCACTTTTGCTCTTTATGGAACGGTTGGAAAATGCAATGCAATGTAGGTTGTAGTAATAGTGGCCTTCGCTTCGTTAGTCTTGGCAGTGGAAATGTCTTGCCTCGTTGGCATCCAAGACGTATATAAGGTCACATGACAAGCTTCATCGACAGCTAGCCATACAACTGTTCGGCCTCATCGGTCGTGGACGAACTTGTCACATTCGCCTCATTAGTACCCGACAACAAGTTTTTGTCGATGGAGACAGCCTGATGAAGTGCATAGCGAAATTGACCTTCGCCTTGTAGATACCTGGTCAATTAATTGTTTGGCCTCATCAGTCATGGACAAATGCATGTATGGAAGTGACAAGACTTTAATAATCTTACACAATGCATATGAGGAGCAGAACGGTGCTTTGTCAAATAGGATGTGCTGCCTTAAAAATGGGGTACAAGGAACTTGATATGAGAGGAAACATGTTTTGGTACACTTGGCCTTATTGGCTGAGTAGACGAGCACATGCCATGAACTGCTCTAATGAGACAACGCTTCTCCAAATCTTTTGAAGTCAAGCGGAGACTTGTCGTCCTTCTGTCTTGTTGATGAGTAATAGGAACAGGGCGCTAATCGCACTTCCAAGGTGAAAATATCATAGTTTTATCTATGACTCATTATTTGGGAGTAGAGTCATCGTGATGTAGTTGCATGAGGCAAAGAATTTTGACTCAAAATTTCTCTAGAGCCTATCTCTCTGCCTCCCTACATGTGTTCTCTTGAGGTGTGTTTGAATGACCAGGAGGGGTCTCTTTATAGAGGGTTTAACCTCCCTTTTTTTTAAGGAAATATTGTTTTGTTACTCAAAAGCTTTTTAATCTTTCTCTCATGACAGGTGGGGCTAGTTAAGAAGCATCGTTTATCCATAAGAGCCATCGTTTATCCAAATGGTTGATAGAATTTAACACTCTTGACACACTCTCTTTCATTACTCTTCTATGCCCTCTTTTCTATAATTTTTGTCTTTGTATGTGTGTTTGATTTGCTTGTAAATTTGAAGATATGTCTGTATATTACGAATTACAAATTATTTGATTTGAAACAATGAATATTGAGGAGTAATGAACAATATTAGCTCTATTTGGAAAGTAATGCCATGGGTAGAGACATTACCTATGGCTATATAACGTCACCAATCATGACGTTACTATTGTTACTAGCTGATTTAGGGCAATAACACTACAATATGTGGCGTTATATATGAGAAGGAAACACCACAATCCATGATGCTACATATCTATAGCTAACACCACACCTAAAATATCTAGTAAATACCCTCACTTATCACGCAAAAAATGGCTGAAGACAGTTAAGCCCGTGGGTAATACCATAGAATGTAGCACTGCAGCTTATCTGGTAGCGCCATGGCCTGTCGTGTTATTTGACTACTGATTTGATTAGTCCATCTCTCCTACATAGCATTGAGGGGTTTGATAATATCATGGGCTGTGGCGTTACCCCATTATATCTATTGTTTTGGTCCATGGCATTAAACTATGCACCCAATTTGGGTCTATTTGGTGAAATAATAATTTTTAGTGTCTAATTTTAAATTAATAATAATAATGATTATTTAATTAAAAAAATTTCTCTTACAGCACGCATAGTCAAAAGTGCAGTGGAAAACATACACCGAATGGCAAAATGCTTGTCATGTTGGTTCCAAGTCAAACTGGACTTTTGAGTCCAAAGCTTTCTAATTAATGTGTTATCCGGAGTTCGGGACCCAGGCCATACACAAGGACAAGTTTCATATGCTTCCATAAACATAGCCTCCAAAACAATTTCGTAAAAATAAATGTTTTGCATCCATCCATCCATTCACATATAAATGGCATAATTTTATATATGCCGCTCCAAATCTAGCAATTTGAAAAAATACGATTACAAATTGTAGGTTTACAAATATGCCACTCTAATGTAGTACAAAGTGATATTTTTGAACACGGCATTGTGTTTGGAGTGTTATATTTGCAAACTTGCAATTTGTAATGGTAGTTTTGCAAACAGTGAGGGCCAGCCAAATGAGCATATTTGCAAGGTGAGCACCCGCACAAGCCCCCCCTCACCCCCAAAAAAAAAATTAGGAGCCTAAGATGGTTAATAGTTTAGTCTAACTTAATTATTTTTGTAGTTAACAAATGATAAAATTGGTAATTCAAACAAGGAGAAAGTACTATATCAGTTCCTCTACTATGGGGTTTAGGTCCATTTCAGTTATTAAATTTTTTCAATGTTACATTTGTATCCCTTAACACTAAGACCTTGTTCAACAGGACACCTAAAAGGATTGATAGTCTAAAATTTAGGTATCAGTAATACCTTTTTTGCTCCAACAGAATACCTATCTTGATTCTTATTTTAGATATTACTGCAGAGAATTAGTAAATTTAGGTATTCTCTCTCCTCTACCTATTTGTTTTTGGGTTTAGAGATTCTGTTGGAGAGAGTAGAAATTTAGGTATGGAATCTTTTTAAGGAGATATGTATATGAGGATATAGAGATCCAATTCTGTTGGAGAAGGTCTAAGGTAGGTACTATTTTTTGTCTCTCTCGCTAAGAATTTCACGAGTCGGACTTCAATTTACTAAGAAGAGAATAACAAGTTAGCTGTAAGAATAATCGCCAACAACACAGGGTCTCTAAATTGTACCCACACCCACCTCCCCCTGATGGACTGTACTGGGCTGGGACCAGATGAAAAAGAAGCCCAGATAGCTTAAGCTTAGATGCCCCCCACACAAGCCGGCGGAACAGCATTCGTACGGTCAGTAACTCGTAGGTTACTTGCTAAAGCTAAAGTCCTCCAGTAACGTTTGTCTCTTCCGGACATGCGCATGAGACAAGATAAACCTAACTGCCTAATTAATTCCATATGGGCGATATGGGCGGGATTAGGCTGAGTCCAATCTACTTGCTGTTTGGAGTAGTGAGCATATGTCACAAGTCAAATAAATATTTCTCAAATATTAAACACTTCAATACATTAATTCTTGACAACAGATAAATTGCCACATTATCCAAAACAACACTCACCTTTTATTAAAAGTTATTCATTCAAAAACTTCACAAAAAACTAGTCAACATGGCCTTCAAACACACATTATAGGTTGACATGTGAACAAATCCAACTCTAGACCCACTTGTCATTGTCTATAACTAAATTAATTGACACCGCATATTTCCAACAGTAAAAACAATAAAAAACACATGCTAGAGGGTGACAGGTAGGATAAAGTTGCTAGACCCATTTGTCAGTGTCATAAATAGGGGTGGGCGTGGGTGGTCGTACGAAGCAAGGGCATGCACCCAAACAGCCCACATGGTTTGTGGGGTCCACGTGCTTCGCTTCACACACTCACATTTGCACTTGCTACAACTAGAATTACCAAATTTTGGGTCTACTTGTTTGTATGTAGGTGCACAGTGGATCGAGTGGCACAGGATGCCACGTGGGTGCGCTCTACAGACCGTGCTGCCAAGAGCCAAACCATACTCCAATGAAGCCACTTGCACTGGCATGCGGCTCATGGGACCACATGCAAGTGTGCATGTGTTTGTTGCTTGACCACATGTCAGTGTGCGATTCATCAACCTTGCTTTAGCTGAGCTAGCCCTAATCTAACCATAGCAAACCGGCTCAAGAGTTGAACTCAGCTTTATAAACATACAGATTTTTCAGTGTTGGTTGTCCATTGATCACTCCACAGACGCCAAATTAAGCACTATTGTTAGCAACGTGCAAAACTTAACATTGTTATTGTACGGAGCGCCTCACCTATATCTCACTATGTATATATCTATGCTCCTCTTGCCAATCTCTAAAGTGTGTGGATAAAAAATATTGGTAGTTAGTGCAGATTATAAAGGTTCGTAAGTCATACAAATAGGTCCTATTTAGTTCGATTTCACGGTTTGTAGCACTTTGGGGCCAACGTTTAGTTGGTTACCAACGAAAATGTAGTAAAAGGCCTCATATATTATTTCCATATTTGCCTGAGAAGTTTAGCAAAAGGTCTTATTGGCCTTTCTTACATCTCACGGACTCAAGTACGGTGAGTCATATTTTGTTTAGACAAAAATGCCATCAAACCAAATTGGGTCTTAGACTAATAACCAATAATTAGTAGCACTTTGGTGCTGTGCCAACCCGTTGCATCAAAACAAGCATATGAATATTCTAATAGAGACCATGGTTTAAATTTTAACATATGCAAATTATGGGTCTAAATCACATTCTACTGGCGGGCGGATTATTTGTTATTACTAGTCATCAACTTCGTGTACTTACACAAGCTATTTATTACCTATGATTTTTAGAGATTTTGTTTTGTTTATGTGTTCATCGTCCTATTAATTATTTATGACTTTATAGTTTCCTATAATTTTTTAAATATTGAACATTACTTTGAATTCTAGTCCAAATATTAGAGTTTGTATTAATTTAGGATTCCGATATTTAATCTAAATCTTAGAATTTGTATTTGATAAGAATTTATATATTTAATTTTCCGTAATATTTGATCTTAGAGTTTATATTAGTTAAGGCTTCTAAAATTTAGTAATTTTAATTCAATTTTTAATTTTCCTTATATTTAACTTTAGAATTTGTATTAGTTAAGATTTCAGAAATTTAATAATTTTAATTTAAAATTTTCAATATTTTGTCTTTGAGTTGTATCAATTAAGAATTTCTTTTGTAAACTTGAGCCGTTATATATTTATTATATGTTTTTAAAATTTTATAATTTTAATAGTATTAATTTTGAATTAAGGTTTTAGAAATTTAATAATTTTATTTCTGAATTTTAATTTTCCTTAACATGTAGTCTTGGACTTTGTATTAGTTAAAATTTCATAAATCTAATAATTTTCATTTTGAAATTTTAATTTACTTAATATTTAGTTTTAGAGTATGAATTAGTTAAAGTTTTGGAAATTTAATAATTTTAATTCAAATTTTTAATTTTTCTTAATATTTAGTCCTACTAATTGTATTAGTAAATGTTTTTGAACTTGATTTTAATTTAGATTTTTTTACTTTTTCTAAATTTAAAAAATTTAACAATTTTAATTCTGAATTTTTTTTATTTATTTAATATTGTATTATTTAAGATTTTAGAATTTTAATAATTTTTATTTTTAATTTTAATATTTTGTATTAAAATTATATTAGTTAAAGATTTTTTCGTAAATCTGAGCTATTATAATCTAGAAGCACCAAATCAATAGTCATATATTTTTCCTTTTTTATTAACATGAAAATTTCTTGATTTTTGGATTAATGTGGGAACACTTATGAGGTCTATAATTAATAATATATAGATTTTTTTTCTTGATTAACTTAAAAATTTCTTATTTTTTATTAATGTAAGAGCACTTACAAAGTGAATAATTAGTAATAGATAGATTGATTGATTTGTATTAAAATCTTATTAGTTAAGAATTTCTTTTGTAAATCTGACCTATTAGAAGGCCAGATTTTTTTTCTTAATTAACATGAGATTTTTTGTATTTTTAGGTTAAAATGGAAACTCCTATAGAGTTTGAAATTAATAATATATAGATATAGATAGATACATAGATTGGATTCCATCCTCTGACCTTGTAAGTCATAAATTATATATGCTAAGCAATGGATTCAGGCGGTCTCAATAAAGAAATAATTTGCACTTTTTGTGAGAACGAAGAACAAGAAAAGCTTAGCGCTCGCCTGTTTAGGCCAGTGCAAACGACGAGCGCGTCCGTGCAGTACAAAGATGTGACGCCAGCCATCCCGTCCTGTAGTTCCCATGTTGGTGGATTTTAGCGCAGCGGAGCTGCGCGCGAACAGATCGACATGGGGTGATGGTCCGGCGGAACGTCGTGGGGCAGGCTTGCGTAAGGCCTCGGGAGCCCCCCGCTGGCAGCAGGCTGTCCCATGGTCATGGATCGCAGCTGTGCAACAAAATTTGGTTCGCGCGTTACATAGTACCAGGGTGAAAAGAAATAACATGGGCCGAGATGCGGGGCACCGCGGATTTGTTTCAATTGAAAGATTCTCACAAAAAAAATTTTGAGAATTTTTAAAGGTTTTGAGAGTGTAATGATCTTTATGGATTTAAAATTTATATAGGAATTCTCCAATCCAAACAGGATTTAACTGGAACTAGAAAAAAAACTTGAAACTCGTCAACAAGTCAGATTCGGCTCAATTTTAACTCGAATCAAACTCAACTCGAAGAGGATAAATCAAGTTGAGTCGAACTCATACTAGCTACTCTGGTTTGGCTAATGCAAAATCATTTGAAATTAAATCATTAATCGTTTTATAATTATTTAATTATATAACCAACTAGACCATAACATTAGGCCATTAGACCACTACATCACATGTCAACCACTCTATTGATCGCACCGCCCCCATCAACAACTCCTCTTGTTCTTGCTCCACTCAGATAGCTAATAACACACTGTCATTCATCAATTACTAGTTATAATTATTTTACTCTACTCGCTCGTAACAACTCAAATTTGACTTAATTATCTTAAAGATTAAGCCAATCCTCTTCTCTGGTGTGACTCTTATCAAGCCGAATCAATTTGATTTGTTATCATCCTGCCCCTAACTGTTCAAATAAGAACAAATGTAACCAGATGCGGTGGTGCATCGAGAAACATGATTCTACGTGGTTCACAAAACTTGAAAGCCGGGTATTAGTGGAGCCAAAGGCTAAAGGGGACATGGCCAGGGAGATGAGAGGTGTATAAATTTCCGCATGTTCTCCCAATGCAATTTGTTCATCTCTTTCAGAAATCATTCCTCCCTAGACGCATCAAGCCTAGCTCTAGAAGCAAACAAATCAGGTGAGGAGCACAATTCCAAAAATACATGTTTATTCGATACTAACAAAGCTAGATATTTCAACAACATACTTAAAAGTAATCGAGAACTTATAGATAAGGGAGTACTCATGTAATGTAGAATATAACTTTGTAGATATGTTATTACTTTTGACCAGAGCGTCGGACATCTCAGTTTTACTAATTAATAAAACCATAGGGCGGATATGCTATTACTATGACCTTGTTAGTTGTTAATTACCCGCAAGAAGCGACTCATCAATGCAATCCTAATTACAATCATAACGAGGTCCTACATGCGTTTTACGATCTATAGTCATCAAATAAAGTGTTATTTAATTGGTGTGATGAGAATCAAATCATGATATTTAGACAAAAAAAACTCACGTATCACATTAGTCAGAGTACCACCAATTAATACGAAAATATAATCTATAAGTACACTTTAGGTATTGCATAGAGCGTAAAATTCTGAATACATTTTAAGGAATTAACAGGAATTTTTCAAAATATTTTAATCAAATAAATTCCCAAATACTTATGTAGCAATAGGGTGATGAGGCAAAGATCGTAGAGGCGTTGGAGGTAAGCGAGAGGAGGTACTGAGCGTGGAGGAGGCGAGGTTTGGCAAGTCAAGGTGAGGTTCGATAGTTGGAGGAGGCGAGGTTCAGTGGGAGGAGGAGACAAGGTCGATTGAGACTGTGATGTGGTTTTGTGGTGATTGGTAAGTCAAAATCAGTGAAAACGGGAGGACGACGAGTACTAGTTGATAATGCACGAACAAAAAATGATTATGAAAAAAAAGAATTACACCTAAGAACCATGCCACCAAAATTGGTTGACCTAGTTAGTGTCCACATCTTGCCTAACAGCAACTAAAAAAACTATCTTTATTTTTTTATAAAAATCAATTCAATATATATATATATATACAAATTATCATATATATTTGAATCTGTACAATAAAATTATATGATATCTAAATTCTATAAAGATAAAAATTCTTACGAATTACACGATAATTTGCTTTCAAAGGACTTGAATTTCTAAGTTTTACTGATCCACACAATTTGACGTAAACTATTTTGGATGTTGAAAACATCTCCATCTCCGATCATCCCCACCTCCAATTCTCCAAAAGAAACCCGCACGTGACCTGGCTTACCCAACCGCTCCTTTACACCGGTGCCACGCTGTACCCACCGACAGTTGCACCCAACCCTCCCATCGGCCCCACAGGCGGGGACCAGCACTCGTCCCGCTTGTCAGCGACACCTTACCCAGCAGGCCGCAGCGGGTCGCACGTGACGGCCGCAAGGGAAAAAAATAACCCGAGTCCACAGTACAACGAACGATGGCCCGTGCTTTTCTGTTCCAATCACAAGCGCACGCGTTACCACAAAAGTTGACAACTACGCTTTGCTTCTTGCCTCCCCGTCAAAGGGGCCCCGCGATTTATGCGTGCAACTAAACGTCGAGCGATATGGACCTCGACACGACATGCGAGCTTTGGCCGCAGCATCTCTTATCCAAACCCGTAAATGGCGGGTGAAATATTCCTACTGGATTGAGTTGGCATGGCGGTGTGGCAGTGTCCATGTGTCTTGGACTCGTCACAATTTCGTTTCTACTCCTCCCTCCGATTATAAACAGATGTAGCTTTAATATCTAAAAATAGAATCAATGCTTGAAAGACAATGATTATAGTACACTTATTTAATATTTTATTTGTTTTACAATATAAATTTATTTTTTATTTTCAAATATTTTACAATATAAACCTATTTACAATCATAATACTTTTTACGGTATGGTTAATGAAAAAATATTTTTTTAACTTATTTACTTCCACTTTTAATTTCATCACTAAATCTTAATCTAATGATCATCACTTGATCCAACAAATTTTAGTTCGCCGTATTATTTTAGTTTGTCGTATTTTCTTATACTAGATTGTTGCATTTTCTTGGTTGTCGATTTTTTTAGTTTTCCTATTTTTTTATGTTGTTACATTTTTTGTTTTAGGTTATCGTTTTTTAAGTTGTATTTTTTTTAGGTTGTTGCATTTTTTTATTTTAGATTATCATATATTTTTTATTGTCACATTTTTTATTTTAGGTTATTGGATTTTTTAATTTAAGTTGTTGTATATTTGTATTTTAGATTGTCACATTTTCTTATTTTAAATTGTCACTTTTTAGATCGTCACATTTTTCTTAGAAACTTTTTTATATGTTAAAATTATGAGTATCATAGCCATGCCTTACTTTTTAATATACTTTTATAATTTTGTCCTCGCTAATATTCTTTCTCGTTTATCCATTAGTACTCTGTCCACTCGCTTTCAAACTTTATTTAACATTGGTATTGAAGTTTAATGTAATTTTTTTCTCATTCTGTGTCCCTTAATTCATGCACGTGCAATAAGGGTTAGACCTGTTTAGAACGTTTATTTTGGAGGAAAGGAAAAAAATATATTCCCATCAAATGTTTATTTTCCTAGAATTTTTGCATTCTAAATAGACTCTTATATAGCGAAATAGAGGAAGTATATCTTATTAGTACCCTCTCTCAACTCTTCAAATCAAATATTAAAAATTTGTTTATATCTCAGTACATAGATTTTTGTTAATATTAGTAGATAATCTTTTTAGGAAATCAAACTTCCATCATTGATAGTGTTATTAAAGGAAATATATATTTTATAAATAGAAAAACACTATAAGCCTTCAAATTGTAGGGTGATATTTATTTGGAAACATAATAAGAATGCTATAATAATATCTAATTAAAAATAAAAGGAGTAGTTCATAACAACCTTGTATCTGAAAGAGACTGGCCTGACTTAAAATAGATGAATTTTATGGGAGTTTTGTAGATGATGAAATATTTAATGAGAATCAATGAAAAATATTCTAACAATTTTGTATGTTTCAAGCATAGTCTTATATTTGGTTTGGTGAAGTTGCATAAAAATGAAATGAAATAAATGAAAAATCCCACAATACTGTCGGCGCGACAAGAGTGAAAGGAAGTAAATTCTATGGTGACCTCTCTTTATACATAAAATTAAGTTGAAAATTGTGGAATTATGGTTTAGATCACATAAATAACACGATTAGACATGTCTTGATTGAGATATCGGGAGAAGATTCTCACTCCTCACAGATTTAGATTTTTTTTTCCTTGAAAGGAACAACTAGAGGGTATTGGGCCTATAAGAATTTGCAAGGAAATTCATCTAGTAGAGTTTGCATCCAACTTAAATATATAGTAGAATCAGATTTTAAACACCGAATCAGAAAAAGAAAAGAAGAAGCCGATTCAATGAATCTCATATCTTAATGTACAAGCCTAAACATTTTTCTTGCATGAAAAACGTTTGTTATGCTGGTGCACGTTTCATTTGAGTTAAATTGGGTTTAAGCTCCAACTTCCTTGCTGACTACTATTTTATCATGACGTATTGGCTTGTGACATGTACGATGAATCAAACTAGTTCTAACTGTACAGCTATAAGCTCATAAAAGATGGTACGACGAATTAATATCAAGATTCCAACTCCCCAGATGTTGAAGGGTCCCAGTTTTAAGTCTTCCTAGTCAATGGTGATCATATGTCCGCTTGAGGATACAACTCCTACTGGCCAGTCGTTAGACTTATAATTAAGGACGTTTGGTCTTACATGTTCGGTTTCAGCTGTTTGAATAAATCAAAACTGTCCCAAATAAGGGATTTTGGGCACTCGGAATTTGGTTTTTTAAACAAACTGAAGCCGAATCAAATAAGGGTTGTGTTTTGGGCTTCTTTTAAACTGAAGCACCTTTCGAATTAGAAATTTCAAATACATTTTAAACCTCCTCCACCGATTTATTAGGTTTATAATTTTAAATTGGTTTATAAATTTAACTTTAATTAGGCTAAGCAGGTCTCAAATCTAATGCTTATTTTATAACGAAGTTTTTATAATTAAAAATTCTAAATAAATTTAAATCATTGATTTATTATGTTTATAAATTTAAGTGGACTTATTTAGAGAAACTAGACTGCGCCTTAAATGGATTAACTTTATAAAAGTGAAGATGTGAGCAAATGACCACCACCACCGACAAAATTTTGGAAATGGATCATCATAAAAGCGAACAATGGGGAAAGGAGGCATGCACATATATATATTTTTAATTCTTTTTTCTTCTTTGCTAAAGCTGGATTTGATCCGACGGCATTAGTATTATATATGTGCATCATGTGCGCATTGTGATGAGTGTAAGATCCAGAAGCAACCGATATTATCACACGAAAAAACAGAATAGATCAAGAATGTATGAAACAGGGTAATTTTCACATTGATTTAATTTTTCATGTGTTAAATGTTGTACTCGTAAATGACTAACATGCTAAATAGATTAGAAAGAAATTTTAGCATACACATTGACAAAATAAATCACCCTGATATTGGTACTATCAAATAAACCTCAATAGTACAGCCGTACAATATCACTACTAATAATAACCAACTACTCTACATCTTTTTAAATGTAATTATAGGAAAACTTAGTAAAATGTGACGTTTTATGATTTTGATATAAGATATGCATTTTTCAAAACCATCTTTTCTTCTTTAATGCACACAATACTAATACGCTCGAATCATCTCTCAATATGTGTGTAAAACTAAAACTACATTTAGAAAAAGGGTGGTATGAAAAACTCTAGAAACATAACTATCTTATATCCAGAAATATCTCTACTCAAAGTTATATATTGTAAGCCAAAAAAGAAAAAAAAAAAAAAAAAGGGACCATGGTGATTTGTAAGTTTGGTTGAGTAGTGTGTAGGTTTGCTTAATAGAGCGGTTGCATCTCAAAAGAGCATCTAGAAAGTAAAAAGTGTATCAATCAGACAATCACCTTCTATGCACAATGTTATTGTCATAAATATTTCGGGAGATACTGTTGTTCATCGCCTTCGTGATGCACATGGTTGAGGGAATTGATAGAGACACAAGGCAGCAACACAACACCAACTCAAAATGGTAGTAGGTAGAAGCAAGATAGAGCAAAAAAATCAAGGCCGAAAAAAAATTGATTCTCTATGTTACTCAAATTTTTTATCTAATATAATACACTACTGATTTTTAGATACTTTGTTATGTGACACAAGATTTTTTTTATATTATATATTATTTTTGAACAGTCAACTCAGTAAGATGATCATAATACTCTTGTCAGTTATTCTTGAGTTAGACTTACTAATGATTTTAAATAAATAAAAAAACTGGAATACAAAATTTCAATTTTTGAAATTTTATTTTGGTCATTTTACAGAGTTGATTGGTCAAAAAATGACATATAATATTAGATAAAAATTCAATGACATGTAGTAAAGAGTCCAAAAATCAATAACATAAACATTTGACGTCAAATTTCAGTCCTATAGAATGAATTTTCCAAAAAGAAAAAATTATGGCTCATTTGAGTGAATAGACTCGGCCTTTAATAACAAAAGTTTGAATCATTAGATTAGAAACTAACAATTTAAATTAAGGTGGGTAAAAGATTTAAATTTTCTCACAATATAATTAACCTACAATTTTTTTTTACATTGATCTAAACCATCCGAATTTTGATAAGATGGTTGAGACGATGAAAAGTATATACTTTTATTTTTTATTTTTAAAGACAAGTGTCCAACTCCCTTCATTTCATTTCTTCATTAATTGCTGGTTTATTTGAGCTCTTGAGCATTCGTGAAATTATTGTTGCTTAGGCTAAGTCCAGTGCAGAGGTGCTTCGCGAGGCGCTTCAACAGAATATTCTTCAGTATATTCTGCGCCACGTGTGTGAAGCACCACCCCAAACATCCCCCTACTCTAATGCAGAGGCGCTTCGCGAGGCGCCTTCTCAAGCGCCTCCCTCTCCAATGCAAAGGCGCTTCGAGAGACGCTTCGTGCGGGACCCGCATATATAATATGTATTAAAGATTATAATTACTAAAATGAAATTCGGATAATTCGAACACAACCAAATAAAACATAAAAATTGTAAATAACATTAAAAAATTAACAATTTTTTTAAATTTTTTATTTAATAAATGACACATATAGAAATAAACAAGGCACATACTAATTAAAATTCGAATACATTTTAAACAAGACTCTGCACAAACTACTACATTTCGGTACCGTCGCCCCTGAAATGCTGTCGAATGTGCTCAACTAGATCCCGTTTCAGTTGCTGATGCGTTGGGCGAGCCCGGATTGCATCGTTCTGAGCTAGCATCTGTGCGAATATTGGCGGAGCACTCCCGTGGAGAGTAGGCGGTGTAACAGTAGATGTCCCTTGGCTATCGTACGACCCATCGGTCGGGTCATGAGAGTGTCGCTCATCCTCGATTATCATGTTGTGTAGGATGACACACGCTTTCATAATATTGGCAAGGGTTGACCGTCGCCAAAATCGACCGAGACCACGGACAATAGCAAATCGAGTTTGCAAGACCCCAAAAGCTCGCTCCACATCTTTTCTTGCTCCTTCTTGGTGCTGTGCGAACAACATGTGTTTCTCCGTTTGGGGCAAGGGAATGGTCTTCAAGAAGACAGCCCATTCGGGGTAAATACCATCGGCTAAGTAGTACCCCATATTGTACTGTGTCCCATTAACAGAGTATGAACAACAGGAGCTCGGCCGCCCAACACATCCGTGAAAAGGGGGGATTGGTTTAACACGTTGATGTCGTTGTTGGATCCGGCGACACCAAAGAAAGCATGCCATATCCACAGATCTTTGGATGCAACCGCTTCAAGTATTATTGTAGGGACTCCTTGATCACCGCGGGTGAATTGGCCCCTCCACGCAAGTGGACAATTGCACCATTCCCAGTGCATGCAATCGATGCTTCCCAGCATCCCTGGGAAACCTCGCTCCTCTCCTTGCTGGAGCACACGCCGGAGGTCGTCGACAGTAGGTTGACGAAGATATTCCTCCGCGAACCGAGTAATGATTCCTTCGATGAAACGCTCCAGACACTCAATAGCCGTCGACTTTCCAATGCGTACATACTCATCGACGGCATCGGCGGGGGAGCCGTAGCACAACATGCGCAATGCCGCTGTACACTTCTGCAAGGGAGATAGCCCCTTTCTAAGGAGGGCGTCTCTCCTCTCATTGAAGTACGGGGACCACTCCCTAAGAGCTTCGACGATTCGCAGAAAGAGGGGTTTCCCCATTCGAAACCGTCTGCGAAACAAGTACTCAGGGTAGACCGGAACGTCGGCGAAGTAGTCCGCGATTAGACGGCCATGATCGCCTTCGCGATCTCTATCGATGTACCTTCTGCTACCTCGTCGACGGCGGTGCGAGGTACCATCGTCTATGCTGGCTTCAAGGTCATCAAAACGCGACGGTACAGGGGTTGGACCGTCAACCCACTCTGGACACACCCCGCCACGAACTCTTCGACTTGGTTGATGGCTTCATCCTCGCCACTACTTGTGCTTGAGCTAGAGGACATTTTTTTGGACAAGGCAAGATATTTTGGACAAGACAAGATCTTGTGAAGATGAAGGCTCCAGGGGTTCTGATATATAGGGAGAGAAGCGAATCAATCACATGGGCCTCTTCCAACGGCTAAATACAAAGGCATCCATCACATGTGTTGGTTCCAACGGGTACAATCCAAAAGCATGGAACACATATCGATCACATGCCAAAAGCAACAGCTAAAATTCAAAAGTATCAATCACATGCCAAAAGCAACGGCTAAAATTCAAAAGTATCATCACATGCCAAAAGCAACGGCTAAAATTTAAACAGGTAAATCCAAAATGACTTAAATTAATAATGCGAGTACAATTTTACAAAGGAAAAGTACATCGTTCAAGCTACTACTTATTCTTCATTTCCTTAATCATGTCGTTCACGTACTCTAATGCGGCCTCATGCGCCTTCTTACGAGCATCCGAGAAATTAGATGTATTCCCCATAATCAGTTTCGTCAACGACTTCATAAATGTGACTTTTTCCTTGCTTTTGGCCATCTCTTGCAAATTTTCGGCTGCAGCAACGGCTTTGTCGGCCACCCTATCGAGGTCGGCATTGGCTTGGCCGATGCACTGCAGGGTCTCCTCATACGCCGAGGACGCCGAGGATGTTTCACTCATTTTTGTCTTACCCTTCCGCATGTTCTTTGCCGCATCCCGCCCTTCCGGTTGTGGAAGCTCCACAGGTTCGTCGTCGTTGTTTGACGACGACATGTGGGCACCTTCTTCGTTGAGGCGAGCTCTTTTGGAAGAGTCGAGGTAGCTTCGGCACCACTTCGGTTGACCACGCATGGCACTCCACCAGTGCTCCAAGATGAAGGGATGACTCACCTCCTGCTTATACATGTCCCGTGCTTGAGACATTAATTGATCGTCCGAACGACCACTGGCGTAGGCATCCCTCAACCTACAATAGATGCCATTGAAGTGAACAATTTTCTTATTGTTCTTCTGCCAATGGTCTTTGCAGTGCCTAACGTCCCGTCTGCAGTCGGGCGGACTGCTCCTGTTGTACGACTCAGCGACCTTCGACCAATATATGTCGAACTTTTGGTAGTTCCCCTCGACCGGATCAAGAGAATTATTCAACCATACACTGATCTGGAGGACAAAAAATTCAAAATTTCAAAAACTAAGATAAAACCTATCGAGAAAAAATGTAAGATACAAATATTTAATATTTAGATGAACACTCACAAGTCGCATGTCGTCCGGTTGTGACCAGTTCAATCGTTTACGCCGCTGTGCAGCGGTTCCTTCGCTTTTGCCGGCATTGTCGTCATCCTCGCACTCGATCGGGGCCGTGCTATGCGGACTGCCGGTATCTGATACGGACATGGAGCGGGAATTCTTTGCCGGTGCTTGCGGAGGCGACATTTCCGCGGGGATAGTCGGAGCTCCAACGAAATGAGGATTCTGACAGTAAGGGCCGTAGGGGGGTTGTGCGTACGGATGTGCATATGGATATGGTTGGCCGTATGGAGGGGGTGGGGCGTATGGTGGATAGCACATCGGATATGGTGGGGGAGGGGGCTGAAAACTGGGCGGATTTTGGCCGCTTGGCGCTTGGGGGCTCTCCTCATCGAAATTAGACTCGTCAAACCAATTCACATAACTGCGGGGGGGAGTGTTGGCCATCGAAAAATTTTCTGGGAAAAAATGAGTTGAACTTTGCTGGAAAAGTGTGTGGTTTGAACTTGTGTTGGGTGCAAATGAGCTGAACCTTGCTCCTATTTATAGCCAGAGGAGCACACAAATTTTCAGAATTTTTTGGTATTTTTTATGAATTTCTAGGCTTAGAAATGAATTAAATATTTAAAACGGCTAGTTTTAACGGCTATAAAATACAACGGCTAATTTTTTACTCGCTGATAGGTGGGACCGGGGAGAAAAATTGCACAACGGCTACTTTTCTGCGCATATAAACCGCCCCTCTCACTAACAAGTGGGTCCCGCAGACAACCGGGCCCGCAAATCAGCGCCCAAATGACGTACGCACGCGTGTGCACGAAACACGGCGCTTTACTGCCACCACGCGTTTTGTGGGCCCCACCAAAACGCGTGGCGCACAAACACACCGCGCACCCCTTCACTGACATGTGGGCCGTGACGCGCATTTGGGCCCACATGTCAGTGCACGCGACGCGGGAGTAACGCACGCACGCGGGGGACAACGGTGGGGCCCACAAACCGAGTCCCAGGGAGTCGCGCGTGCTCCAACGCGGGCGCCACGCGTGCGAGGCGTCGGTGGGCCCCACCTGTCAGAACCCGATTTTTCGACGCCAGTCATGGTGTTCTCTCTCTCTTTGCGCGCGTTTTTTAATATTTTTTGCGGTGAGACCCGCTTATCAGACCGCCATATCGCCTGTGTTGGACTTAGCCTTAGAAATCTAGTTGACACCCCCACGAAGGAGGTCGCTGCGGCATGAGTTCTGGAAATACTCGACATTAAATTGGTGCATGCTATGAAAAAGAAACGAAAGTAACACATCATCTTTGATTAGTGGAACAAAATGGCATAACTGGAAAAAGAAGAGAATATTGTTGTTTTCCATTTTGGTCTCCCTTCTCTATAAGATTTCTGGATTTCAGTATGATAGCCATTATTTATTAAACTGTCGACAGTATGATATATAAGTTCATACGTTATTATGCTTAATGTTTGCATGCACAATGATGCCATCCGATTAGCATCCACGCGGCAGTATGCACAAAGAAAACAACCAAATAAATGACGCGACCCGATCAGCATCCATGTGGCAGTTCACATTGGGAAAATCATAAAATAATGGCCACACTTGTCTGACACGGTAAAAATACCATTTATTTACTCCACACAACTCTGCGGTGTTTTTCCAAGCCTAGGCTTTTACTATGCCATATGGGTCTCCCACCATTCCATCTTATAAATGAAAGTTTTCTCCTCCAAGCAGATACATATGCCATGACAAAGCTACAATGTACTGCTCTCTCCGTTTTAAAAAAGTGTAATTTTAGTTTTGTTTTTAAATACATATCATCCTACGATTTTAAGATATATTTATATATTTTTTCTTATATATTCTTCATTTAATATCAGTACAATCAATATCTAATTGGGAAGAAAATTATATTATTATGATTATTTCACTTAATGTTTTTTTTCCTATATTAGGTGTCATTTTACTTAATGTTTGCCGTTGTCATCGAGAATAGCCACTACTTGAATAGTTGCCTATACTTCTTTTCAAAAAATTTATTGACAGCATCTAATTTTCTAAGGTAGTGTTTGATTTGAAATCGTAATCATAATCATAATTAGTTGTAGAATACATTGAAATCAAAGTAAAACAAGTAAATACAAAATAAATTTAGTTTAAATAAGAAATAGAATGAGGTGGAATATTTTTGGAATACATTCAACTAAGAAATATTTGAAAAATATTTTAGAATATATTCGTAATATGAGTATTGTGATTACAGAAGCATCTAACTAAACAGCAAGTGACCTATTCTCATTATACATAATCAGAATGCAGAGTTAAATTCGTGAACCAAACACCACCTTAAAGCTTTCACCTCAAATCTATCCAACTTGGAGATTTATTTCTTATATAAAAACCATTAATTTAAGGACATTATCAATAATACAAACAAGTGGCGCCAAACAAATAGACACCAACCTGTTGCATTGTTCTATGATTCTGTTCTTGCAACTATAAATCCAACGAGGTGTCTCCATAAGTCAATTGACATATATAATTCTCTTAAAATTTAAATTTAAATATCCAAGACCATATGCAATATCCCATAGATGGTCCCATCTCAGATAATATATGCAAGAAGACAATTCCCATAACTCTTTTTCATTTATATGCCAATCCTCATTAATGGATATTAGATTCAATCCATTTAATAATGTATCAAAAAAATTTATATCAAATCAGTCATGAAGACTCTAAAATAACATTATTCATACAGAACCAACCACCTGTAATGTAATAGTAATGACCTTCGTTTTTTAGCATGACCTTCATATATTTGTTTTTATCACTGCATCATTAAACATATAAGAAAGAGCTAGTATTTTGGTCCTTAGTATTTCTTGAACTCACACTATCTTTACCTATCAACTTTGGAGACAGAAAAATCTAAATTATAAGAATCCAATAAAAAAACCAACTAGGGTTTGATTTATACTTACCACAAAGTTAAGAACCAAAATATCACCACAATATGTTCGAGGCTTAAACCAAAACTCGACCTCAAAATTGAAGGGCCAACATAAAACTTCTAAGTTCTAACAACACACACAGTACTAGCACATATCTGATCTATGAGGGTGTATTCAGTATGAATTAGTTTTAAAATATGAGAATAAGAATTATAATCTTAATCATTGGATCAAATTTAAATAGTGTAAATCAAAAAGAATAGCTCACGACATTATAAGGTGGAAGGTGGGACAATAAAAACAAAATGTTAAGGGGGTCTTTTGAAAGATGATAGTGATTTTAGTGGACGATCAAGACCATTCAGATCTAATCCAACAGTCAATATTGCTAGTTCTTATCTATAACATGTTCTTTGTAAATTTACATAAGTTATTATACTTCAAAAAAATTTATACCATTATGAAATAATTCTCTTTAGTGGATGTCCATAACCTCTCACACTATTATGGTTATGACCTTCCCTATATCACGAATCTTATAACCCCTACATCATGAAGATTGTATTCTATATGTCATTAATTGCGTAGCCGCCAACCATCAAATCTTTGTAAATCTAATGACTATAGGTTTTCCTAATCTCTTCATATATCCATATTTTCTTATAAATAGACTCCTTGTGAACATTAGGAAAATAACAATATATGAGAAGATAAGAATCATTCTCTTATTCCCTCTTCATCTCTCTATATTTCATCTATTCTTTACTTTGTAGTTAGAGAATATTTTTTCATAATATGTTATCAGCACCAAGTGTCTCTATAGATTATACTCAATTACAATTGTTTTGCTTGGTATGAATTTTCTTTATTAGATATTGTGTTCATGGTGAGATATCCTTTTTCATAGTAAACTGTCATTTCAGTTTTTTGGATAAAATTTTTATGCTATGAAAGTTATTCTATGATTTATATATAGTTTTATATTTGTTGTATATTGAGTTAAATATGATTGTAAACTAGAAGTTTACCGATTGTACTAATTTGATCTTAAACCAAAAGTTTACCGATCATAACAATTTTGTAATTTGATATATGATCATAAATTAGAAGTTTATCAATTTTTATTAACTCACAATATAGAATTTGTGAGATTATTGGCTCAACTAATTAAATTGTGAGTATAATTTTTAGATTATATTTTTGATAATTCTATTAAATTTAAGAGAACAACAACATATGAATAATATTGAGAAGATAGGGTGATCATACCTATCCCTTCTCTATAAGGGGTCACACATTGGTGTGTAGATTTGTACCGAAAAACAACAGAGAGATGGACATTGGATCTTACTTCTCATTCATTCTTTTTCGTGTTTTAGTTATTATTATGTGTTAATCAAAATAACTATTGAACATCTTGTAGCATGTTTGCACAAAAAAATGACAAAATAATGTCACTTATGAAATGTCTTGAGCTAATTGCAAGACCACGGTTTATAAGATCAAAATTCTCAATATTTATTTGGGATCATACTTTTTGCATACAACAGTATTGATTTGCATCAAGCCAACAAATTATCATACTTCTTCTCCTGAGCAATTGGTTTTTTATTAAGAACCAAATATTTCCTATCTAGTAAATTTCACATGAGCGGTATATGTTATGTTGCTCCCAGAAAACATGTTAAGATGTGATTACAAAAAATGTTGGGGATATATATTAGGAATGAAATTCATCTATAATTAAATATCTTGAACCATCAATGGGATATTTATTTACAACTAGATATGCTTATTTTAATTATGATGAATTAGTTTTCCCAACAACGGGGACAAAAAGTAAGCAACTGAATAATAAATTAAGATGGAATGAGTTATCATATTATCTCATTTTGATCCTTGTAAAAAATAATGTAAACAAAGAAGATAATTCATTCACAAAGTTTATTAAAATCAATTGTTAAACACATTTATAAATATTAATAAAGTGAGTAACTCACATGTATCACCTGCTAATGGTCCTATAAAATTTGATGTTTTAGAAGAACAAATATCTACCGCTAATAAAACGAAAATAAGCATAAAGTAAGTAGAGTATTAGATTCCAAAGATTAAAAAAAATCCTCAAAAAAAAGAGCATAGATTCAAAATGGTTAAATAGAGGAAATAATAGTTCCAAAAAATCTCTTAAAGAGGTAGTAGACATGACTAATAATAATGTCTCTAAAAGACTCAAGTATCTGATTCTTGTAAAAATTGAGATATCGCTAAATTATGTTATGCCTTTAAAATTAAGGAACTAAGATGAAATCAACATCAATGATGCATTTGTATACAATCTAGTGCTATAATTATGAATGATAACGAAGATCAAGAATCTAGATCTAGAGAACTACAAACATAAAAATGATTAACTAATACAAAAAAAACCAATGAAGAGACAAACTTTCATGAAGAAAAATTTTTTTGGGCATGTAGGCCCATATACCTAGAGTGTAAAATATTTTGGTTATAAATGGATCTTTATGTAAAAATGGAAAATGAAAATTTGGAAATTATGAGATACATAGCATGATTATTTACACAAGATTTTACTAAAAATCTAATATTGATTATGAAGAGAAATATTCTCCCATATAATAATTTTTTGATATTTTATCAATTTGGCAATAAAAGAAAATCTTGACTTGCGTCTAATACTTTGATGGATGTTTTCTTGGAGAATTAAAATTGCTAGAAGCATATTCTAAAGAGTAATATTCAATCAAATTGAATAATTCAATATGGGTGAATGTGGTATAATCACCTTATTGAATATTTAATGATATGCCACATATTTTTGTAAAAAGATTCAGATCTGAATTGTGATAATTGAGTATTCAATGGTTGAAGGTCATTTGATGACACGAAAACTCTTGACACATAAGTGTCATACTTAAGTGTTATAAGAGCGTATATTATCTTGTTTTTCATACATAACTTGTTATATTATTTTTTTTGGACAAATTGTTTATGATATACAGCTAATTTCCTACTGGAAGTTATTAGAACTAAGTGAAACATATACTTCGTTGTCTTCGAGGTAAAAAGATATGAGTTTATATTTTCTAACATATAAAATACAGATCTAGTTGGTTTTGTAGATTATCTATCTAATTGTCATAATAGTCGATCACAAATTATATTTTTTGGTGATGGTACTGCTATTTTAGGTATTCAATGAAGCAAACTATTGCTACAACCTTATCTAATCATGTGGAGATTTGGTAAACTATGAGGCAGTAAAGGATTGTTAAGGAATCTCTTTATTTGATACTTTCACGGCCCCAAATAGGGTCGAGGTGTAATAGTCGCCACACGCTTATAGGGCAGATCTCTATAATCATGTAAGACTTTATACAAGATAGACTCAAATAAGAAGAGTATCATAAAACTAATTTTATTCATTATGTAGGTAAAATACATTAGCACAAAATATGTAAGGAGTAAAATATAAAGTTTATAGTCGAATCCTTCCCAGTTGATTTAGTCTACTATTCACACTCATGATTCGATGATGTTTCAGCAACATAATCTCCAATTTTAAAAACTGCAAAAAAATTTAAAATCAATAGGGATGAGTATGATTTGTCATACTCAGCAAACTAGCATACATAATAATAATTACAAAAAATAAAGTGGGGTCTTATATAAAAATATTACAAAATTAGTTACAAAAATTTCTCATTAACTTAAAATAAAAAGAGAGTAACATAGAAATATAATAACGGTAATAATAATAATACAACTCTGGTGTCACACATAACCACAAACATTCTCTATCTTAGGAGTCATCGTGGTGAATTTCACACTTTACACTCTATAGAATGGTATTCTGACATCACAGTTTCTCCTATAATATTTTTGTTCTAGAAGAACAAAACTCTTTGGTCCACCCAGAATTGTCATCCTTAACTTAATAATAGCATTGGTCACTTCTATAGATCCATCACCGCGTACCTTATTCGGACAAGAACCATCCCCGAGGAAGAGTTCAGATAGTTACATACTTGATTAATTGTGACCAGTACAATACATTTATCGTCGTAACACCAGTTTGCACTCAAGAAAAAAATATAAACTTACAATGGAAACTCTTTTAAAAGAAAAATATACATGTAAAAATATATATCTTTCCTTAAAAACACAACATTATCTTTCTATTTGTGTAAAGTAAAAAAGAAAAGAAAAAGAAAAAAATAATGGGACGTCCATTATTTATCTTACAAAAGAGTAAAATAAAATAGTAGTTCATTTTTTTTACAGTGCTAAAAGATAACAAAGTAGAAAGAAAGGAGATAATAACACATAATTCTTTTAATAATAGTATTCAAAATAAAGTAGAACCAAGTAGAAAAAAACATTGTGTTCAATCATTTGATCATATTTTTAACATTATTACTACTTGCCTAATTGGTATAGATAACTCACACAAATATATCACCATATACTCTCATGGAATGTTAGCCCATTATTTTTTCTATATCTAATAAAATAAAATCATTTTACTTTTGCAAAACTTTAGTATAAAGGAGATTGAGATAGTAAAAGTGCAGACAATGGAATAGCATATAGCTTACAATAGCTGAGACAGAAAAATCTTAAAAAGACAGGGTGATGATAGCATATGTACAATTTGCCTTATACTCCTTGATCTTGAAACTTACTTCTGACAGTACTTCGACTAAACTACAACTCTCTATCTCTTAACTTGTTTCTATGATCGATCAGTGTTTAGAAACCTATTTGTCATAAACAAATGAAGAAATGATTCTGATTTATAGGGTCTTAAACATTTAGGAGGTAAAACACGTACTCATCAATGTGGAGGGCATGCGTGAATGATACCGGGGAGTCTGGACACGTTTCTTAGTGAGTCAGTTTGGTTTTTTTTAAATAGGAAGACAATTTGAACTTCTATTTTTGAGGAAATAGATAACTCAAATTCTATCTCTTAATAACATGTACAGTTATAAAAATTCTATTCTTGATTAGATGTAGGTAATTTTTCTGTAGCACTTAAAATTTTTGAGTTTAACTATAAAATACTGGTAGTCAAATGTCATTAGAGGCTTTGACTTAAACATTAATACCATAATTTATTGTTCTACCACAACCTCCCATTTTTGTCATATCTTTCAGCTAATTATCTCAAATTTAACTATGCGATAAATATTGCTCAAAGAATTATTTCTCGACTGGTGTTGGGTTTTTGCATAGTTGTTATGGTTGATAGTTTAACAATACTATTTGGTTAATAATATATATTAGTATAAGTCCAGGGTATTATAGACACCACATATATTGTAATTTAATTTTATATGAGATAATGAGAACAATGATGCTACATTCATCACCCAATGAGAGATGAAATATATCAAATGAGGTAAAGCAAAACATATTTTGCAGAAAGTTTCTTCAGTCATGATTTTCAAAAGGATGATATCATTAGTTCAACATATTTGCTCAAGCAAGATTTTGACAGATTTATTTACCAAGATACTTTCTATAATAAAATTCAAGAAGTGGCTTATAATGTTGGATTGCTGATATGATTATCTGAGCGAGTGGATATGTATTGTACTCTTTTTTCTGAATCATGATTTTACCTATTGGGTTTTTTCTTGGTAAGATTTTTAATGAAATACACATGTTAATAGATAATGGACATGTAATGAGGATTGTTATGAAATAATTCTCTTTAGTGGATGTCTATAATCTTGCACATTATCATAGAGATTGTAATCTATATGTCATCAATTGTGTAGCCCCAACCATCAAATCATTGTAAATCTAATGGCTATTGATCTTCCTAGTTTGTTCATATATTCATATTTGTCTTAGTAAACATTAGAAGAATAACTATGTATGAGCAGAGAAGAATCATTCTCTCAATTTCTTTTTGTATTTGGTATATTCTTTACTTTTACAGTTGAAGAGTTTTTTTTTATAACATTTACACCATATATACCTCTACATGAAGGCCACTCTCACAACTCACAAGTGAGAAGTTATTACACATCACCACACTACAGCTTCCTCCCCCCAGTGCGTACCGACGCTTTCCCCACTGCTTAAGAGTCGTACTTTAGTCGAAGTAATCGCACCCACCACCTCCTAGGGAGGGCGCTCGCGATACCTTGGAACCACACTATTAAGTACTCTCTCTCTCTTCTACTCTCTCTCCCCCCATTTAAAATTAACGCCTCCTCTCGCTTTGCGGTTTCGTTCCCTGCTTCCTCCAGTCTCCCTCCCCCACCTCCTCCGCCTCCCCGTGTCGGTGCCCTAATTCCGCCCTCCTATCCCGCCATTTGACCGCGCGAATCGGGCCGGATCGGGCTGCGGCGGCGGAGCTCCTGCGGGCGTCCCTCGCATCGGCCAATTCGCCTCGGGCTTCGGTAAGTTGCGGCGGCGCTGCTTCGGTTCGATCCGGTGGTGCTTTATGTAAAATATTAGGCAGAGTTTGGTTTAGTTGCTTTGTTCAGTGGAGTAGTTTGGAATTTTTTTTGTCGAAAATTATAAGGATTTGGGATTGTTCGGCAGGTTTCTGATTTGGTTGGGGTAGGGTGGGGGGTGGAGTCTAGATCTCGGCTTGTAGTGGTTGGACCGTTTGCTTGTAGAATTCACGTTTGCTAGTCGTAATTTTGGAGTTAAGTGTTGTTGATGCTTGTTGTTGGATAGATGGGTAGGTTCCTGTGCTACAGAGCTAATTTGCAGGTATATGATTTCGTGGCTGTGTTGGTATTATTATATTATGAGGCTATGAGCAGGTTTTGGGGTTTCGAGGGCTATGTAAGTGGTAGATTTGGCTAGTGTTTTGCAAAATGGATGCCAGTTTTAAGGTTCTAGTCATGTACATGTGTGCGTGTTCATGAATTTTGCATGGTATTGTTGAGTTCTGCTTGGTGTGCTTGTTGGACATTCGCCATTGAATGTGTACATTCTGCCCCTTTTGTCTATGAAAATAGCTCACCAAAGGCCGAGCAGCTCGTGCAAAGGTTATTTGATCGCAGTGGAATGTAGGGCCTGTATGGTTTTGGTAGGTTGAGCATTGATCTACTGTCAATTGTGTACTGTGCTTATTCTTTCATTGGAGGTTTTACGAGGGAACTCACTTCAAGGCAAACAGGAGCCTGACTCTGGAACAGAAAGTGTATGCACAGTACACAAGCGGGTCCCTGTTAAGATGCCCGGCGGCTGCATGTTTTTGTTGACAACACGAAAAATGTCCATTGCTATCTGTAGGATAACATTGAGTGGCTGGAATTGTACACCATGTTTGGTTGCATGTGATCAATTGCTGGTGTTGCAGCAGACCTGCTAGTTATGCTGGAATTGTGATGAGCTTCAAGAGGGCATTTGGCAAATTTTGTGTGTAGGCTGACTTTGCAAGTTGGATACTCATAGGAAGTTGATTGTCATCAGGATGCTCGTCAGCAGATAAAGAAAGGATGTGAGCCACTTCTGATTGGTTGTTAATCCTTTTTTCTAGACCACTAGCTGAGCTTTAGTCAATGATAAAAGTTGCCCTTTCTCCTGGGCAAAGACTTTGATTCATGCAGTTTGCATGTTCTCATGTTCTGCAGTTATATGTTACTATCAAGTGGTTTGTGGATTTTGGGAAATAGTAACAAGTAGGTTAAATTTTTGAGTTTGTAGAAACAACATGTTGCATGTTCTCAGGTTTTGCAGTTAGATGTTACTATCAAGTGGTTTGTGGATTTTGGAGAAATAGTAACATGGTTTAATCTAAAGTTGTAGAGACAGATAATTGTGGTATCACTAGAGTTTTAAATGGCACATTGTGCATTTTATCATTAACATAACAGTCCTATTGCGTGATCCATGACCTTTCAATCAGCTATTATCCCTTGTAGTGGGTGAAGTGTCTAGCAAGAATTTAGATTATGTAAATGTAAATAAAAATCAAAGGTGTGTAGTGCCCCTTTCAGAACTGCTTATCCATGTGGTAGTACTTGAAAGGGGCACAAAGGTCATTTGTGCAAACTGAGAGCTACAAGTAAGAGCTTTTTATTGACCGTATGAAGATCTCTATAGGTGAAGTTTGTTTGAATAGTTTCTTTCTATATGAGACTTATACTTGCATCTTGATTCTTCTTTTTTTATTTTGCAGATATTGGCTAGATTGATCTCTGGTTCTATTGCTTATGAAATTGTTTTTCCTGTGGATTATCTCATGTTAGCACACAAAATATGATACCTATGTGGTGGGAATGGGGAAAATAATTCGTCCTTTCCCTACTGTATGAAGAATGGATGAAATGTCGACTAGTTCAGGGCAATCTGGAGCTGGGTCATGTGAACCTGGTTGGTGGTCATCAGACTTTTTGGAAAAGATAGAATCTGTTTCATTATCAAGAAAACACGAAGTTTTGTCTGATAAAGAGTCTCGATGCAATTTGGGCAATTTAAGGCCCTCATCTTGGAAGGCTTCTCAGTTATTGTGGTCAACTGGAAACTTTTCAGGGTCAATTCCTAATGGTTTCTATTCAATCATCCCGGTGAGAAAGTTGCTCTGAGTATATCTCTTTTGTATTTTTGGAAGATATTTCTTAGAAATATCATCACACCAGATTCTGTCATGCACATGTCATGTGGCTTTCTGTTTGATTTTTGCAAATACATGTCAAGCATGTGTTTTTCTGACAAAGGTACTGAATATCTCCATTTTAGTTGCTAACAGTTGAAGTGCACATGGCTTCAAAAGTTTTGGTCATCTGGCCAACTTTATCTGAACAACACTCTTGGATATGATTATTGTATGACTTGTGTCCCTTTCCCCGCTTCCTCTGCTATGTACATCTTGATCAATATCATTTTTAGTGGGTTCCTACAGAATTGTGGTAATGTTAAAACTTAAAAAAGGAGCAAATTGTGTATGTATTTGGAGGGCAAGATTGGTTCACATCATAAAAGTTCATGCTGCATCAATGGTTTTGCAGCACATGAAACATGTCAAGCTTCCGAATGTCTTCGTTCAATGATGAACATTTCCTACAGATTACGTTATCCAAGAAAAATGAATAGCATTTATATGCCACAACGATGTTTTGTTTCTTAGTGTCCTTTTTTAGTTTGATTAAAGCAGGAATTATATGGGGGAAGTTTTACTTTGTTTCATTTTTATCAGGAATTTGATATTTCATGTCCTTGAGCCCATGTGTTAATCTGGGATGAATTCATGCAGGATAAAAAACTGAAGGAGGTTTTCCCAACAATTCCGTCACTAGATGATCTTCAGTCTCTTGAAGCAGATGGGCTTAAGGCTGACATAATTGTCGTAGACACTGAGAGAGATAAGAAACTTTTCATGTTGAAGCAGCTAAGCGCAGCACTTGTGAAAGGATTGAACTCCAGCCCAGCTTTAGTGATAAAGAAAATAGCTGGTTTGGTAAGTTTTTGAAAATTTATAAAAGGGCTACTTTGCTCCATAACTCTCCTACAATTCCTTGTTAGGGGACCCAGGTTCGTGGTCATTAATTGACTAATATTCTATTGTCTGTAGGTAATTTTAGATATCTACAGGATGCATTCAGTTAATTTGTGTCAGAACTTTTTTATTGGAAAGTTTTGAGGGCAAATATATTTGTCAGGTCTTGCATCAATCCCATCGAAGGCATCCCACAATGAATTACTAAAATGATTATAGATTTAACAAATATTAGCTTTGTCACTTTATGCCTCGCTAATGCCTAGCATGCTATTCTCATTCAGGTTTTTGACTTCTACAAACGCCAAAATCCTGATGTAAGTCCAGCAAAAGCGGCAGCTGAAGATACTCATTTTTTTGGAACTAGAGGACCACTACTTCTTGGTCAGATAAAGCATGGATCATGCCGACCCCGAGCTATTCTATTTAAAGTTCTTGCAGATGCTGTTGGCCTTGGGAGTAAACTTGTAGTGGTATGTGGCATCCCTGTTCATTTTGGCATATAGTTCAAGTGCTTTGTGTATAGCAAACATGGTCACTTGTTATTTATGATTAAAGCAAAGTTTCAAAATACTCAAAATCATGTTATCTGTAGGGGCTACCTGATGATGGTGCAGTTGAATTTGTGGACTCCTACAAACATATGTCTGTGGTAGTTTCGCTGAACTCTATGGAACTGCTAGTTGATCTTATGCGTTTTCCAGGCCAGTTGATTCCATTTTCAGCCAAGGCTATCTTTATATCACATATCTCTGCTGCGGGTGAGAGTGATTCAGCTGAAAATGACTCTTGTGATTCTCCCCTTGAGCCCAATAGTCCTCTTTATGGATTATCTGATAAAGTTGAAGTTGAAGGGTATGCTTATGCATTAAATTTCTCCTCTAAATTATGTGGGGCTTTACCAATATTTTTCTCTATTATTATGTGTGTTTATGGGAGTATTAAGGTACTAACTCCATTCTTGAATAGTTGTTTTTGTGCCCCAAAAAAAAATGTTCACAAATAGTTGTCATTTTGCATTTCCTAAGTATATTTTTTTCATATTACCCCTATTAAATACTCTTAAAAATGGGAGGTAGTGATCTCATTGCATCGTTATTTGTTGGTTATTTGTTGGTGGGGGTGGATGAACCTTGTGTGAGTAGTAATTAGACTGTCATAATTGCAAAAGATCAGAGTTAACAAGGGCACTTTTGATATGTAGTACCAAAATTATGATTGGTTTGGTTATTGAAATTCAAAAAATAAAAGACAACTATTCAAGAACAGATGTCATATATGATAGCGCACTTCTCGGAGGAAAAATTGTATGTAGTTATGTTGGTTGTTTCTGATATTTAACTGGCATATTTGACTCTCTCATACATGGACCTTAGGATTTAAAATAAGCTACTGTAAGAATTGACACCATTCTTTATCATACCAAAAGGTGATTGCTGTCAGCTCCTTTCTTTGTTGACTAGGAGTGTTTCTAAGACATAATGATGCAATAAAACAATTGCATCAATGATTATTCTGGCATATCTTTTGTTCCAACTGACTGGTTTTGTAATACAACTATTAATACATACCTCTTTATTTTGAACCTTTGGTTTGATGTAGTCATTTTGAAGAAGGGTGCTTGGTTGGAACATATTGATGATATATGATGCCTGTATGAGTGAATCCTTGCACTGACAGCCGTAGAAATTGATATATGTTAGTGGCAGAAAGGGAGATATATGGAATATGTGAATACATAGGTGACAAGTTTATATCAGATAACATGAACCAATTTCTAATCAGGTCTACTTACTGCGGCAAGAAGTGGCATATGAAAGCGGGGAGGCCTGGTAGAAAAATAATAGTGAGAATTATCTAGAAATATAGATGCTCAGGTATATAAGAGAAAAAATAATTAAATTGTGATTTATTTTTTTTCTTCTGAAACATGTAATCCTTCTGTTTATTTGGTTGTACTTTCTAGAGCTTCAATTTTATGCAAGATGAAAACATTCCATCTCTATATCAGTGCAGAATTGAAGCTTCGTCAAATCTATCTGGTCGTTCATTGCGTAATATGATGTTGAGATCAAGAACATTTTCAGAGGGGAAATTAAGGTACCACCTTGATGTTATAGTAGAGTTGACTTTTAGTTGATGATAACTTTATTTGTTTTATCATTTGAATTCTTGTTAAGCCAGATGAAATCCTATGCAATGGTCTGGTATTGTAAGCGATGTTTTCAATTGAAAATTTATTCTGTGAAAGGCTGACACTATTTAATTCGATAAATTTACCTTAAGTATCGCATGTACTTATGACAACTACTAAAATCGACCTATAACTGAAAAATTGCACATTTTTTTTTGCTTCTTGCAACATGAGCTACAGCATGCATGAACATCAGAACAAACATTAGCTAGGTGTTTGCTAAAGTAAATAATTTATTTATTCACAATCTCAAAGCAAAAAAGAAATTGTAATAATTAGGCAACAGTGGTAGAACAGGAAAAAGAAGATAAAAAAAATCAGAACAATTGAAACTTTTTTTTTTTGAGAAAAATGAAAATATGAAAATGGAGATGCTTTAAAAAATATGAAATGTTCTTATGAAATTCCTATTAAAATGGATATAAAAATGATAGAAATAATTCAAAATTAAGGACTCATAGATTTTATGTAAAATACAAAAAATTGATAACTAAAAAAAATCAGGACTAATATTCCAAATTTTCAGAATTTTTCTCAAATAGTGTTTTTTTTGGGCATTTGGCATTTATTTTCTAGTATTTAGATCTTTCATACCATATTTCATCATTTTCCATATTCTTATTTTCTCAACTTCCATTTCTTGATATTGTATTTTCTACTTTTATTATTTGCCCCTGATTATTATTTTTTGGGTGTCATTTTACATTTCCCTGATTTCTTAATTTTTTTATTATTCATGTGTTTCCTAGGTTTTTTTTTTCTCTAACTGTTGATATTTTCTCATTTATCCATTTTCACATTTTTTTGTTGTTTCAGCTTTTGTTTTTCTTCCATTCTTTGTATTTTTCATTTTTCCTTCTGAATGCTTCCTGTTTTTCTTATTTCTATTTTCTGCTTTTAAAATTCTTCCAATTTTCCAATTATTCTTCTATTGTTTTGTGATTCTCCTGATTACCATTTATTTTGGGGCTAAAACTTGTCATAGTTCTTTTTTATGTTTCTTAAGTGTAGGGGAAAATTTGAACCAGGCCCCAGTCTAGATGGCTGTATTACAGATTCTAGACTAATTAAAGAAGCTAAAATTTTAATTAGGTTTTCAAAAAAATTATGATCAGTCGGTTGAGAAAATCTAATAGTTGAACATTTATGTGTATGTATCTTCTCTTGCATTGTGATTTCTCTTATGATTCTTTTGAGAATTTTGTGGCCTCTAGCATGAATGTAGACCACTCACATACCTGCCGATACTTGCTCATATGTTGATAGTCTGATACTTGTGTCAGTGGTCTTAATTCTCAAATGTCTTGTTCGGACCATTTGCTAATAAGTTGTTGGTTCCTTGAATCAGTACGTCATGTAGTGAACCAAATATTGCAAATGCCTTCTGGAGGCGCAGCCAAAGGAGAGGAGTTGCTGAAGAACCCCGTGGTGCTAGTCCAAGGTTTGCACTCAACTTCAGCCATTAAATACTTTAGTCAAATTCTACTAATTATCTTATCTGTTATTTATATTTTATATCCTACTACCTTCATTGCTGAGAAGATCTGTGATATTTTAATTGATGATTGAGTGCAATGATTCAACCACATATGTCTTGTTTGAAAGATTCCCTTTGGTTTGGAGCAATATGTCTTTCTGGAAATTTCTATTATTTGTCTTTTCAAAACTCTTAGTTGTACTTTAGGAGCTGCAGAAAGATTACTTAGACACCACATATGTTTCATTGGCTTTTCATGAAATCATGTACTTTTGGAATTAACAAATTTGTTGTTGTTGTTGTTGGTTTTTTTATTTTTTATTTTTTACATTTGTTATTTGCCAAATATAACTATCAGTTATACAAATAAGAAAATGCTTGTAAGCTAGGTTGGGGTGGGGCAATGCGCTAGTTGAAGAAGTTGTGCACCTCTCTAGTTTGCCACTGATATGTTTCATTGGCTTTTCATGAAATCATGTACTTTTGGAATTAACAAATTTGTTGTTGTTGTTGTTGGTTTTTTTATTTTTTATTTTTTACATTTGTTATTTGCCAAATATAACTATCAGCTATACAAATAAGAAAATGCTTGTAAGCTAGGTTGGGGTGGGGCAATGCGCTAGTTGAAGAAGTTGTGCACCTCTCTAGTTTGCCACTGGTATGTTTTAGTATGGGTCATCAACATCTATAGTTTCACACTGGTATGTTTTAGTATGAAGCATTAAAATCTCTAGTCTCCCATTGGTATGTTTTAGTATGAACCATCAACCTGTCTAGTTTCCCACTGGTATGTACTACTGCCAACCATTAGAACAATACTTGAATTAACAGCTTGTCAATGCAACTGGTGGTGTGACAAAGTTCCGTTTTGGTTTTTATATTTAGAAGACTAGCAGATCCTCTCAGTTATGTTTCGTCCTGCATGGCTAAGTTAAGAATTTTCCTTTGATGATGTTTATGCTGTATCTTGATCTGCTGTTATGCCTTAATGAGAATGTAGATTAGAAGATCTACTTGGTACAAGTTACTTGTGGCCATTTCATGATTATAGTTGTGCCTGGTTTCATTTTTTTTCCTTCGTTCTACCACATGCTGACCTGGTTGTTATTTAAAGGACAATTGGCTCCATACCACTACAAAGTTACGAATTTAATAAAATACTACTGAGTGTCTCATTTGACATGTGGGTCAGGCCTCACATTCATATTCACAGTCAGTGATATTTTGCTAATTTGACACTTGCAGTGATATGTAACTAATTATTCCTTATTTAAATGAAATAAACTTTCAACATCTGTATTTTGTTTCATTGTCTTTCTCCCAGTTTCATGTGGGATCAGTGTTCTCATATAATACTTTGTTTTCTTTCCCTGGTGCAGTCCTGAGCATCCTCTAATGAGGGCGAGAGGAAGATCTATACTTGGTGGTGAGAGGCAATCATTTCAGGAATACACAGACAGTGGAGTTGCATCAAGGTTTGCCAACTAGTGATGTTTTTTTGTCAAGAGATTTACATTTATGAAATTGTTTCTTGTTACCAATAGGTGCATTAATTTGTCACTTTGTTTTACTTAGCTTGATAGCCTGTTGCTCTGCTTCCCAATTTCATTCGTCTTTAATCCTTTGTGTTTTTTATTTTATTCCCTAGTCAGCAGCTATAGTATGATTTGTCATTAATCTAGCAAGTGAATGCCAGTGCTTTGCACAATGTCTTGATTGAAATCCTTTTGTAATGTAGAGATATGAACATCTCACAATATATAGAGGAACCACAAACATATTGGCACAATGGATAAAATAAAAATTGAAATTTTTGAATTAAAATAATCAATTGTCTTACAAAATATCTTGGAAGGGAAAATAGTTGAAATTAAATCTAAGGAAAATAAACACCCAGATCTAAGTAATACATTGAGATTCACTCATCCGCTAGAAAGGTATCCCCTGCTTCGCTGCGTAGTCTTGAAAGACATCATGTCCAGTATCCAGATCAGGTTCTACTCTTTCTGCATACACTACTATGCAACTAAAGCCTATGAGTTATGAAGATTCAACAAGCAAAATATATACAGATAGATAGATCATATACAATACATATGAAGGCATAACAAGGAACATGGTTTCCAAAATTGAAGATGGAAATGAGTTTGAAAATAGTAAAGTAAAACAAAAATCGCCTTTTAACAATTCAGAACATTATTGGTTAGACTATCATAATTATTGATGAATATTCACGCTTAGTTTAATTCTGTAAAGGTGTTTCGTGTCATGGCATCCCATAGATACAACAATCAACACCATACACGCCTTTCTGTGTTTCTTTTAATGTATGATTGGCACTAAGGAAATAGAGTGTTTGGTTAGATAGATGATAAAGAGCCCGTCTGATCATATGTGTCCACACTGACTACCCATCAGATGTAGTAGTAAGTTATAACTCACTACTACCACCACTGCTAACGTACTGCCAAGCGGGTTATATTAACCATAAGGTTACTAAACTTAATCCGCTCCCCTACGGTTGTTAGGGAACAAGTATTGGACACTCACCAAAAGGCTATTTCTTAATAGATTATTAATCAACAACAACTGTACAACTACCAAAGATCAAGTGCACAACAGATGCTCAACAATATTTCTAAATCATACAACACAACATATGACAACCTACTCGGATCATGCAAACTAACTACTAACTAAAGATTGAATTGATTAAAACATGCAGATTTTCAAATATGGTAATAATCATAGATTGCAAACAAAATAGATAATCATGCATAAGGAATTTAACATGCATCAAAGGGTGGTGTACACAGGCTTGCCTTGCTCGTAGGTCAGATCTGTAGCTTCCTTGTAAACTCTAACTCTTGTGTTGCCGTGTTGGATTTGATGATCTAATGAATACAAAATAAATTAAAAATAATTCAGAAAATATTAATAAAATACAGAAGGTTCTAATCTAGGGTTTTAAGCTAGCCAGGACTTCTAAGGTTTAGATGTAACTTTACAGGTTTGTTGTCCTAATTATTAATAATTGAATCTAACCATTTCAAGGATCTTGCTGCAAATAAAGTAATTACAAATTGGTCCCAGGTTCTTAAAACTAAAACCTGACATAATTCCCTCTCTTTCCTCTTTGGCTGTCACAACACACCTCACCTCTCGATTTGGCGACGACGATGTCGACGATGTCGGGGTTTGGGTGATGTCAGTGGCGGCTCTGGCAACGTTGGTGGCAGTTCGGGGGTGCGAGCGATAGCGGTGTAGGTCACCAGCGAGGGCGGCGACGGCTCTGGAAGGCAATGTGGGCTCCTAGTAGAACAAACTCCAGCGGCTAGGGCTTGGGATCAATGGCGGCTACGCGATTTCTGTGGCTACAAACTCCTATGCTTGGTATGAGGTTAAGGTCTCGTGCTCTCTCCTATTTATATCCGAAACTTCTCAATCTCTACAGTTTAAACCGATGATCCTCTTCGATCTGGACTTATCCTCAAAGATTCGTGCTCCAACAAACCTAATCCGAACTCTTATCTCTAAGAACAAATTGGTTTGGCACAACTAGGGTCAAGTTTTGCCTGAACGACCTGGTTAGAGGTTGGGCTTGAACCTAGGGTTAGGGATTTAGAACTCGGGTTTGGAATTGGGGATTTAGGGTTAGAAACTTACGGGTTGTTACACCTTTCAACTTGGCATGGTTCCAAAAATCCATTGGTCACCAGCCAACTCTACTAAGACTGGATCCTAATAAACCAACAGATTAACATTTGTAGAAGTATGCAGTTCACGTTGAGTTTATAAACAATTTTGATCAATTGTAAACAAATTTTGAATTATTCTTTCGATCTAACATTTAGCAATAATTCTGAAATATGGAGGAAGTTCAGAATTCAAAATGGACTGAGAAAATTAGTTGGTTTCTGGCTGAGTTCTGGCTTCAATGCTACCTACATGTTTAAATGTCAAAATCATTGCTCACCGTCTAATTTCCTGACAGAGACATTACTGGCCACACAAGGGAAACTGTTCTAAGAGATCCACAAAAAGCTCTAGGATATATGTTCTTAATTCTTGTTCTAATGTATTTATCATCTTCATCTTCTTTAAACTGGCGGTACAGGATAAAAGCATTTAAAAGGAAGTGGCCTATGGCCACCATGCTGTTATGACTGGGATTTATCATTTCAATGAACAATTTTTTTCTTCAGTTAAATTTCCTGATTTTGTGGGAATTTCTCAGCTCCTAGAGCACATGTGCTGTCTCCCATCTCACCTTTGTTCTAAATATGGTGCTTAGCCAGTCAAATTAGAACTAATTCAATTGCAGGCACAATTGCAGTAAAAACAGCGGAACTTTGAGTTAGCTTGTATTTATGTTTATTATTATTTTTTGAGCAAGAGTAAGCACGACTTGGTGGGTAAATGAGATGCCTATTAAATTCAGGGGAATTGCACCTACCTGTATGTACTATCAAGAAATTACAAATTCCTTTTTGGAAAATTCTTATATGTGCTATTAGATAGTTGCAAATTACCACCTCCTCATCTAATTCACATGTGGAATGACTTTTTTAGGCCTGAGATGGTCTTAGTGTTCATATTAGTTTATTGGGTGGGAAAGGAGAGAGGAGAGGGAGTATGTGAGAATTAGCCAAAAATATACACATGGCAATTTGTTATATCTATCGATTGGTCTTGGTGCATTTTTCTCAAATTACACTTATAGCTTTGTGAAAGACCAAAAAATAATTTATCTATTGTTAATTTCTTATTTCTGTAAAAGTTTAAAACTTGTCATAAGTACAAAACAACTTTGGTTAGCAAATCCATTGTTGAGCAAATCATTATGTACGCTTGCAGATCGGATGGTCCAGGTGGCATGTCAACATCTAACACTCGTAGAATAAGAAGAAGAAGCATTAGCATTACACCTGAGATTGGAGATGACATTGTGAGGTAATTCTAGTTTTTAATCATCTAATGGCTGGTGCTTATTTTCCTGATATTACATTTGGTCGATTTATACCTGTTGATGTAATCTACATTGGTTGCAGGTCTATCATTGTATTCCCTGTTAAATACAGAGTTCTGTTTAATTTGGATTTCTTCATGACAGTGATTTGATTTTGAAGTCTTTTATTAGCATGTTGGGCATAAAATAATTATATGCATATTAGTTAAAGGAATCTTTTGTAGATTTTTCTAGCCTTTAGTTCTTTATAGTTTATGGGTGAAAAGTCAAAGGGTGACTAGTAAAGTCTGTATCCTATGTAGATTGTGTTTCCAAATAATAAGGTTACTGAGATTATCTACAAGGCTCTATATTGTGCTCTGAGAGAGCATTGTTTATGTAGTATCAGTCTTCAAGTTTGTGTGTGATACAATTGTATGAATTTCCGTATCTTGTTTAAACTACAATGAGGGGGTCGCTGAATGCGTACAGCATTTTAAAAATGGGAGGGAGAAGTAATTTACCCTTCAAAACAAAGAATTATTTTTTCCTTGTTACAACACAGTCAAAATATATGTAAGGATTAGGTCCCTTTCATAAATTTCTAGGACCTATTGAATTGATAGTGCATGACTAGACATTCTTGGCAGTCATGTGCTGATATGCTTGCATTTTGCTTTAGGTTAATATCAAGCCTGCATACTGACCTGAATCTTGAGTTGCTGGATGCATTTTTGACACGTTTATAGTTTAATATGCATTGACAGAAGATAGCTGTATAAATGATTTTTAATTTCATTTTACATTGTTGTAGACAACAAATACAAGATCAACTGTTCACTAATTTAGTTCAACTTTGAGTTATGAAGATGTGCTGCTTATGGAACTAAGTTAAATTCTTGATGCATGTATTTTCTTCAAATTGTTAGGTTAGGTTTATTTGAGATAGAGGCATGCAGTTATATTGTGCTATATCCTTATTGAGCATCATGTTTTTATTGTTTAAATCTTAAATCTTTGACAGGGCTGTTCGGGCTATGAATGAAACACTAAAGCAAAATCGCCTCCAAAGGGATCATGTTAATGAAGATCCCTGCTCATACATCAGTGAGAACCAAAGCAATTCAAGTGACTGCCCAAATAATGTAAATTCCTACCAGCTTCATTGTTTTATTTTCTCTATGTTGTTTCTACAGATCTTATGAATATACTTGTTATTTGAATCTTGTCAGCTTGGGCTCATAATTTCATGTCCATTCTTAGGATGATGCATCTGGAAGATTTATTGCCGAGAATGGTTCTAGAAACAGAGCTGGTTCTACTCAGAAAGCTATGTCATTGCCATCTTCTCCCCATGAGTACAGGGGTCAAATCTCTGAAACAAGTGACACTTGTGATTTTATAAGTAAAGAAAAGATGGTATTGACATGGAACAAAGTTTTGCAGAGTTCACCATTTCTTAATAAGCCTTTATTGCCTTTTGAAGAGTGGAATATTGATTTCTCAGAGCTAACAATTGGAACACGTGTTGGGATAGGCAAGTAATCTCTGTGAACTGATTATTTCCATTTCTTAGTATCAAGTTTTGCTTCTGTTATTGTTTCCGAGTTAATAGTCAATGAGAGGCATCTTCACTGAACATCACATCTTTGGTTCAGCTTTATCATTAATTTGTATTTTTAGTAATAAATTAACATTCTTATGAAATGCAGGCAAAAATGTCTCAGATAGCAAATTCCGATAGCCATCCATTTTTACTTCTTTGTCTATTAGAGAACTGATAGTAATGCAATCATTGTTCTTATGTTACCGAGTCTGTTTTTTACTAATGTGTTTGCTACCTTTACTATGCTGTGCTTTGTTTTCAATATGCATTTTTAGGCCATACAAAACTATGCATTCAATATCAACAAAATGTGAACACTCTCTCTTCCTATATTTGTGTAATAGAGCAGACGATATAACTCTGTACCATTTGGCATGCATCTGCTCCTTAACTGTTACCGCATTTCTCGTCAAAATTCAATTAGTCAAATTCAATCTCTACCCTCAGTTGTCTCAATATTGTTGTTTCTCTCTATATGTTCACTTCATCAAATCTATTCATGATATTGTACTAGATGGATAATTGTTTGACTCTGAGATTTATTAACTTAAATTGATTAGAAATTGGAAACTACAAAGCTGATCAGATTTACTCTCCAAGATATCCCTGGTTCCCTGCTACAGGCTCAACTATGAGGATCTATTAAAGAAGGCACTAAATTTTGCTGTCAGTCAATCTTTCTCTACAGCATTTAGTAGAGCTTATTCTCCGCTAATAAGTAGAGACGACAGGAGTAGGTGAAGCTGCCTGGCACCCTGTCAAATGCAAATACTTTTATTATTTGTTGATTGTCATTTCATTTGCCATCTTCTGCTTTTATTTCGGAAATGCTTTAGCATGAAAACATTGTTTCTTTTTGCTGGTTGGCTTTCAAGCTTTGTGTTGTTTATTAATACAAGAAAGTTGACCACATCTGTAGTTGCATCTTTTACCCTGATAAAACCACACATAACTAATTTTGGTAAAATGCATCATCAGGATTCTTTGGGGAGGTTTTCCGTGGTATATGGAACGGCACAGATGTCGCCATCAAAGTATTTCTGGAGCAGGATCTAACAACTGAAAACATGGAAGATTTTTGCAACGAGATATACATCCTTAGGTATCCATACCACTCGAATCTCAATTTGTTGAATTGTTTCCTTTCTCATTAGTTGCATGCTAACTTTGACAATTTTACTATTTGCTTTCAGCCGCCTGCGACATCCAAATGGTAATAGCTCCTTTTTCCTATTATGTATTATACAGTTTCAATCAGCCAGTTGGCAGTTGTCCACTAGAAGTCTATCAACTGTGACATGTCCACTGCATGGGAGGGATGTCTTGCTAACTTAGATTTCATTTCTGTATTTTCTGGGCAGTTATATTGTTTCTTGGGGCATGCATGAAACCACCACACTTGTCAATGGTTACTGAATATATGGAAATGGGATCATTGTACTATCTTATACACATGAGTGGCCAGAAAAAGAAGCTCAGTTGGCGTAGGAGATTGAAGATAATTCGTGATATATGCAGGTTAGATCTTCCTCAGTACAAACATATTGTTAGTTTGTAGATTCTTATTTAGCTGTTATTCAATATTTTGGATTCTTAAACAAAATTCCTGTCGCATGGGCAATGATTATTGTTTCTAGTCTACTTTTTATCATTCATTGCTTATCTGAAAAAAATTATTTTGTTCACTGACAAGGGGCTTGATGTGCATACACCGCATGAAGATAGTTCATAGGGACCTGAAAAGTGCAAACTGCCTGGTGAATAAACATTGGACTGTCAAGATATGTGACTTTGGCCTTTCTCGAGTGATGACTGAGAGTCCTTTGACCGATAACTCTTCTGCTGGCACCCCAGAATGGATGGCTCCTGAACTTATAAGGAATGAACCGTTCTCAGAGAAATGTGATATTTTCAGCCTTGGTGTGATAATGTGGGAGCTGTGCACATTGGGTCGCCCATGGGATGGGGTCTCTCCAGTTCAAGTAAGCATTCTTCTGCTATTTATCAAAACAGAAGCAACATTAATATCATAAAAGGGTCTATTCAAACAAGGATGCCTGACCTCTATACCGAAATTCCTCAATTAAGTGCTTACATGATGCAATACTCATGTTCCTAGGACATGCTAGTCTGCAAAAAACAGTTTTTGAAATTGCTAACCATTCTTGATGCGTTGTAGGTGGTATACGCAGTTGCTAATGAAGGGTCACGGCTTGAGATTCCTGAAGGACCTCTTGGCAAGCTAATTGCAGGTATTAACTGTGCTTTCAGTTTATAAACAATGTTTAAATGGATTCCAGGTCGCTTCCAGTTTCTCCGGAGGTGGGAGAAATCAACGTCCCCTCAGATCCTGCTTTAATTTCAGCTATATTACTTCACAAACCTTCAGCCATCATTTAGTCTGCTTAGAGGCGCTCGTTTTTTGCTGCAGATTGCTGGGCTGAGCCCCAAGATCGGCCAAGCTGTCAGGAGATCCTCGCTCGCTTGCTCGACTGTGAGTATGTTGTCAGCTGAAATGAAGCTGCTGAACTGGGTTGCTCGCTGCCCTCCCAACGCCTGTGGCGGTGGAAATTTTCTTGTATAAGCTGTAAAAATAGCCATGTTAATTTTGCGGACCAGCGAGAGTACACATGTTGAAGTTCTATATTACGGTTGTATAACCGTGCCCCTTTTTTTTCCAAAAATGTACAAAATGCTTCTGACCTGTACTTATAAAAGAACATTTTAGTCGTGAGTATACCGAGTTCGGACAACGTGTTGTTCTTAGGAGGTGAATTGCCGTGCGCCGTAAGACAGGCCAGTTGGTATATCGTCCCCCTTGTCGGCAGCAATGCATGTTCTTATTCCTAAGACCTCACTGATCACTATAGGGTGTGTGTGGCTCATTACTACAAAGCACTTTGCTGTGGTATGCTAGAGGGAGTGGCATGTAACACTTCCTTAGGAAGTTAGTCGGACAATTCGGACACAACAATCTAGATGAAGGCCTGTTTGGATAGCCTCGGGGGTCAAATTCGGCCCAATCCAGGGGCAATAAAATCCCACTTGGAATTAACTTCAGCCCAGATAAAAATAGCGTTTGGATTGGGCTGGGAACGGGAAAATCCGGCCCAAACCCACCGGATTGGCCAGGAGAAAGAAAATTTTTTTTCCCCACCTCTCTCTCGCGACGACGCCTTCCCACAATCTCTCTCGCGATCTCTCTCGCGGCCGCCTGCCCCTCCTCGCACGACGCCGTCACCCCCTCTCTGGTGAGATCACCCCCTCCCATCTAGGGTTTCGCAGATCTAGGGTTTCGGAGGCGCTTTTTGATTTATATGCACTGAACGTCCAGTTCTAGCGGGCGCCGGGGAGAAGGGCCGCCTGAGAGTAGCGTCGCACCGGTGCCGGTGCTGCTCCTTTTTCCCACAGATCTATGACAGGGCTGTTAGTCTCTCTCAAATCGGAGCAGATCAGAGCAAGAACACAAGCACTTGGAAATATTTGATCCAGGTACATTGCAATCTCCAATTCTTCTCCCTATCTCTTCTTTTCAAAGATCTATCTGCTTTTGTTATTTTCTTCTGTTCAGATCTTCACATATCTTCACAGATCCGGTGACGGGGCACTAGTCTCTCTCAAATCGGAGCAAATCAGAGCAAGAACACAAGGCATTGGATCCAGGTACATAGAAATCTCCAATTCTTCTCTCCATCTCTTCTTCTCTTTTGAGATCAGTAATTTTTGCATGTTTGTTGGAGATCAGTGGTTTTTGCTTCACATGGTAGTGCATTATGTGGAAGTAGATTTGTTTTTTGCATTGTTCATATGGCAGGACAACTTGATCTCTCATATGCAGTGTAATCTCTCATAGGCAGTACAAGCATATGTGGATTTGATCTCTCTTATGCAGTTGTTCTAAAATTTCAAAAAGTTAATGTACTGAACTGTGTCAATTATTGAGTTTTGCTTGAACATTTGATTGGACATTTTCATAACTGTCTGGATAGACATGATTCATGTGAAATCTTCTAGTTCAGTTCATAAGATTGATAGCAGTCAAATGCCCTCACTAGTCACTACAATCCATAGATCTGAAATGCCCTCATGTTTGATCTGTTATGACAGATATAAACTACAAATTCCATGTTTATACCTTTACCCCATCACTCAATTTGTACCTTGCCTAGCCAATCACTTAATATATAAACTACAAATGCCCCCATGTTTATATCTGTCACTCAATATGACAGATATAAACTACAAATACCTGCAGAAGGTTTCTTTTCATAGCGTAAGAATGGGAACATTTTGCAGAATGGGAAAAATCAAGGTCATATGCATAAGAAGCAAATGATATGTTGAACATTTTCATATTGAGGATCTGGGAAAATATGGTCGTACTGTCAAAAGGAGATGCATTAGAAAAAACTGAAAATAATTTTTGGATGTTCCTATATCACAAAACTACATGTTATGCTGATTAGTACGCGAACACTTGTTATGACTCAGTAAGCTTTTATTGGACATGTATGCTGATTAGTACTAGGCAATTATTGCCTTTAAGAAAGGATGCTGATTAGTTCTTCTCTTTCTCATCTGGCTACCAATCTAGGAACTTTCTAATCTGCATCTAGGTGTTCTTCTCTTTCTTTGAATTCTGCTTTATGTCAGATTCTTTGATGCTTGTCAGAAGTTATTTAGCTGGTCCAGTGCTCGTAGGGAGCAATTGATGCAAATTGTTTTTAAAAATATGCATCATCTCGTTTCTCTAATCCTATAGTTATCTGTGAGTATTGTAGTGCTGTTGCAAGGTAATGTGGTTATAAAATATATTTGTCATATCTAGTAAAATATCATTGTTATTTTATTTTTTCAAAAAGATAGTTAGCATATGAAAAAAAAGTCCTAATATAGTCAGTCAAATGATGCTGCAGTTTAATCAAATTTGTCTAAAAAAATCATTGATTTGTGAATCCTGTCAGCAGCAAATCCATTATCGTCTAGTCCGATTAGGATACCTGGCCTCCACCTAGGTGACCCGGGTTAAAATCCCAGCAATGAAAATTTTCTGTTTTTTCACATTTTGTTCTTACCCTGGTTAACCTGCAATTTGATTTCCTCCTTTAAAAAAAAAAAAGACAGCCATCTAAAGTTGATGGAAAATTCACATTTTGTTCTTCCTTATTTGTTCATCTGAATTCACTCTAGAGATTATTTCACTGTTTAGTGTACTGTTATGTTATGCAAACAAAGTACACTGCAAGTCAATTGATGATAAAAATTATCCCCAAGTGCTGACTGGATCCGATTGCTTCTATAGCAGAGAGAGGAGGAGGGAAGGAGTGGAAGCACAGCGCGGTGGCTCACCAGCATCGGAGGTGGAGGTGGGCACCGGCGAGACCTTTGCTTTGTGTCTAAACTGGAGTTCATATAGATTTTGGTTCAAAATCCTGCCCGGCCTGTTTGGGATGACTTGGAATGGCCCGGATTCAGCCCAATCTGCAGCAAAATTAATCTTGCTCAGAAACATATCCAACCAATCTTAAAAATCATCGCCACCAATATCAATGCGATATGTCTCCTTTTCATCTACCGATGAACAAGATCTCACCATCTCTCCAACACGCTGTAGAGAGTAGAGACCCTGGACACAGTCACCTCTGACCAACTCCAGCCACTCGGCTCACTCATCTGATCATGGTTCCTGCTACATTCAAGTCTGGCGAGCCCTCGTAATCTTACTTGGTAGATCTGTTTGGTCATATAATTACAAGTAAGTAGGATTTGTGTTCGATTTGATCTCTTTTCTTGGTCATTGATCTTACTTTGATGAGTTATTTGACTCACTTATTTCAACTATAGTGGGTGATTTGTCATTTGTATCATAGATTCGGCACTTGGTTGGATAACTCATTTTTCAAGACTTGTTCCAATATTTCCTTGATGCTCTCCTCCAGTTGAGGTATGAGAGCAACAATGTTTGCTAAAGTTCTGTGTTGGAAAGAAAACTTGAATTTTCCTGTTGTTTGTTTAATCCTTGTAATTTCCAAACGCTAGACATGATTATTTTGGCCGGATGATTTTCTCTGGATTAGGATTTTGATAAATCAAGGGGGATCTTCGTAATCCATGGTGGGAGTTAATTATCCGTGGATTTTTATTTTTGTGTATCCAAACAAGTCCTTAGAGCAAGATTTGACGCGCTTGGCTTGGTGCTATCGTATCGCACAAGCCCGATCGAGCTTAACCTATTTTTATTTAATTATTTAATGGGTACCATTTTTTCTTGTTCCTCCCAAAACAAGCCTGGGGAATTTTTCCAGGCTACCATAAGCAAATTAATAATTAATACTTGATGTGCTTGGAGCGTGGAAACGTTGCAAAGCACATCAAGTATGATGTAGGCGGCGGGGTGGGGAAGTCAGTGTTAGCGTGCCCATTGTGGTGGTCGTCGACCTTGTCGTCGGAGTGATTGCTTGGACTCCAACCGTCGCGATCGCTCCACCTGGCGGCGATGTGAGAGGCGGAGGTATTGCGAGAGAGACGAACATGTGTGGGAAAAAATATTTGGATCCCTAGCAATTATATTTTTTCGAGTGAGATGGGCCAATGCAAGAATTTAATTCCTCCCGGGCTTCCCAAACGATGCCTAACCTGGGGAATAGTTACAATTTTACAACTATTTTTTACAATTTGCTTTTTGCTAATATTATGAGTGCATTTGGGAGTACTATGGGTCTCAAGAAAAAGTACATTTTTCAAATTGATTTCTTTAGTATATCTGCTTGAGAGATTAAAACTCATCCATGCATCATGCCCTACACCACCACCCCAACCTCATGTCCCTTGCATCCCCTTTCGTCATTACTGGTTGTGTCCGCGCCTGCCCCCGACAACTCTAGGGGGATGCGGGGGATAAGACCTGAGCATCGTTTGGTTTGAGCTAGGCTCAAGCAAAGCCTACTTGTATCGGGTCAGATAGGCTGTCAGAGCTCACTCTAACCCATCTTAATAAATTGGCTGCACGGATGCACCGGTCAAGCTCAAACTAGGCAAATTTAGACGAGCTGCATTAAGGCCTAGTTTGAATGGGCCAAGGATGATAAGGATCTTTAAATTCTAGTTGGAAAACAATCCAGCCTAACAAAAAATGCATTTGGATTGGGCTCAGAATGCTAAAATTCTGGCCCAAACCCACGGGAATGGCCGGGAAAAAGATAATTGCTTGCCGTCCTATTTTTCTTTTCCAGGTCTCGTGGTCTCGCTCGACTACGCCTCCTCCTTTGCAACCCTAGCCTTCGATTGCCAACGACGCTCTCATCGGCGACTACTATGAAGGAAGCGGGGACTTGTTTTTGGCCGCAGCGACATTGCATTGCATCGTTGGTTGCATCTCATGGCACATGTGAAGTCGCCATCAACAATGAGAAACTCGAACTCCCTACCATTCGCCCCCGGCAACAAGGACCTTGAGTGCTACAGATTCAGCAAAGAGGCGTGCCTTTGACGTCAAGGCCCCTCTCGGGCTCTGATGTATGCTAATTTGCTTCTCATTCTGTCTTCATAGTAATTTTGGTGATCTTGTTCAAGTCTTTGATTATTGTGTGGCAGTTTCAATTCAAATCCAGGTGATCTGATGCATTATTAAGGTATAGATTTGGCAAAAATTTTGACTTTTCCTGAATTTGCCAAAAATTTCCCTGTTTTCTTTGAATTTTTTGAAAATGTTTTTTATACTTGTCCCACCCAAACAGCGGATGGTAAATTTTACCCAGTGGGATATTTTCTCACCAGGATATTGGTGAATCCACATGGATCACCCACATCCTTATGATGATTTAATTTACAATGGAATTTTTTTCCAAATTACCAAACAAACCCTAAAGAGCCCAGGCAGATTAGACCCACCAAGTTCAAAATTCAGGTTGGACGACTCAAATCAATTTTTCTAACTTTCAGAAATCTCTGACTACACATAAAATAGACCATATACCAGACCGAGAACTGTACCCAAAAACCAGAATAGGTCAAGCTCGATCAGGCTTGTGTGGGCCGATAGTTCTGAGCCAAGCGGGTCAAATATTGCTCTAAGCACTTGTTTGGACACAAAAAAAAAAATCCACAGGGAATTAACATGGGTTGGATATGTTTTTGAGCAAAATTTATTTTGTTGCGGATTGGGCTGGATCCAGGCTATTCTGGGTCATCCTAAACAGGCCCCAAGTCTAACCCAATAGTAGGATCATTGTGACCACTGCCTGGGAAAGGGTGCTAAAAATGAAACAAATTGGGTTGGGCTGGATGTCGGCCCAAAATCGATATGACTTCCATTTAGACAAGAAGCAGAGGTTCTAGTCTCCGACTTGGGGCCTGTCTGGGTCATCCCAAACAGGCCCCAAGTCTAAGTCTAAGCCAATAGTAGGATCATTGTGACCACTGCCTGGGAAAGGGTGCTAAAAATGAAACAAATTGGGCTGGGCTGGATGTCGGCCCAAAATCGATATGACTTCCATTTAGACAAGAAGCAGAGGTTCTAGTCTCCGCCGCCACTTCCTGGAGCCCGCCTCTGATGCCGGTGAGCCACCACGCTGTGCTTCCTCTCCTTTCCTGCTCTCTCAACTATAGAAGCAATCGGATCACGTCAGCACTTGGGGGTAATTTTTACCTTTTAGTTCGACCCCTGCCTCGTCTTCTTGGCCCATCACCTGTCACTGAATTTTTTTCTAGCACTTGATCCATTCTTGTCATGTTTTTTGATTCATTTGGTGGTGATGCCGAGTTTAGAACTGATTTGCGAAGAATTATGTTCTGTTCAACAAATTTGCGTGCGCCTCTTCTCATGTGGATGCAAGGGCTTCGCAACCTGAAAAGAAAAAAAAAAAGCAAACTTTTTTTTTTTTTTGGGTAATTCTGAGTTTAGTGTGATAATTGAATCATGTTATCATTAGGATTGGTTGCTGAATTGATAAGGCAATGTTTTGTGTAGAATAGAAGGTGGGCTTAAACTGAAAGAGCAATTCAGACTCGGCAAGAAAGAAAATTTTGTTTCCACGAAGAGCAGAAAAACTTCAGGAAATATTGCTTTGTTAAATTGTTATTTCAGCACATTATTGGATCTTGTTTGTTGCTATTTCTTGGCATACCTTCAGGAAGCATCCATGCATTAGTTCATTGTAGTTCTTGCTTTATTAAATTGTTATTTTAGCACATTATTGGATCTTGTCTGTTGCTATTTCTTGGCATACTAATTGTTGTACTAACCCAAAACTCAGGCTTGACCATGACTACAAATATGGATCTTTCTGTGTTCAAGATGGATATTGACGAGCTATTAGCTGATTATGCCAAGGTGATCTTATCTCTTGTTCGACTTCTTTAGCTGCATCATATGCGTATTAGCCTTAAGTTTAGATGAATAATGTCCATGCCTTTCTGATTGTTAGGAAAAGTACACAGCATTTGCTGATTTCAAGAGAGTGTGGATGAAAAAGAAATTTTCATATATCTATGAAGGCAGACCTAAGACGAACTCAGGAGTTTTCATGCAGTCCCTCTTTTTGCATTGTATTGGTAGGCTACGGCTTACTGGAAACTGACAACATGTCGATAATACTTTAACTAGTCATTTTTGAACTAATATTGACTTCTGTTGTTATTTAGGTCATATGGCTTCTACAAGTTCTTTACCTCAAAGGCTGGGCGCGCTTTACTGCCTTTACTGTATTTACGAGTGCCAGCCGTACAAGCCATGCTTCAAAATTTATTTGTCTCTTGGTAAGGTCTGCATTTTGGGTCCACTAATTAGATGCCTCTTAGAACATAGGTTAATTTGGTCAATATATGTTTGCCACAGAGGAGTTCAAGAAGCTCAAAGATCTCGTCATCAAGGCTAAGCAAAATGGGGTGGGTGTTGTACCAGCTCTTGTCAAAAGGATGCTAGACAAAGACATGTTCTTATTTGGGTTTGTCAATTTACTTGGTGATTCTGGGACAAAGCAGGTTGATGAATTGACAACATTCCATAATAAACAGGCGAGACTTGCATGTGACAAGTACGGTGGTTGTTCTTTCATCATCTGTGTTATCAACATCATTAGTATTTGTGTTATCTCTGTGCATTACAGTATGCAGTTAGTTTTCTGCATGTTGATTTCTTATGCAACATAGATGCGTAGTTTATTATTCGCTCGTCTTCTGATCATTTTGTTTTTTTTGTTTTGTAGGTTGTTTGCAAATACTCAAATAGAGAGCTATATGCACAAGGACTTGGTAAGTTTGTCTCACTGCATACATCAGTGTATATAATTCATTTCTGGGCTTCTATTTTCTTTGCAACAATTTTGCCAAAATTACTATATTGAAATGGTGCTGGAGTTGGAAAGGTATCGACATGGTGACAATTTCATACTGGCAGTCCTTTCATTTACTCTACAGCCACACTTCCCGTGATTTGCTTGCTATGTACATCTCAGGGTGTGGAGCTTGAGCTTGAAAACATCAAGAGATTGTCAACAGAATATGCTAAAGCCAAGGAATTGGCCATTGCAGGTGCTTGTTTGTTGTTGGTAGCATGTTGTATTTTCGATTCCTATGACTACTGTATGGGGAACTTTAGTGCACTATTGTTCTTTTCACTTGACAGAGGCAAGCCAAACTGTTGATGTTGAAGATGCTAAACATATCCTTCAGAATGGCAAACTATTGGGTGACAGGGTAGAGGAAATTGTCAAAGAATGGGATGCCCAAAAGGAAGAGTTCTATGAAAAAACTGGAGTATCTCATTGTAACGAACTAGCAGTGATTGACAACGATGAATCGGGAGTATCTTGTCCTAATGAACTAGCATTGGTTGACGATGGCAATGACTTTGATGAGATAACACAACTGCTTGAAGAATGAAAAGTGCCCCCCTAACTACTATCCAACCAATCCCTGCACATCATTGTGTTAGGACATGGAATAGTGCGGTTGGCATACTAACTGAAGGAGTATCATTTCGAGCCTGTAAGACCTTTGCTCAGTTGGAAAAACATGAGGTTTTTCAGTGTTTTTCTACACTGTACCATATACAAACAAAAAATTGTATATGTTTCAATTTTGGATTAATCTTCATGTACATAGTTGGATCTCTGGAAATGTAATATTCCCACATGATGACCTGCATTTGGAACTTAATCTGAACATGTGCAAGTTCATGTATCATCAATTGACTTGCAGTGTACTTTGTTTGCATAACATGACAGTACACTAAACAGTGAAATAATCTCTAGAATGAGTTCAGATGAACAAATAAGGAAGAACAACATGTGAATTTTCCATCAACTTGAGATGGCTGTCTTTGTTTCTTTTTTTTTCAAAAAAAAAAAGGAAATCAAATTGCAGGTTAATCAGGGTAAGAACAAAATGTGAAAAAACTAAAACAGAAAATTGCGTTCACAGGCATTTTTTTTTCTGGCAGATACGGTGGTTTGGGTCAGAATTTTTCTGTGTTTCCAGCTCAACTCAAATGTGATTTTTAGTTGGGTCGTATTTAATTTCGGGTGAGATTTTATTGCCCCTGAATTGGGTCAAATCCGGCCCAACCAATGCTATCCAAATAGGCCTTAAAATATGCAAAAATACCATGCGCTAGAAACTTTAGCAGCATCTTGTTTATATGCCAGATGGGAGTGTTTTCTATTGTTTTGTGGGGGTGAAAATGGATTGTGGTTATCTTATATTCTAACTGACATTTTTTTGTTGGATTCTGAAATGTATATAGATATAGATTGGGATAATTACGTATTGGATTTTGAAAAGGATATAAATGGGATGTGAATATGGATATGGAAATAATCCATATATTATTAAATAAAGATAAACATCATAATTTAGGGAATTTCAAATTTGGTGGGGTCATATTAATTTCTAAATTTCTTATTTTGTTTTATAGTTATCATTAAAAACTAGGTTCAAACGCTTATCATTAAAAAAAATGAGGCATGTTGTATGAAGTAGAAAAAGATAAAACCCAATACATAGATGTAACCTATTGATTATAAGTGGATGTAAGACCTACTCTAATAGACTCCTCAAAATACTGTTCATCCGATTTTTTTGCGTTTTCTCCGCGATTTGGGTTACCGCCGTGACTCTAACAGCAGACGGATGCGGCGCTACCACGATGCAGATCGGAAACAGGATGTCGAGATTTCGACATCCTCTCTCCGGTTGCTATCTTCTTCCCAGTCGTGTCCGCCCCCAACTATCGAAGGCTCGCGCGGGAGTTTGCTTCTTGGAGAGGCAACGTCGCCCGTGGAAGGCCTCCGGTGCGGCGTCCTCGTCGGCGGCGTGGACCGGCCAGAGGATTGTTGCGGCGTCCTCGTCGGTCTTGTAGCGGGGGCGTCCTCGTCGATCATCGGCGTGGACCGGCCGGCGTCCTCATGGGGGGCCTGGCTCCGGTGCGGCATCCTCGACGCCGCCGCTACCCAGCCACACCGGTCCCCGTACCGCCGGCCCCCTCGAGCGGCCGCCACCCTACACCGCCGTTCCCCCGCGCTGCTGGTGATTTCGCGCCGCCGCCACCCGTGGCCGCCAACCCCCCAACCGGGTGACACCCCGCGCCCCCACGCCGCCAGTCCCCGCTCCCCGCGCCCTTGCTGCCCGTCCCAGCTCCCTGCGCCTCCGCTCCTCCCCGCTACCGGTCCCCCGCGCCGCCGCCACCCGTGGCCGCCGGTCCCCTACACCGCTCGCCCCCAGCGCTACACTCCCCCGCGCTGTTGGGCCCCCGCGCCGCCGCTACCACGCGCCCCCGCTCCCCCCCGCTGCCGCTCCCCTGCGCCGCCGCCACCCGTGGCCACCGCTCCCCAGCACTTGTGCTCCCCCGCGCTGCTGGGCCCCAGCGTGGCCACCTCCCGTCGCCGCCCCCCCCCGCGCCACAGACCCCCGCGCCGCCTTTGATGAAGCACGCCTGCAACTCTGCTCCCACACGCCAACAGTCTTCCAAACGGTTATTTTTGAGGATTACAGATCCGATTTGGAGATTGCTGTTGGAGTAAGTTACAATATAGAGATAGAATTTTTTTTGAGAGATATGTATATAGAGATATAGAGATCTGATTTTAGGTTTCGCTGTTGGAGAAGGTCTAAGATCAAAACATATTTCAGTTTATCATTTTAATGGATATCCAATATCCATTGAATAAAGATACGGATCGAATATCATTCTTCTTGTATCTTAACTAATATCCAGAAAAAAAAAATCAGATCCCAATATGGTTATAAATATCCTTCGAATCTCAAATTTTGTTTGAAAATGTAGGAGGGCTGCATATTTCATTAGATGAAAGAGTAGTTCCTTGGCATTAATATATCTATTCTGACGAATAAAGGAAAAAAGAAAACGTAAAGGGTGCTGTTCATATGCTGCTATAGACAACTTCTATTACATATCAGACGTTCTCTGCAGGCTTCCGCCTATTGGACGTTATCACCGCCCTCTTACTCACGGACTACATCTTGCTAATCATTCGCATCTCATGGCCTGGATCTCAAAGTTACAATCTATATTAAAAATTTCTATCTCTACCACGCCATATTAATATTAACATATATAATTTTTGTGGTCACCGGTGGTTATAAATCAAACACATCCTATATTTTAATGGTATGAATTATCAGTTTCTTCCAGTCTCCACTTGAAATTTATGATATATCACACCTATTAACTGGGCATCTTCTATAACTTGTCTCAAAAGTTTTGTCCATCTCATCAATTTTCTTTATTGAAACTTGAGATTCAAAAACTTCTGTGAGAATCACAATCGAGTGGATATTCAACCTCCCACATTAACTGCAGAAGGTTGTGAGATCCGAGTCTTGTAAGAATTTGAGTGTAGTGCAGTAGTACCTAGTTCGCCCACAAATGGGAATGCAGTTCAAAGTCCTACCCGGTGACTTTGTGAGTGGTGGCGTGTGTGCTGCGGTGGTGTGTCCTGGTCAAGACTGGACAGATAGTAGAGTGTGGAGCAAACAACATGGCCCACAACATTGGAGGATCCAAAGTCTGTAGTGTCTGAGTGCTTCATAGGTAGCTCCAGCTTAAGGCGGATGCTGGTATTGTCAATTCTTGGCTGGCCGCCAAACGGGCATTCCATAATCGTGGTTCCCCAGTTGTGAAGGACTTGCACTCTCACAGTGGGTGGTCTTGAGTGGAAGGGGGCCCCCAGAAATTTGTTTTCTGGGAATATTTCTCACATAAGATCTATTTCTATCTATTAAATTGATGCATATCATATTGTAATAGAATTGATCTTTGTATGAGGATGATATCTATATAAGTTTCCCGAGACCCCCTCTGATGAACTAAACTCATGATGCACATTGAATAAGGCATAGACATCGTGTGCAACGGACAACTGGGATTTATCAAATCTTCTCACATAAAAAGGTTCTAAGATATGTCTTAATTCATCTCATCATCTAATTTAAATTAGACGGTCAGACCGACTTTTCTATCCCGGTGAATAGAAGATTTCTATAAGATTTTTGTTCAAAGTCCAATAGTTTGTAATTTGGTGTAACATGATTGTGACATGTTATTGCATAATAATTGTGCAATAATTTACTATGGTAGTGGTAAAGTGGAACCACCAATAAAGAGGACACCATTTTGTTTACAGTGGCCTCAAGCGGTTAAGCCTTTTAAGATTTGAGGAAACTTTAGATATTTTTTTTTAGAAAACTGTCTTTATAAATAATAGTATATATTAAGATAAAAACATTCTCTTCTTCACACATATACACAATATTCTAAGTAAACATTTGTAAGAAAATAAAAGAGATTGAGAGTCAAATCTATAATTTTTATTTATATAGATGTATGTTCTAACAATTTGAATAAATATGTTAGTGTAGAAAACTTTCAGAGATGTGCTCTAACCTTATGGCCAAACCATTAGAACCTTCCAAAATCGCCGCATCATAAGAAAGAACAGGAGTCGGTTAGAGGCCAAATGATGGAAGAGGAAGACGGCGTGATCTTTATTTATGTAAAACACACTCACCGTCTTTTGTCGAGCTTATGAACTGTCCACTAAAAATGGCCCCGACGTGTGTGTGAGATCATGCTAAAAACAATTCAACTCGAGTGACAGAATGCAAAAACGATGTAGCACACAAAAAACAACGAAATGTACTGTATGTGTGGGATTCCGAAATTTGAACCCTTTGTTATAAGTTAGACATGAAATACATATGTAGAAAAATCAATCGAAATCAATTATTTAGATGAAATATGTGAGATTTTTAAGATATTTTAAAATTTTTTGTCAGATATTTAGACTGCTCTTTTTATTCATATTTGACTCAAAAGATGAGGATCCAAAGTCCTTACGAGATCATTCATCCTTGTTGGCCGGTCAAAGAGATTGGAGGAGCTTTTCCTCAGTTTTTTTTTCTTTTTCTTATTGCCCAGAGAAAACTCAAAACTTTTTAAATAATATTCTCCAAATTAAACAATAGTAAGCGCAAGTAGATTCTCCAAGTCTCTAAGTTTTACCAACTTTTAGTTGAAAAATGGTATATTCCTGTTTTTTAACTGCTACACTTCTGTAGTCGAATCTATACAATTTTATAATATATCACTTGAAATTTGTGTTTTTCTTTCCTCCTAAAATATGCTAATTCAAACAATTTTCACTCTTCATCCAGCACATCCTAAGACTAATACTTCATGTAATCGCGCAGCCTTCCTAAATTGAATTTTTTTTAAAAAAATAACTCAATAAAAAAATTCGAAAACCAACCCAAAATTTTTTAAAGTTACAAAAATGACTTTCACTTGCTAGTTGAAATTTGCGACTGAAGACGTGACACGACTCATGTGCACCACTGGTTCAAGATCATGCCACGGTTGTTTTCAGTCGCGATATTTTAATTAAATTTTAAATGTGTGGCTTTCAGTTGCGAGTGCTGATCGCGACTGAATGTTTGGATCCGAATTTTAACAATGCGGATTTCAGTGTTAGTTTGGATCGCGACTGAAAGCAGTCGTGGCACAATCCTGGGCTGGCCAGCGAGTAAAATCAGTCGTGAACTCCAACTCGTGACTGAAAGTCATTTTTATAATTTTAGAAAGATTTGAGTTAATTTTCAAAATTTTTTATTAGATTATTTGTAAAAAAAATTCTCCTAAATTGTCGCCTTCCTCCCCTTGCCCTCAAAGTCCAAAACCCAAATCCCGCGTTGCCTCTCCTCCATCCCCTTCACCAATCCTCCCCCCTCACCACGCCCCGCCCCGCCACGCGCCACCCCCCACCCACCGCCACCACCACCACCACCATCTCCCATCCTCGACCAATCCAGTTCGTACATCGCTTGCTACCATCGCCTCACACTATAGCCGTCCGTCATCCCTGACTCCAGTGATAACCACGATGCCACTTCCTAACAAGAGGATGCCACTGTTGTAGGAAATCTCGATGCTATCATCACCCAGATTGCCCTTTATACTCGTGCTCTTCAATGCCCCCCTCCTCCTCGACAAGGTTCGTCTCCCCCACTATCTTGATTCTTGAACAAAGGGGAAAAACCAAATTTTTGGTTCTTGAAAAGAAGTAATGGTGAGAAATTAGAACGGGATTAAAGTGCTGCAAATTTTGCTTGTATTTTGCTGGTCTGCTATCCCATATTTCCACTTGCATGTTATGATTTGCTCTGTTTGATTATTATAGTTTGGCCGACCACCATCGCCGCACTGGTCCGACTCCTATGATGCCTGCCACACCTGCACTCACGATTGGACAGGTGATGGTATTCCTCCTTTCTTGCTCCCTCCTTTCCAGCTACCTCACCAAACACGACACTGCACAGGATCAATGAAATGCAACCCTCATATTGAGATAGGGAACCATCCGGTATGATCATGTTGCACATGCTGCATGTATGGAGTCTTATAGAGTTCAAATCTAGAACCTTGTAATGTTAGAACAACTCAATCCATGAATCCAAAGTCCACTTCACCTCTTCCCCATCCCCTTCACCAATCCCACCACCACCTCCTTCCACCCCCCTCGCGTTCAAGCCACACCACCATCTCCCATCCCTGACTGATCTCGTTCATACACTGCTCACCACCATCACCTCACATTGTAGCTGCTCACCATCCCCGACTCCAGCGGCGATCACAATGCCGCCACCTAAGAAGAGGATGTTGTTGCTGCAAGCAATAGTCCGGTGTTATCATCACCCAGATCACCCTCTATATTCGAACTCTTCAATACCTTTGTCCTCCTCAACAAGGTTCATCTCCCTTGCTATCTTGAGTCTTGAACAAAGGGGGAAAACCATATTTTTGGGTCTTGAAAAGAAGTAGCTGTGAACAATTAAAATGTAGTTAAAGTGCTGCAGATATTGCTTGTCTTTTGCCTGCCTGTTTCCCATGTTTCCATTTGCATATTATGATTTGTCCTAAGTCCTAACCCCTTCTTGATGTCGCCTTTGATTATAATAGTTTGGCAAACCACCACCATAGCACTTGTACAGCTCCTATGCCACCTATCATCGCTGCACACACAATTGGAGAGGTGGTTGTATTCCTCTTCCGTTGCTCCCTCCCTACCAGCTGCCTCGCCAGATACAACACTACACAGAATCATATGAAATTTGTAACCCTCGAATTGAAATAAGTAACCATTCGGTATCATCATGTTGCACATGCTGCATGTTTGGAGTCTTGGGGAGTTCAAATTTAGAACTTTGTGATGTTAGAACAACCCAATCCATGGATATATAAGTCTCTTGAGACTTTTTTTTTGAGTGAAACGTTTGTCGGTGTTCAGTTTTGGTTTGATTTTTATGCTGCCATATGTTGTTTGTACATATGTACATACATGCAAAATAGACAAACTCTATGTAGTTGGAAAATGGAGTTGGGGGAGGGGGAGGTAGACTAGAACAATTTTGTATGAGGACAATCCTCGTGACGAGGATGTAGTCCTCAATCATTGGATCGATGTACATTAATTGATTTATAAGTAATGCAGCTTAAGATGATTTGTTTATTTATTTATTTTATAACAATATTCTAAATCAAGGCCGCTCGAACAGTTTATGTGTTTGCATAAGCATTAGTGGTAGGTCCACCCTTTCACTATGTCACTTAGCTGAATATCTGTTGTTTTGATACATATAGTGCTTATATTTTGTACATATGTATAGTATATTCAAATTATAGATATATTCCTTGGTGTAAAAAAACATGTCTAAGACACATAAATGAATTGAAAGTTTTACTTGTTTATTTTTTAGTGTGTGTGTGTGTATGCCATATCATTGTTAATTAAAATATATCTATTTTCATAAAAGTCAAACCACATATGAAGACGCATACGAGGCCGCATACCGCATAAACGGTAAGCTGTAGGATGGCAGCTCGTTTACCGATTCCCGCTATTTAGGACAATGTTTTAGAATAATTACAGGAAGTACACATTGTCAATGGTCCATGCGGATGAATGAGCGGTGTAGACCTCCGAATACCTCAGGAGCATGGTTTGGAGGGTCTCAAGAACTTGGTGGCCTATGCCAACAATGGTCATGTCGGAGATGGTCTTCCCTTTCGGCCTGTTCGAGGCCATCATGTAGCTGCTCCTCGCTAACAAGTGGTTTGAGGGCCCGATCTCCCCCACATCTACTAGGTCCGCAATTTTGTGAAATTTACTCGAACAAATTGAAGTTTCATTACTAGAATATGATATTGTAGCTTCTTTTCTCTTTTTGAAACTGTAGCTCTATTGCTTGTTTTGAGGTCCAACTAAAATGAACTACCAACTCATATGACAATTTAGGAGCCATACGATGATTCTAACTTGACAAATATTTGAATTCTGAATTATGGTTGGTGTTTCATATTATGGAACCATGGTTATACATCACTGCAGGCAAGATCTAGGTCCCAATACAAATATGCTATTTTTTTTGTTATTGTCTTGATACCATCTGATTTGTCCCTAGCTTTTTCCTATCTTATTAAGCGTACTTGAAGGGGATGCTGTCCCTTATGTCATACCTTAAGCTATTATAATTTTAATCTACCCTCTTATCCAGTGGTTTGCTCGATAATGGCACTTTCAAAAAAAAAAAAATTACTGCTTTTACTCGCCAAAAAGAAGCAAACTGTATCTGCCATCTTTGCTCGCTGTCCAAATCTGTTATACTGTTTTTTAGGTGATTGGTGATTGAGCAATTTACACTATATTTTTTTTTCCTCTGAATACTTACATTGGGTATTTAGGTCCAACTTTTTGTAAGCACTTCTCCAAATATCTCAGGAGCTGCTTTCTTCCTTGCTTTAACTTATGCTAAAAGGACTATGATTGTACTCTAAAATTAAATTTCATTACATATTGAATTTTTTTAAAAAATAACCCACATAAAAAATTACAAAAATAACCTACACTTACCGTTTCTTGCAAAATGACCACCATGTCAGCCTTTCGAGTCTCAGAAATTGGATAAGTCACTTGTTGCGTGTTGGGATTCGTCGATAGCCGCTTGTCGAGTCTCAAAAACTCAACAAGCAACTTGTCGTTTCCAAGGTTTAACAAGCCGCTCTGACTCGGCCCTGCTACCCCTTTTCCTCTCCTCTCAACTCTAGTCCCCCCTCCCATTGCACTTTCTCAATTCAACACTCGATCTGCTTTTCCATGCCCTGCCCCTATGTTTGAGGGGTACCTCTATTAACTCTAACACCAAAATTCATTTCTCTCAGACATATTTGGTTTTTCAAATTCAAATATTTTCAAATCTAGCTATAATTTTTAATTTGTGCAATTATCAAAATTGTAGATCCAAGCTCGTCAAAACAAGGTAAATTTCGTTGAAATCCAACCTTTTTTGTTAATGATTTCTGTAATTATGTTATTAATGCTTAAGTAGATGGTAGAAATATTTGTTTCATAGGGATATGATCTAAAGGTAGGTTAAAGAACATGTTGTTCTATAGTATTTATTTTTTTTGTGGATGAAATTTATTTATTTGCTTAACAACGTAGGTTTTATTTATGTTAGGTTAGTTTAGGTTATAAAGTTTATGTGCATGATTATTTTTTGGGATTAGGTCAAGTTAGAGAGTTGAACCATTTAATTTTGTTTATGAAAATTTATTTATTTACTTAATGACCATAGGTTATATTTATGTTAGGTTAGTTTATATTAGAAAGTTTATGTGCATGAATATCTTTCGAGGTTACGTTAAGTTAGAAAGCTGAACCTTTTATTTTATATAATTTATTTGAGATTACTATTGCATTTAGCCATTTAATGGCGTAGATGATTTTAGGAATAGTAAATACCCTCGTGCGCTTAAAAGTTGCATTGAAATCCCAATTCACTAATTTCCACAAAAGAAATATAAATAAAAAAAGAATTGAAACTAACCATATTTAAGAAAACCATAAAACTTGAGGAGAAAAATAAAAAAATAATAGGGAAAAATAATAAAAATAAGTAAAAGAACTAAAGTAAAGAAGCATAAAAACATAAATAAACAAATAATAATCATATAATCAGATTTTTGAAATACTCCATGTAATTGAAATACTTGTATACACTTGTGTAATATTGCAATGCATAAATATCTTTAGTGCATGGAACAACCAGAAAATTTATGTATATTTTATGGCGACGGTTTAATTTGTGATGGCTCATATGGTGTAGATATAAGTCGTTGTAAGTATGTGATGGCTGATCTGAACTTAGGGAACACATCATTTTTGGATGTGAAGTTATGAATTTGGAGTCTGTTTGGGAAGAGTCCACAGCACGAAATAGTTTAAGTTGAGGGACTCATTGTCAAGCAGATCGAGAATGGGCCATATTGGGTGTTGCACGGACAAGGGATAACTTGTGGGGCTCTTTCATTCGCCAAGTGAAAGACTTTAGAGGCAGACTAGGCGGCCAATTTGCACTATATGTCCAATTCTGCGACATATAACCACCAAAGTATCACCTTGAAGGCTAGCGAATGGTTAGATGTTTTCTATCTCACTTGTGTGGATGTCTATGTGTTATTGGAGGGCCTTCCAGGCATATTTGACGAAGATGATTTGACAGATTCGGAAGCATCTAATGACTCTGACGAAGATAATTCCGATCAGGCATGTGGATGTTAGGGTTTTGACCAATTAGGGTTGGGGTTTAGAGGAGAGTTAGGGTTAGAGTTTGTGCCAATTAGGTTTATGCTGAAACCAATTAGGGTTAGGGCCAGGGTTTAGAGGGAGTTATGGTTAGGGTTTAAGAGTTAGGATTAGGGTCAAGGTTAGGGTTTCAGCCAGTTAGGGGTAGGACTAGGGTTCATCGGGAGTTAAGGTTAAGGTTAGGGTTTCAGAGGTAGTTAGAGTTAGGATCAGGATTAGGGTTTTGGAGGAGTTAGGGTTACGGTTACGGTTCAGAGGGAAGTTAGGGCTAAGGTTAGAGTGAAATTTTATAATAACTCCATAGGCATCTCCTTCTATGTTCAAAAATTTTTTTACGAATTTTTTAGAATTTGCTGAGCCTAAAAACAGCCAGTTGCGGGTTATTTTCTCAATTTCTTCTTTTCTTTTTTGGTTATTTAAAAAACTTCATGGAGGGAGAGAGGGACCATAGTCGAACACAGCTACACAACCTCTTGTCGAGCCTTGGAAACGGTTCGACTTTCTAAATTAACCTAACCATAAAAATATACATGCACATAAACTTTAGAAACTAACCAATCTAACATAAATATAACCTACAGCCATTAAGCAAATAAATAAGTTTTCATCCAACAAAATAAAATACTACACAATAGCTTATCGAGTGGAAAGGAAGAGGGTAGCAGAGCCAAGCTGGAGCTACTTGTCGAGCCTCAAAAACTCAACAAGCAGCTTGTTGCGTTTCCGAGGCTCAACAAGCGGCTGTTGACGAATTCCCGCGTGACAGGAGGCCTATCGAGTTTCCAATACTCGATAGGCTGATGTGGCTCGTCATTTTTATATAAAAAAGGTAAGTGCGGGTCATTTTTGCAATATTTTTATGTGGATTATTCTAAAAAAAAAATTCCATCTACTACTACATCACTACATCTTCAGTTTTGAACCCCTTCTAACATTTTCCTTTTTGTACAGATTTCTATGGCCATCATAATCTTATATTGATTGTTGGTCACTAGAATTTTGTATGGCCTTGGTAAGTTCCCACATGTCTTTTATAATCAGTTCACATGTACTAAGTAGACCTATGCAAAATGTGGATTGGGCTGGATCAACAAAAAGTCTAGGAGGGTGGGCTCTACTCAATCCCAATCCTATGGGCTCTTGACTTGGGTCAATGCATTTTGCACTACAGAATACCACTGAGCCAGAATCAGGTTTGACCATGCTCGGCCCCGTTTGGTCTTTAGCCTCAAAATATGAACATTGGGTTTGGGTCAAAATTGGGCTGGACCTCAGCCAAGACTATTTTGCTCAAGTCTAATACTAGGACGCGCAGTCAGCACTGATAGTTGAGCTGACTCTATTAGCTAAAGCTTGATGAAAGCCGTCTTAGTATACTGACCTACTGAGCTGGCATGATTCAAGGCACTAAGACAAAATTGAGAACACACTTCAAAATTGTTATGGACTGACATGGAAGTTCAACGGGCTTTCCTTCCTGACAAGCTTCCAAAACTGATGCACAATGCACTAATACTCAAATTCATAATGTTCACAATTTTGGAAAAGAACAATAGGGGAAGACAGTTGCAGTAAGGAATTATATAAATTATGCAAATGCCCAAATGTGTGGTGAAATTAAATTAAAAATAAATTGCCTAGGAAAAAAAATGCAAATGGTTGTGGAGTTTCTTGAAAGAGTGCTATTTGATGCGATAATTTTTTGCCAAGCAACCCTAGGTGTAGTAACATCTCTGAACACTATCTTATCAAAAATTGGTTGCTTGAGAATTTCCAGCTAAAGCTCACTTCACACTATGGTCATAGGATGGCCACCTTATACTACAGTACTCTTTTACGCATGGTATATGAAATTTGTTCATTAGGTTCTTTTAGTCTGTAAGGTTTGTGATCAGCTACATAGCAAAATAGCTTTCTATTTTTCATTTGAAGGCAAACACTGTTGATATGCTGTTAAAAATCTATTTTGCACATGTTTGTATGTGTATTGGCATATTTCAATGTTAGTTTTGAATATTGTTGGACATTTTAATTTTACAACCAAAGATGTGAATATGCCAAAAACCTTATCTATTGCATCTGTGTGTAGATTTTACCTTTTATGGATTTAATGCATGTATTATTGTATAATACAAAAGCAATTTAAAAATTGCAGGGATCGCTTTGTGGAATATATGGCCTACTATGACACAGACTGTGGTCATTTGCACTTGGGGTAATCTGGTACCAGCTCATAGTATCTCCTGCTGTAACTACCAAGTAAAATAAAGGGCAAAGTTCACTTTTGGTACTCCAACTTTGATGTCGAGCTCATTTTAACTGTAACTGTGAAGGAGTAAAACGAGTCATGTACTTTAAAGTTGCATACAAAATTGGTCTCTATTATAATTTTATAATAAAAAAACTAATATACCTCAAATTGATGAGTTTGATCATAATCCACATAAACAACTCGTATTGGAGGCTAAAAACCCATCTAATATTGTTTAGATTCTTTGACTATACAAAATATAAACTCCAACTTTAAGTTAATACTTTTAAATTGACTTGTTTTACAATCCAAAACAAGTTGTTCACATAGATTATGATTCAACTTATCAATTTGGGTAAAAAAATTCATCATATCAATTTTTTAATTATAAAATTATAACAGATGACCAAAGTTGCACCTGACTTCTAAGTTCAGGGTTTGTTTTGCTCCTTCCTAGTGTTGGAAGGTTAAATGAGCCTGGTGTTAAAGTTTAGAATAAAAAATGAACCTTTCCTTAATAATTTAAATAATATGATGATTGGCAATAAGTGCTTGCTATCATCATGAGTTACATATCTCGTGATTACACTGTGCTTTCTGTTAATTCTGGTGTGACTACACATTGCTTTGGGATTATATATAATAATATATGTATATCAAGGGTAGGTTAAAACTCTGCTATTTGGTTTTCTTGGCAGATTTTGGTTTCCAACTTCAAGTCGTCCTGTTAATGTTAGGACTTATAGGTTGTGAAGTGCCAACTGGTTTGGGTAGTATGGTTTTGATATCATTTCATCTATGGTCTAATATATAGAATTGATAATTTTGATTACTTTTGTGCTTGGCTATGATGTACTAGATGTTGCATGATGGCCAAGTAAATACACTGATGTCAGTGTTGTCCGAGTTCATAACCACTTAAAAGGCTTTTCTGTTTGTAATCAGTAGTATAACTATATGAACTCTATATTTTTGTTGTCCTGTGTATAATCAAGATAATGGCATTTGTTTTTCTATGCAATTAACAAGTTATTGTCATTTAAAATTGATTTTATTGATCCGTGTTTGTTTATAACTTTTGGATGTTTATTCTGAACTTGTTTTCAGTTTCTAGTTGCTATGTCAACTTGCGAATTTTTTTTAAATAACCTAGACTAAAAAATTGATTTCAAAACTAATCCACAGTGAAGCAAAATTACAATTTTGATCCACCACATCATCTTGTCGTGGATTAGAGCCGCGACAAGTCGTCTCTTGCAACTCAGCAAGCCAGTTGCGGTTCTAAGCCACGACAGGCCGTTTGTCACAGTTTCAAGCCGCGACAATAGCTCCTACCACTCACCAAATCTCTCCAGTGCAAATAATTGTGACCACGTTAGTCTATTACGGCTGAGAGCTGTGACAAACTTGGATGTCTCAGTTGGATGTATCGGCTCGGCTTAGAGTCCTGTTGTGATAGGTTTCTGAGCCGTGCCATGTGTGGAGTGTGTGTCTGTGTCGAATCGTGTGTGTCGAGGCGAACCGTGTGTGAGACTTGTCGCGTATGTGAACTGTGATAAGTGTGTAGAATGTGGGAAAGATTGTTGTCACAGCTTGGAGCTATTAGGGCAGGACATGGTGCAAACCTTACAGTGAGGAGGAGAATGGTGGATTGAGGAGAATGTGAGGCTTGCAACTATTTCTTTAAGTCTTGTTTATCTGTACAACTGTACTAGTGAAGAGGAGAATGGTGGATTGAGTTAGGACTTATATTAGGACAGAAGATAGTGCAAACCTCAGAGTGAAGCATACTTTCTTGAATGTCTGGTCAGATGTCTTGCCCTTATTTTAGAAAATTAATTATACTTTTTATGGATGTTACTCGATCTTGGATTAGCCTATGTAATGGTTTCATAACGAACATTTTGATTGTATAGAGAAATTGTTATATATATATATATATTATATTCTTGTATTATTATAGACTATATATTTGGATTCATCTCTCAATACAAATTGTGAGATTATCTTTTTCTAACATAGTATTAGAGTCAAGATCCTCAAAACACCAAATTTAGTCATCCACCACCGATCCATCGCTCTCGGGAGGCGACGGATATGAAACTCCTAGGGACAATGCCTAAGTTCTTTCTTTTTTTTTATCTGCTTCTGAATTTTTGATCTGGTCACCTCATCTGGATCTAGTGGGGATCTGTCACCCTTGTCGTCACTGGCCCTTTGCTGCTGCCTTGCACCTCGCCGTTGCACGTCATTGATCCACTGTCACCTTGTTGGATTCAGTCGCTAAACCTCTGTATGCCATCCATCATCTGCCGTGTGCTGCTCGTCGTTGCGTTGTCTCAGGCCCAATGCCGTTTGTCGTTTGCTGCCCATCATCTATCTCGTGTTGCCCGTCGTTGTGTTCATTGTCGTTCGTTGTCCGCCATCCTTCATCTGTCCCGTGTTACCCGTCGTTGCGTTGTCTCGAGGCCGCCGCCGTTTGTTGTCTGTCGTGTGCTGCTCGTCATTGTGTTGTCTCGAGGCTACTGTCATTCGTTTGTTTTGCTATCCACCAGATCTAATTTGTGTCGTCCGCCGCCGATCTAATCGACACCGCCGTTGCTGATCTTCTATGCTGCCATCGATGGTCTAATCTGCACTGTCGTCGCCATTGTTCATTCGTGACTAGCAACGCATCTGGGCCGCCAGCGCCGCTCGTTATGTCATCGCTATGCCGACGCTGCTCCCCTGCATTGCCGCCGCCACGCGCCAATTTCGTGTGCTTGAATGTCACCAACGTCGTGTGCCTTCACTTGCTTGGAGGGCTTTGTTTTATTTTTTTCGCTTTTTATTTAGCCACTTTGGCTTCCTGTTTTGACTTGCTCGGAGGATTCTATTTTGATCACTTTGAATTCTTTTAGTGCCTGTTTTGGTCCTCTGGTTCACAAGCTACTACTGTTGCTTGTTGTTGAGCTGTGCTCCAACTAACCGCCCTTGTCGTTCGCTTCCCGTCTACTCTAAAGGCCTTCTTGGAGGACCACACCAATTTCGACATGCTAACTATGGTGTTCAACAGGTCAAATAGATTTGCAAGGCTATAAGCGTGCAGTGCGCCATGGCAGGGAGGAACCTGTACATGAGATTCAGCTGCAACGTTGGGGACACCATGGAGATGACTATGGTCTTCAAACGTGTACAAAATATGTTGGACTATCTTGTGGCCGACTTCCCTTGCATGGATATCATCAGCATCTTCATAGTTTGCAGCAACAGGAGATTTCCATTGAAAAATTTACGATTTTTATTGATTTTCAAGTTGCTAATTTCTTCACGAAGACTCAGACTAAATCACAACATCAGTTTCTCCTCTCCAAACTCCATAGGCCTGTCCATCGCCTTCTTCCTTGCCGTTGGCGCCTTTTTTTGCTAGTGTCGCCGCCTCCTTTTCTTATCCGATGCTCCAACGGTGTTCTGTTTTGCCGTCGGTGCCTGTCTCGATGTAGTGCGCGTCCATCTCTAACATATATGTCCTGTGGTGCACAGTGTGTCTTCGCTGTTTGCGGTCCTCATTGTTTGCTGCACGTCCGATTGTCTCGTTGTTCGTGCCATCCGTGGCCCTCCAATCTCTGAACTACAACCACGAACATGTCTTGTGGTAATCCGACCAACTTTGAACTGAACAACCAGGATCAGGTCTTGTCCTGATACAATCACGAACAAAGTTTGTACTGATATTACCAGTTTTCAATTGAACGACCATAATCAGTTTTTGTACTGATATGACCAATTTTGAACTTATACGACGATGAACAGGCCTTTTACTAATACTATCAATTTGCCTTTACTGAATTGATTGAGTCTTTTACTGTCACGGCCAAGTTTCTGTTTTACAAATTCGATCAATTCTTTTATTGCCGCGACCAACATTTTTACTAACACGACCAATTTTCTGTTATACTAATTTGATCAAGTACTAATTTTAAACTGAACGATCATAAACAAAGTTTGTACTAACACGATCAGTTTTCAACTGAACGACCGTGACCAATTCTTGTATTGATATGACCAGGCCACAAAGATACTAACAACACGCAAGAAAATTACTGTCAACACAAAAATAATTTACTGTTTCCAAGCACGACCATGTGACCAACATAAATACAAAACAACAGATTCGACCACTAAACCTCGAGGATCAGGCCACAAAAATACTACCAACACACAAGAAAATTATTGCCGACACAAAAGCAATTTCCTGTTTCTAAGCACGACCATGCGACCAACATAAAAACAAAACAATAGATTCGACCACTGAACCTCGAGGATCAGGTCACAAAAATATTGCCAACACACAAGAAAATTATTGCCAACACAAGCAATTTACTGTTTCGACCAAAAACAAGTACTAACAACACAAACACAAATCTACTAATTCGACCAAATCCAAACACAATCAATACAAATGCAAATCTATTAAAAAACAAGTACTAACAACACAGAAATAAATCTACTGATTCAACCAACTCCAAGCATGACCAACACAAAAGTAATTTGATACGGCCAATTTTCAACTGAACCATGACCAGTTTTTTACTGAAATGACCAGTTTTGAACTTATACGACGATGCACAGGTCTTGTACTAATACGACCAATTTTGCATTTACTAATTCGATTAGTTGTTTTACTACTGTAGCCAAGATTTTTTACCGTACCGACCAATTTTGTGTTTTACTAATTCGATCAGGTCTTTTACGAATTCAAAATTGATAAGTCTTATATTGATATGACCAGTTTTCAATTGAATGGCCATAATCAGATCTTGGACTGGTACGATGAGGTTTGACTTTACTTAAACAATTAGTTCTTTTACCAATACGACTAAGATTTTTTATTGTTACGATCAAGTGTTTGTTTTACTTATTTGATCAGCTCTTTTACTGGTGCGACATTGTTCGGTAAGGTGGGACTTTGTCCGGTCATATGAAATAAGTTATGTCTGGTCGAATTTACTTGTTTCTGGTGGATTAGTACACAATTTTTATATCTGAAAGTCACACTTTGTCCTAATTAGTTCGTAGACTATATTAATATGCACTTGAGTTTTAAACCATAAGATGTATCAGTACATGACCTGATCGTAGCCGTCTAGTTCAACAATGATCGTATCAGTTTAAATCTTGTTCATGGTCATTCAATTCAAAATTAGTTAGATCAAGACAAAATTTGAGAATAATATCTTATCATCTATAAATCTGGTTTCTCAATACTCGTAGCATTGAGTGGAATTACACCTAATTTTATTAATATGTGAACCAGTCTCATATTTCATATTCATAACAACTGCGCTGCGCGTAAATCTGAACTTTTAGCGTGTTTACTACACAAATTGCGCCAAAAAAAAAAAAAAATTTAGCGTACGCTCTCGTCACCTACCCCCATCTCTCCCGCTTCTCTCTGTCCGCTCCTCCTTCGGCGCACCAGCTGCCGTCAACCCAACTCCGACCCCCCAAATCCTCGTAACTTTCCCTTACCGTAACCACCACCCTACGGGCACACGGCACACCGTCGACTCGTCTTTATCCGGAACCAAACCCAACCGAACCCCACGTACGTAACCTCCCCACTTTTTATTATTCCGTCCCCAAGTCCCCGCCGGTTTCCCGGTCAAACCCGCCCCCTCATCCAACGGCGTCCGTTCTCCGATCCGCTCACCCCCCCCATGCCTCGCCGCCCCACGTGCCCCTCACGGGCTTCAGGCCGCCGCTCCAACCCCCTCGCCGGGTCCTTTTATTTGGCACATCTAGCCAAAGGGAACCGGAAAAATAAAGTTTTCAGCCGCCGTTAGGGGTTCGTAAGAGATCTGGGAGAGGATGGAGTCGAGGGAGACAAGGCAGCAGCCGCCGCCGCCGCCGCCGAACCCGAGTTTGCCGTACAGGGAGGACTGCTGGAGCGAGGGGGAGACGGCGGCGCTGGTGGAGGCGTGGGGGAGCCGGTACCTGGGGCTCGCCCGCGGCAGCCTGCGGCAGCCGCAGTGGAGGGAGGTGGCCGAGGCCGTGAACGGGCGGCCCGGCGCGTCCGCGCGGCGTCGCCCGCCGCGCACCGACGTGCAGTGCAAGAACCGCGTGGATACCCTAAAGAAGAAGTACAAGGCGGAGCGCGCCCGCGCCGCGCCCTCCGCTTGGCCCTTCTTTGCCCAGCTCGACCACCTCGTCGGCCCCACCCTCGCCGGCAAGAACCCCTCCCCTCCCCTGGCCATCCCACGGAAGCGCCCCTCGCCTCCTTCCCGCTCCCCGTCTCCCGCTCCACCGCCGCCCATGGCTCTTCCCCTCCCCAACTACCGCCGCGGATCCACCCTCCCATCGGCCTCCTTCATCCAGAAGGCGGCGGCCGCGGCGGCAGCCGCCGCGGCTTCCGACTCGGACGACGGTGATGACAACGACGACGACTCGCGCCAGTCGGCGTCACGATCCGTGTCTTCTCGCTCGGGTGGCGGCGGTGGCAGCGGCAAGAAGCGACAACGCGGGGCTGAGGGGTTTGGGGAGCTGGCTAGGGTGATAGAGGAGTTCACGGAGATGTACGAGCGCGTGGAGGGCATGAAGCAGCGACAGGCAGTGGAGATGGAGCGGCAGCGGATCGATTTCCTCAGGGATCTGGAGATGAAGCGGATGAAGAGCTTCGTGGACGTACAGGTGCGGCTTGAGAAGGCGAAGCGCACCAGGGAGCTGGCCGGTGATGCCACCCGGGTATCGGAATTGCCTGGGTCCATCGCAATGCTGCCGTTCCTCTCCACCCCCGCTTACCTCTGATGTGCGGGAACAGCTTAGGTAAAGAAAGATGGCTCCTTTTAAGTTTTAGGTCCTAGTCAATGCATGATAAACAAGTAGTAGATTGCTGATGCGTTTTATATGTCTGTAAATTCTTGTCTCAGTGCTACTGCAGATGCCTTTTTGGTTTGTGTGATGGAAGAGGTTGATGGATATGTAGCTGATATATTTGGTTTTGCCTGGATTCTTCTATTATGGATATGGTCAGATTGTTGAGGCATGAGTGTGTTGTGAGTTGGAACTTTCAGTATGTTTGGCTTGCTTGATCAAAGAGGCATGCAAATGTTAGCATATGGGGATATGATATTTGGAATCAGTGTTTGATTTGTTGTGATGATAGTGAGTGAAGTGGTCTCTAGTCTGATAGTTTGTCTCCCATGTTGAGGGACTGAGCTTTTCATTTAACTAGTTTCACATGCATAATCATACATGTTTTTTTAACTTGGTGGGGAAATTTGGAGCATCTCAGTTTAGAGTTTTGCATCAATAATCAGCACTCTCAATTTCTCATCTAATTGTGAGTCCTGAATTCTATTGTTTAAGACTTGTGGTGAACTGATACAATGAGTTTCATGTGGGTGGTGTTGATGTGTTCAGAATTATCCGATAAAGGGAATTTTGGAGCTTTTAAGTTCCAGTTTTCCTGTTGCAAATGCTCAAACCTTAGAATATGATGAAATTTATTGATGGGCCTCCTGTGAGTGGATGCTGTTTTGATCTGGGCCTGATCAGCAGAATTCTTTAAATAATTTATCATTGTCATACTCCGATCATTAGAGGTATGAACTCTATGGTGGGTTAAACATTTTTGTCTTTTTAATGTCTGTTATTCTACTTAGTTTCTTACCTTCTCCCGTGAATTCTGTTTTTAGTTTATTGTTATTGATTGTTATTCATACCTGGCAGTGATGTTTGCTTCTTTGCTAGGTTCGCAAGGCGCACCATCTTACCTATGCTCATTAGACACCTCGCAGATCTAATGATATATGTACACTTCTGAATTTCGGCCACTTTTCTTTATGGATATCTTAGTGGGTGAAGTTTTCCTTTGATTTGAGTTCAAATCAAATAGTTTCCCTTTTGGAGAGGGGCTACCCTGTCTGTTCTATACATGATTGCCACAATTTTTATGTTTGAGATACCATGCTCTTTGTATCTGGTGAATGTTGACCATGATGTGATGGCTGTTCCAGTTTTGCACTTCTGCGTTCAGATTGCTGTTTCCCTAAGTTGCCCTATATAGTGAACCTCTTACCACAACTTTGGTTTTCCCACTATTTGAGGGATACTTGAACACTCTCTGAGCGTGTTCTTGACATGGAGAAATAATCTCATTCTTTTGTGAATGGATTTTATCTGATTTACCTATGTTTGAACTTGTTTGCATAACTGCATAAGTCTCCTCACAAGATCCATCTTTTTAATTGTCTGTTTTTTCTATACGCCTTAGGCTATATGATATGCTTGGTTACTTAGTCATTAGGACAATATATGGCAAGTTTTTGTCCACTTTTTGTAGCAATAGCATGTGTTGTCTGGGGCCGCGGTTGGCACATAGTTGCTTATTGTTTCCATTAGTGACAGAATAATTTTACTTGGTTTAGTGGATTGCATCTGTTTATTTTTCTAGTGTTCATCCAATATGTGTGTTGAGTTGCTCCAACTGATGGTCCAAGCTTTCTTCAAAGAAAATAGTTTCTTTCATTTGTGAAGTGTACGGTTGATTTAATGTATTTGCCAAATATATATTATCTTTCAGATCATTAAAGTTCCTAACATTTTCATTTGACTGGTTTTTCATTGGTTACTCTTTCCAGCTATTAGGAGCAAGCTCATGGGAGGGCAATGGCATTGCTCTTTGTTGAAGGTCCTGCTTTGCGGCAAACTTAGCGTCCCTCAGATACGCTTAAGTCCCAGCTTTTCGCTTTAAGGTCATGGTAGTTTGGTATATGAAGACTCAAGACTTCTTAGTGTAAATCAATTGAGATTTCTGACAGCTATTTACTTATCGTTTGTGAACAATGTAGTTTTTAACCTTATCTTTAGTCTTGTACTTATCGTTTGCTTTATTTCTAGTGCTATGAGGATCCGAAATTAAGTTGTGATGCGTTCAAGCCATCTATCTTTAGCTGCTGATCTAAGGTGGGAAAGGGTGAGATGAATCATCTAAAATAGAGGAACTACTGCATAGTGGGTATTGTACGCATTTTTTATCATCTGATTGTACAAGACGGTCCAAGTCGACTGTGCAAAAAATTGAAAAACACAAAAAAAACCATTATTTTCATAGCACAATGCATGTTTAGCTAATAGGACCCGGAGGCTCCTCGAACTGCATACAAGCATACAATAATTGTCACAGCGCAAAGCATGTTTAGTTAACGGTACGTTTATCTTCAATATGTGTGGTTTGTTTAAAAATCTTTTTTTATAAATGTGTAATTTTAGGAATTCTAAGTAAATCTTTCTATACTGTTATTAAATTGGACGGTTGGGATTGTCTTTTATGTATGTGTGATTGAAATTAGTTTGTATATGTAGTTGTTAGAGATATTTTTGATATGTGTTATTAAAAATATGATTATCATGATGACAATTTGAAAAAAATAATATATTTAAGAATGAAGGAAGCACATAAGTTACATAATTACATTGTGGCGGACAATGTTGTATGATTGTCTTTGTAAAAAGGGGAGAGACCTGTCTTGGTTCATCCAAGGAGGGGCGCACAGCTGTGGTGCTTGATCGTTGGTTCACATCTTCGGTAAGTGTTAATACATGTGTCTCCATGATGACACGATTGCACCCCACAGCAAGAGGCCATTATGGATTTATGGAGCGCTTCCGCAAATACTGCAAAAGCATCGCAAGTACGGGGAATATTCGAGACGGCTGCTGCCACAAACTCGCCCATCTCATCCCGAAAAACAGCCCAGAGCTACCGTGCCGGTGGTCGCGTCATAGGCACCATTAACGTTAAGCTTCAAGAAACCCTCTGGTGGCTTGTTCCATTTCTTCTGAACATGAACCGCTTGCTGGGCTGATGAGCCCCTTGTTTTTGCCTTTTTGAATCTTGCTAAGTACTCCTGGATAGATGACGCCACTGCATTGGTGTCTTGCACTGCCTCTGCTGCCTTCAATTTGTTCCTCTCCGACACCATATGAACTTTCCTCCGTGGCTTCACACTTGTACAACAACGGAATAAATTTTCTCCGTGGGCCGAAATGTCTTCGGCTCGAGTGCCCTTGCACGTCAACGTGGGCCGAAGTAACTCATTCAGGTTGCAGCTAGTCTCGAAGCACGTCTCCAAATTAACCGTGGAGATGGATGGTGGCATAATACTGCTGCACGTCTGAGCGCTGCCGGGCAATGCGAGCGTGCGCCGTCAGGCCGGTGGATTTTCGTTTCTCGTCTGCTGTTCTTTATCAAATTCTCTCGCGTCAGGTTCACCCAAAAACCTAATTGCATCAGGGCCGATCCAAAGGCAAAACAATGGATAACCGAAATGGTCCATTGTTGGGCCAAGCTGTCCATGTACATTACATTATGAAATACCACCTAGCCAGAATCAGGTGGATCTGCTCGGGCCGTTTGACTTGGCCCGATCTTAATATTGACTTGGGCTAGCCCAACCGCACGGCACAGGATTTGCCCATACCTAGTTCAAAGTTCTTCCAACTCCTCAACTGTGTTAGCACCCACAACTGCTTAAATGAGACCAACATTTACTAACCAAGTTATTATTTTGTACCCGTCGCAGTGATAGAGCCGCAGGGGAGCAAGCAGGGCCACACATATTTACACAAATGCTTACCATATAGAATATATAAAAATTGAGAAAATTGATTATTAGACATTGAAAAGATTATCGATTAAAAAAATAACATCTCAATAATACATTTAATAACAAAAATTGTAGTTAGTGCTATTATAGTATGTTAACTTCCATTAGTTATTTTCATATTTTTTTTCAAATATTCGTGAGAGACTTTTTTTAAAGACCAAAGTACCCCACAGAGGGAATATGAAAAGTAAATCGAAAATAGGTTTTTGAGTGTGGGCGTCAACGGCAAGCGCATCCGCTCGTCATGCTCCAGGCCGCCATGGTGCTCAACCTGTTTAGCCTCATGGGAGCCTACACCGTCGGGAGCTGTTGGGACGTGCTTGCGTTCGCCTACATCTCGAGGCTGTTCATCGTCGTCTTTGCCTATGTGGCGTTCCACATTGTCCTAGCCACGTTGGTGTCACCGCCGGTGCAGTGGCTGCGAAAGTCACTCGGCAAACTCAAGACCAAACTCAACCACTTGCTTAATACATGCAACGCAAACTTGGTAGAATCGCACTCCGACGAAGAGCACCAAGAATGCGCAAGTTCATGCTGCTGCTTGTGACCTTCGCAACGCCACTGATGTACGATGCGGGGCTAACCCTGCTAGGCGGCTTCTAGAAAGACAGGACAGACGGCCACCGCGGCGACGACGAATTGGCCAGCGACAAGACAGTATAGATGCGACGACAAATTTGGCGGCAACGACAATGAATTTGGCAGCGTTGACGACGAACTGGGTGGCGACAATGACAAACTAGGCAACATTGGCCACGAATTTGATGGCAAAAACCATGAATTGGATGGTGTTGACAACGAATTCGGCATCGATGATGATAAAATTGCACTGCGAGGACCACGAATGGGGCACTGCGCCATTGATGGCGAAAGCTCTGCATTATGTGTCGCCGATAAAGATGGTCTGGCTGTCAAGATCCTCGATGGGCACCCACCGCCCATTCTTGCCGGCGTTGGCCAATTTTTGCAACGTGAACTCTCTGCCACGGTCCAGCTCTTAGGTTAAGTCGATAGTTGGCGCTTCACCCAGCACACTGCTGCCACGTAGGTCTCACATGGACGCGCGAGTTGTACAACGATGTGTTGTCAGGCTCTTGTTGCTTCACACTCTGACACGTAGGTCTCATCGATGCCTGAATAGGCGTAGCAGCAACGTTGGAGAAGTTCATAGTGTAAGATTGAGGATGCCGACTGGAGGGGGGTGATTAGGAGGTTTTTAAATTTTCTTCCTCACTAAGCTATTTCAACAAGATAATTGTTTGAGTTAGATTATATAATAAGGCTTAAAACAATTCAATCAACTAGTTGCATTGAACCATATAAACAATTCAACAAATCATGTAACAAAAGTAAATTTAGCAATTGTGTCAAGATGAATATAAAGCAAGAATGAAATACGCAATTGACACAATATTTTTACCGAGGTCTCGGAGACTCGCCCGGTCTCCCCTACTCCTCGTTGAAGCGCTCGCTCGGAGCATCGCTTCTATATCCACGAAAGATATCTCACTAGGGTTGCTCCTTCTCCATACCGGATAGGCGAGCACCACACCTTTCACAATCTTTTGCCGGCCTCTCCGACAAGCTTCAATTGGAGAGATCGCGACTCTCCTTCAGCACCGTCTAGGCGAAGGATCGCCAAGAGTAACAAGCCGGACACGCTCACTTGAACAAATCAAGTGCTAGAAGCTCAAATATGCAAATGATATGCTCAACACTCTAGCACTAGCAAGCAAATGGTGATTCAAATGCACTAAGCACTCTTAACTTCACACACTTTGCTCTCTCTCTCAAATCACTCAAGATTTGGGCTCAAATCTAGCCTTTAAATGCAAATATCAAAATGCAAACTCTTGGCTAGCTTATCAGCTGAATAATGAACTCCTTGAGCACCTACAAATGAAGGCAAACACGAAGTATTTATAGCCCTCAAAGAAAACTAGCCGTTTGCATCCAAATGCGTCATTTGTGTACAGGCCGGACAATGTCCGGCCACTTCGGACACTGTCCGGCCAATATAAAAAAAATACGCACGTTGCACAACGTGTCAGAGACCGTTGGGGGCATTTTTTTGAAGGCCGGACATTGTCCGGCCACTTCGGACAGATAGCCCCGGACGGATGCATTTGTCTCAGTTTCATTTCTCGGCTCAAAAAAATTTGTGCAGGCCGGACAATGTCCGGCCATTTCGAACAAAATCCGGCCACTTCGGACAGATAGCCTCGGACGGATGCATTTGTCCGACCATTGCACACTGACAGTAAAATAAGCATAACTTTTGGTCTAGAGATCTGATTGAGGTGATTTTTGGCTTGTTAGAAATATAACTCAGAGATCTACAATTTTGTCAACAGGAGAAAGACCTAGAAAGGTCTAGAAACTTCTAGAAAACTCAGAAACTTTTCTACTGTCAAAATATCCAATCCAAAAATCATCTCAAATGCAATTTAGGGTATTTGCATATACGGATTTGCCGTTTTCTCGCGGATGTGCTTGCTGTCACTCAGCAACGACCACGACCACACAGGTCTGACATCCTATCGAAAACAGGTGGTCGATAGGGTTTGGTCGAGCGTACGCAAGCGAGTCGAAAACTGGTACGACCAGTCCGAACTCCTACAACCACGCCCAAACCCTAAACATAAAGCCGCCAAACAAGCGACACGACCATGACCACGTATCAACACTGATACGATTAGAATATGCAAATACGACCACGACCAGCTCTAGATAAATAAACTAATTCAAATAGCTGGCGATTACGACTAAGTGCAGTTTTCAAAACATTTACTCTAATGCGCATGAACTACACTTAGACTCACTAGCAATGCAAGACACTAGTGCAAGATGATATGAATGCATCTGAGCTTCCGCACTAGATAGATTCAAGCTACTAGTTTTTGACCCCTCTTAATAGTACGGTCAAACTAGTAAAAAGAAACCTATTAACCTGGTCTGTCTTCAAACACCGAGACCGGTAAAACTCTAAGAAAACAATCCTTAATCTTGGATTTTATCTTAGGTGGAGTTCGACCTCGTGAAGCTCAACCGCTCGACACTCGTCATCGCAAAGCTCGATCTCGCTAAGCTTGACCACGCGAAGCTCGACATCTCGACGCCTGTCTTCGCAAAGCTCGTCCTCGCTAAGCTTGACCTTGCTCGGGATGTCTCATATCGTCTTCATCTTCTTCCCGCCCTTGCTCGCGTTTATCCTGCAATCAATCTGAGACTACAATATGTACACTCAATACACAATATTAGTCTCAAATATAGGTCGTCATTAATCACCACCAGAGAAACTACTCCACGCAGGAGTTAGCTCGACAGTTTCTCTCTCCAGTGAAATGATGCAACCATATTCAATGAGTAGCAAATGAGTATGAGATAGGAATACAATCATATAGATCGTAGATGATAAACACATACACACACGATCTATACTACTCATGTCATGATATCAATCTAATCAAGATGATGAGCCCCCCTCAACATATGTATCAATATCAAGTCCACAACCGAGGAAACATCCAATTTAGGGTTTACCGATAATCAATTCAATTCACTTGTGCTAAATCAAGATTTATCTAAATGTCATTTAATCATCAAATCTGACATTCTCCAAATTAACTCTAATCATCATGGATTTATCCAAAGCGTCATTAATCATCAAAATCTAGATACTTAGATCTACCTAGATCCAACACATAGCAACTAATGATGCATTTTGTAGACCCCACAATTTCGTGAACCATGCTTGACGAACCTGCTGTGGAAACAAAACTGATAAGTGGGGCCAGAATGAAGTGGGGCCTGCTAGTCAACAACTATGTGCGGAGTTAGCTATGTGGCATGCAGCGATGCGGCAATGGCGGGCCCACAAAACGCATGAAAACACTGTGGGTGCCGTTGCCTCACGTGACGTGCGCTCCACACCTGAAAATTGCCACGCTCACTGACATGTGGGTTCAGGGATGCTTCCACCGACCTATCAGTTACTGAAATGGTTTTTTTTTTTTTACAATTAAATTTTTAATAGAATTTTTTCTTTCACCGGTAAATGTTTTCGCAGTGGCTGACAGTGGGACCAAATTCTTCTGGGGCCTGCCTGTTAGTCTCACATGGCAAGGTGAGGTTGAAAATAACTATTGGAGTGAATAAGAGGTGGGACTCGCCTATCAGTCTCACAAAAAAATTAACATTGGAATATAGTTGTTAAATATAGTTGTTATGCATTTTTAATAGTTTTGGAGGGAAAAAATAGTAAAAAATTGTGAAAACTAATAAAACAATTCCAGAAAATTTCTACTCTCCTCTCCCTATAAATATGAGCCATGTTGAGCTCATTTTCACTCACACAACATTCATTCACCAAATTTTTGAAAATTCGTGAAAATAATCCATATAGTTGGAAATCGCCCGGTAGTTTTTTTAATTGGTTTAACGAGTCTAATGTAGATGGAGAAAATAGAAGAGGTTAGTAGTCAAAATTCACCCAACTTTCCGCAAGGGATAGAGAAAACAAAGAGGATAAGCAAAACTCTAATGGCCCGCTCATTAATTTGTATGAAAGTTAAGTACTTTTCACAATGGTACTCCGCCAATTTTTGTCGATGTACTCGTTCGAAATGACGTAATCTGTGCTCATCCATCACATGAGCAACTCAAAAGAGATCTGATTGAGTACATTTGGTAGCATTTCGGAGGCAATCATATTGACTAGTAGTTAAATTTTAATTAGTAAGTTTAGTTTTTCATTAATGGTCGAATGTATCTCATTAGTATGTTTAAAGTTTTTTTTTCTGTGTATAATTTAAGTAAGAAATTTAATAATCTTCATTTTAATTTCTATAATTTTTTTGTTGTATTTGAATTATCCAAAATTAATTTCAGCATTATTTTTTTTTCTTTTAGCCATTAAATAATTATATGTTGCAACAAATTAACATATAAATATTTTATACATGGGTCTCACGCGAAACACCACCCAAGAGCTAATGCATTGAAACGTTTGGCGTTTGAGAAGGTGTTTCACACGTAGGATTGCGCGAGGAGTCTCCTCAAATAGCCTTTGCATTGGAACAGTAAATGTTTCGGGTGATATACTTCGCATGCATGACACAGAATATTTCTCTAAGAAGTCTTTCAAGAGTCCATACATTGAACTTAGCCTTAGTCTTCGAAGACTTAGAGCTTGTCCGGTGTGTTGATGGCGTGGAGCTTCCCCTGGTGGAAGATGAGATCTTGGAGGTTGAGAGCCTCGATGACCGGCCACCAGGAGCCCTTGTCTTGGCCCACGTAGCAAACGGAGATTTTCCTCTAGCCATTGTCCTTGCACTCGGCCATGGCGACAGCGATGCAGTTCGCCGTGCCGGGGCCAACAACAACATGATCTTGAGGATTTGCTCATTCGCTGTCCATGTTGACAACAAGATTGTATCCCTGCAGAAAGGGTTCAATACCAAGGGATGGCATGGTGGTGCCGCCGACGACGGAATGAGGGTGAGCTAGTTATCGAATGAACCGCAACAAATGGTGGCACATGCGGCCTCCCTCAAGAGGACGACACAGTAGACGATGGCGTCAGGGAGGCAGTGACTCAATTTTTCTCACCTTGAATTGTTCACACTAAGGACGATAAGTTGACAATATCCTATAGCTTGGAGAATTTTTAGGGTGCTATTTCCTAATGTAGAGTCTTTTTAGTGTCTAATAGTCGATCTTCCCATAAAAATTTTCACTTAACACCCTCGTTTGTACCCTAGGTATAATCTAGGCTTAACAATTTTGAAATCACACTATTACCATACGTCTATCTCTTTTAGGTCAAAAATTCTATTGAAAACTTTCTATAGCTAGTATGAATAGAAATAGTACTACTTAAAATGGATGGGTGTGAGGTGATTCTTAAAAGCGGCCTCGACTGTGCTTATTGTCCATAAGCAGATGGTTTGAACTAGGAAATGTGTTTTTACTTTTTTCAAACTTCATATACCTGCCTATTTTATTTTTGGAAAAATGCACCATATCCACTTGTATTTTTCAAGAATTGTAAATTCTCCTATGTATTTTTTATTTTTGATAAAAATATCACATGTATTTCTCAATCTTTGTATATTCTTACCTCTCTTCTAGCATTCATTAAAATTAGGTGACCCTAAGTTTTTAGAACTAGTAAATGACAAAGATGCACGTGTGAGTCATCAAACCCCCTAATTACCCAAATAATCTGTGTTCCAAACTTTTTTCGCTTACTTGCATCAACGATGATGATCGTGCACTATAAACAAATGTCCAACCCTTCACATCTGAGAACAAGATGCATTGGCCCACAGCCTCTGAGCTTGCAATGCTAGAGCCCGCGACACTAGTGCTACAGCGCACGGTGTGTAGGAATTTGTGTGCTGCAACATTTATGAACAGAAATTATGTAGAAAATTTTCTACGTATAAAAATGTTTTTAGAGTCATCATATCTTATATGTATGACTCCTGATGAATTACATCATGTATTCTATATATCCGAGACTGTTTATACAAAATCCAACTATTCTAGAGATTTTTTTAATATAAAAAATTTTTCACGTAATTTTCGTGAACTTTTATTTTTCATATCATCTAAAATATCATAGGATAATCATGCTCTTTCCGTCTTGGTCATGGGACTTTTATCTTTTTTAGAGTATTGGCCATGACACTTCTACGTATCCACCATCATGAACTTTTAAATTATGTGATGAATTTTAAATTAAATTTGATTTGACTATCTGTAAAGGAGAAAGATCATCTTTTCTTGCTTTTGTTCTCACGAGTATATCACCATGACTGTTTTAATTGACAAATCCTACACAAGAGGTGGTACTCTGCAAAACTTAAGAAGTAAAGGTAGTATTTTGCTAAAAATAAAAGTAAAGGTGAGATTACGTAATTCTTGAAAAATACAAGGGGTACGATGCATTTTTATTTTTTCCATTACTTTCAACACGACCACTCGTCCGCTCCTTCAGTCCTTCTGTTGACCTCCCCTCTTTCGGACCGATGGATTCGAGGCCGATGTGACACTACCACCATCCATCTCTCTTCCGCGGCCACCTCCACCGAAGAAGCGGCCCTTCTGCGTCGTCACCTACCGAGCTTGATCTCTTGGGAGGATTGGACGCGATGAGCCCCTCCAGCGCCTGGTCTCTCTAGTGCTCCTCCTCCCCCTTGTTGGAGGGAGATCCGGGCTAACATTTCTTTGTAAGAGGTTTTGGTTGATCAATTTCACTTTCCCCATTCTAATTTGTAAGCAATCTTTCGTAGGATCAGTGTGGAGTCATTTCATTTTGGTGTGGTCATGTAGCCGAAATGGAAATGTATTGTGATCTTGTTCTTTTGCCTTTTGAGTCGGTTGATGTGGGAGCCAGCGTCAGGCTGTGCTCACTTGAGCTGATTGATGTATGGATGTTTTGTGAAAATTTCGTTTCTTGTGGGAACCGGGGATGATCCCTTATTTGTAAAAAAAAATTGTGAAAAATGTTTCTTTATGACTACGTCCAGTTCTTGTCTGTGTCTATGCTGATTGTATAAGTTGCAAAGAAAATTTGCTTGTTGTTGATAATGCCATGCAATCTGTACTCTATAGGTTCGTTCGTAGACGGTGACGCTTGTGTGTGTGCAGAAGTTCAGAGAGTGGGATGGAGAAGAAAGGCAAGGAGAAGATTGACGAGGATAATAGTGCCACATGGGCGGAAGGGGCTCCATTGCTCAGTGGGGAATCGCTTGGTGTACATGGTCGAACCTGGGGTGCGGAGAATGGCACGAGGAGCGTGAAGGTGAGCAGGTCTGGAGACAAAGGCAAGGGAGTTGAAGTTGAGTGTAGTGGTGCTGGTGGTGATCATCGAGCTGAACCAGTTTATGTGCCTCCACAAGAACTGAAGAGAAATGGTTCTGTTTCCTTGCACAATAATTGGGAGGGTGTTCTTGGTGTGAAGCCTGATGGTCCTGCCAACATGCCGGCGCATCCTTGGGATGCTGAAAACAAAGACTGCGATGATGATTCTGTCATGCAAGATTGTAGCTCAACATGGACGTCGAGAATTAAGGGGCTGAACTACCCACTTCCTGATAAAAATCAATTGAGGATTGGCCAGATTAAATCAGATGAAATGTTCGCCCGCATGCTACAGGAGCAGTTCAATCAGGAATTGCCAGGCTCTCAATGTTCAGAGGAGGTTCTTGCTCCTGTTTGGTTATCAGTTTTTTGCTGTGTCCTTTGGTGTCTGTTTCAATAAATTTCTGTTGCTTAGTTGATTTGGCTGTCTAGGCTGTCCTTTTGGCAGCTTCTGATGGTTCACTAATAATGTAACAATGGACTTAGTTATTGCTGCCATCTGACAGGTTGATACAACGATAGCATGGGCATTGCAGGAGGAGGATGCTGAGAATGCTAGAATTACCGCGAGGGAGAGTCAATCTAAATCTGTAAGCGGCATCACTGCCCCTGCCATAAATGCAACTAATATGTTGTATTATGTCGGTCTTATGAATCCATCATCGAAGGCCACCATGGGCTTGCAGCAATCATGTGTTCATATTCTATGAATAACGACATGCTATCAGTTGTGAGATCATTATGTTGAACCTGCTAGTGTGTTGGAAGTTTTGGAAGCATTTTGTACTGATGGAATCTTATGCAAGTCAAGTGGCTGCAAACTAGCACCTAGGTACTAAATGTTGAAATAAAAATGATCATGGCTTCATATATGCCTGTAAGCATCTAAAACCTAACAGTTGGATGGTAAATCAACTTGACGTAAAACTCAAGCAAACAATAAGCTGAATGGATCATCAAGAAGTTCTCTCACCCTCCACCAGAATTTTTATTATAACAGTTAAGTCACCCATATTTGATTTATTCTGAAAGCCTATGATTTTGCTGCCATGTTTTGTTTTAGCTCATCGCAAAATTTAGTCACGCCTTTTGCTATCCATTAAGTGAAAACTAGGTTTTTTTTTTGTTTTTGGTCTGGCAGCATCATAGAATATCCGCAAGTATTCAGATGGGGCATGGCTTGAATGGTTTTTACCAATGCAAGTTCCAAGAGCACACTTGCACAAAACTTGAGCTCAGCTCATAACAATTGATATAAGCAAAGCTTGCTAAGACAAGCTTGATTTGATGTTTATGGAGCAAAGCAAACTGATACTCCTAGTTGAGGAGAACTGGAGAGTTTTATTTTATATGACAGTACAAGTGGGTGCAATATTGGATAGGCCATTGCAAACATCAAAGTTTCCCTTGTTGCTCTTATCTTTTGTGTTGTTCAGTTGAGTTTTATTTTATGCATGCTGTTTCCTATTGTTGCAAAGATCATGCCACTAGTATGCTCCTTTGTGCTCTCTCTCTCTCTCAGCTCTTAACTGTTGTTCTCCTCAGAGGGACCAGTCAATGGCACACTTATATTCATTTGGCCGGCGCGCACCAGTTCAGATTTCTGCTACACAAACAACTAATCATTCTCTAACACCATTGTCAAATAGAAGAGGCATGTCAAGAAGCTTTAACTGCCCTGAAATGGAGCAACAGAATGTAAGACTTATAATAAATTTCTTTTTTTGGTACTTTTCTTATTTGTGCACTGACATTAGTCTGTTCTTAGATGATTATCTCTCAGCTGACCAGAGGATGCTTCCGAAATGACCAGATGGATCTAGAGACGGTTAGTTCTTCACTTCCTATGAATCTAAGAGATAGTGCCTACTTTGGAATGTTACTGGAGCTTTTCCCAGCTGCACCTTCTGCACATCTAATTGGTACTAGCCACTTGTGAATACCAAAATATTCATGGTAGTCCTTTATCAATAATAAAAGTAGTTGTCCTTCTGATATTGAGATTGGCATTCAATGATGAGATTTCAATGTTTTAGGATCTGGTGCAATGAGGTAATTCCCTGTCTTAACTGTTAATTGTAGTTGTGCTATTCACCCTTGCACTTTTTGTAAGGGACATAATGAGTTTTGTATATTTCAACTTGTGCCTTATTTATGCTTTCAAAAAGAGGTACAATAATACATGGAATTGCTAGAAAATGTGATTGGAAATAAATATGTTAAGGTGGTGTTTTATGTGTGTGCAAGCACGTGCACACGTGTGCATGTGTGTTGCATGGGGGTGGGGGGTGGGGTGGATGTGCAAGGGATGTTGGCACTGGGGGTTGGGAGTTGCCTGTGCCAGTGTTGGGAAGGGGGGAGGTGGTTTACTAGCATGTCAAAGAGGAGTAGGAAAAATGAGAGGAGAGGGGGCATTAGTAGGAGAAGCTGGGGAGGGGGTGTGGAGTCCCTCGAAGAGTGATTCTGGCACTGGAGGAGGTAGTGTAGGGTGAGGTGAGAATATCAGAAGCGGGAGCGGTGGGGTGGAGAAAAGAGGGGAGGGGAATATTTTTTGTGGGTAGTGCTTACTAGAACAGTTTGCTAATCACAAATGGTCTATGAGTTCTTGCACACCTCGTAGAGTCGTTTTACATCAACCAAATAGGATATATTTTGTCTAATAGCTATTATAATATATTTTAATTTAACTTTTTTCATAATGATGCTTGATTCTTGTAATAAGCAGAGACTTGCCGTCCTGGAATCACTTGAAGAAGCATTTGAAAGCTATGGAGACACATTTGCTTCAGATGATCTGTTTTCTGATTATGGGAATTCTGATGAGTAAGTATTCGCTGTTTCTTAATGGTTTCTTCTTTCAATGCTATGTTATTGGAAGGAAATTGCTGTAGTATGACACTCATTTTAACCATTATTCCTGCATTTTGGTACATTGATTTGTATCATATGTTAAAGTTTATGTGGTTTCTTGAGTTATGAAGTTCTGTTGTGTTTGAAACTGCTGATCCTGTTGATGTTTTGGTTCTTTTGATTTAACCCACTAAATTGGTTGAGGCATGTTCATCCCGACTAATTAGTTTTTTCGTTCATCACATGTAAGTGATGATTATGAGAGGCTTTTAACCCTTGATGACAACAACAATCAGAGAGGTGCTTCTCTTGTTCAAATAGACAGCCTGCCACTATCTTTAGTTGAGGTTTGGATTCAATCTTACTCCTGATGGGTGCACATTTTGGTTTAGTAGAGCTAATTTGATCCTCACCCTTATATTTTCAGGGTGAAAATTGTTGTGAACCCTGTCCTATATGCTTGGATTGCCCTGCTAGTGGTGCTTTCCTCCGGCGTTTGCGGTGCTTGCATAAATTTCACAAAGAGGTACATGTGAATGCTTAAATTAGATTACCATTGTTACGAGTTCTTTGTTTTTTCAAACATCACGTATCAATCTCTTGTTGTTCTACTGCAGTGCATTGACACCTGGCTTCGTATGAGGACTTCATGCCCCATATGCAAGTCTGATGCATTCTAACAGAAGGTCATGTGATTTGTAATACTTCTTGAAATAACGTCAAACATGGTTTAGGTAGATTTTTTGCCTACTAGGAGGTACTAATATTACTGCGAACTATTAATACTGTTCTCTGCAATTTGTAAATAATTCTAGTGCTGTATGCTGCTAGGCTGCTCCCTGGTTCTCTCAGAATGGAGCCTTTTTGTGAGAAAAAGGCCATCTTATATCTTAAATTTCGTTGTGACATTCTGTATATTGCATAATATTGTTTGATTTCCAGCTTCTGTACAGCACTTTTGGGCCCGGTCATATAGAATCATAGTTACTAGGGTCAAAAGCTTGTTGCAGGAAGCCATGTCCCAGTTTCATTTGGCAGGTGGCACTCATGAGAGAAGTTAGATGCCTTAAAGGGCGAATGCAGGAACAAAAAAGTCAAAAAGTGAAATGGGCAAAATTTAGAGGGTTAAATTTTGAACTTTCACAAAATTCAATAATTCTAAGCTATGTAGTGCCTGACTGCTTAGGTTTTCAGGAGACACGGTTGGAACCAGACCATTTCATAAGGCCACGAGCCAAACACATTTTAAACTACTAGACCTGTTCGGTCAGGCCCTCCCGGCTCTCCTGACTCGATCGGTGATAGTTTGAAGCAACCGAAACTCTTTTTCTTAAAGGTGACTAACGCGTATATGCATGTTTTGTTTTAATAAACTGGCGTACCACTTTTAACCATTAGACTTGAATATAATCAAATTTCGTCTTTCATCCCTCCCCCCCTTTCCACACCAGCCCCACTTATTGTGCCCACTGATGGCCACCCTCACTGCCGCTTGCCTCTCCCACCGTGACCTCCATTTGCCCCCACTCAGACACAATAGCTCATGGCTAGTGGTGTTGTTATCATCTTATCGCACCTCTTCTCCATCTTCTCTATTGTTGTTGTAGGTGATACTGTTGTCACTTGTCACACAAGCAGCTAAAAAGTGAGGACAAGTGAATTTGAAGAGAGTCAAATCCAAGGATAGAGAACTTTAATCCATAGGTGAAAAACGATGAATTCAATATTATAAAAGATAAAATTAGTTTTGTAACACTGTACCAAGTTAACAAAATACCACTAAAACTTTTAGTTTTAACAAAAGATACTGCAAAAATGCTTTATTAGATTTTTATCATTACGGAGCAACGGATGTTAAATTGGATAATTTTGCCCTTCGTGTTGTGGTGCTTGCCCTCAATTGAAGCTTGAACCTAAGTAGGAAATGTCAAACTTGCGTGGGCTCATCCTTCGGAAATTGGAGCTCAACCAAACTTGGCAAAATGGTCAAACTTGCGGTCGTGATCTGGTTGTGGAGCTTGTCCTGGATGGCCTGTTTGTAGAGTAACCGGTCATGATCCACTGCAACGCCGTGGCTGTGGTGTCAATCTTGACATTCAGGAACTTTGAGCACAGTGCTATGATCTTGTCATCGGTGAGCACGCGGTTGCCCTCGTCGTGGAGCTTGATGTCGAGTATTGTGTCGATGTACGAATGCGGCAACGTCGTTTCGGACGACGGCTCCTCCTTTCGTAGCTGTCGGCCTTGCTTCGTGTATTGATCAGAGACAGGTCTACATCCTTGAGTTGCTGCCGCATGGCGAGCATGGTTTGCAGGCGGAGCTGGAAGAGTTATGTTGTGTGACGACCGGGAAGAAGGTGGTGTCGTGCATGCCTCGCTCCTGCGGCATGGGAGAGGCGGCGATGGGCGATGAGTACCCGAGAGCCACCACAGATCACCGTGATGAGCAAGCCGTGGCGCACGTGGAGGCAGCGGATGAGCGGCACGGCGTCCGCCGGCGAATGAGTCAACCACAGTAAGCTGCCGAGCAGCAGCACTGCCACCAGGGCCGGCGGTTCTTAGCATTAGTCACTTTCTTGCCATGGCTGAGTACGAGAAGGAGAGGGAAAAGAAGGGCGGTGAGGAGGAAAAGCCATGGAATTGCGCTGACAATGGTTTGGGCCTGAGCACTTGAGAAGAACACCTACTTGTTCTCTATTGCGTCAAAGAAATGGTTAAGGGCAAGTTTGGTATTTCTAAGAAAAATCTAACACCGAAAAATATGAAAATTTAAATTTACCTAAAAAGTGGTTGGAAATGTAAAGGAGATTTTTGTAATGGTATTTTGTTAGGTCTATAAATTTATATAATATTTTATTAATTTAGTATTTTTTAAAGTACTATAAGTTAATTTTTCTTTAAAAAAAATACCCAGTTCTTCGGCAAGTGACGTTTGACAATTTTTTATTTTTGCTCTGTGACCAAATTGTATATTATTTTTATTTTTTATTTATGTATTAATTTAATTTAAATTAGATCTTGATTATATTGAAAAAATTGTAGATCTTTATATAATCTTTATATAGAGATTAAATACTGTATATATTTAATTTTAAATTAAAAATTATTAATATTATACTAAATCAATTAAATTCTAATAAATATTTAATTTACTCGTATACTCGCATAACACTTCGCGGAATAATTTTACATAGAATATTCTGACACTTTGAACTCAGTCTTACTAGCAACTTCGCAAAAACACACTTCACTCAGCCAAGCGGTCATGCCCTAATTAAATCCACAGCACTCGCTTGGAGCAGCAGTGGATAGCCAACGCCGAACGCTATCGCAGGCCACGAAGCCTCTCTCCCTCCACTCCTCAGCATTTCGGATCACTTCCCAGTTCCCACCTCCCCGCCGAGATATTTCCCGCGTCACATCCAAACCCCCGATGTCCCTACTTGCCGTCGCCGCCCGCCGCGCCGCCATGCGGCCGCGGTCTTCGGTGGCGTCTTCCGGCGAGCCGGCGGCGGCTCCGAGGCGGCCGGTGAAGGTGATACTGCCGAAGAAGAAGCCGCAGAAGTGGTCAACGGGGATGGCGCCGGGGGAGTACGGCGGGGGGCCCGCCACGACGAGGCCGCGCAAGTACTGGATGGGGAAGGAGGACCGCGACCCCGTGGGCAACACCGATGACTTCATCTGGAACAAGGACTTCCTCCCCCACATGGAGCGCGTTGTCGCCAACGGCGGCGCCGACGCGCCCCCCACTCTCCCCCACCTCCCCCCGGTACGAACTACTTGCCGCTTTTTTTGCTGTCTCTCTCTGATGCGTCAGTTGGGAGAAATCGCTTTCGGTTTCCATCAAAAGTTGCATTTTTGTGTTCTGTTCTTGTTTAGTTTCGTCTATAGGAAATAGGTTCAATGATTCAAAAGAAGTGGTTAGCCTTGGGTTAACTCCAAAATTGCATCTTTATATCACCAGAGCTTGACTGGATTCCGTCAGATTCTTCTTTGAGTTCATATGTTCCCTCAGAATGTGTCTCTAAGTTTGGCAGAAGTTTGTTCTGCATTGCATGCTACTCTAACACGATCATACGTATGAGCAGGTGGATGAGGAGACAAGCTCAGGATTTCTTAGTGTTAACCGTGCAATGAGCCTTGACAGGTTGCAACCTCACTCGCCTATCTCTGCTCTTTGATTAGTATGCCAACAATTGTTTCATTAGATTAGTGATCTGGGGCACGTATTGTAGTGTAGAGATTGATCTGAGCAAAGAGCTTCAGGCACCACCCAAGCCAATCTTGCAAACCCAGGTAGAGGTTGCCCGGCGTGGGCGATCCATAGGCGCTGAGGTGGGATTTTTCTTTGTCTGGTTTTCTTCCCTTGATTTTGTACCTTATTTTAAATTTGGCTCTTGAAGATGGTTATAAGTTGGGTTCATGGAATTCTGATGTAGACCGTCAATGGGGCCACCTCTACTAGGTGGAGGCTAGTGCCCACTCGCCGGGAACAGGCAAAGTGGGACCGTGCAGCCAAGGCAGCCACTGGTGGTAACGTAAGTTGTTCTAATACTGTAATATACTTATTGGTACACATATGATCGTTATATAGCTCCTTTTAGTCCTTCAGTAAGTTGTATTCTGTGTTCTGTGGATACCTGTATCAGGATGTCATATTAAGGGAATCAAAGTCAAGAGTGAAACAGGGGGATCCTAAGGTATTGGCAGTTAAGTCTGAAGAGCAATATCTCAAGGTATATACCTCCTTTAGTTTTAGGTCAGTTGGGAAATGCTAGTTTCTTTTGCTTTTTCCATTTTCCACATTCATGATGCTTCCGGGACTTGCACATTGTACAAATTCATGGTTTGCTAAATCAGTTCTTTATGTTCTTCAAGAATGGCACATGCACCCATTATAAGTTTGTTTGTACTCAGTGGCGGACGCAGGACTTTAGATGAGCTAGGGTCCATGGGACATGACTAATTAAACGCGACTAGACGAGTGATGGTTCACAAATTCACAAATTTTATGATGGTTCACAAATTCACAAATCTATTCCATACAAAAATTAGTAATTCACAAATTCTCACAATCTCAAGCTCTGAAGCTCTCACTCTCACAAGTCGCAATCTTAGGCAGTCACTCAATCAAGCTCACTGAGTCACTGCGACAAGTTGCAGTACAATGACAAATTGACAATCAATCACAATTCACAATTCACAAATGACAAATTCACATATCACTATTCATAATCACTCAATCACTATGTGTAAACAATTTGCACAATCACAAATTCACAATCACTCAATCGGAACAATCACTCGATCACTATTCACAGACAAATTCACAGAAAAATTCACAATCACAATCACAATTCAACAAATCCACAAATCACAATCACTATTCACTAATCACCTCTGCTGCCCTGGCTCGCGCGTCTCGCTTTGTGCCGTGCACCTGTGCCTTTGCCACGCTGCACACTTGCGGACGGCAGTCGGCCGCAGGCGACGTTGTCGTCACCCTCGCCGTCACTGCCTCGCGGGTCGCGGCCTTGCCCCTCTACCGTCATGCGCCCGTGCTGCGCTCCCTTTGCCACATTGGTCGCCTCCGGCTCCACCTCCGATGGCTCTGCACAATTGTAGATTTGCAGTTCGCCTCTGGCGATGCGGCTCTGCCTCTGTGACGAACTCCACCTGAGGCCACACCTCAGATTTTCCGCCTCCGCGTTGCAACACAACACGAGAGTTTTGTCGTTTGAGGACTGGCTTTGATCCATTTTTGTCTTTGAGTTGGGCCAGATTCCAAATGGACTTGGCTACTATTTGCGCCTTGCGCGGCCCAATATCGGCGACAACCCAGGCACCCAGCTTCTTCGTCCGTCACGGCTGCTGGGGTTGCCGCTAGAGGACAAGAGGAGACGGGGGGTGGGTCCTGCAGTTGTCGGCAGTGTAGCCGGGGCACCGGCCTCGGCAGCCCCGGTCTGGATTTGCTCCTGTTTGTACTCATATGTTGGTTGTTTTGCAGTTGAAACGAAGATTGCAGTTGCTCACTTTAGGTATTGGTGGTGTTGGTGTAGCATCAGCCTATTTTTCATACTCTCCTGAAATTGCTGCCAGGTATGCATTTCCTTGCTTTCTTGATGGATTACATTAAATTTGCTTGTTTTAGTGCTTTTATCCTATTCTTTGGTTGCTGATTTGTGTATCTGAATCACTACGCACTCAAGGCTACTTATGTCTGAAATAAAAATTTGAAAGAAGTCTTTTGGTTTGCTAGTTTATATGTTTGAACTGTTCTTTTCTCAAACGAATATTAATATGCAGTTACCCTTCAGCTTTGGTGCAGGGCTGATTGGATCTTTGGTGTATCTCCGCATGCTTGGAACTAGTGTGGATTCCCTAGCACATGGGACTAAAGGAGCTGTCAAGTATGTTCTGTTAATTAGTTATTTCACAAATTGGATTTGCATATCGACACTGGTCAATAAAAAATGTCTCATACCTAGCCTTAGTTTGGCATTGTTGTGTGGGAAAACTGCTGTGGAAGAAATTTGCCACATCTACTTAAAAATTCTTAAAAACTTCATTAATTGAATAAAGCAGTTTAGATTGCCAAAGAGCCAATATAATGACAAGCGTTTTGTTAGATCTGCTTACTTGAAGAGCAAAGACTTAGATATTGAATTTAGGGAGTTTTGGAACTTAAGAGGTTGTAAAGGACTACACAGGGCGATTATGATTTATGTTATATTCTTTCTCATGATTATCCACTCACGACTTAGTTTCATGTTAGAACTGCAGTGGTAGAGAAAGTATTGGTATTTCAAACAGTATAAACCTTAAAGACAATGATAACGGATCCAGAATTGTTTCCTTCTTGTTGCTATGCCTCAACAGCTTAATCAGCCCACCAATTTCACGCAGAACTAAGGGCTATGGAGTTATCAGCAGATAGATCCTCCCCCTGGATACGGAGTTCATATAACAGGGCTTTGGGTTTTTGACTCCTAGATTTGTATTGCCCCCTTGAAGACTTAAACCTGCTTTCTCATCTCATTCCATGAGTCTGCAGTTCATGTTATCAACAATGAAGATTATACATGTTCAACCTTTTTGGATAGAACTGGTTCCTCTTATAACCCATTTCTTGGACACTTAACCAAACAAGAACCTACGTTGTGATCTGTAGATATTTCGATAGTCAGGTTTCAAGGTTTGGGTTTCTTCTGGAGTTGGATTTTAGATAAGCCTTTCTAGTTTTGACTTATATCAGACTTTGATTGGCCTGCCCAAGCCCGGGTTTGTTCTGATTCCATAAGGTTGGAGTATTCATGCTTTAAGAAAATAAGACTATTTGTGTTCAACTCATTTGGATCCACATTCTAGGTGCTTAACCAAAAAGAACATAAAAACTTGATATCATCATCATCCAAATATATTCTCTGAATGATTCAGTGGATGTTTGGTTATCATCCTTCAAATATGTTGATCCCTTGATTTATACATTCTACAAGAGAATATGGCAGGTGCTTTGTACTTGATAGTCAACTTCTAAAATTGTTTATAAAAAAAGAAAGGCTTAATTTTACTCCGGCATGCTTGCAGGGGTGCTGTTGCTCAACCACGATTACTTATTCCAGTCGTACTAGTGATGATGTATAATCGATGGAATGAGTAAGTAATCTATTCCATGTAAAATCTTGTTTTTGAACATTTCTGGTTCAGATCATGTAATACAAAATATGTTATATTTGGTTTTCTTATATGCATGTTTGTGCTTGCTGTTCTGGTGCAGGATATTAGTTCCTGATTATGGCTTCATACACCTCGAGTTGATACCCATGCTTCTTGGTTTCTTCACCTACAAGGTTGCTACTTTTGTTCAAACAATTCAAGAGGCTGTACCTGTAGTTGGAAAGCGTGAAATTTGAACAATGCTCTGGCAAATAGAAAATGTAGATATTTGCCTCAAGCAGATTGGCTGCCAAGATAGCAAGGTACTAAGATTAACCTTTTGCTTCACTGATAAACGATACATGATCTGTCTATGCTCATGTCAATAATGTTTTTAAATTGCTGAGTAAACTTGCAGCCAATGCATGTGATTCTGACCATTGAGAAAGTTCAAAGATTATCTGCTCATGATGCCTCTGGAGCAGCAATAACCATAGACTCGCATGACTAAGATGAAATACTGTGTGTTGTCAGCTGTGGTACTAATGCACTGAGTATACTAGCAGCCGATCAATGTGTTCACAATTGTTCACAAAGTTCTAAGATTATGTGCTGTGGATGCCCTTGAAGCAGCATATAGACAGACCTGTTGCAATGAATTGCCTTCTCTGTCTAATTATATGATTGGATTGCGGTTACTTTTACAGGTCGAGATTTTAGGATTCAGATCTGGAGTGTCACCAAATGACAAGATGCATGTGACGATACCATTGGAAAGTTTGGACTTGCTACCGACATTCTCCTCAAGATATACAACGGAACATTGGTAATGGGGTGCCCTGCAAATTCTTCCCAGTACAAATCAAAAAAATTCTCCAGTCAATTAGTGATCACGCAATTCTGAGATTAAATTCCCACATATTAGTGTGCTGTGGTGCTCCCAAACAAAACTGGATGTAAATAATACTATCTGCTAAATTGCAATTCACAAAGCTACCTCTAAAAAGTTATACTATAACCTGGCAGATTTGTCGATTAAAATTGTTCAAATACTTAATTGGAACACGGTTATCACGTGTGAGATCAGTATGTTTTGGCATTGCTCGTGTTACCGCGCATATGGTATGAGATGGTCGAATTGCACAGGTGTGAAATTCTTTTGAAGTCACATCTTAAGGCAGCAACTTCTGTAATTAAGAGCATTTCTAATGTGATATAACGGTCGTGTACGGTAGCGTTGACGGTGAGCAGAAATAATGATGACAGGATTTTCAAGTCACCTGGTACCACTGAACTGTAACAGATTGCAACATTATTGACAACAACTCTGCTCTCTATCATATTTTTTACTTGTTATTTGATGCATGTATAAGTCAAATTTTTTTAATATTAATCATTAATATAAAATAATATTAAGATTTACTATATAAAAATAATATTAATAAATTTGTTGTCAAACATATTTTCATATTATTATTATTTTATAATTTTTACTTGTACATGGTTATAGAAATTAATAATCAAAATTATATTTTAGAAACTGTAAAAAATCTAAAATGACAAGTAAGAAAGAACACAGAAACAACAAAGTTCTTTGTTGGAAAGAAAAGGAAAAAACCACAAAGTTGTAACTTTGTAGCTATTTTTTTATTGGCAGTCTTAGGAAAGGCATGTTTGGCTCACCATGGCGGCTTCAAAAAAGCAGGCTTCCAGCATCTACGGAGAAGTCCAAAAAATTGCCTAAAAACCTGTCTAGCAAGGCATTTGACATACAAACTTATGAGGGGTCTTGAAGGGTGGATGGGGTTGAAAAGTTGTAAAAGTTATTACATTCTGATTCAACTTTTTTTTAATAGAGAACTTTAGAGTTCACGAGAGAAATATCTACAAGAAGTCACATATTTAGTTCTGATATCAACTTCTTTTGATCAAAAATTAAAGTAAAAGTCGAGCCAAACAAGAGTTAAGAAAGTTAGATTTTTGAGTTTCTCCACTATAATTCTCAAAAAAACTAGTTTATTAGGAAAGTCACAGTTAAGCCAAACTTATACTCTTTTCGTCCAAAAAGACTTGTCATATTTGATTTTTTTATATTCTTTAATAAATAATTTTGATAATTAATTTTTATTATAATATGCTAATAAAATTATAAAAATATAATATTATAAAAATATTTTTTATGATAAATCTAGCACTCTCTCTCTCCCTCTCTTTCTCTCCATGATCAAATAAATTTGACTATATATAAGAAAAATTAGTTTTACATCACTCAAATATTTTGATTCAATAAAATACTACTAAAAAGTTATACTGTTTTTTTTCACTTTCGGATTATAAAAATTAGTTTGGACATTTTTGTCCTCTTTTTCTTTCTTAAATGTGTTTGCTAGTGCTGCTTTGCCATTAGATTTGGAAGGAATTGATAGCTCAGGCTAATAATTGGGTGCAAAATGGATTACTAGGCTCATTTTGGCGAGAATTAATGAACTCAGTTCAACTCAATTCTAGAGTTAAAGTTGGATTAATTTCTCACGAATTCAATTGGACTTGATTTTGAGCAAATGAAATGTACAAGATCCATCCATTGCCAAGATCCATCCATCCATCCGCGACCACCAGGGTTTCCAATTGCTCGAGTCGGAGGAGGTGAAGCTGCTTGGTGTCTGCTCACGGTACACGCGGAGCTCCATGCAGGCTGGCTCTACTTCCTCGTCACACCCCCCTGGCCGGTGCCCCTGCGTCGTGCCTCGTCCAACGCACTCTAGTGTGGTAGTGCCTCGAGTCGCTGATGGCGACGACGGTGACAGGGGAGGAGGGTGTTGGTGGCGATGAAGGAGGAAGAAAGTTAGCTGCCGGTGGTGGTAGAGAAAGGATGAAGTAGGATAAAGGGTAAATATGAGATTTTTAAATTTTTTAAACGGAAACTCTAAGAAAAATTGATAGAGGTGATAAAAAAATACTAATGATATAATATTTAAGTGATATTTTATTAATCCAAGATATTTGAATGATATTTTATTAAAACAACTTTTTTTATTTAGTATGGAGCTGATTTTTCCATGCATATACCGTAGGGACATTTTTTTTTTTTTAGAGGGAAGGAATACCATCCAATTTGCCTTTGCCATAAGATGGTAAGGTGACTCGCCTCACCCACACCCCCCCTCCTAAATTGCACATTTAAAGCAACTATTGCTCTCACAAATTCCACGTGATCTATTGAATGAACCTGCATCTAACAATAGAATGCTGCAGAGAAAACATGGGAAAATAAAAAAGAAAAAAAAAGGCAAAAAGGATATAAATTTCATGGCTCAATCTGCCTCTCAGAATCATCATTGCCACATACAACATTGGTTTTTAACTCTACCAAAACATACTTCTCTCTTTCATGCATGGCCACATTCTTTTGGCCACCAAAAGAATCCTAAAATGGTATAAAAAATAGAACCTAAATAAAGCAAAAGAAAAAATAATAATAAAAGCTTCGTTAAGAAAACTGAAGAAGTGGTAGGACACAGGACTCCCAGTACGCTCGATGACGCATGGGGCCTGATGACGCAATGCACCACGTCACTCGCACGCGAGGGAGACAACCCGATCACGTGAGGAGGCCTCGAACAACTACGACTGCGAGTCAACGTTCTCCGCCCCCTCCTCGGCGGCGGCGGCGGCGGCGGCCGCTGCTGCCACAGAGCGGGAGCTAGGGCGGGGCCTGCGGCGGCCGGGGCCAGCGGAGGAAACGCGGCGGAGCGCGCCTCCGGCAGTCCAGTAGCGGCGGCAGGCGCGGCAGAGGTGGCGCGGCTGCCGCACGTTGTAGTTGTTGAAGTAGCAGAACTTGGTGTCCCTGCTCCCGCACCTCGGGCACGGAAGCTGCTCGCCTCCGGCCACCGCCGCCACCGGTGGCGGCGGTGGAGGCGGAGGCGGAGGCGGAGGAGGCGGCGGAGGGGCGGCCTCCTCTGCTGCTCGGCCGCCGCCGTGGGCGTCGGGCTGGATGACCCGGCCGAAGAGCTTGAATCCGGAGGCGTCGGCGGCGGCGGCGGAGGCGGAGGCGGAGGGGAGGTCGGCCATGGAGGAGTGGGGGAGAGAGGTGGCGGTGGGTAGGAATCTTATATGGAGGAGGACATGGTGGTGATTGCCTTTTGGCTTTGGTTAGTATACTTCTTGCTTGTGTGATGTGATAATGTGAGATGATATATCACATGATTATGCATAATCCTATAAGAAGCAAATGGTATAACATCCGGACTCACATAACAATGTCCGTTAGATTATCTGAATGTACCATTAAGATGCAGTTAACTATGTGATCTCTATAAAATAATTATATTCAAATTTTAACAATCAATCACAAGATTCAATAAACAAGAAATTAATCTCATGTATTTTTATATGATTTGTAAAATTGTTTTCTTATGATCTCTCTCCTTGATACTTCCCTTGTCTTCAAACGTCATTACTTGTCTAGGTTGGAGTGGTGCAACAAAATATTATTCATATGGAAATGCTGAGAAATGTGGCAATCGTGTGACTTCAAGATCTGGCTACTCAAGGAGAGGCATGTTTAAGTAGCAAAGCAAATCCTATCAATTGCAATGCATTACGTGTCCAAGTTTGTCATGTTGACCTTGATTTTTTTATTCTTTTGTTGACATTTTAATTTTTATGGTAGTAAGTATCGGTTCTGGGGTGATTGTGGTGTGAAACAGAGTAAAGTGTAAATGCAATAGTAGAGTAAGCGAGAGAGACATATATATCTGTTCAGCAATATCTTGTGTGCCCGTCATTTAAGTTATTGACCTTGACTTTATTTTTCGTGTGGAGTTTCATTCTACATCTTGCTATAGTTATTGTTGTTTATGTACATCGTATTTGTCGTATAGTAAACATGTAACTTATTCATTGTTGTGTGAAGCATCACAAGTTTAATTCTTGGCAGGTTCGATTTAGATGTTAGTTTTATACAGTTAGATCTAACTTAAATTGATTAATGTTTTGATTTTATTTTGCCCCCTTGATGTATGTTCCACTATGAAAACTGGTCAAAGATGTTGTATTATTTTTCCTGGGTAATCAAATGCCAAACCCAATGAAAAGAACATGAAGAAAATGTGGGGATCTCTGATAAAGTTTGGTGGGTACAGAGGGCATGGACAGGCAAAGGTCCAACGAATGGAACATTGTATCATTGCATGGCTCAACCATATGCATACAAACCCAATAAGAAGTTGGAAATGACACATCTGCCAAAGTTAGGTTAAGCTTGATTAATTTGTCCCATTCACGAATACATCCATCATGTCCAGTTCTGCAGGACTCTTTGTCTTGAAGAGATTAAATCCATGTATCAAGGAGCAGCTGTGTCACAATCACACTATCCAACTCATTCGTCTTGCTGCAATCACACTACATTATTTTGAAAGATGTAACATGTTACATACCGAGCAGTTTTGCGATCCATATCGCGTCATATTTATAAACAGTGAGGGTTTTCCTGTAAAATGGGAATAGACCAAATCCTTTTCATGAAAAGTTGGTTCCAACCCTGCCTAGATCAAAGCTTTTTTAGGAAAAGTGAAAACTTGTCGTTGTATAAGAACTTCAGTGTCAGAACTAAGATGCAAATCAAAGGAGTGCATCACACTAATGACTATTATATTACTCCTACTTCAAAATAAATGTCATTTTTTTAATATATACAATCTCTAAGATGCAACTTTTATAATTATTTTTTATTATACTTTATTAATAAAATTTATAAAATTGTAATATTATGAAGTGTTTTTTAGACAAATATACTCATACAATTTTTTATAGTAAATCTAAATATTTATAAATATATCAATAATCAAAATTAGAAATATTTATTAGCACACATATAAAAATAAGACTATTTTTAGACCGAAGAGAATAATATAAAATACTTGCTCGTGTCATTCCTCTAAAACATCTGAAAAGAGAGAGTTTTCTGACAATGCTTCTAGCATAGTAGAGGAGGCGAAGAGAGATTCTAGAGAAAAAAATAGTTTGGGATCGGGCATTGTAGTGATATTACTGGATGTGATGGCTTTTTGGTTCTTTTTCTTCTAGTTTTGTTTCTATTTCCTATTTTCGTAAACCACAGCTATTAACTTCTCTTAATACATTAATTGGTAACCACCGTTATTTCTCTAAAAAAAACCTGTCGGTTTAGATGAGAAAACACATATTAGGAGTTAGTAGTGATACTTGACTTTTTGCCTCCAATTTATATCCTCTCTTTAAAATGGGGCAAGTATATTTGTAGTCATCAACATTTAACAGGGTATTTCAACAAAAAGTTACCTAAAAATGTAAAACAACAATTATTTGCAAACTAAAATACATTTGCTAGAAAACAAGAATTTTGGACGAAAGATAATAATTAGCATGTAAAAGGTACAATTATCCATTGGAATCTATCATCTCAAACATCATTTGAAGTATGAACCAGTGAAAGAGAACTAATCTTTCTTTCCCCACACACACATCCCCTAAGCCAAAAGAATATATTATTTTCTAGTACATTTGGAGCCATGTAATGCAGATATTAAAGGCTTATAGTTATAGGCTAGTGAACTCGAATCGACTAATCAGGCTTACTTGCTAAGTAGATCAGAAAGGCCTTATTAATTCTACTTATGCTGCCGTCCTAATAAACTAGTCGTGTGCGTGGAATATAGTAGTTGGATTTTTTTATAATTATCTCTCTCACATCAGAATTACGAAAAGAACAAAGAGTCTTTTTGCTTTGCTTGGATCAATCATTCAAGACTAAATATTCTTTTGTCGCAATTGAATACCATAAGCTTTTGCGTATGATTGAATGATTCCCTCCCTCACAAGAAAAAAGGCAGGGGAAGAAAAGGTCGTGCACTTAAGCCTTTACGTCAGGCATTCATGTCTAATTTGTTTGAGTCGGACAAACAGAGGAAAAACTGTGTGCTCGACAAAAGCATTTTGTAGCTACTCTTCCGTTGTAAAATATAAATATATTTTTACTATATACATCAATTATAAAAATGCTAAGTTCAAAACATTATTGAAAAAAAAACTAAACTAATCTCATTTATAATTGACTTAAAAATAAGAGAGAATATTAATGTAAATGATTAGTTATAAATAGAGAGAGTGAATAAATAAATAAGAATAGAACGAGAAAGACATATATAAATTTACATGTACACTTTATATTTTGTAATAAAATTGATAAAATTATTTGTTTTATAATGAACTTGTTGAAGCTATATGGATTTGGATTATATGCCTTTCAAGTTAAACGATATTACATAGTCAGTGTGTCTTTGGGGGTATATATCCACTACTAGATAAGGGCTTGCATGACTAAGATTGGGAGGGGGGGAGTTGATCCAAATATCTCACAAAAAATTATAAACTTCTCAAAATTCTCATACACCTTCATCTGATCCATTGATTCGAGTGATTATCTGAAACGTGCCTTCTACTTGGAAGACATGGATTAGACTCCCTGTTTCATGGCTCTAATGCATGCTATTTGTGTTTCACTTGCATTAATTATAACGAACAATGTGGTCTTATCAATTTGAGGAATTGACCAGAGACATCTGTGAAGCCTCTCTTTTCATAATAGCATCTTCTGTTAAACTAGGTGGGTCCCGTATGTTGTTAAAAAAATAAATTTATAAATAATAAGATATTATATTCAGAATTGAATGATGATGTTCAGGTGATGCGCTGATACAATTAATTTTGCACTGATTCGACCAGTTTTACATTGAACGACTATGAATAAGACTTGTAATTTTTGAACTGGCCAAACTTGATCAGAGACTTGGGTTGATATAACTAGTTTTGAAATGGACGACCACAATCAGACTTGTTCTAATATGACTATTTTTTGGACTGGACGACCACGACTAGGACTTATACTTACACGACCGGTTTTGAATAGAGCGACTATGACCAGGTCTTGTACTGACAGTAAAAATATTGGTTGTGACAATAAAAAAACTGTTCGAATAATTGAAACTGATAGCTGGACGTGACAATAAAAAAACTTAGTTATGCCAGAGTGGTCGTATTACTACAAGCATTAACAGTAATTTTTGGTATGATCTTTGAGGTCCATTGGTCATTTTCTTTGTTTGGTCGAATCAGTAGATTTGTCTTTGTGTTGGACGTTCTTGCTATTGGTCGATGATTGTATTGTGTGTTTGGTTGCCTAATAGATTTATTTGTGTTGGTCTTGTTTGGCTGTGGTCGAATGGGGGATTTGTAAATTTCTAGCTTGATTCTTGAGGTTTGCTGATTGTTTTTTCTGCTTGGTCAAATAAGTGGTTTTGTGCTGGTGGTATTTTGTGTCTGGTCGATTCAACGTTTTTTGTGCTTGATCGAACCAACGTCTTGTTTTTGTGTGACAGTCGTATCGTTTGTGTTTTTGGATGTGGCAGTAAAAAAAACTTGGTCGCACCAGCCTGGTCGAATGAGCAGTTTTGTTTTTCTGATGGTCGCATTTTGGTTCTTTTGGTTGAACCTTTTTCGTTTTTGGTTGATTCAGTAAGTTTGGTTTTGGGTGAATATGCGAAACAACATGTGTCTGGTCGAATCTGAATTGTTGGTCGAATCGGCTATCTTGGTTGTGGTCGAATGTGGGAAACAGCACAACTGGACAGTGTGAAAGTGTGTCTGGTCGAATTTGAGTTGCTGGTCAAATCATGAGACTTGGTTTTGGTCGAATGTGGAAAATAGCTGGCCTGTGGTAGAGCACGTTTAACCGCTCAGATGAAACGAACTCGCCGATCGAACGGCTACAAACGAAGAGACAACGTGGCTCAACATGAACGCAACGTTCAAACAATAATTCACAAGCTTGGTAGTGGATTCCACGTGATCAACCCAGATGAAACGAGGACAGCAATCGGATGACTACAAACACAACAACGACGTGGGCAAAACAATGGGCTGCACGTGAATAGCAGAGATGTGCCAAAACTGCTGATCGAACAACCAGGAACACGACATCGTCGTGACCACGCGTGGAAAAAAGTTAATACTCGGGTTGTATATCAACATATAATTACGACAAGTTCAGAATATCTCACCACCCTGATCTTCTTCAAGGATGAAGTATCCATCACATGATTCGTTTTTTTTTTTCATGTCAATGACTTGGATAACTTTTACAACCATGTCGCCTAGCGTAAGGATTAAAGTTAGGTCTTTCCAACTCATTTCCCCCACCTCCCCACTCCTTTTTTTTTTTGGGCAGAGGTTTCATGCAAGCATAATATTGACAGTGGTTCTCCACCCTTTACATACACTGGTGTAGGTTGATAATGGATCTTAAACCAATTTTAGTTTGATCCCCAATCTATATAATACTTGTAAGGATTCAACTCCAGCTCAATAAAAAAAAACATTTCTAAAAAGCCAATTCAATTTTTACCCCTTTTTAACTTAACCTTTATCTAACTCATACCCATTTTCAACCCTTAAAATACAACCTATTTAGATCTTAAAGATACTTAAATATTATAGAAAGTAGAAAGAAAAAAATAAAAAACCATATTATCTTGTGAGTTAAATCCATTTGAACTCTAATTTTTCTATTTTGATGCAATCTTTATCCTGTCCTATTTTAAAATTATCCTAACACAATCTAACTATAATTTATTCTCAACTCATTTAAATCCACCTAAAATTAATCCATTTTAGACCTACCTTTTGAACCCATTTAGACCGTGTCCTTTAACACCATTACACTCATGTGTTCCCATGGTATGTAGACAACTGCTGTGAGCTCTTTTCATCCCATAAATGGAACATTGACATCTTACGTGATGCAGTATTCGAAAGCTTATACTGCACTATTATACCTACTCTATTCCTTTCACAATGTGAAATGCTATACATGCTAATTTTTTTTTAACAAAATCTAGATGCAGGATGGGAGGGTAAATATTAAAGATAAAATGAGATAAGAAGCTACGGAGAGTGTGATTGGTTTTTGTAAGAAGTTACGAATAAGTGAAGTACTTTGTGGTACTAGCGTAAATTTTACTCCGAATCTTTTGAATCTTTTAAACTTGTATGATTCTCATTTAGATTGTAAACTTGAAATTTAACTCGGCATGTCTCTATTGCTTGATAGGTTTCAATTATGTCCATGTATTAGTTAAATTAACAGAAAATAATGTAGTTTTGTGATGTAATACTTCTTAGTTGATACAGTATATCACATTAACTTTTCTAATATAGAATTATGTTGAGACTGAAAATATGATATTGATTTGATTAAATGCATCGAAATTAATATAAAAATATTGATAGAAAGTTCAAAAATAAAAAATATGCTGCGCTAAAATGTAAAATTATTTTTTAGTTTCAACATTTAACTAATGAATGATAAAATTAATTAATGTAGGCATGTTTAAAGACCGAATTGATTAAAAAAGATAAGTTTAAGGTCTGTCAAACTAAATTTAAAGTTTAATGACCTAACTAAATCAATTGTATCAATTTAGAGATACATAACTTAATTTCTCATTTTACAATATACTTTTCTATGTAGGGGATTAAAGTGACATAATCAAAGAAAAAATATAACATACCATGCTACCCTTATAAAGCCAAGCGATTAACTTAGCAAGTTAGCATGCAGTTTTATATGGCTACTAATGAAAAAATTATGAAATGTAGAGTTGGAATGGAAAAACGATGTATTAGTACTGGGGTAAGACTTAGGAAACAGGAAAAAAATGGAACAGGTCCAAACACGGAAGGAGTATTTTGTTGCTTTGCCGACTCTTTCTTATTTGTTGTCATCCTTCTTATTTTAAACACTTGCTGATCGTTTGATTCCAATGTATGCACCTGATGATTCAGCCAAATCATAATGTAATTAATGTGCAATGATCTAAGTCTTGGTACGCATGTCACATTACGGGACTTACGATCTTACACGGTTGGTTCTTGTCATTTTAGTTTTATGTATCATGGAAATGTGTATGAAAAAAATGTAAGAATATTTAGCTATTTGCCGCTGAGAAAACGTTTAGTTTAAAAAAATGTCATCATTTTTTATTTTGTTGATTTTATGCCACTTGATACTAAAAGCTCTTCTAAAAGTAACATTGGTTGATTTAATTTTTTAAAAATACCAAAATAGCCCCTGCAGTAAGGTTGTGCGTCCAAGGGCAAGCCTTCGCCCTTTGATGAAGATCTTATTTGGAGGCCGTCTGAAGAAGTCAGGTACGTGACATTTTCATATGTCAGTGCTGTGTTTCCTTCAACCTGCACTTGCATTGATGCGGTTCCATTTATTTAGCTGTCTTGTTGTGAGTGCGCTCACTGCTCGGAGACATTTGAGCCCTTCCTTGATCTTAAGCTTGGAGATCCATCATATTGATCACCTCGTGGATGCTCTGCTATCATTTACTAAGTTAGAGCAGATCGGGGATTCTGAGAACAAGCTCACCTGTGAAGGTTGCAACGCTCATGTTTCTAAGCACAAGCACGTTAAGCTGGATAAATCTACAGGTGTCATTGCATTTCAACTCAAGCTGTGCTTGGCCTCTAAATGTCTTTTTTTTATCTGACTCAAAACCTTGAATTTTTTTTCTTAATAACCCACAAAAAAAAATTCAAAAAATAATCCAGACCTTTTAAATTTTACAAAAATGACTTTTTGTCGCGAACCGGGCCGCTCGACTGATCTACAGTCGCTAGCCCAGCTAGTGTCTGAAGACGTGGCACGGCCCAACGCCCCGCTGACCCAGTTCGCTTGCCACGTATGTTTTCGGTCACTAGCCGGACTAGCGACTGAAAAGATATAAAACTATGTCATAGTAATAAATTACAAAAACTGTTTGTAGTTTAATTGGTTAAGAAACTCTCTCTCTTCAGAGAGACCATAGTTTGAATCCTACCCCCACAAATATTTATGCAATTTTTAGTCGCTAGTTGGGCTAACAACTGAGTGGCTCACTTCGCGATTGAGAGCCATTTTTGTAAAATTTAAAAGGTTTGGGTTATTTTTCAAATTTGTTTTTTTTGGGTTATTAGGAAAAAAAATTCCAAAACCTTTGACCTTGCCACCGTGGCATTTTTCAAAGATTTTTTTGTCATTCAGTGACATGACATATCTTTCAGTGGTATTTTCCGAATTTTTAATTTTTTTTACTGAGTTGTCTTAAAAATGCACTAACTATAAAATAAAGAATAGAGAAAATGCAGAGAGAAATACAGAGGACATGAACGAATTCTTCTCTCATATATTCTCATTTCATCCTCATACGTATCCAAATGTACAAAATCTCTATTTATAAAAAAAACTATGGGCAAATGAAGAGACTTTGAATTTTAATAGCGATAAGAAATACAACATTTTGATGGCTTTGAGTTACATAATTCATGATATGAGTTATTAATTTTATGCCATGAGATATGAGGGTTATATAATTCATAATATATGAGGTTATAAACATACATTAAGAGATAAATATATTTCATAATATTCCTCATTGGATGTTCATAATCTGTGATATATATGTCTCATTAAAAATTTTACCAAAAAAATATAGTAGAAAAATCATGACTAAGAAAAAAAAGGTACATGTATATCTACTCACTGTGATGATTATATCAATAACCCAATATTATAAGTCACTTCTTGAAGTTTGTCATAGGAAACGCCTCAGCTAAATGAATCCAGCAAATTCTCGTTTGAGCAAATATGTTGAATTGTTGATATTATCTTTTCAAAGATTATGAGTGGTGAAATAATTCCGCTCTGTCTTTTTTGAATATCCTTCTCTCATTTGAGTGATGAATGCAATATTGTCTTCATATAAAATTAAACCACAAATTCCTCGAATACGCTGTATGAGATAATAAGATTTCTTAACAATCCTACAGACTTCATATATTATCAAAATTTTTGCATAATCATATCAAGTTGCAACACTAATCTCCTTTTTATTAAATGCCATAAAATAGCATCGCCATCACAAGTAAAAATATATCCAATTTGTGGTCGATCATTATAAGAGTCATATAGATGCCCTGTATATGCAAAACCAATTAAATCTGTAATGGATAAGTTAGAAAATACATTAGCATGTCCTTTGTATTTTGAAGGTAATGAAGTATATATTTCAACTTGTTCTAATATTTTCCTGTAGTACAAGAGTTATATCTCGCTAATAAATTAACAGAAAATAATATAACAAGTCATGTACACTTATGTATGACACTTCAGAGTAAAGGATTCTCCTTTCATCTACATTAAATGACCTTACAATCATTAAGTACTCAATTATCACAAATTCAGATACATATATTTTTTATAAAATTCTATGGGCACATTATTTTGTACCCTCATTTCATTAAATATTTAGTAACGTGACTATACCACATTCACCCAACTTGACTTGATCAATTTAATTAAATATTGTTCTCGAAAAAATGTTTTTGGCAATTTAAATCCTTTAACGTTTTAATTGATATCATTAGACACAAGTTGAGACTTTCTTTTACTATCAGACTGATAAAATATTAAAAAATTATTGCATTTATCACGAGATAATATGTTTCTTCATAATCAATAGTGGATCTTTGGAAAAATTTTTGCATATATCTCATAATTTCTCATTTCTCATTTTTGTTTCCGCATGAAGACTCATTCATAACTAACAGGTTTTATGTCATCAAATACATGGCTACAGGCCCAAATTTTCCACTCTTCATGAGAGAATTCAATTCCGCCTTAACTATTTTTCTTTATTTTGGCCAATCATTTGTATGTTCATATTTCTCTAGATATATAAGTTCTTATTTCTGGTTATCATTCATAGTTTAGATTGTATGCAAATACATCATCGATAACGATTTCATCTTTCTTCCATAATTTTCAAGACATGACATAATTAATGAGATCTCATTTGTACAAACATCATGTACCTGAGACCTTCAGGACATTGTTTTGTTATCAGTCATGCCTACTATATTTTCAACAAATTTTCTTGGATCATTATTTCCTCGACTTGACTATCTTGAATTTTTTCTGCTTTTCTTTTTCAAGGATTTTTTTTACCTTTCAAACCTAATGATCTACCACACTTTATGTTTACTTTTGTCTCATTAGTGATATACATTTGTCCTTTTGGGACATTAATTTTTATAGGAGCAATAACAACTAGTATATATGACTTAGTTACTTTTTTAATATCTATAAATGCGTCTGGAGATTAATTTGATAAACTTTGTAAATAAATTATCTTTTGAACTTCTTATTCATATTGTTTTGTATAGGGATCACAATAAGACAACGATAATTCTTTCCAACTTAATTTATTATCGAGTTACTTGTTTTCACCCCTTATTGTTGGAAAAACTAATTCATCAAAGTGACAATCAGTAATTGAGTTGCAAATAAATCGCTCATTGATGGCTGGAAATATTTAATTATAGACGGGGATTTATACTTAACGTATTCCCAACCATCTATTTTTGTTTCATCTTAATATATTTTTTTGGAACAATGAAATATATACCGCATATCTAAAAATTACTAGATGGGAAATATTTGGCTTTAGGCAAAAAATCAATTATAATGAGGAAGAAATATAATAACTTGTTGGCTTGATACAAAACAATATTTCTGCATACAAAATAGGATGATCCCAAATAAATATTGAGAGTTTTGATTTCATTAGTAATGGTCTTGCTGTTGGCTCAAGATATTTAACAAGTGATTTTACGATACCAATTTTCTGTATGAACGTGCTACAAGATATTCAACAAATCTTCCAATCGACATATAATAATCATTAAAACTATTTGAAGTAAACTTACAAAAATTATCAAAATTTAATTTGAAAATTAGCCAATAATATTGCAAATTTCAAATTGCAAGTTTATGATAAGGATACATGTAACCATTTAGTCAATGCATCGATTACAAATCATAAAATATCTAAATGGTTTAATTGGTGGATCTACGAGTCCACACATATCTCCTTGTACACATCCAAAAAAAATCAAGAGACTTAATTGTAAGATCGAGGATGCCGACTAGAGGGGGGTGATTAGGAGGCTTTTAAATTTTCTTCCCCACTAAGCAATTTCAACAAGATAATCGTTTAAGCTAGATTATACAATGAGGCTTAAAACAATTTAATCAACTAGTTGTATTCAACCATGTAAATTATTCAACAAATCATGCAACAAAAGTAAATATAGCAATTGTGTCAAGATGAATGTAATGCAAAAGATAAATACGCAATTGACACAATATTTTTACCGAGGTCTCGGAGACTCGCTCGGTCTCCCCTACTCCTCGTTGAAGCGCTCACTCGGAGCCTCGCTTCTATATCCACGAAAGATATCTCAATAGGGTTGCTCCTTCTCCACACCGAATAGGCGAGCACCACACCTTTCACAATCCTTTGCCGGCCTCTCCGACAACCTTCAATTGGGGAGATCTCGGCTCTCCTCCGGCACCGTCTAGGCGAAGGCGATCGCCAAGAGTAACAAGCCGGATACACTTTCACTTGAATCAACCACGTGCTAGAAGCTCAATGATGCAAATGATATGCTCAACACTCTAGCACTAGCAATCTAATGGAGATGAAGTGCACTAAACACTCACACAATCTCCCTCAAGCTCTCTCTCAATCTACTCAAGATTTGGGCTCAATTCTAGCCTCTAAATGCAATAACACATATGCAACTCAATTGGCTAGGTTTTCAGCTGAAGAATGAAGTCTTTGAGCACCCAAAAATGAAGCCAAACACGAAGTATTTATAGCCTCAACGAAAAACTAGCCGTTTGCAAGAAATCGGGCCAAAAGTTGTACAGGCCGGACATTGTCCGGTCACTTCAGACACTGTCCGGCCAGTACAAAAATTTCAGCCGTTGCAAACGTGTCAATGACCGTTGGGCGAAATTTGTGAAGGCCGGACGGATACTATTTGTCCGAACAAAACGTCCGGACAAATGGATATGTCTCTGTTAACTATCGGCTCAAAAAAAACTTGTACAAGCCGGACATTGTCCGGTCACTTCAGACACTGTCCGACCACTTCGGACAAATAGCTCCGGACGGATGCATTTGTTCGTTTCATTTTTCGGCTCAAAAAATTTGTACTGGCCGGACATTGTCCGGTCACTTCAGACACTGTCCGGCCACTTCGGACAAATAGCTCCGGACGGATGCATTTGTCCGGCCACTGCACACTGACAGTAAAATAAGCATAACTTTTGATCCAGAGATCCGATTGAGGTGATTTTTGGCTTGTTAGAAAGATAACTCAGAGATCTACAATTTTGTCAACAGGAGAAAGACCTAGAAAGGTCTAAAAACTTCTAGAAAATTCAAAAACTTTTCTACTATCAAAATGTTCAATCCAAAAATCATCTCAAATGCAATTTTAGAGTATTTGCACATACGGATTTGCCGTTTTCTCGCGGATGTGATTTGTGTCACTTAGCAACGACCACGACCACATAGGTCTTGACATCCGATCGAAAACAGGTGGTCGATAGGGTTTGATCGAGCGTACGCAAGCGAGTCGAAGACTGGTACGACCAGTCCGAACTCCTACGACCACGCCCAAACCCTAAACAGAAAGCCGCCAAACAAGCGATACGACCACGACCACGTATCAACACTGATACGATCAGAATATGCAAATACGACCACGACCAGCTCTAGACAAATAAACCAATTTAAACAGCTGGCGATCACGACTAAGTGCAGTTTTCAAAACATTTAATCTAATGCACATGAACTACACTTAGACTCACTAGCAATGTAAGACACTAGTGCAAGATGATATGAATGCATCTGAGCTTCCGCACTAGATAGATTCAAGCTACTAGTTTTCGACCCCTCTTAATAGTACGGTCAAACTAGTAAAAAGAAACCTATCAACCCGGTCTGTCTCCAAACACCGAGACCGGTAAAACCCTAACAAAACAATCCTTAATCTTGGATTTTACCTTAGGTGGAGTTTGACCTCGCAAAGCTCGATCGCTCGACGCTCGTCATCGCAAAGCTCGATCTTGTTAAGCTTGACCACGCGAAGTTCGACATCTCGACGCCTGTCTTCGCAAAGCTCGTCCTCGCTAAGTTTGACCTTACTCGGGATGTCTCATATCATCTTCATCCTCTTCACGCCCTTGCTTGTTTTCATCCTGCAACCATTCTGAGACTAGAACATATACACTCAATGCGCAAACGTTAGTCTCATTTGCAGTTCGTCATTAATCACCACTAGATAAATCACTCCACACAGGAGTTTATTCAACAATTTCTTTCTTCGGTGAAATGACGAAACCAATTTCAATGAACAACAAATGAGTAATGGATGAATCTCACAATCATATAGATCCATATATGATACAAGAAATGTGCACACGATCCATACTACTCAAGTTATGATATCAATCAATATGGATGACTAACATCATGAGCTTTCTCTCAATCATACATAGAGATATCAAATTCAGAACACGGAGTCATCAACCTTTTGCACAAACATGCATAACTAATCATCCTAAGCTCTCCCTCAACATGTGCATCGATATTAAATCCACAACTGGAGTCATCAACCTCAAGATTTAACATATAACATCTTGATCAATCGATTAGCACAAGCTTGACGCAACCACTGAACTCATCCTCTACATATGCATCAATATCAAACCCGCAATCGAGGAAAACATCCAATTCAGGGTTTACCGATAATCAATTCAATATACTTGTGCTAAATCAGGATTTATCTAAATTGTCATTTAATCATCAAATCTGATATCTTCAGATTAACTTTAATCATCATGGATTTATCCAAAACGTCATTAATCATCAAAACCTAGATACTAAGATCTACCTAGATCCAACATTAATTCCAATTTTAACCAACGTTAGTCTCATTTTCCTTGAGAGTAAGCCACACATAAGAGATCATTAGATTGAAGAATCTTCTGATTCTTTCATAAATTTTCATATGAATTCTCAAAAAAATTTCACATCATTATTGATTTAGGATAGTCTAACCGTTCATGCCAAAAAACAATCGATATACTTTTAGTTTATGATCATTTGTGAAATTACAAAATTATCATGATCGGTAAACTTCTAATTTACAATTAAATTATTACAGTCAATCAACTTATAGTTTACGATTATATTTGACTTAATATGCAACAAGTATAAAATTATATATAAATTATAGAATAAAATTTCATAGCATAAAAATTTTATTGAAAAGAAACTGAAATGACTTCTAAAATGAAAAAGGATACCTTACCATGAACATGATATCTTGCTAAAGAAAATTCTTACCAAGCAAAATAATTGTAGTTGACAGTAATATATAGAGACACTCATACTGATAACGTGTTATGAAAAAATATGTTCTTTAACTATAAAGTAAAGAATACACAAAGTATGGAAAGAAATAGATAGGGATGAGAGAATTCTTTTCTTCTCATATATTCTTATTTCATCCTCAGGTGTCTTCTAAAGTGTGCAAAGCCCCTATTAATAGAAAAAAAGTGGTAGATACCGAGGCTTGAAATTTTAATAGCGTTAAGAGAGATGAATTTGACGGCTTAGAGTTATAAAATTCATGAGATAATGTGTTACCAATTTCATAACATAGTGGCATAATAGGGGTTACATCGTTCATGATATATGGTGGTGTGGATATCCACTAAGAGATAAATATATTTTTTTTTCATGACACACTTCTCTCAATATATCCCATCAACCAGAATGCCAATAATTTTATTGTGTTTTACCTTCTCCCTTGGTTAATAACTTAAAATTGATCAAAATAGTATTTTTAATCCTTTTAGCTTTATTTTGATCACCAAGTCGATCAAACTATTTTAAAATTAATAAAATTATTCCTTCCACTTGCAAAATAGAAACACTACTAGTCATTTTCTTAGAATAGATAGATAGACATTTGTAATAGCAAACATTAGTTGTTGATTTGAATAGGAGATGACAAACAATAACAAAGAGAGACAATTAGTGAAAAATATGATGGTGCTCCAATCAATTCAGTTGTTTATGTAGGATCAAGGATGCCGACTAGAGGGGGGTGAATAGGAGACTTTAAAACTTTTCAATTAAAAATAACTTTTGCAAAGAATAAGACCAAAAATAATATAGCACAATTAAAAGGAAGAGAGAAGAAAACAAACACAAAAATTTTTCCCGAGGTCTCGAAGACTCGTCCGATCTCTCCTACTCCTCGTTGAAGCACTCAAATGAATGAGTTTTACTTCAATATCCACAAAGGATATTTCTCACTAGTGGTTGCTCCTTGTCCACTCCAGAAAGGCGAGCACCGATGCCTTTTTTAATCACACCGAGTCTCTCGACAATCTTCAAACAGGAGAGATCAACGATCACGCCACCAAACCGTCTAGGTGAGGGCGTTCACCAAGAGTAATAGGTTGCAAGGTCACTCCTAGACCTCCAACAATCACCGAGAACTCTAGATATGCAAAAATGATGCGAATAAAAAACTCGGTGGATCACAAAAACTCATGACTTGATCAAAAGATCAAGATTTTGTGTTAAGAACTAAAGCTCAAGTGTGTATATGAATATGACGATGTTTGGTGTATGAAACAATAGCTCAATGCCTCTATTTATAACCCAAAACACCAAAAGAGCGTTGTGCACGAGCTGTAAAAGTGACAGTGCATGCTGACAGTCAGCATGGGTCACGACCAGTACAAAGTAAATCTCGGAGAAAACTCAGTTAGCCGTTTGAGGTCGAAAAAGGAAACAAAACAGCACAAACTGACAATCAGCAACACATGCTGACAGTCAGCGTTCATAACCACGGCTCGACAAAAATCACGGATAAAATTTTGCTAGCCGTTTGTGGTCGTATATGGAAATTGACACCTCATGCTGACAATCTGATAGTCTGTATCGACCACAAAAGCGACCAGTCAAAACAAATTCACAAACAAAACAGTTCGAGGTCGAAACTCATGCTAACAATCAGCATAGGCAAAAAGAAAATTGGCTCAAAAAACACGCTTTCTGGACAAATGACAATTAAACAAACTGACATTCAGGCTGACTGTCAGTATCATATGCTGACTATTAGTGTGGATAAGAACAACCATAACTTTTAATCCAGAGATCCGATTTAAGAGTTTGACAGCTCCTTTGAAAGATAATTTAAAAAGCTATAATTTTGTCAACAGAAGTAAAACCCAGATATTCCTAGATCTTTCCAGAAAAAGCAAAAACACTTCTACTATCAAAAACTCATATGAAAAACTAAATCTTTTCAAAACAAGTCCAACCAAAAAGAATGAATAGAGTGACCTAAGAGTTTCTCGGTTTATACTAGAAATGTAGAGAGGACTTGCAATCTCTCTTTATAGTATGGTTAAAACTAAAAAATAAATTTTTAAACTGATCAAACTCCAAACACCGAGATCGGTAAAAATAAAACTCATCTTATTTTAGGTCCTTTGCAACTTTTAACTTGCGACTTGTATCTCATCTTTTTCCTTGGGTTCACCTGAGTTCCTATCTTGATCATCTTGTATCTCTTTGCCAAAAGAACTATGTATTCAAATATCTCAAAAATACAATTAGTCTGAAACGTTTGTTTTCATTAATCATCAAAATCAGACATAATGACCTAGATACAACAGTTTATGTCCATGCTAAACTTATCAGTGCCCTGGTTTATCGAGGCAAGAAAGGGTTCTTTTTGTGTCCCTATCAATTACTTATTGTATGTTATCCTCCATCCAAATCAGTATCTAGAGTTATGCTTTGTTTGATATCTATCAATCTCTCTTGGTAGAAAGACTAATCTTTCTTATGTATAAAGCTGGCACCCATTGAGAGCACGATGTTGAGCCACATCGCCAACTGTTCGATAGCCATTGGATTATTTCTTCTAATCATGGCCTTCAACCATGTGTAATGTGTTCTACTCCACATATGCTCCCTCAATAAAAATCCACCATTTAACTTCCTTTAAAGCATAAGTACTTGGAAATCTCTAAGTTCCCATAACTAACACATTGAGTTCTTTTTTGAAATTTGATCCAAATTCCATCTTACATCATCAAAACCAAAACAATCATACACCAAAAAGTATCACTATATATTATCATAAAATACGCAGCAATACGTAGACTGTGCTAGTTATCAACTATCTTTTGCAAGTAAAAGGACTGGCTACCTTAAAATAGAAGGATCACATCTACCATTTATTGGTCAAAATTTTCATGCATTTGCAAAGGTTGAAATGAATACTTTTTCATAGCACAACTTATTCATGTGTGATTTGTGCACCTTATCGATATTTGTTATTATAAAGATAAACAGGGTTAGATTTGGCAAAATTTGGCATAATGCATTATGCAACACAGGCACACTGTGTTATCACTTATGTGATCATTTTTGCGTATACTATGAATAAGCTTGTGTCATAAATGAGTCAAGTTGATTAATAAATTGAACGAACACTCCGTATTTAAGTTTGGCTATTCAGGCAGGCTGACATATACAATTGACCAATCATTGATCCAATTATTTACTCAAACAATGTAATATCACTATTTAAACAATTTCTCTTTTTACTTTTATTCTTTAGTCATTTTTCCCTAACAATGGTTTGAATTAACATTTGGGTCATGTTAGATGGGTTAACCGGGTAGTGTTATACACGTATTTCATCCCAATTATTCATGTTAAACATATCATCCAGAAGTCTGATCGACCCCAAATTTTTGTGGTGAATAGGGGACTGCAGGTGCAACATGACCACTAAGTTTCACCTCGATCAGAGAGCTAGAAGACCACAAAGACTATTGCAAACATCTCTATCTCTCTAAATTCTAGCTTGACGTACGAGTGATGCAATGAAGGTAGTTTCTAATCCAACGATCCGGTTGATCTCAAATTTTGATGAACAATCAAAAATCTGTCCAAAAACTATTCCTCTAAATTTCACCTCGATCAGAAGGCCAGAAGACTATCAAGACCATTGTAAACATCTCTGTCTTACTGAATTTCAGCTTGACGTATGAGCGATGCAATGAAGGTAGTTTCTAATCTGATGGTCCAATTATCTCAAATTTTGAGGAGAAATCAAGGACCTATCCAGAAACTATTCCTCTGAGTTTCAAGCTAATCAGAGGCCAGAAAAGCTCCCATCCAGCTAGTCAAAAGAGTAGATAATGTTGTCCAACCATGCCAAGAGTTGTCAAATCAAGTCAAGATATTATTAAGTTCTTGATGGATATTCCAATAGACTGTCTATCATGCAATATGTTTTTCCTGAAGCTAAGGAAGTCAAGTTACTATCACAAGTCATTCCATCCCCTTTTTCATATCGTTGGGTACTAATGAGGCGAAGACAACATGCTTTTTATTCATGATTGATGAAGCCGGACACCATTCATGCCGGGTACTGATGAGGCGAAGACATCTACTTAGTCGCAACTGACGAGGCCGAACAACCCCCTGGTCGAGCATCGATGAGGTGAAGACCATATTTTGTGATAGTACCATAGACTGACGAGACTATGGATTTGCATATTTGCATGCATGGGCATACACATTGCATTCATTTATTAAGGGTAAAATTATTTTGAAATTTGAAGACGACGACCATCAGCACAGCTTAATCAGAGATTTTCTATGGACTCGTTCTGCAGATGTAATTAACCAGGAGCTTTTCAAAAGTCCTGAGGAACCATGAACCATGCAGTCTCCTGAAGTCAAGATGCACTTTCATTAGCGCAATGAGAGCTTGTAAATGCCAAAAGGACTTATAATTTGTAATTTTTTTTCAGAATTAATAAAGTGCATTGTCTCCTCTAAGATTGTACATTCTATGTTCTCTTATGTGCATACTTATGTATACTGGCACGTCTACACCAAAAAAAAGAACCAATTTTCTGGAAGAGAGATCTTCCCAGCAAAATAGTCGACAACCCTAGGACCCACTCCCCCTTCTCCTCTCGTTCTCTAGCGGCAATCCCAGCAGTCGCGACAGAGGAAGAAGCTGGGCACCTGGGCCATCACCGATGTTGGGCCGCGTAAGGCACAAATAGTAGCTCAGCCCATGTGGAATTGGCCCAACTCAAAGACAAAAATGGATCAAAGCCAGCCCTCAAATGATAAAACCCTCATGTCATGTTGCAACGCGGAGGCGACAGATCTAAGGCGTAGTCTCGGGTGGAGTTCATTGCTGAGGCGAAGCCGCGTCGCTGGAGGCGAACTGCAAGTCTGACACTGTGCGAAGCTGGAGGCGACCGGTGCGGCAAAGGGAGTGCGACACAGGCGCACGACGGCAGAGGAGCAAGGTTGTGACCCGCGAGGCAGCGACGGCGAGGGTGACGATGACGTCGACAAGGCCAGCTGCCGTCCACAGGCGTGCAACGTGGCAAAGGCACGGGCGCATGGCACTGAGCGAGGCGCACTGGGCCAGCACAGCAAAGGTGATTAGTGAATAGTAATTGTGAATTATGGATCTGTTGAGTTGTGATTGTGATTGTGAATTTTTTTGTTAATTTGTCTATAAATAGTGATTGAGTGATTGTTCTGATTGAGTGATTGTGAATACAAATTGTTTGCACATAGTAATTGAGTGATTGTGAATTGTGATTTTTCTATGAATTTTTTTTTGTGAATTTGTCTTTTGTGAATTGTGATTGATTGTCAATTTGTCACTGTACTGCGACTCGTCGCAGTGACTCAGTGAGCCTGTCTGAATGACTGCCTGAGATTGTGACTTGTGAAAATGAGAGTCTCAGAGTCTGAGATTGTGAGAATTTATGAATTGCTAATTTTTTTGTGAGATGAATTTGTGAACCATCAGAGACTTTGTGAATTTGTAAACTATCATTTGTCTAATCACGTCTAATTAGTCATGTCCTACGAGTCTCAGCTCATTTAAAATCTTGCGTCCGCCACTACATATGTCATATTGAGTCATTTAATAACTATATGTTGCTTAAATTTCACTTTATTGACTTATTTAAGAATCCTACCTTGTTCATATCAGATTACTTCTAAATGAGCTACTTAAAAAAAAATTTGTGCTGTTTGGTTAGACTCTGCTCCTAGTTATGATATTGAGTTGGAGTTGACCTGGCTAAACATATGGCTCCAGCTTTTACCTCCAAATGAACCCAAAGAAGGTACAACTAGTCTTACACAAAAGTTGGTATTGGGTTTTGGGTGCTTCTATAGCTCGAATTTTAGAAGTTGACAAAACACTCATAAAAGTTAAAACAAATTACATGATTATGTTCAACAGCGGACCCTACCTTGCTCGGTTTGCTCGCCTGCGCAAAGAAAATTGGCTCTCCGCATTAGACTAGTTTTTTCTAGCCTATTTGCGCAAACTAGTCGGGCAAAGCAAGTTTTAAACAAGGATATCAAACACCTAGTCTTGCTGGGCTAGACTAGATTGTCTTTTCCAGATCCAAACGGATCTTATGTTTGTTGACTGGACACATTATCACTAGAGCAAGTGGACGGAGAGAGAATAATTAATTAATTATTTTTATTAATGATATGTTGTATTTAATTAGTGGTCTATTTTACACTTCTCTTCACTTAATTATACAATTTTTTGATTTGTACGTACAGTAGATTTGAACTAATATTGTGAAATAGAGAAGTATGTTAAAAAAAATTTGGCTAGTATTGTATTTGAGAGTATGATGCGTCTTTCAAAAGCAGATTTTGCAAACCACTTTACTTAATATATCTATTTAAGATATTTTTTTATATGAGCAACCGCAAAATATAATGATCCTATAAAAACAGACCCAAACCCACTTTTTTCTAACCGCAGTGAAACTAACAGCAAGATCTCTAATTTAAACTACTTTTAACAAAACATGTACTTTCTAGATCAATTGTGTGCCGTGAGCGCCGCCCAGCAGCATCACACTGCCTAAGACATCCTTGCATGACTATGTATATGGGTCTGGAGTTAGTTCTATCCCAAATTGTGTTGTGTTTGCTCTTTATCAGTAAGGGGATCCAGGAATATTGAAATTTTGGTGTTGGGATATGAGATTAAGTGCTTCCTTGGTCAATATTTGGGTCTTATTGGATTGGAATTGATGCTAGCAAGTTGGATTTGGCAATTGGAGATGTGGAGGGGTTCAAATTGTACTGTCTGCAACTATTCTATTTTTCTAAGTTGTGGTTCTTGTTTGCAGATTGCAGGATACATTTCACAATGAAAAATATGTCTGAACATCTTTTTCGGGACCTTAAGAAGCGTAAGGGTTCATTATCACACGTATTTTATGTCATATTTAAGTATGATTACCCGGAACCTGCTATGAAGAGAGCATTGCTTTGATGCAATTTGGATACTTCTCTTGCATTTTTTACTTTATCCAATTTCATTACCATGCTTGACTAATCTTCAGGACTTTTGCTGTATGAATCTACACTTGGTGAGTATATATGTAAGATAATTCTTTCTATTATTTTTCATGATTGTTTTGATCTAAGTCTGCTACTTTTGGGTTATTTTGAGGTGCTTTATATTTTTCAAAGGTGCAAGCTAAAAAGACTTTCGTTATTATTAAAACAAGAGAATAGGTGTGTTTTTTTGTGATTTTTTTCTTTTTGGTTTGGGATTTAGGGTCAAGTTGTGTTTGACAACAGAAGAATTTTATTGACAGACTAAAATTGGGATACAAAAAAATGCATTGGATCAGGTAATCTTTGATTGAAGGCAATTCAGGTGAGTGTGTTTCTGCACTTGCTTGCACTACGTGAAGGGCAATTGTTGATTCTCTCTTGATTTGAATGTGAGGGATAAAACTAAAGACTATCACATTAAAATTGACTGTTGATTTCAATCTTTCATCATCATTGATGTGGTCGTGCATACACCCTTCAATCTTTTTGCACCTCATTTGTTATTTGCAGTTGTGTGCAAGATGACACAAGGAGCTTAAACACCTCGTGTATGAGTTTACTCTATTTTGCTTCTCTGTTTTGCACTTCCTATGAATTGTATGATTTGTGTGATTTATTCTATTCTATTGTTGGACAGGTTAAATTGCCACAAATTTGGGAGGTGAATCTCAAGCCCAAGTGACATGCGGTTTGAAATCCGTAGCTTTTTTTTCCCAGTTTTCTTCACTTGCACATAACAGTATTGGAAAAGGGTTGAAATGTAAGTGCTTTTATCCGAGCAAGGATTCTGATTTGGCCACCAGCCTTCGTTAGGTCAGCGTTTTCAGTTTGCCATCCTCTTTCTCGACTTCACCTTTGTTCGTGATCATCAAAATATATTACCTATATTGATATATATTTTGTTAAGTGTTGAAATTAGGACATATGAACATATCGTCTATATACATATTCTTTTGCAGGAAGAATATATCATCTTTATGGTTTGGAGGTACAAGTGATATAAAGCAAATTTAGAGGGTTTCAAAATTTTCCTATAGGAAGGACAGAAACTTACCTTATTGTCTCTACAAATACATTACAGAGTGTTTGTCGGGATTGAAGCTGGAGCAGTTTAGACAAACATCTTGGCTTTAAATTTGAGTTTCTTTAGAGTTTTTATTAGAAGATAGCTTCAGGGTTTATTGAGTTTGCAAAAAAAAAAAAAAAAAAAAAGTGGCCAGAGTGATAAATATATGTCTTCATCCTTGAAGTCTTCAAGTCATCCTTCATTCCTAAGAAAGAGGAAGGGGTTTGGTGTTAGTGTTACTGTAATTTGAGATTTGGTTGGGTCAGGGGATCTTTTAGGCAAGGTAGTTGATGTGGTATATCTAATATATTATTTAGCGAAGACATTTATTTATAATTGGATTTCAAATAACTAGCTCTAAATTTTTCAAATTTTCTGAAAGACATATCTACATAATTTCAAAAAAAAAAAAAATATTTTCCACAACACCTACATAATTTCATGGACCAGTTTATTATTAAACTGACATGACTGTCACAATATATAACTTAATTAAAGCAAATATGTAATTTTTTATAATTATGAAACAAACCATTCCCGCGTTTAGTAGCATTAAATTGTTATATGTATAATGTACTACTACAACAACAAATAAAAAGTGACTGAAAGAAACAGATAATATTTATGTTTTGCTTAACGATTCTCAAATATTTTATTCATAAATGAAACATGATGCATGTTTTATGTTATTTAAGAGGAACGTACACTCTCTTACTGTATGAATTAATTCTAGAATAAGTGAAAGATTCAAAATAAATATTTTGTGTATGAAGTAATTAATGTATGAAAACCACCACCGTTTCGAATGCGCTATGGCTACAATGCTTGGAAAACACACTGAAAATGGGGAATCTCGAGAGTATCCCAAACAAACTTAGAAAATTGGACACAAAAGATCTGGAGTTGAGATTATCATTCTCGAATTTGTGGCGCTGCACTTATGTGGGCAGTGTGGAACGTTCTTAACAATATGATCTTTAAATATAAACCTCTTAGTTATCTTAATCAAGTGACTTATTACATGGCTGGATTTATCAAGATGTGATCAGTGCTATCCCTTTCTGCAGGAGATAAAGCTTCTAACTCAGGCGGGAATCCAACTATGCCAGGAAGCCAAGAAGCTAAAGGCCCAAAGATGATCAGGGACCTTACTAAGCATGCTTAGTCTTCTATCTTTTTAGTCAAGGATTGGATTAGCTGTTTTGTCTTTTTGTTGTAGTTGGAGTCGGTATTTAGCCGCCCGTACTCACGGTCGTCTTGTATCTCAAAACCTCGATTTGATTATTTTAGTAGAAATCGGGGTGATATATACCCCTATTATTCGAAGTAATAAATGTATGAATTTTCAACACCGTCTTAGATAAGGAAAAATTAGTTAAAAAATATTTCAAAAATAAAAAATTGTTATAAGACATTTAATGTGAGACTAATATGTGAGTCGAGAACCTATTTAATAGTGAGACATCATTGTTTTATGTTAAATTCAAAATTTTTTAATATTATAATACAAATTGCCTCTTTAGACAATTATAAGTCATACCCTGTTTCATTATTATTTGTTGTGTATATTTTTGTAAAGTCTAATTAAGTCTTATATTGTATGCTATTCATAATTATAAAACACATCCCATAAAATGGCTCTTTCACCAATGCATGCACAAAATTTCGTATTGATACTTTTTTCTTTTAATTGTAATTCTTTCACACACGATGGGACAAAAGATAATAATTCTAAATAATAACTATTTCTATAAATATACCCGTGCTTATTAATAGATTAGATAAAACAATTTACAAAACAATTTTTTTAACTCGCACCACACATGAGTTTTTTTATAAATAATTCACATAAAATAATAATTACAAAAATAACCCACAGTTTTAAAATTTTACACAAATAGACTACCACATCGACCTGTCGAGTCCTGAAAACTCGACAAGTGAGTCAATATAAATCTGTCCAATGACTTTAAAATAACAAAAGATTCTAACTCAACTAATTACCACACCTTCTCTCACTCGACGTGACTTGGGTTCGAATCCCATTTGCCACTCATCAAAGGCAGCCTAAATGTGACCTACAGTCCTGAGGCAGTACTAGCACAATTTCTGAGTGGTATAATAGCACCCGACAGACCTCGACAGAAGGCTCCGGCCGTCTTCTCCCCTCGCACGACACTTAAAGCATCCTGGAGCCTACTCGTCCGAAAGCCCAGGCTCTGGTTCGATCCGATGGCCAACAGCAACCTCCCGCGACGAATCATCAAGGTCCCCTCGCGATCTGATCCTCTTTTCCCCCACAGATCTCTCGCCGCCTCCGAATCGCTTCGTATTTTCGCTAATTTTTCCTCGATCTGTTTGGATCTGTGCAGGAGACGCAGCGGCTCCTCAGCGAGCCAGGTGCCCATGATTTTTCGGGAATTTTGGTGTACTTAGACTAGGGGTTTTGGTTGTGTATGTTGTTTGATCGGTTTGTTCATGTGTGCAGCGCCGGGGATTAGCGCGTCACCGTCGGAGGAGAACATGCGCTACTTCAATGTCATGATCCTTGGGCCGGCGCAGTCACCGTATGAAGGTGAATTTTTTTCCAGATTTTTTTGATATAGTGATTTGTGTTATTCATGGCGTGAAATAGTAAATTTGAGGCGCATTTGGTTGTGTTGGTGGTTTCTGGTCTGTAGATTTGATATTGTAAGCAATTACTGCTTATTTTGAGGTCTCCTCCTTTAGTAGACAGCAATTGTTGTTACTGTGCTCCATACTGTTTGCCTTTGCTTGTCTCAAATATTGAGTACTGAGGATATGAATTATGAAATGTGTATGCTGGAGGTATGGATGGATTCTGCGCATACTTGTAAACTTGTGTTGCTCAAACATGAAATTCACTGAATCGGCTATCAGGTTTTAGATGGGAGACGGCACTGAAATGTAGTGTGGGTGGATGACTAGGTGACAAATCATTTTCGTCTTAAAGAAGTGGAGTGCTATGTTTAGCTAATCCTATTGGTGATAGTTTAGATGGCTTAACTTGATTCGTGTTGTTGTATTTTGCATGAGACATTTGTTATTGGATGGAACCCTTTTGCTTAAGTATTATCATTTTACTTCATATATCAATGTTGTTTTCTGATATTGTTAATTGTGCTTATGTGTTGGTCAGGGGGTGTTTTCAAGCTTGAACTCTTCTTACCTGAGGAATATCCGATGGCTGCCCCAAAAGTAACTATTTCTTGTAACGATTTGGTTACTGCTATTTATTATTATGAGCTGGTCTCTTAGTTTTCCTTGTGCTGCATCTTCTTGTATACCTGTGAGCATTATGCTAAATTAAGAGTAGTGCAGTTAAACTCCTCTTTTTCCCATATAACTTTTGTTCTTTTACACACAGTTATATTAGAGGGTATAGGAACTATGCGTCCATTGATTTGTACTCTGATGGAAAACATTATTTTGCTGATGTCTAAACATTCAATAACCAAATACATTGAAGTGTGAAGTAACAGGAAATTTTTGTTTGGTTAGACCTTGCTTTGCTTAGAAGTTGTTCAGAATGTGGCCTCATGTCTGTTCATTTAAGTCATTTTTGACACGTTCTATGCTTTGATATGTGAAATTATGCAGGTGATGAGGAATACTAGTGTTTTGTTCATACTTATCTTTGAATTCATCCTTGATTCTTTCTTTTTTTTTGGGGGGCAAATTTACTTATGTCACTACAAAATTTTAATATTTTATATTTTTCATTTGGATGTCTCTTACATGTGTGTCTGGTCCCACCTTGTCATCCTCACAAACCATAATTTCATAACTTTTTTCAGTGACATAAAAGAAATTCTCACCCCCCCCCCCCCCCCCCCTCTTTTTTTGTTTTGCTTAATTTCGTTGTGTTTGTACAATGCAACATTTGGCTGGTTTGAGATGTGTCATATGGAAGGGTCCTAACAAAAAAGGTGTAGTATAACAGCTAACCTTTTAGAGTAGTAGTTAGGTTAGTCAAGTGCTCGAGAAATCATCAATCATTTCAAGTTAATGTTGATGTCAAGTTGTCAACTTTATGGATATCTACCTGCCTGTTAGTCCTACTGGAATTTTGAGCTGTGTTCTTCCAAGCTCATATTTGTTGCTCTATTGATCAATGTTTGCTATTTTAGCTGCTACATTCACCTTAAGTTATCAACTCTGCTATGCACTCAGTCACTTTAGATCTTGAATTATTCATATGTGTGCTTGCTTGGCTTGAAAATAGATATCATTTATTGAAGGAATCAAGAAATAGTACTTCGGTTGTCAACAATTAGTATTGAACTAATGTATTACTCCTTTTTCCTTTTGGTGTCTGTTGAGTGCTTAGAACTATTCTGGTTGTATTTGTATTTTTGTCTTGCATATGGACATAGACATTTTGCTTTGCTTGTTGCTAATGCAGGTTAGATTTCTCACGAAAATTTACCATCCCAACATTGACAAGGTAAGCAGGATACTCCTTTGGAGCATTTACTTTTAAATTAATGGTTCTTTATTGATGGGCTTCAGTTTGTAGCTTGGTAGGATATGCCTTGACATTCTTAAGGACAAATGGAGCCCAGCTCTTCAGATTCGAACAGTTCTTTTGAGGTCTCTCTCTCTCTCTCTCTCTCTCTCTCTCCCCTGCGTGTGAACTTTATGAACTAATCATTAGCCAATTAAGTTCCAATTAACTCTCAACAACTGAAATATTTCTTGATATTGTTACTTCTCAGTGAGCAACATCCTTTTTTTTGTGAGACATGTTCTCAGTTTTGCTTTATGATTTTCCTTGAGCTTAATCAACCAAAATTCTCTGCTGTAACTGTATTATCTCTTCTGGTAATGTAATGCATCGTAATCAAAGTCTGTGGTACCTCACTATCTCTTGGCAATATTCTGATATTCAGTATCCAGGCGCTTCTGAGTGCTCCAAACCCAGATGACCCTCTCTCCGATAACATTGCAAAACACTGGAAAGCCAATGAAGCAGAAGCTGTTGAAACAGGTAGGTGTATAGTTAACAAAGTTGACATCCAACAATACTATTTTGTTCTGTGATTTTCCTTGTATCTTAACAAGAGACATTCTGGGATGCAGCAAAGGAGTGGACTCGCCTGTATGCCTGTAGTGCATGACAACGTAATGCTGTTTCGATGTAATAACCCATTATACTTTGGCCCTAATCAAAAGCCATTTGCTTGATAAGAACAAACTGGAGATATCTGCAAATGGCAAAAGCCATTTGCCCTATTCAAATTGTTTGGTTGTAAGCTATCAGCCTATGGTTCCCTTCACTGCAGGGCACCTCGTACTAATGTGTATTAGTAGAACTTGCTTGTCCTCCAATTATTTTCCAGCAGACACATCTAATATGCTTATATAGGAATCGCTTTGCTGCTGTCCACAGTTGGAATTGAAGGTGGTTTGCTTGGGTGGACCTTTGTTTCATTTTTAAGCCTATACCTAAATTTGGAGGACGTTTGGTTGACAATATTTTGAGGTTTCGTGTATCAATAGAGCATTGGAAGCGTTCTACAGCTCGAGCAATTGTGACAGTATCTCCTTGCCTTGTGTTAAACGTTTTTGCACGTGTACTTTCTTATGATTTTGTTTTCTGTAATTTATTGTGTTGCTAAGACGGTTTTTACCTGATCGTTTACGTACGTGTGCCCAACTGCCTATAGTACTGATCCTTAACGAGAGCTGGTTTTAGTATAGAAGCTAATCTACCTTCGTTAGGGCTTATGACCAAGCTAGCCCAGACATGCTCGATTGGAGCTCAAACCAAGCTCATCAAAGCAAGGATTTGAGCTTGAATCGAGCACAAATTCAGTTCCAATATGTTTGGTTTTCAATTGAGTTCGATAATATTTCATAGTTTAGAAAACTAGATTTCAGTTTGAGCTCGTCGAAACTAGAATTCAAACTCAGCCCCCAGGTGGGACCCATAAGAAATCCTGTTCAGGTTGGTACGTGGAAAATAAGAGAAACCATACGATCCGCTGTTAAAAAAACGGGCGTTGTGACTGACACGTCGGTAGAGGTGGGAATGGAAAGATATAAATTGGACTTGTAGCATGGATATTTAGAGATTGGACTTGGTAGCGGTTCAATTTATATCCAATTAGGAATGGTGATAGTCCAACCCAATCAAATCCAAATTAAAAACAGTTTAATCCAATCCGATTAGTTATAGTCCAAGCCGAGTCCATCTATTCAGTTTTGGGCCAAAATTGTCAGACCATTTAACTGTCAAGCCCAGATCGCTGGCATATGCAGGTGCAGCACATAACAGTTTTTCAAATAAACCCTTACAGATTTAATAAATGCAAACGTACCCTGCACTAAAATTTATTGACATAAAGGACCTTCTGACATAAACAATTATAAAAATATCCCTCCTATAAAAATTATTGACAACAGGCCCTTACAACATTAAAAACAGTACAGAAACATTCAGCAAAGTACATTGCAAACATCGTATGCATGCAGTAAAATATATTGACAGCAAAGCCCTTCACTATGCAAATAATTACAACATGCTATGACATGCAAAGAGAATACAAGCCAACGAAGCAAGCCAACCATACCATGAAGAAACGAGTTGGTTCATCTCCAAATTGATCAAGAAACTTGTCAAATATTCTCCATTCTTGCATAGGATGCAAGGCCAGAAGGTGAAGTGAGGTAGTACATACCTAGTATGGCCAGGGACCACTCGCGCCGCCGGGATCTTGCGTGCCGTCGCCGCCGCTCGGACCTCTCGCACCCCCGCAACTGACGAGATCTCGTGCGCCGTTGCGGTCGCCGCCGCCGAGAGCCCACGCAGCCACCGAGATTTCTCACGCCCCCGCAGCCGACGTGACCTCTCATGCAGCCGCCGCAGCTTCCGCCGTCGCTGGCGGAATCTCTCGTGCCATCGCCAAGATTTCTCACGCCTCCGCCGTCGAGACGTAGAGGATTGAGGGTTCGGAGTCTTTGGACTTAGTACTGGGACTTTTGGACAGTGCATGTGCGATCCAATTATCCATATAGTCGATGGACCTTAGTCCAATAGCTATCCAAGTCCAAAACATGTCCAATCCATAAAGATCCAGGCTGGTTTGGACTTTGGACAGTCAAGCCCATTCCCACCTCTACATATAGAGCGGCGGCCGTGCCGGCGCACAGCGCTGGGTAGAAGTAGAACAGAGGAAAGAAACCCACTGTCAGTGAGAGTCTCCCGAACCGCGGCACTTCGTGCGGCGGTTTCTCTCTTCACGGTGAAAAACCAGCGCAGATTCGCCCGTCCGGACTCCACTTTATTTTATCCCAAGGGGCGCCCAAGCCCGATACAACCACCCCTCTTAGCTCTCCTCCTCCTCCGTTGCTCCGGGAGAGAGCACGTGCGAGTGAGCAAAGCACACGCGCTGTTCTGATCACACCCACCGAACTCACCATGGCCGGCGACGAGCCCTCCATCACTCGCTGGACCTTCGAGGTGACCTCCTCCACTCCCCTCTCTCTCTCTCTCTACATATCCATCTCTCCCCATCGATGCATTTCCAGTGCTGAGATCTCATCGCTCCAATCGCTTGCTCCTAGGACTTCGAGCTGTACTACGAGGCGCGCCTCGGCATCCGCTGCGAGGCCATCAGCGCGGAGGAGGCGGCGCCGCTCGGATCCAACTACGAGGCGGACGGCGCGGCAGCCGTCACCGCCAACGGCGGCGCCGACTTGTCCATCTTCGAGCAGTTCGAGCGGCAGGTGCGTCCCGCTCTTTGTGGTACTGGTTTTGGGTTTGGGGGTTTGTGGAAAAATGATCACCATTTTTTTCTGTCTTTTTTGGTTTGCAGGAGAGGAAGGTGGAGATGCGCAACGGGGCGATGGAGCCTGGGCTGCCGTAAGATTTTCTTTTTTTTTGTTGTGTTGGAGTGCCGCTAGTTTGTCTGCAATTTTTAATCTGGATTAAGTGTAAAATTATCTACTTTTAGGTCGTCCTAAAGTTGGCAACTCCAATTTGGTTTTAACTCAATGCAAATTTAGTGTATTAGTTAAGACTGTAGTGTCAGGGATTGAAGTCCATTAGTTCTGTTTGTGTAATCTGGATGTTCGCTAAGATGCAATTCAGGCCTGAGTTTTATGGTTCAATTGACCGAATTCCAGTAATAGCTTTTGTTTGCAGTAGTTGTATAGCTATAGGTTTTGCATGCATGGGTGTTGGATGGTATTGTTCATGTCGTTTGCATAGTGAAAATTTATGGCTCCCTGTTCTGATTGGAGCTTTACAGGATTAAAAGATTATTCTTTAGTATGGTAGACATGGTTCTCGTCATGAATTTGGAGTTGGGGCAGTACATGGCTTTAGTATTGTTGTTGAATGTTGGTGATTGGCTGGCATCATCTTATTTCTTCTGTATTGCAGCTATCTAGCAGTTGAAGAATCTATTTCATATTGAAATTGTTGCATAGCTAGACAATAGCAAATGATGAACAGAATTGGTCAAATTCCTTAGAACAACCAAATACTCCTATGAGATTTTGTTGTGTAGGTGCTCAAATAGAGTGGTCACAAACATTTCATCCTCATAACTAAAAGCTAGGTAGTTCTCTTTTTAAAAAAAAAATATCTGAGTACATTCTACAAGGATTCAATTTGGACTGTCTAGATCTCTAGGAAAATACAACATACTTTGGTGCTTCAGGAAATCATCCTTTAAAGCATGTCTACATTGGAAATCAAAAGCAATAATACATTTGGTTCATGTCTGATATGTGGACCAAATGCTAGGCTAAGGGTGCTGCATTATTTTGTGCATTAGATGTCACAGAATGGAATCATGTGCCACCAGAGGTGATAATTGGCACTGTTCCTGTAATATAATATTGTTTAAACTTCTAGCTGACTAAAAGTAAAGTTTCAAGAACAACTAATGTTTTCCTTTTAGTTATGTTGTTTGTTGATATACAATTGTTTGGAAATGGCTGAAGCTCAGTAGAAGCTAGGTATTCAGTTATTCCAAAACAATATCTACATTAGTTGCTACATGCAAGGAAAAGTTTCTAGCTGAACTTTTTCCCTGATTGAACTGTTAATTTGGAATCACTGCTGTATTATCAGTCCAGAAAATTTTATTGTTTTTTTTTCCCAACCCTGCGCTGTCTTTCTCCTGTCATGCATATCTATACATATGTTCATGACAGCTGAATATAATAACCTTGCAGGCAGAAATCCCTAGTTCCTTCTTTTGAATCTGCAGAAATGCGCAACTTAGCTGAGACATTGTTGAGGTAATGCTGGCCTAGAAAATGTATTGCTATATATTCTACTTGTGTTATGTATGTAGGGCCTTTGTTACCATGGCTTCCTGGTCTAATGCCTACAGGGATATTATTCACGGAAGTCCAGATGTCAAATGGGAAAGCATCAAAGGTCTGGAGAATGCAAAGCGACTTCTCAAAGAAGCAGTTGTCATGCCCATAAAATATCCCAAGTAGGCTTGTCTACTCACTAAAATAATACATGCTAAATATCTACTACCTGGAAACTCTTTAGTACGAGAGAAACTTCATTTGTCTTGCAGCACCACTGGGATGGTTCTTCGTCTAACTTTTTTGTAACCTGTAGCAAACAACTTAAGCAAACACATACCTATAAACTGTAAAAAGATTATTTGTCACTGTATCTTCAGGACATGCTAGCTGTAGATATAACATATAGACCTATCTCCTTTGATATGCATGGCTCAGAAAGTGAGTTGAATCAAGTTTGTGATGCAGGATACTTCACACATGACATGGTCCTTCAGTTCGATTTAGTATTGCAGATGAGCAATTGCTATTTGTTATGATGCAGGATTGCTGAGCTGTTTACATGCCTATTATTAAATAATCTTTTGGTATAGATTTTAAGTATTTTCCCCTAAAGTTCAAAGGGGTATGTCTTCAGTTCACCATAGCTTTGGAGTCCATGTAGTCTATTGACAATCTATGTGTATGCAGAAGCAAGCTGATGTGATTCTAATGTTAATCAGAGGAAAAGAAAAGAAAAAACTAAAAATTCCCCCTTAATTGGTTCTGCCAGAGGTGGGGTGGATTGGATAAAAACATCTCAAACTTCGATTCTGTAAAGTCACTGCTATTATCGATTGACAGCTATAGTGTGAGTTAATATCAGATTGAACATATGGTTCATTGCATCACTCTTCATATTGAATCAAATACATGCTTCCCTGCTTCAGCACACAGTTGTCTGCATCATATGTGGCTATGCACACATAACTCATTGCAATGAATAGATCGAATGAATTAGGATCGTGAAACTTTTTTACATAGAGTTGGCGGTGTCATGCTCTCTTCTGTTTAACACAAGAAATACTTGACTAAGTATTGTGGTTTGTGCCCACCTTTTAGTTTTGTACAGTGCCTAACATTACCGAATTATAAGTTGAGTTGTCATTTGTTTTTTAACAAATTGTGATCATACCTGACCACCCTTTGTTTGTTCTAACTCCAAGTTCTCTCGATCACATGATCAGCACACTGGGATGTGCTTCCGTAGGCAATACAGTAACTTTAAGATAGCTGAGAAAAGGACGAATCAATAGCAAAGTGAAGGCTGATGCAGAATCTAGGTTTATGTTTACCAAAGGAAATGCTTTGGCTGAGATTTCTTGTTTTGGCCTGAAGGACACAGTCACACAGTCCTGTGTCTAAAGGAATAAGTAAAGTTTACCAACTTTGTCGATGTGGAATTTGTACCGGTTAAGTAAAATCTTGTTTCTGCATCTTGTATTTTATTTTGCTGGTTCTATTGATATTTACTATTTTCTTAGCAAATCGGTTTCAAGTGATATCACCTTTGACTTAGCACATATCCTGATGTACTAATGGACCTTTTCTTGTTGATATTGATGTTACAACTTGTAATAGAAATTGATATCTGGAGCTAACATTATTTTATACTGAAGTTTTGATTTTCATTGTTAATCCTAGGTACTTTACAGGTCTTTTATCCCCTTGGAAAGGTATATTGCTTTTTGGTCCACCAGGAACAGGAAAGGTTTGTAGTTTACACTTCATGATTTTATTTGTGTGTTCTCTTTTTCAATTATATACTAAGCTTGATTTTATTTTTATATTTTTAACACTGGTAGTTGTTTGGGATGGAATTGTAGCAGTGGAATATAACTCCAAGTTTATCCTTAAACTGACTTAAACATTCAACTGCCAGTTGTACTGGCCTAGCAGGATTCAGCTCAGCCTCTTAGGAGATCACGGATAAATGAGGCCCTTTACCTAAGCTTTTAACACGCACAACTTAATGCTGCAATAATAGACTATGGTGATATGATCTGACCCTTTTTTTTTGGGTCTTACTACTGAATGATTACAAAAAAGAAAGATGCTACTGGTTAATGTCCATTGGATTGCTTCTATCTAAATTTGCTTCTTTTTTTATGTGTATTCTTTTTTTTTTTTTTTTTTTTGCCATTGCCATTGTATTCTCTGCAAATTGCTGATCATCAAGAAGTTTAGCTGTTATAAGTTATAACTATTTGTGATGTTTGCTTGCAGACAATGCTAGCAAAAGCCGTGGCTACTGAGTGCAAAACTACCTTTTTCAATATTTCAGCCTCGTCAATTGTTAGTAAATGGCGTGGTATGTTCTTTGTTTTTGCTTTCTTTCTTATGTGCAATTGCATTCTCTTTCTGATATTTCTTTTGTCTTAGTATTCACTGGCAGCATTTGTCAGTTCAAGTCGAAAAGTTTCAGTGCGACCGCCTAATACATGTGATATGCACTGATTTTGGGTGTTGTTCATATCTGTCTGGTTTGTTTCCATATTCCGACTCTAGGATCCCAAATCAGTTACACACTGTTTGGTTTAGGTGCCTGGGAATGAGAATTTGTACTGGCTCATTCAACTCTTGGTCCACTATTCATTCCAATGGATTTCCAAAATCTATTCAGTTTCCAACTTCAAAAGTGAACCAACACCACCTTGGCACATTGGTATCAGTCGTTACCAGTTGGTTTCTAGTATAGTGTTTATATTGTCCTCCCAATACCACCTATTTGCAGATATGCCCCATGGAAATGAAACATCATATGTTTCATTGCAAAATCCACGAGCAATACTCTGTTCTTCTCATCACTAACCTGTTAAAATTTAGACAGTCATCTCGCTTAGATTCAATTTGCTTCATCATCTAAACCAAAATAGCCATGACTTTTCATTTTTATTTTTTTGTTTCTCATTTTTTTTTTCTTTCCTTTCTTATTTGAATTTTCCCCTCCCCACATGATCAATGCCTTTTCTCTTCCATGCTAGTAGCTTGAGGGCCGCCATCATTTTTACCCATCCAGCATCATCCAATTTTCTGCCTCCGATCTGCAATCTCTCATTGCCCCATCCACCTCTTGTGGCCCTTCCATGGCTGCTGGCTCCTGCTCCACAGACTGCCATGTCACAGCCTCGTCACCCTTCTATGTTACACTATTATGGTGTTGCTAGCCACCTTGTTGCACCTGTTGTCGCCCACCATCCCACTACTGGCTCCCCTGTCCCATGCCTACACCTGGACACCATGGTTTGATCTGATTTTAAATTGGACATGAAACAATATGATAATCTCAAAAATAATTGTGATGTAAGCTAATGCTCTTTGGCAAGTTTCAAAAAACTGGCTGGTTACTGGCTAAGGCAGCCATGACCACATTTCTTGTAAACTGGTTTTTTTTTTTCCTTTCTGTTTATATAAACGTATTTGAGTTACATCAAGTTAGTCTGATTTATGAATTCTATGGAGCAATTCTAATTGGTCTTAGAATTATTCTTGCAACTTAACACATCATTTAAACCGGTTTGCAAGGAAAACTGACCAATTCATGATCGGTTCTTACATTAAAGTATACTCCATTAACAATGTACATCAAATTTGAATATCTGAATATTAAAATAGATAGTTCTGAACTGGTTCATGCCTAGCGATCCCCAGCAGGAAGTCTCAGGTACAGATTTCTGGATCCTTGATTCTGGGAGATCTATTTGTTGGTCTTTTGTGCTGGACTTATTATTTTGATTTGATTGTTTTGATCTCATCAATTTGGAAAAAAAATATTAAAAAATGAATTGAGCCATTATTAATCAGCCACCAGATGGATGAATAGTATTCTTTTGTTTTTCACCCTTTTTGGGTTTTATGAGAATTTCTCATCCTTCAGAACGAATATGAACCGTCCAATTTTACCTATCCTTACTATACATTAGACTCTTTTCTGCACACATCTAGCTGAGTTATGCTGAGTTTTTCTAATTGTAATAGTTAGGATAGTGCAGGTGACTCAGAGAAATTAGTGAGAGTCTTATTTGAGCTTGCGAGGCACCATGCACCATCTACCATTTTTCTTGATGAGATTGATGCTATTATTAGCCAACGTGGTGAAGCTCGTAGTGAACATGAAGCCAGTCGGCGATTGAAAACTGAGCTATTAATACAGGTACCTATGTTGGATCTCTGTAAAGTTTGAACTGTCCTATAATTTGATAGCATTCAGTCAATAGTCTATTTTTTTAGCAAATGTGTGATTTATCAGCCATAGAGAAAACATCATTTTACAAAAAGGAAAAAACTGCAGAACAAAGCCTGGAGATCTGCTCTAGCTCAGATCTGTCAGATTCAGTTAGCATTCACGAACTTGCCAGAGCTTACTTTGTTTCAAGTGATGAAAAATTATTGAATTTTCGTGATGTTTTTTTAATGCACAACATTGTTGTCATTTCATAACAAGCTTTTGCTGCAGATGGATGGTTTGACTAAGACAGATGAGCTTGTTTTTGTTCTAGCGGCAACAAATTTACCATGGGAATTGGATGCAGCAATGCTTCGTCGTCTGGAGAAGCGTGTATCCTTATGGAAGAAATCTCATACATTGGTTCAGCAATCTTGAACCATGAACTTTGCATCTTCAATTTCAGTTATGCATTATTCCACGTTGTTACAAAAAAATTCACTTATATGTGTCATCACTCTTAAGTTTTTGTTTAGTTAAACTTGGAGAATCAATGGTACCTGAGTAGGAAGGAAAAAAAAGATACCTCCTGATTCCAATTAGCAATTTTTAAAGTTATTTTTTGTTTAATATTTTACAATGAACTTTTTAGGTAGTTATCACTAATGTAAATACTAAAAACAGTACGGATAGTACGTAGACACATTTCAGAGTTTTTAAGAGATAGCAATTCAGACTGGATGGTTGGAAATGGTTGTTCTGATTGTAATGCTAGAGTTTCTGCACGAGGCAACATACTATTTTTCTATCTAAAGAAAAGGAAAATTTTCCTTCACTTGTCCAATCAGATTCTTGTACCCTTACCAGAGCGAGAAGCTAGATGTGCTATGTTCAAGGAACTCCTTCCATCTACACCTGGCATAATGGAGATTCCCTACGATGTTCTTGTGGATAAAACTGAAGGATATTCGGGCTCTGATATCCTCCTGGTATGCAAAGAAGCAGCAATGCAACCCCTTAGACGGTTAATGGCAGTTCTCGAAAGCAGACAAGAAGAGGTGCCTGAGGATGGTATGTGCACTGTTCTTTACTACTGACTTCCTATCTTGTAGCAACTTTGTTTGTGTCAATAAGATTTTAAGAACCCTGGAACTGGCGTCTTAGTCATAAACTTACTATTCCTCGTTACCTATTGAAATCAATGTCCCCTAAGTCAGAAAAGTGTGTTCGTTGGTGTTAATTAACAGTTGATCATGCTTTTGCCATTAAAAAGTTTCAAAAGTGGATTAGAATGCCTCTTTAGGTGAAACAGTATGTTGTTTCCATATTTCAATTAATGCCAATATGAAGAACGGTCAAACATGCTAGATGTGCCATACCATGAATTTCAGAATGCCAATTGGCTGTTGATTGGTTAATGCAACTTCCCTGCATGCATGGAAAAGTTTGCTCTACAACTCTTGAAACCTTGAAGGATTGAGTGATATGGATCATGTTCTCTTAAGAATTGTATTTATATATGTTTTTACCCATTGTTGGAAAATTGGTTCAGAGTTGCCTGAAGTTGGCCCAGTAACGACGGAAGATAGTGAACTTGCTTTGAGGAATACACGACCATCTGCTCATCTTCATGCACACCGATACGAAAAGTTTAACCAAGATTATGGCAGCCAGGTCTTTAGCTAAAGGTGAGATGCAAGAGCAAGATTTGTTTCCCCTACTAAGTTTCTGAGGTTCTCCTTTTTGAACTGCTTCCAAGCATCCCTAGAATTGCTTAATACAGGAGGTTGTTGATAAGACCTCATTTGCACTCTTCATGGAGCTTGAGAGGGTTCTTTCATGGACGATGATTAAATTACCTTTGATGTAACCCCAACTTGGTGAGCATTCTTTGTGGAAATTGTTTATTCTCGTATCTTTGTACATTATTATTTGTTTGATCAGTAATAAGCTCTTCGGACTAATTTCAGTCCTGAATGAGGAGAAACTAGTGCACTTATTTCTCTAGCAGTATTATTATTTCTTTGATTTTGATGAGCACCTTGGAGTTCTGTAACTTTTGTTATTATGTTGATCTATTTCAAGTCCATCTCGATATCCCTGACTCCCAAGTATCAACTATCGAGCAGGCTACAACAGCATGTGCTCACCACATAGTTCTGCGCTACTGCCGAATTCATGGAGATTTTTAGTACATCACATTTACGGTATGCAAAATGAAAATGTGCCGGTGCCGTTTCGAGGGCGTAGGTCCTGGCATAAATAGGGCCTGTTTGGATTTGCTTTGCTTCTCCAATGACCCACTTTTTCAGTGCATAAGCTTTTAAAAAAAAAAAAATGGGCTTGCAGGAGAAGTCCCAGAAGTTGTTTGGCTGAAGTTTTCAAGAAGTTTATGAGTACGTTAACAGTGAGAAGTCCCGTTTTGGTCCTCGCTAACTTTTAGGTCTCTATTCCTTTTAGCATCTAAATTTTTTTTGACTATTTTGGTACCTCAACGGTTTGGACCTTATTTTGGTCCTATTTAAAAACCATAAATTTTGATAAATTTGTGTCATTGATATATGAATCTAAACCCACTTATCAATGATGAAGAGAACTTTTTCGAATTAGAACTTAAGAGTTAAGAGATAAAAAAAGATCCCCTTAAAAGTTTAGGTCCTAAAATAGGCTAAGACCCAAAATTGGAGGACTAATTTTTCGCTCGTTTAGTGTTGTGAAGTTTAAGTACGCTTCGGGAATAAACAGTAAAGAGCCAATAGTTCTTTCCTGTTAATCGGAGCATTGCGTAGGAGGAACGTCGGGGATGATCCAGAGAGTCCAGATGACAGCGGCTAACGACGGACGGGGAGCAGATTGATGACTGACAATCGGTCACAGCTACTCGCAAAGGTTGCCAACTGGCGATGGCCACGGATGGCCGGCGATCGGCGACGGCTCCCAACAATGACACTCGGATGGGGAGCTTGCTGCTCAATAACGATTTCCTTCATAAGACCCTGCGTTTGGCTCGCACTTTCGGCTCATTTTAGCCGGAAGCTGCTGAAGCCATATGTGTTTGACCTCAACTTTAGTCATACATTCGACTTTTGACTACTAAGATTAAGCTGGAGCTGCACGGCGAGAACAATTCAGTTCCAAGTTTATGCTTCTTATTGGACTAGCTGAGGTTGAAATCGGTTTCTATAGAATTCTCCATTTTAATGGTTTCACCAACTCCAGAAGATGGAGCGGAATATTTGTCCACATATTTGTAACAAATCATGTGATTTACCGTTGATTTAACAACTAATACTACTCTCTCTATTTTTTTATTTGTTGTTTGATATATGTGTAAGTTAATCTTTTAAAATTTTGATCATAAGTATCAAAAAAATCAAGATTCACTGTATGAAAATAATATTAATAAATTTATCATGAAATTTACTTTCATATGATAATTATTTTATAATTTTTCTCAATATATAGTTATAAAAATTAAGGATCAAACTTATATTTTGGAGATTATGCAAATTCTAAAACTACAAGTAAAACATAACAAAAAAAGTATAATTTTATTAAAAAATTTAAAATATCAAATATAACTCCAAAAATGAAAATATTAGAGTTATATATAAACACTTTTTCTAACTTCAACTTCTAGATTCAAATGATTAAGGACTTCAAGATGGATCGAGGACTTCAAAATTGCATCTACTATCGCATAGAAGCCAAAGCATGATGTAACACCTCTTTTGGTATCATGGCCGGTGGTGCTTATATTATCAGCTCTAAACTTTTTAGGATAAAAACGATAGCGCTTTTGGAAATGTCAACAATATTAAGTGGTTTTGTTAACTTTTCTTTTGGTGTGTGAGACCCCATTAACTATCTAAAGTTCCCAAGCTATGTCTTATATTTCTAACGGCGGTGGATCTTAGTGCATGCTGGTAAAATACTTGTCCAAAACTACCATCTTTATCCGCGAGGCCCAACATCGAATCCCCACATTTCCACAATCCGACAAAATAGAGGTCTTTCCAAGATGCGACTTGCCTCTTCAGCAATGCTCTTTTTACATGTTTATTGAGGTTCTTCTCTCTATAATTAAAAAAAATCAGAATAGTTCATAGTAATCACCAAGACCTACAAATAATTAAAAAAATACTCAAAGAACAAACAACAGACAAGTCTTAACCCCTTTTCGGAGAGAAAACTTCCTGTCGAAACAAATATATATCACCCGAGAAATTGTATAGGTATCCAGTGCGCGCCATGCCATGCACTACCTTCAGGACCTCCGAAAGCCGTAGCTATGCATGTATCGATGTATCATAATTCTTAGTTTTTGATCAAAGTGCATCCATACCTGTGATCAAATTGTTTTCAACACCCAAGGACCTATAAGGCATCGGTTTCGTGTGTTACTGCCGTCCAGTCGCTGAAGCACCAGTGCAATTGTTGCTACGCACGGAACGCGCGGCTCTGCGACGACGTCTATATAAACTTGTCATGAGGGTTGGCATTGGACGTACGAGTTATATTTTGTATTTGCGAGTGTGGGGAAGCTAAGATTTCTAGCTAGGAGCATATCGATGGCAATGGCAATGGCGAGGCTGAGCATTGTGGTTGTGATATGCGTCGTCTTGGTGCTCTCGTCTGCTTCGAGCGCGGAGGCACGAGTGCTGGAGAGGAGGAAGACGGCCGGCGTGGCCGCGGCGGCTGCGGCGGCGGCGAAGGGGTCTTTCCACCAAAAGCCGTCATGGCGGAAAGATATGGAAGAAGCCGGCATACATGCGTCGAAGAGGCTGAGCCCTGGAGGGCCAGACCCTCAGCATCACTGATCCTATCATCCTATGCACTTGTCTTAATAAGAGAGATATTATCGGCTTCTTTCCAGTGATGCTGAGGGCCTGGCCCTCCAGGACTCAGCCTCTTCGACGCATGTATGCCGGCTTCTTCCATATCATCCTATATATGCACTTGTCTTAATAAGAGAGATATTATCGGCTTCTTTCCGGGATACCGGACAATGATGGCACTTTCTTTTCGTCTTACAGAGATTAAAGGAAAAGGCTCTGTCCTAGTTTCTCTGCATCAAATCTGGTGTAATCAGTCGTAAGACAAATATTGATATGCCACTTACATATATCATGTTTGTGAAAGACGTCTTTTCTTTTCTTAACTTTTTTTTTCTGTTTTTCTTTGCATTACTTGTGTATGTGTAATTGAGAGCCAACAAGATTTTCGAGAATAAATAGGATTTTGTCTATCTAACTCTTCAAGAATAAGTAAAACTTTTGATAATTTTATTGGAGTTTAGTATATCTATCTCTACTTTGTGCTTGTTGAAACCTGGAAGGTCCAGTTTTCATAGCCGAGGAATTAAGACAAGAAAAGAGCTAGAAACTCATGAGGCAGTAGCAGATGGGCACGAATGTTGTGCCAGGCACTGGTTAGATTGATGGTTAGGTGATTTGGCAAAGGGGCAAAATTGTGAGGTGGCAGTCCTCTCTCCTTCTTCGACGAGGGAGGGGCAGCCTCCCACTCTACTCCTCCTGTCTCCACCCTTAAATTAAGATAGTACGGATTAGAATTCTGGCATCAAATAGATTTTCATTTACGTTTAAATATAAATTGGGTTCAATGCGAGAGAATTGCCATACTCCCATCAATTTCTCTGTTACAAAAGAAAAAGTGTATATGGTACGGTTAATTAATCACTAACCCATCAAGACTACACATGAATCAACAATTATTTCTGGAAATAACTCATGAATTGACTTGAAAAAAAAAATTCAGTGTTCATATAAACATGCATGAACCACCATAGTTAAACCGGTCTTCGGCATGAAAAGAATATCCAATCCTCCAAGCTACGTACTTAGTGTTATAAGACTGTCTCTAATACTAACTTATGTTCAATATTCTTTATCATGTCAACAAAGAGTCCTCTAAAAAGTCTCTTGGTTTCCAATACAAAGATTCTTTGAGAGACTCTTCGGTGGGCTCCGCGCATTAAATATCTAATTTAATTTTTTGTATCATATTATTAATTAAATAATTGATAAAAATAAATTAAAAAATATACGACAATAATTCCAACATATAAAAATTTAACTTGCAGATCAAAAATTCGGTATAACGAAAATAAATATTTTTATTAGGTTCAGACAGTTGAACATAAAATTAAACATATGACATTGCATACATGTGAAAATTTAAACTTAAAATTTAACATCGACTAGTTGCCATGAACACCTCCAAAACACTCCCAGATATGCTTAATCAAATCTCTTTTGAGTTGCGCATGCATCGGTTGAGAACGAATGTCAGAGTTTCTCCTGATTACATCAGTGAAAACAATTGTACCACCATGTTCGATATGAGACGGTGTTACATTTGAAGTCCCTTGATTGTTGTCAAAATAGAGTGAGTTATCAAACTCTCGCTTATCCTCAACAATCATATTGTGCAATATGACACACGCCTTCATGATTTTCGCGAGAGTTGAGCGTTATTAAAAGCGAGCGGGGCCATGCAGTGGTAAAGCGAGATTGTAGAACTCCAAATGCTCGCTCCACGTCCATCCTCGCTCCTTTCTTGATGTTGCGCAAACAGTCTTAGTTTGTCTGTTTGGAGTAGGGGTGCCGTCTTCACAAAGTCAGCCCATTCTGGGTATATACAATCTGCTAGATAGTATCTCATGTTGCATTCATGTCTATTAAAAAAGTATTGTACTTGAGGAGCTCGTCCTTGCAAAACATCAGTAAACAAGAGGGATTGGTTCAACACATTTATATCATTATTTGGACCCAATAACACAAAGAAGACATATCATATCCAAAGGTCTTGGGAGGCGACCGCTTCAAGTATAATGGTCGAGACTTTATAATCACTGCAAGTAAATTGCTCTTTTCATACTACTGGACAATTTATCCATTACCAGTGCATGTAATCTATGCTTCCGATCATTCCCAGAAAATCGCGCGCATCTTCTTGTTGCAATAGGCGCTGCATGTCTTCAATGGTCGAACGTCGAAGATAATCCTCGCCAAAGTTGTCGATCACTCTATTAACAAATTTCTCCAAGCATTGGATTGTTGTGGATTCCCTGATCTGTACATATTCATTAACAGCATCGACATGATGGCCATATATCAACAAACGATTGGACGCTGTGCACTTTTGCATAGGAGACAACCCTCGGCGATTAACGGCATCTCTTCTTTTAGTGAAAAAAGTGGACCACTCATCAAGAAATCCAACGATTCGAAGAAAGAGGGGCCTACTCATCCAAAATCTTCAACGAAACAGGTGTTCGGGGTAAACCGGATCTTCACAGAAGTAGTTTGCCATGAGGCGGTTATGGCCATTTTCACAATCCCTGTCGATGTATCGCCTGCTACCACACCGACAACGGTGGGAGCTAGAAGCTTGCAGCCTGGCTTACATACCGACTACAAGACGCTCTTCTAACTCCACCATGGCGGGATCTAAATTGACAAATCCCGCAAGGAAATTTCGCAAAGTATTTACGCTCTCTTCATCTTCACTATATGTACTTGAACTAGAGCTGGACGATATTTTCGAGGAGAGGGATTTGTAAAGGTGAAGTATTGCTGGGATGACAAATATGTGTTGGGATGGTTTGGTTTATATAAGCCAGGTCCAACGGCTATTTTTCAAGCAGATTCATCCAACGGCTATTTTCTAAGCAGATGCGTCCAATGGCTATTTTTCAAACAGATGCATCCAAAGGCTATTTTCTAAAGATATTTTAATTGCACAAATGAATGATACATAATTCTACAGATATACATTGAAAATAAATATTGCACGACTTAGCCTAGTCTAGATTAGCCTCTCTGATCAAATTTTTAACAAACTTCAACGCTTCAACATAATCCTTAATTCCGTCGTCATTGAATTTTGATTTGTCCGTGGTGACCAATTTTGTAAACAACCTGGCAAGCACTAACTTTTGGTTCAGCTTGTCATGTTCACTCAGAGTGGAGGCCGCACAGTCTATTGCCTCTACGCACTCAATGTGAACATTGACAAAGGTTCGTAAGTCTTCTTGCGCATCCGTGTTGGACAACGGAGATTTCTGTTTGTCTTTCCCTTTGCGCTTCTCCTTAGCTACGTCGCGACCTTCTAGTCGCGTCTCCTCCACAAGGACATCTGGATTGGATGAGGATGATGTGTACACCCGTCCTCATTCAGCCTTACTCTTTTGCCGGTGTCGACGTATGTTCGATTCTATTTAGGTTGGTCCCAAACACCCGTCCACCAGTGATCCAGAATGAATGCGTACCCCATCTCGGTTTTGTACAACTCGCGCGCTTAGGCCATTAGTTGGTCGTTGGAACGACCACTAGTATACACATCTTTCATCTTACACCAACAACCATTAAATTAAACAACTTTTCTGTTAGTCCGGAGTCAATGATCTTTGCAATGCTTGACCTCCCTTCAATGATTTCTTGGGATGCTCTTGTTGTATGCCGCTGCCACGCTCGCCCAATATGTGTCGAATTTTTTTCCATTTATGTCACTGGATCCAACAAATTATTCAACCACGCACTTACCTGTGCAGCCAAAATATAACAGTGTCATGAGAAATGAATTAAACCTTTCAAATAAAATCCCACAAATTTTTGAGATAATCCATTCACAAATTTGAATGTCAAAATTAAATACTCACAAGTTGAACATCGTCGGCCACTGACCAAAGCAACTGCTTGCGCCCGGGAGACCATGGTCGTCGTCGTCATCGTCAATAACGAGCTGCGGCGTAGAATGTGACATACCAAAGTCTGAGGGGGATGCGGATCTAAAATTTTTCCCGTGGAGTGGCGGTGGTGAGGATTGACCATAGTTGCCCGACATATCGATAAAATGATAATTTTTCCCGTACGGTGCATATAGATGGTCATGTGGAAATGAGGGCAGCAATGCATATAAAGGGAGATGCGGATATGGAGCAACATGTGCATATTGAGAGCCGGGGGTATGGAGGATAAGCAGATGGATAAGATGGTTGTGGAAAATGTGGATTACCGAGTAAATATGGTGGAGGATTTGGATTACCGAGTGTTTCCAGATTTTCTTCATGTGTACCAAGAGAACTAATCCAGTTTACATAACCTTCAAGTGGATTACTATCCATATCGAACTCTAAAAAAAATTAGGGCACAAAATATGTGAAAGAAATGTGTAAATGGTGTAAGATGTGTGAGATGGGTGTGGTGAAATGTGAAAATGAGGCCACTATTTATAGACAAATACTGTGGTGATTTTTTGTGAATTTTTCTGAATTTTTTTGGAATTTTTTAATGAAAAAACAATTAAAAATTAAATTACATAATGGTTAATTTTCCAACAATTGGAATTACTGTCATTGACAAGTGGATCCCACTCCAAAATAAATTTAAAATCCCATAAGTTTAAAAAACGACCATTGAATAATTCAACCGAGTCTCTGACAATTGGGCCCAACAAAGGTTGGCCCTACATGTCATAGAGGGTGGTTGGAGTTCGTGCGGTCAACACGGGGAAGAAATAAAGTCTGACGCGTTTTAGGCGTGGGGCCCACCACGTTCGCCTCATGAATCAAAGATATTTCTCACTCAAACGTTGACATGTGGACCGTCGAGATTGTGTCTCCACCTGTCAGTTCCAGAGTTGGGTTGTAAACTATTGATTTGATCGAAACTTTGCGAGCCCCACAAAACGCGTACGCGCGCCTTCGACCAGCTCAAATGTAGCCATTTCGACCGCCGCGCACTCAGTGGGGCCCGCCATTTCGACCTCGCCCCACAACTACGTGATCGAACGTCTCAGCCTGTGCTCGTGCATCGCTTACATCCGTCGATCAGACGCTTCGATCGCCACGCACCATTCGAAAAACGTGCAGCCTAATATCTACATTGTTGGTCTAATTGTGTCTAGGTGTCTAGCCATATGTCACTCTGAAAAATTGTTGGTCTTGTATCACCATGGAATGCATCCAATGGTTAAGTGGTTAGTTCGTTGTGACAAAAAGAGAAGTCTTCAATTGGACTAAAGTCAATTCATTGACTGATTTAGGTTCTGTTTGATGTTATAATGTGCTTACAAAACATTTTTCATATACATTATTCAATAAAGATTAAACTTTCTTACTTGGATCAAACGTCTAAATGCATGCCAACACATAGCTTCGGCTGCACGAAACGATAACATGATGAAATGGTTGCATCATCTTTTGACAAAACAACTCTATACCGTTAATAAGTGGCAAATGACAAGAGAAAAATAGAACTGAAACTTAAAATAGTGAACAGCGACGGCGCACGAGAACTAAAGCGCAAGAATCTGATCTGGTCGGTCCAGTTGCTGTCCAGATCAAAAAAGTACTAGACGGATGGGTACTTTTCTAATTTTTCTTTGCCTAATGGAACAGTGGAGCAATTTGACCACTGAGAAATTTAAGTATGGCAAAATCCAAATGCAAGAAGGTATTTGTCTGCCACGCATCAGAGATAACTGAAACCGTTTGGGCACGTCAGACTTTGGTGGCCATTAGACAAGTGGGCTATTTCGCCAACTGTCCTAACTGCTATAATTAATTTACTAAGAGCGTCAGAGGTCAGATAGCATAACATATGGATTCGATTTTAACCTTGGAATTTAACCGCACTACCATGAATTATTAATAATTATTTAATATGAACTCATAAACTAGACGTTGGCGTATGATATGAAAACTACTTTTAACATTTGAGGAATATAAACTCACAGTTTGAGTCATCTATTCGGCTTCTATTTATGATCAGATGAATGATCATATTCTTCGCACTAATTAAACGATCCATATCTTGAGTTTAACCCGATTAATCTGGGTTTAGATGATCAATCAAAACTGGGCCAAACTAGAGGTTTAACTTCAAAATTTATTCTACAAGCTGATGTCTTTTTTAAACTTAAAGTGCTAAATAAATTTAAAACTCTTCCACACCGATTTACAATATGTTTGATCGACTTTCAACTTTGATTTACTAGTGCTGATATACTCAAGTTTTGACCGAATATGTAGTTTCTCTATACTACTTCTCACAGGATTTCAATTTATTTGACCTTTTCAACCTCAACTTCTAGAGGATAGTTTCGCCGGTTTCTCCACCTCTCCTCTCTCACACTCACCCAAAAAATTTAATAAATTACAAAATTACCAAAAATCTTCTGAATTTTTTAGTTTTAAGGCAGTAAGCATACCTTTTTAAGCTTAAGACAATAATTCATAAACTCCAACTCGATCAAACAAACTCTTATTATGTTTATAAACTTAAATTAGTTTATTTAAAGAAGCTAAGTAATAAGGCCAAATATGGCCGTGATAGCCTTAATATAACCCGTGTTATGCATAACGTATGTTTATATGACATATACATGCATTGCGGAGCGGCTTTGATCATGTCACTTTCCACTATTCCCCACGGGGATCGTATTGATCTCGTCATTGCCCACTGTACGCGTTGATTTCCGTGGTGTACATCAAACTCGGCTCGGAGAAGACGTACACGAGTTTTTTATATTGCATTTTTGACCTACACTGTATAAACTTTTTAGACGGCATCGCTCGATTAATCGAAAAGGGGCTCAATTATCGGCTTTTGTCGAGATGGTGTAATCGAAGGGGATCTCATGTCCTTTCAGTATATTTTGTATTTATGTTAGTACAAGAATATATATAGAGATTGTTTTGTTGACAATCTCAATAAGATAATAGTGACTTGTTATATCTTATGAAAACACAAGCAATAAGACCTTGCCTCATCTCATTTTTCATGGTCTGCTCTTATATAAAACACTCAATTTGGATACCTCAAAATAAGTTGGTTGGGCTAGATCCAATTGTTGCTCTATATTAATCAAGCACAGAGATATCACAAAGGAGTTGGAGTTAGGCTTATTTTCCATGGCTAGGATGTTTTGCTCAAGTCTATTTAGATATTTTAAATCTAGTTAGTGTAAATCTAACTAGTTTGAGTGTTAGTGACTCTAACTGTAAACTGTATAAGGAGTCAAAATATTAAGTTTACTACAAGAGAAGGAGATTGAGATTCGAAATAGATAAAACAGACCAATCCAAACTGATTTATATCCACTTCACTAGATCATAACAATAAAATGGTCAATTAACATAAAATCTTTCTCCAAATATTTTAAAATAATTATTTTAATGAAGGAAATGATATATGATATATTAATATCTAAATATAATATTCGACAAAATCATATTTTTATAATAATAAATAATAAATACTACTCTAACAAAATATTACATAACCAATTTTCCCAATTCAAAAAACAGAGGGGAGGCAGTTTTCAACCCAAACACTCAACAACACACAAATGGCAAACCATAGGCCCAACATCTGATCTTGATGCAGTCATGTGACCAATGCTTATCCAGCAAACTCATATATAAACATATAACCACCCCAATAGCACTAATTTACATAGTTGAAAAGTTAAAAGTACATGAACTAAAATCCTGCCTATTTTTAATCGCACACGCATCTCATGTGGACAGTGACATTAACACACAAAAACTGTACCCATCAACTGAAAAATTATCAGCAACAAGAAGCAAGCAAGCAAAGCAAGGTATCCATTCCATTCCAATCCATCTCCACACCACACTATACTTTCCCATGGCTTCTCTCTCATTTTCGATTAGTTTTAGACTTTTAGTATAAGCTTTTACTTGTTACTACTTGCCTAAGTAACCTTTCCCTTTGCTTCCACTCCTCACTAGGCCTCTTTCCTTGCATCTTCCTTCCACCTTCTAAGCCCCACCCCACCAACCCAAAACCCTAGCCTCCGCCTCCTCATGGCGTCCCCTGCGCGCCCCGCCGCCGCTTCCTTCGGCCTCGCCCCCGACGCCGCCGCCGCCCGCTGCTCCTTCGACTTCGACCAGACGCGCCGCCGCGAGGTAGTGTCTTGTTATCTGCATGGATTCGTGTCTTTCCCCGTGTCTGGTTTCTTGGTTTCTTTTAGGGTTAAAGAAAGATTGGAACTTTCTGTTTTCTTGTTGCTGAGATGGCGGTCTGTTCTGCAATGGAGCAGGATTTGCAGGACAAGAGGCTGGCGCGGTCGTTTGTGAGTGTCTACGAGCAAGAGAGCTACTCGAAGGAGATCATAATGGCTGCAGTGGAGGACTGCATGAAGAAACAGGCTGATAGCCTGTTGCATTCCCTGGAGGGCATCAACGGGAGGCTGTCGCAGCTGGAGCTGTACTGCTATAAGCTGGAGAGGTCGATTGGGGAGTTGCGGAGCGACGTGATGGATTACCACAGCGAGGGAAATTTTAACTTCCGTCGCCTTGAGAAGCATCTGGGTGAGGTGGGCGTAGTTTTACCTCGATGTATGGCCAACCAATGCATTGCACAAAGTAAATAGGATATGGGGTTTCTCCACTTCTTGTTCTGAAATAGTATGATTCATTAAACTAGATGAGATATTGCGCCCAGCAAGGGACATTCGTGAATATTGAAGTGCCGGTATTTGTCTGACCTAGATAAGGTTTCTAGGTAGAAATGGACTGGTGCTGATGGAAGCTGTATAGCATTGGGGAGATAAATGATGTGTGTTAGTTGTGCGGATTGAACAAGATCAAAGATTTAAAATACATTTGATGAATGGATTAGGTAGTATCAGCAAGTTGTTCATATCGGAACAGGGTGAGGTTTTAAGTTGAATCATTTCATATAACTGAAGCAGTTCTACAACCAAAAATCTACTATTAATTCATTGCAGTAAGCTTAACAGAACAATTTTAACCATTTTCTAATTTTATTGTGCGTAACATTGTAAATAATTGTTCAAGAGGGCAGCACCTGCTTGCTGGTGCATCAGAACCAGCACAGTTTGTGGTTCTTATGCTCCGAATTTCTTAGTCTCACATTGCGTATTTGCACTTGTATGTCATGGTTTAGTGTGTTTGGTCAATGATCATGCTGTAGACTGTTAGTAAATTTCATTACATCATTTAGCTGCCTTCTTAAGAATATTAGTCGTGACTGGACCTAATTTTTGGTGGCCAGGTTCAGAATTCTGTACAGATTCTGCAGGATAAGCAAGAGGTTGCCGAAACTCAGAAGGAATTAATCAAACTCAAGATAGCACACAACAACTCAGCTCAAAAGAATGAAGCCACTACATCAATGCTTCTGGCAAAAGAAAATGATGACAGCATACAAGTAGCAAAACGGGAGATTGCCCTCATGCCACTGCACCAAGTAAATGCAATGCAATCTCCCGCTATGCAATTCCGAAGTTGCAGTGGGCTTGTTCTGCAGCAACTAATGCCGGTCTCTTTAAGCACACAACATGACCAGCAGCACCTGAACCAAGCTACAGTCTATTATATGAAAAGCCAAGGTAATGTTGAGCACGCGGAGGCCCCACCAGTGCAACCTGCAGCTCAAGCTGTCCAGCCACATATCCAGAATCCTCAATCCAGGGTTTTATCTGAGCTACCCCAGCAAACTAGTCATGCACCAGAATCATACCCTCAACACCAGCAGCAAAGGCCACAGCTGCCTGCTCGGCTGGTTCAGTCCCAGTTGCCACAGTCACAACAGCAGGTGGTGCAACAGCAGCCATATAATGTTCAGCCAGTTCCACCACAGATGGTTCAACTGCAAACATCTTCTCCTCAGGCTGAAAGCACTCCTCAAGTCACCCTATTGTATCCTCCATACTGTTCTCATCAACCTGCTAGTGCTACCAACGAGCCAGTCTCAAGAAGCATGGTTGTGCAGGCTCCTTACACTACAATTTCTTCATCCCAGCAGAAGCATCAGGAATTCATATCTCCTGTTTATGGCCAAGGCAACACAATTTTGCTTCCACTGGCAGAGCATAACATCCAGCATCAGCAGCCACTCAGCCAGGCCTCATCTGCACCTCAACTAAGCAAACTTGGTCGCTGCAGTCTTGCAACATATCCTCTGCAAGGGAGTGTCCAAACCTACTCCACCTCGCACCAAAACCCTTCTAAAAGTTCTGCAACTGTTTTTGCTGTCCTTCCTCAACAAACACCGGACAGCACTCCTAAGGTGCTTCATCCTCTGGGACTGCAGGCTGTGCAGAATTATCCATTTGGAGGGATGGTTGAAAAGGCCACTCCAATGGGGTATCCGAGGGATCAGGTAGAGAGCATGACACTCCCAATGATGACTGCAGCCCATCCTGTAGATTCCAATTCGATGGTTGACAGGTTTAATGCTGGTAGCAGTGTAGCGACCCCACGAGAATGGGCTGGATAATGCAGAATGAGTCAGTCAGTATTGAGGCGCCTCATTGCTCGTGACTTATTTCTGCGTTATACCATGATATGTATTGCCTTCGGAAGCTGAAGATGCTTTGGTATGGTGTTTCCTGGCTTCTTTTTTGTCAGCCAGTGGATTGGTACAAGTCCTTCATCTTCTTTTTTTTCAGCTGAAGGACCACTTAAATAAGAGAACTAGGTTAGTTAGATGACGATTATTGGTGTATGTCCTCTCTTTTAATGGACATATGTGCGGTGGCGGTTTGACGTGTTTGGAATATAAATATATGACGAATTTACTGAATTTGTGAAATTTTCATCTTATCTGCTCTAGTTTCCTATGCTTTGACTTAGCGTGGATGGTTACTTTTTACAACTTTATATTCTGAAGATGATTTACATTAGATACACCATTTGCCATTTTAAAATTATATGATGCCTAGCAGAGGTAAAAGCAGGTGCATTATAGAACGAAAGCAGCACTTGCTTATATTTATTGTAATGGTGTAATCACGAACGTGGGTTTGCAGGGATGGTGGAAAATATCAGTCTGAGACAACGTTTCTCGGTGTTACTCATGTCTGTTGCAGAATAGATTTGCAATCAAGTAGCTCTCCTCCACGTAGAGCTTGAAACTCTGAAGACATGAGAGGCTAAAAAAAAGAGCACCTCGCAAAAATCTCCAACTGAAATAATAACCAATCAAGTGCACCAACCCATCAAAAACTCGAGCTATTATAGCACATAAGGCATACATGTTGTATGACATCATACTTCAACAATTTCACGTCCGTACGCCGACATAAGTTTTCCAGCAATTTGGCTGACTGTCTCAAACCCATCAACCAATGCCCTAACGCACATCATGGAATATGTATTTGCATGTTGGTGATAAAATAATCCTCAAAGCATGTGCAGCAGACCTCGAGATCTAAACCAACCACGGGCGTCTTAAGAACCAAAATACAGCTAACCAGGATAAAATTGCCGCCAATTCAAATAATAAATAGATGAAATTGTAATATGATTGGCATTACAAAAGGTATTACAATTAATTAGTCAAAAACAAACAAATCATACACTTAGACTTCCGAATGCTGTTGGGGTAACTTGAAGGAACAACACACCAAGTATTATCTCACGCCAAGTCCCACTCTGGGCATCTGCTAGGCACCAGTAGAAATCATTCTGCAGGCATGCCATAAAAGCATTGATGCTCTTTCGGTATCACCTTTTGTAGGCCCTCCATAACCAGAATATAAACGCACTAATTAGTAACAGCTATAGTTTACCACCTACTAATGTGTGTGTATTGCGGGAGTGTATTTGTAAATCTGTCATACTCTCTTGGCCCTTTTCTCCGCTTGCTGCTTCCTGCACTATGATGCAATCTTTCACTTTGTATCAATCCTTTATCTCGCTTGCGTGCTCTTTCCTCTCTGAACCCATTTCCATGATGATTGCTGCTTGAGGTATCTGTCCTTACCTTCTTTCTCGATTTGTGATTTGATCTGGAGGACTTTCGTTTTTGCAATGGTGATGAACTAGTGTCCTCAGAAATGGATTGGCTATTTCTAGGCAGTGGTTCATCGTCTATCACATGCCAATTATATATTGAATCATTATGGCTGTCAAATTGTCGGGTTAAGGGTTCCCAGGGTTCTGTTAACATGTCAGCTAGCATGTCCCCATTGTTCCCACCTTTTCGGTCAAGGAGCACAGAATCTGGTCTGACTATGGTACCCAGAATGCTCCTGTTAGGTCCCAGGCTTGTGATCAAGTTTGCATCAGTCAACATAGAGTAAGCATTGGAAAATGCCGATTTCACCTGCAGCATGAAAAAAGAAATGTCATCATAAGAGGTTTGGCATGTAGAGACCGTTAAAAATAAAATTAAAAGATCTTTAAAAAGTTGCATCACAGCTAAAAGACCAATGCACTTCAAATCTATTAATATGTTGCAAGTCCTAGAGCTCACTTATTAATTAAACAAGCTGAAGCATCAGGCAAGGCCCAAAAAAGAGAGCAAGCATGCTAAGGTACCCATTCTGAAGGTATAGGAGGGCTGTGAAGTTGTACCGTACCATGTTTGGAAATAGGTGAACCTATGCACAAAAAAGACCTTAGCATATGGCTTATGTAAAGATTTTCTGTCCCATCAACCGACAGCCCCTAGCATCACTGATGACTCTGCTCACACATATGGCTTATGTACATATGGCTTATGTAAAGCCTTAAATGAGAAAATTAAGCACATTTTCAATGCAGAAAATGCAAGCTTGCTTCAAACCAAAGAGAACCAGCATATTTCCTTGAATGGTGTCTGTGACAAGATTTAAATTCAAAACACACATTTTTAATGTCCTTACACAAGCTAGATTGACTGTTCCAAGCAGAACTTGGACAAACATTTCTGAAGCACTTTTGCTGGAAGGACATGAAAGGCTTCTGGTCAGGAACTGATGGTACCAGAGAGAACAGTCAAACCAAACCATCTCACGGCCAAACTCAATAACAATAGGAACAGTTCAGACCCTGGCAAATTTAAGAGAGGAACCAGCAAACTAACCAGCCAGGTTAGGCTTACAACCTTTGTCATTAATAATGATCCATGAGAAAGTATAGCATAAAGAAAGAGTAATAGAGCCATAGAATGGCATTACTCTCAGTGTTACTACCTCCGTTTGGCCAAGAGTATCATACATATTTAGAAGGGGGAAACTTATGAAGAAGTGTGTCTAGAAATTGTAAAATGACAATATTTTACAAGAAAAAAAAATACATGACACACTTAGCCAAACGGAGGCAGAACATCCATGTAACAGAATCACAGACTTCATGAAGCTCACAAAAATAGAAACCAACAAAAGCTATTACCTTGAAGTAGTTAAAGGAGTTCTTCCCAATATCATTATCCGGTGCCTAGGCCATCAATATGATCTCAATAGGTAAATCAACTGCTGGAGATGTTCAAATCGATCAAGATGATTACAAAAAATAGGCAAATCTTACCATGGGATCCTGAATAGCTAGAAGATGTGGCCGATCAAAATTCACAAAGCTAAAAAAAAATAGCTAAGATGAGTAAACAGTGGAACTGAACCACAGCAAATAGCACTAAGGATTGACCACTGAACAGTACAATTAAAAATCAACCATCAAGAATGATTAAACTGAAAGTTAAAATAATTTTGACCTTCTACTTAATAATGTTTCAACTTTCAAATATAAAAAACACAGCAACAAATTATCATTTAGCATTCTTGTATACTACCAATCTACAAGCAACCAAAAAAAAAACTACCTAATCAAAAGCAATTGAGAAAACAAATACCACATTGACTAACTCCACAGCAATACAAACAAATCATAATACCTAAGTACAAAGGACAGTTAAACAAAAAAACATTGAGTAATGAAAACTATGCTAGATTCCCATGGTATAATCCCATTTAGTAAAATTATTGCCTTACTTTTTATTGTTCTTCAAGAAAAAGGTCCTTGTAGAGTTGCAAGAGATCCCAACATCCCAATTGTTTAACTTGCGCCCATAAAAATCAAAAAACTTGACCTGCCATGGAGAAATCACAAAGCACATAAAACAGGCAGCAATCATGATTGGGTTCTCCAATAACTAGCAAAAAAGAAATGAAAAAAGCATTGGCAAGTGCAATATATCAAGCATGTATGATGTGATCCCCATTAGCTAAAACAGTGTAGTCAGTCTGCAAACAGCACTACAGAACTTCAGGTTTGAGAAAATGCAGTTTTTTGTAACCTTATTGCTGCCACAGTTAACTCACTGAAGATAAACTAAAGAAGAATTGCAACCATCCAACAACCTTTTATAACATCCAGAGTGCAATGAAATCAAACCCACCAGGTACTAACAGAACATCAACAAACGCTTGGTAGCAATCATGGCAACAGGTTGATAGGACTCATGTAGGACTTTACGAGGCTCAAAGTATGCAGAGATCCAGTGGCTATTTTCAATACAAATTTACATCAGACCTCCATAGGCCATAAAGATTCAGTATAAAGCATTTAAATGAAAACATATTACAAATATGCAACATTAAGAAAAGCATTGCTTACCAAAAGAATCCCCAAGTTGTGTTCCTTGGACTGATGACAACCCAACATATCTTTCCCTCCCCAGACCAACTAACAGAAAAATAAATCTGTAGGTTAGCAAATAATTTATAAGAAAGAATGGATATTTAGGTTCGCAAATAACTTATAGATCTCAGATAATTTAAATTCCAGTGCAGCTTTCATGTAACACCGCCCAGCCCTAAACTGATGGTGCAATTCATAAATACATCATAAATGCAAAACAAGCACCACGCATTAAAGCTTTCAACTTTAAACAACTCAATTTCTATTAGTTACATCCCTTAAATGTACAAGAACATGTAAAACAAACATCCTACATAACAGCTTTCAACTCTGTACAGATCAATTCCTATTTGATAAAAATCCTCCAGAGCACAAGGCTCCACAGTACAACAACTAGAACTCGGTTTACCTGTAGATGTGCAATCAGCATCGCGAGAAGAGCATATGACCCAATACCACCTGTATAGACCTACCAATAAGCATATAATGATCATTCGAAATCTGGATGAACCCAACAATTCTAGGTAACCACCTTATAATTAAAATGCAGTGAGATTACAAATTTTCAGTGGAAAGGCACCTCATTGAGCTCTCTTTGATGCAGGAAAACCTTTAGAATCATACATAAAGGTCTTAAAGCAGGCATCTTCTTCACAGCATCCTACAATACAAATTGAAATGGACTGATTGATCTAGAGTCTAAAGTAAAAGCAGATGGCCCAAAGAAGATATGAACATCAGTTACAGATTAGCTTCAAAATGGAATAGTCAATGTCGATGGTTTGAAAAAGTACCTTGATGAACTCAGCTGCTTGTGGTCCACCATCTATATCGAAGCTGCAAAGAAAGGCAAAAGAAGATGCATTAGAGAGTATTGGTAGACGAAAAAAGGAAAAGAAAGAAAAGCACATAAAGGTAGAGCAACATAAGAAAACAACTTTAACCTGATGTCAAAAGCTATTTCACTATTCTTTTCCACAAACTTCACAATTGGCACACGAGCCTTTGCTATAACCTGCCAAGGGAAAAAAATAGTAATCCATCAACAAAATAAGTCCAAGGTAACCACTTATCATCCCACATGCTTATTTCAACTGGATAATTATTGTAGTTTCTCTCTTCGAAAGAATAAAAGCTCATATTATGAGTCATTCTTTAACCAAAAAAGACTGCTAAAGAATAAATGATGTTGCACAGTTCACTTTAAAATGGGCAGGAGTCAAAACCTGTATCTTTTTAGCAACGCCTTTCTGAGACAACGCCTTCGCAAGAGCATATAGACCAACTTGTGGAGTCTTAACCTTGGACTCAAAGATTACAACCTGCAACAGAAACAGTGTGGCCTCATAAAAGCTTTTACAGACAAAGGAGAGACATATCTTAAGAGAAGGTATATGTCCAAACTGTTTCAGATAAAAGGAGGTGAGTGCAAGACGTTTGTAACAAGCTAATGTATCCAAGTAAAGTTGTGCTGTGGGAAGAGAAAAATAATTATGTATACCAAAGTGAACATGATGCTCCATTAAGTGATACAATCAAGACAGCAACTTCAGTGTCAATTTAGACATGCATGCACATATAAAAGAGTAGGAAAGCAGACCACGTACATCAATATCACTTGTTGGTAGATAGAGCCCTGTTCTGAAAGATCCAAAGACTTCCACCTGTCATGCAAAATCAAGTAAGAATAATCAAATAATGACTTGCAGTTATGATTTATCAAATATTCAAAATGCAGTCCATTAGAGAAAGGGGAATCGCAATGCCTTGCACTGAGGCCAGATATGGTTGACAACATCGGAGACCGCTTGCACAGCAGCTGTACGTGAAGATTGTTCTTCAGCAGAAGGTGATATAAAATCACAGAAGTCAAGGATTTCTGCAACAAACAGAAAACATTTCAGTACTACCACTAGTTGAATTATCCAGCTCACACATCACACCAGCAAATACGGCACTGAGCTTTCTATCAATCTCAAGTTCTGCTAATTCAATTTATAAAATTAAATATAATTTGCTGGCCTAAAGCAACAATAACAAGGGCTTGGTATATTTTCACATAATCATGAAACTGTGAAGGTGACGATAACGTTCCAATTTATAGCCAAAATGCACCATTTGCAAGTATATTCCCCATTGATCAATCTCTACATTAACAGCACATGAGGCCATTACAAACTCAGATTTAATCGCCATCCATATTAGTTGAGGATGCAAGTGCCAAGACTATCACTACTATGGTGCAGAAAACATCATGACAAATATGTTCTTGTCCTGTCATTGTCCAACTTTGCAACTTTTATTTTGTAATTTCAATCCTGTAACCATCAAGATGACATTCCAATCCTGTATTTTTTTCATTTAACAGTCCAAGTTGGATCTGCTTTTTACCCTATAACATATATCACTATACTTTCCAAACAGACCTTCAAGTTTCCTCAATATTGTTCCATTCTATATTCATCTCCTTTCTCTGATTACATTGCTCCTTAAATATTTTAAATTTTAGGCAGAGCAACCCACAATTGGGCTAAAACTCTAACTTGGGTTTTAGGTATAAAGTTTCAATCTAATACCATGTAGAATGATGAATCGAAGGAGTAAGAGTAAGGCACTGGAGCAAAGGATAGCCCTAAGAAGGTAAATAATTTAACCCCACGATTGTCCAGATGTTACAACAAATTGAAGGAAATAAAACTGAACAGCATACTTCTCTCCTTAGCCCCCAGTCTTAGACATAAAGATCCTCCATGTTGACAGGATATGCTCCTATTAGATATTGATTTTGACATAGAGATCCGTCATGATTTAGTCCCCTTTTCACTCCAATTCACTCTTCCCCACCCAAAAGGATCTCAAGCTTCAGTTATGATTTTGAAGCTCAGTAAAACCACGAAGTGCCTCTTTTTCACAACGATTCACTTCCCAAATCACTCTAGTAAAAATCGAACTTAAATTTCAAAGTGCACATAGGGATTCTGTGTAAGACTTCAGCATTCTGATTCAATAGCTACTTTAAACTATGGAAAAAAAACTGTACCACTACAATAACTTAACAAGAAACAGATTCAAACACCTTATTCCCTAACTGAGCTAAAGTGTTAAACTATAAAGTGGGCATAAAGCCGCAGCACAATCTTCAAATTTTCCATATGCGGCAAAATAACTCCTTTTCACAACTACTCTACAGTTCTTTATCATTAAAAAAGAAAGTGAATTCAAACACAGCATTCCCAAGCTAAATTAAACAAATGAGGCACAGAACTGCAAACTAAAGTTGAAATTTCATATTTCCGATCTTATTAAAACCACAAATAGTAGTCTCCTATGCACCCATAATTCACAGCAATGACAACCCAAATCTAAATGCACACGGCACACCACAACTGAATTAAGCACACCAAACAAAAATCCAACGCCAGCTTCGCCACCGACAACCCCACGCTTAGTGTCTCTACCTAAAGCAGCCGAAAATTCTCACCCTTGTGGAGCTGCAGCATGGGGCTCCTGAACCAACGCCCGCCGCGGAACCACGCGCGCTCCGACCCCTGCTCTGGCGGCTCCGCCGCCGAGCGCGAGCTCGACGGCGTCACCGGCGGCGGAGTCAGCGAGACCGCCTCGACCTCGACAGCGGCAGAGACGTGGAGGGAGAAGAAGTCCGCGGCGGGGATGTCATCCAGGGCGTCTCCCGACGCCGTGATCTCGTTGCGGAACACGGCGTAGGTCGCCGTTGGGTCCTCGTCGGCATCGGCTCCCACGTCGGAGATGCTGGTGTTGGTGGAGGGGTGAGGTACCGCGTCATCTGGGGTTTGTTCCGGCGAGAAGGCTAGGGCTAGGGCGGGGAGAGCGTCGTAGACGAAGCTTGCGACGCTCGCTTCGGCCTCCATGGCGGCGGCAGCTTCAGGGCTCGCCGCGAGGGAGAGAAGTTTTTTTTCCTTTCTCCCTCTGTACGGAGTAGGTCTGTTCGACTTTGCTGTGATTGGGTTGGGCCTGGGAGGCGGGATTTGATGGGAGAGGCGGCCCGAAGGAAGTTGTTGACCTCTACGATTTGGCGGCCCACAACACTACAACTCACGGCTGCACATAGCTCCATTTTTTTTCGTTTCCTTTTTCAAAAAGTGGTCCTTCACAAAAAGCCATGAATTTTGAGTAAGGTCAAAAGGAGATATTCCTTTTAAAAAAGTATAAAGCTTGGTGTCAACAACATCTGGAGTTTGGCCTCATATATCAGTAATACAGAAATTTTGTTTTGGATAAGATTTCAAATTTCATAGATCTTAGTAAAAAATTCCTGTAAATTTAAGGAACTAGAGTGTAATATACCTTTTTTTGTCCTTCAAAATGTTAAGGTCCTAACATGGTCCAAGTGCAAAGTTGCAGGTTTAAAGTAGGTTTTTTTTTTTTTTTGTCATTTGTTGGACTTACTTATTGGTGCAACAGCTGGGGGGAAGGTCATAAAATTGAGTTTTAAATTTACTGTATGAGTTTTAAATTTTAAAAAAATCTTTCTTTTATAGTTAGCTTTTCAAACATTATGGTCTATTGATTTCACAATCTAATATTCCCTCCGTTCTAATAATAATATTTTTTAAGAGAGCAAAATTTGTATAAAAAGAAATATCATTTTACATTTTTAACATAAAATGCAACATCATCTTTCAAAAATATCTTTATAATCATTACTTCGCTTAATCATTACTTATTTATAGGTAAACAATACAGTTATCACATTAATTACAAATACTAATAAATATATGTAATTGTAATTCACTTCTTCAAAACGACATTTTTTTAAGAACGGAAGGAGTAATCAATTATAGTAGATTGTTCTAGCCTCACCGCATTAAAATGCACATAATAAATCATCCACACAATTAATTATCCTCAATTAGCTCTCACATGTCATAAGTAAAGTCATTAATGGGTTCGTTTGGTTGCACGTCCTGAACCATTTCATGCATCATGAGAGAGGTTTGGTGTTTGGTTGTCTCCATCTTGCTCCATCTCATGCATCATATCTCATCCCAAAACAGGAAATATTCCTTCAACATGTTGAATGAGTCCATACCACAAAAAACTAGGAATGGTTTCATCCGTCACCAATTTGGTTCGCGCCTCCTGCCAAAAAAAAGCGGCACTTGATCTGCTCACCTCTCTCTTTCTCTCCGTCGCCAGTGCCGCCGTTCCCGAGCGGGAGATGGCCGGTGCGGGAGGCGATGGCCGGCCCGAAAGGCTGCGATCGACACAGGAGAGGCGACGACCAACATGAGAGGCGACGATCCGTTGTTGGAGGCGACAGCCAGTGCGGGTGGCGGCGATCCGTTGCGGGAGGTGACGGCCGGCACGGGCAGCGGTGATCCATTGCAGGAGGCAGCGATCGGCGCTGGAGGAAGATTTAGGTGGCGATCGGCATCAGAGGGGCGTTCGGGGGCACTGGAGCTCGTCGTTGACGTGAAGATGTTCAGCGATGGCGGCCATGTCCCCGAGAAGGCGATGTTGTGCAGGGTGAGTCCGGTTGTAGGGTGAGGTTGAACTCCGGCGAGACCAAGCTGCCTGGGACGCCCAGGTCAAGGCTGTCAAGGCCGTCGTAGCCGGTGAGATGGATGGAGAAAAAGGGTTTAGGTTCAGGCATATGGGGTCCTAAAGATGTGACATATAGGAAGAAGAAACAAATTATGAAGGCTATCAAAAGACTTAAAAAATTTTGCAATATGGTGACCGGCTTTTCGTATATGAAATCCTCAAGTTCTGGATGGACGGCATGGTAGGGTTTTGCCATGTCGATCGATTTACTTGTCAACTACATACGTGTAAGATGACTTCCTATCAATTTATCGGCGGCTCGAATGCGTGAGCATTGGCGCAGCGAGATTGCGTGGCGGCTCGAGGGGGCTAGTGGTTACACAATCGGCAACGAAAGCATCGGTGGTGGTGGATCTGGTGGAGAGGTGAGAGACAGAGAGGTGCACGGCGGCGGGAAGACGACGGCACGGGGTAGGTGAAAGCAGCGGCGACGAGATTGTGGTTTAGATCTAACAATGGCGGTTGATTTGGGGATCGAAGTCAGGGGTTATGGTGCCTTGAGATGGGATGAGAGGAGATTATCGGTGCTACCGGAAATGGAGACGGTGCAGGAGGAACAAGTTAGAGCAGATGAGAACAAATTTGATTCCTGAAGCTTGCTTAGGAAGATTTAAGGCCTGTGCAGGAGAACAAATTCTATTTCATTGGCCATGGGAGGAAGAAGTCTACATAAGCTGTTTGCTGTGGCTTAATCAGAGGAAAGAGGGAAGGAAGAGGTAATTTTACCATTCTAATGGGAGGAAGTGATCATAACACTCCAGATACACAACCAAACATCATTTCATCTCATTCTGGACAACTCATCCCTCGAGCCAAACAAAATCCTGGATTATTCCATTCCACACCAACCAAACACCCATCTTAGACCAACTCGTGACACAACACTCATCCTATTCTTTTTCATGATGCATGAGATGGTCTAAGACGTGTAACCAAACGGACTCAATATGTCTCAAATCAATGGATAATAATATTTAGTTGTATAACTAATTTTTATTGTCTCATTCTTTGATGAGTTATAAAACAAAATTTGATCGATGAGGATTTCACATATACGATTATTGGTATTTTCGGCATTGAAATCTTGTGTGACATAGTTCTCTGCGCCAATGGGGATATGTGTTCGGTTTGATGCGGACAGTAGGAGTGCGGGTGCTATTAATATGTAGTTCTTTTTTTATTATATGACTCCAAAGAGACAATTGGGCTTAGTTTAATTAGTCTACATTAGGATCAAACAGTTGATTTATGTTAAGATGTGTTGGGGGAATCCCCAGCGGTCCCACGAAGTCCCAAGGAGTCCCCGGTGAGACCCGGAGAGTCACCGGGCCCCCGGTGAGATCCGAAGGGTCATCGGGCGCCCGGTGAGATCCGGAGGGTCCCCGGGACCGGTGACACCCGGTGAGATCCGGAGGGTCTCCGGGACCTCGGTGACACCCGGTGAGACCCGGAGGGTCTCCGGGACCCCGGTGAGGCCCGGAGAGCCTCCGGGCTCATGGAGCTGTTGCTGACCGTGGGGCCTCTAGGAAGCCCGTGGCGTCACGTGTCGAGCATCCAGGCCGTCCGTCAGGCCAAAGGACGTCTTCGCCCTTCCATCCAACGGTCGCAGCGAGGGCATTTTCGTCTTTTGCATTTCTTGGGGGCTATATATACCCCTCTTGTACCATTTTTCAGGGATTCCAATTCATTTATATTAACTCAATATTCGGTTCTCTCGGAGACCTCTCCCCGAGAGCTCACCTCCCCAGCGGACTCGCGTCCGGAGAGAGCCAACAGGACTAGGGCCCCCACTGGGACCCGAACCTGTATAAACCCCTGTGTCACTTTCTGTGTTGCCCGGCGGGAGGAGACCAGTAACTCAGTCTGCTCGCGCCACTGTATTCGTGCTGCGCACGTCCGAACCTGTCGGGGTATCCGTAATACCACGACAAGATGTAAATTTTAAACTTACATATTAATATAGTTAACAGGGTTTATTCAAATATAGTTGTTTGGATTTATTCATAAACTGGTTTATTTTGTAGATATTGACACCTTATAAATAACTTGAAAATTGAAACTACAGTTATTTCATTGTTTCTTATATAATGGATATTATTCTACATTTGAGATTGTTGGTTTTAGTATTTAAAATTATTTTTTACCGGCTTTTCCTCCTTGCGACTAGAATGCTTTTGTCTCTGACCAACTAGGAGAAATAGAAAATAAAATTATAGGATAATTTTAATCTACACCGTAGATAAATCATATCTTGATTTCTAGCATCATCGAATTTAAACGTAAGTACCTGATATATTTTGCACTCTGTATCTTCTTGTGCGTATGCATCATGTAAAACCAATTATACAATTAAAACCACTAAGCTGATTATGGAAAGAAAATATGTAGAATTGTTTTACTAATTTCGTTTGCTACATGAGTAAGATAAATACATTGCAAACTCTGGTATACATCCACAAAGAGCATACATTACCCTCTAAAAGGTGTAACAGAGTCGGTTTCTATTGGAGTATGGTTATGCATCACCCAGTATGTGCCAATTGCAACTTCCATAACATACATACATTCAGCCACTTCAAGTGTTTATATTTCACTGTTATTTGTGTTGTATAGATTATGATTTTAATTCTAATGCTTTAGATGTGTGGGTTGTAATTATTTCTATAGTACTTTATTTTCTTTTTTTAAAAAATTTACCACTAAAAAGATAATACTGGTAATACATACACAACACCACCAATACAATAGTCAAAGTAGATATTACATAAAAATAGGAGGGATCAGAGGTCAAAATCACGACTTCCACTTATATAGGCAAATATTCTAACTATTTAGATACATATATAAATATTTGTACAATACTTCAATTTGTTCCTTCACTATTCCCAATTGCACTTTCTTTGTACTCATGTACAAAGTGAATTTTCTATCCATTAACAACTTACCCTCTATTTTGCCAAGTGTTATTTTTGATCTTTTGCAGAGCTATAAGGATGTGTTTCCAGACGAAGTGCCACCCGGGTTGCCACCCAAGAGAGGCATTGAACACCAAATTGACTTGGTATGGGTGCATTTTCGAAAGGAGCACTTTCCAGAATAACGCAAAATCAAATTGCAGCCAAGAGCAGATGACCCATTCAAAGTGCTCAAAAAGATTAATGACAACGCATACAAGATTGATCTTCCTGAGGAGTATGGCGTTAGTCCAACATTCAACGTATCCGATTTCTCTCCCTACATTGGATCATCAGAGTCGATGACGACTCCTTTTCAAGAGGGAGAGGATGATGTGGACATCACAAGCTCCAACGACCAAGATGTTCGCCCCGATGACCAAGATGGCTGCATACAAGACTCTTCGACCAAATTTCAAGGACCGATCACTCGATCTCGTGCCAAGTAAATTCATGACCAGGTGAATGCTAACTTGAGTCTCATTTCAGATTTAAACAACTTAATGGTGCTTCCAACGTCCACTTCTTTGGTTGAACTTAGGTGCATTGGAAGGGACGACGAAAATTAATCGCACGAATGAGAGTGGTGCAAGGCACACACTGTCTGTCCTTTTGCGAGCAATTCTGGAGACAATCTGAGTGTGCAACATGGTCATGGGCCACATCATTAGAAAGATAATGAAGTCTAGTTTCCAACGCATCAAACGATGCATCATTTCTACTTCCGAGTCAAAAATTATGGTCATTTTAATGGAATTTGCACAACCAGTCTAACCTGCGCGAAAATTGAAGCAACTCTTTTCCAAACGAATTGGTCTCTTGGATATCCAAGGAAACTCTTCATTTAATGGGTGCCTTCACACCTTAATTAGTAGGGTTAGTTGTTCAAGAAAACTTTTCATCTAATGGTTGTTTTCACATCTAAACTAAGAAAGTTGTTCCTAGTATGAATATTCATGTATTCCAACTATTGGAAGCACTTTTGATCAAACCATTTCAGCTATATACTAGTGCAGCAAGACTACTTGAGTGTTCCTCTACCTTTGCTCTTGTGAGTTCTCTTGGATTCGCGAGAAGGATCTTTACGGGTCCCCTAGTTTGTGCTCTACGGTTTCAGCCATTTTGTGTGGATTAATCCCGGATTGTGGTTCTGCGATTGTTCGGACAGCGGGTCGAAGTTCTTGTAGCTTCGGATCGACTTCCCTATCATACGGGTTGCAACCAACCTTGGCAGATATAAAACCAGTTACCCCGACTGTTCGCAGCTAGTTATCTTTGTTCTATCCTACGTCGTGAAGATCGGACCACCCTTGTGGAGAAACTGATATGCGTTGACGCAACAATAATCCATCCCCACACCATTATGAGGCGTGGACATCCATTACAGGGAGTTTGCAGTGGAGAGTGCAGAAGGATTGGGATCCTAGATTCAGAGGGGCCGAGTGCCATGCCATCCAATGGTACCGTCCAGAACTCCACTTTTGTTTGTTTTTTTAAGTGCTGATACCCCATTAGATGGTTCACGTGGTGGTCTTTTGCACTACTGCTAGAATCGTGTTTGATCCGGCATTCCCGCTTTTAGGCCACCATGCAAGACGCTCATAACTTCATAAGTGCCACGCCCACCGAATCACTCCAAAGCCCTTTTCAGCAAGCCCCTCAGTGAGGATTAAACTTAGAAATATTTCTATCTATACTCCCAAGTTTAAACTTCTGAATCTAATAAATTGATTTATTAAGATTTTCTGTTTATTAGTCTAATAAATTTCTTTTTGATGACTTTAATTTGTTTCAAATTTCTATTTAAAAAGAATTTATATTTATAGAATAAATTACGAAATAAAATGAGTATGATTCAGCAATATATTCAACATACTATTGCATGTTCCAGGGGGAAGACGAAACCCTATAATTGAGGGAATCCAATGGGACTTTGGTAGTCAACAATCGACGTCACCAAATCTTAAGGCGAAAGTTACAGTATAAACTTTGATAGCTTACCCGTTACCACAGCTACGCGTTTGAGTACTTGTCCAGGCACATTTCTTGATGAGAGACGACAAAAAGAAAATAGTAATAAAAAAAGAAATATATATTCCCCTTTTCCACGGAGAAGATGGATTACGTGGGGTTCCTTGTTTCGCATTAAAGTTTAAACTCTCTTTCGTGAATGCTATGCTTACGCGCCTATGAAATAAAAACACTGGTTGACTTCTTTTGGACCATATTATATGATTATACGAGATGTGTGGCTGCTTGCTTTTAGTTCGCCTGTTTTTGTTCTCGTCTCTCTTGTCTGATCTCATTTTTGTCGATACTTAAAGAATGACTTTGCTTGTCTAACTCGTATTGGCTAATACAATGCCACTTACACAAGTTTGAATTTAGGGAAAAATTACATATTGCTCTCGCAACTTCGTTTTTGTCACTAAGGCCTATTTAGAAACATAGGTATTTTAAAGGAAAAGAAATATTTATTCTTGTTGAATGTAAAATTTCTATCGAAATTTTTATAGAATTCCTGTGTTTTAAATATATTCTAAAATTTTTACAAATAATGTATTATTTTGATCTCTTTCGTTTAAAAAACTTGCATATTCATTAAAATTTCGAGTCGTTGACAAATGGAGTTTACCTGTTAATGATCTCATATGTTAGTGATTTAGAAATTCAAATTTATATTATTTATTAAAATTAATAGGACAAAATAGTGCCTCGAAAATACAACTCTTGAAATTTGTTTGTTTTAGTTGGATTAATAATATTGTTTGTTTTATTTAATTAGGTTTAATAATATTTTTATATTACTTGATTTGATTTATATTAATTTTACACTTAATTAATTCAATCTAATAATCCATTAAACAATAATTAACAAATTAATTTTATTCATCTAAATTAATAAATTTAATGTGTTAATTTAAAATGAATAGAGAATTAAAAATTTGGATTCTACGATGCCATTTAAGTGTCTAGAGGAGGTGTTTATGCATTGAATAGATATGTGTTTAAGATGATATTTATAATACAATTGGCCCAGTTATAACATTTAGGTTAGTCCTTGGATTACAGGGAAGAGGTTCTTTACTAGGCACTTGGTGACATGGTCCTAAGCACCTTCAAGGAAGTGTCTTTATCATAGGCAATCATATAATCTTAATATATTTTTTAATACATCTTTATAATTTTATTCTCACTAAAATTTTTTCTGTCTTCAATCAATACTCTTTCTACTCACTTTCAAATTTTATTTAATAGAGATACTAATATTTTTTTTTCCAATCATTTTATGCAGCTTAATTGTTATGTACATAATAACTAAATTTATATTGTGAAACGGAAGCATTAACAATCTAATGTCAATAAAAGGAACGATTTGCAAATCAAATCGGTGAAATTTATAGAGTTCATCTACAACCAAGTATTACAAAATTTTTGACAAAAAATTATGCTTGTACTCATGATTATTACTTTTTTTTTCTACGACATTTAGAAAGACTGGACGCTTTGAGTCGAAGGTACTAATCTCTCCATAACACAAGGAGTCATGCATAATGTAATTTGACATTTGCCTCAATAACCGCTTCTAGTCATGAGTTTGGCATGGACCAGGATTCCATGTTTTTTAGGCTTTTTGTTTATCTATTGGTTATTTGGTTCTATTGCACTGTTTGACAAACCATTTTATGTATAAATTATAATTTATTTTTCTAAATTAGTCTAATTTTAATGTTTTGATATATGAATCGATAATTAGTTAAATTGTTTAAGCATAAACCTAAATTGTAACATATTAATTATTGTGCAAAAATATCTTTGAAAACAAAGGTGTAATCTCCATGCCTAGCAGTCGTTTTCCCACCCACGCAGGAGACTAAAGAGGAGTTTATAGCTCAACAAACTAGGCGGGTGGTAGGGCCCGCCGCCAGTTCACATGGACTGGTCGTGCCGGATTTGACCGGCGAGTTTTTTTAGAGAAGTAAGGTGATTTAGCATCTGTTTGGATCTGAGTATTTTTTTTTAAAATTAAATATTTTTTTACTGGTTATGGATCTACCTTCAAAATTTTAGTGGAAATTCTCTAATCTAACCAGTCTTTAATTAAATGTTCGCGCAGACCAGTCCAAGTGTTAAGTGACAACACATAATTAAAAAGAATTGAGATAAAAAATATCATGCCTCGTAAGTCGTACGTCGTAACATGCAAAGTGGTTTGTACATCGCGGACTCGCGTGCTCCGCAGCCTCGGCCTACTCGCAGAGGCAAAGCGAGCGTAACGGTCCTTCGAGGATCAAAACATTTTAAGCCTTTTTTTTTGCCCTTTTTTGGGACTTTCTGCAGACAGGATTTTTTTCTCGTGCCCTCCACGTTTTGAAGTTTCGGTGATTTGGACAAAGATTTGGTGTTGCTGTTTTGACAGGCACGAATTGACTTGTTAAAACATGTAAAGGAACACACTAATTGCAAATTTTATTTCTCTGACAGCTGTATTTGTGGGTCCAAATTATTGCAAGTTAGTCTATAGAGTTTCAAGCAGTATTGTTTTTCTTTTTGAGAGAAAAACACAGACTCAATATTAAACCAAAAACTTGCGAATTACATTTAGATAACAATAGATTCTGAATACTTTTAGGGCTGTGGAGATCCACTGAGCAGAGGCCTTTCTTCGTAAACCGTCTTTAGCTATGACGTGGGCTACTTTATTCGTAGTTTGTTTGATGTGCCTCATTTGTCAGGCAGTTAATTGTATATATCAAGAATTCCTAAAAATATTTATCTACATTTGTGATCTTGAAAACTAGTTATAAGAACACATATTAATTGCAAAATTTGTATGGTTGACGGGCATGATTTGATTTGTTTAAACTTAAAACAAGGAAAGGAAGACACATTAGTTGCAAATTTTGTTTAGCTGGTTGGTGTATTTGAGTTGAGGTTGCTGCAAGTCAGTCTATGGAGTTATAGGCATCATAGACCAAGAACGTTCCATCTTTCAGGTATTTTTGTCTTGTTTATCTCAAAAAATAGCCACACTAAACACACATTAATTGCAAAACTTTGTGTGGCTAACAAATTATCTGTAAGTCATCGTCACTTCTGGTTAGTCTACAAAGATATAGAGTTTGTTTGATTTGTTATTTTTTAGTAATTTTGTCAAAATTTAGTGATGATCAAATTATGACATGATCAGATTTTAGTAAAAATAAAAGTGTTTGGTTGTAGTCAATATTAGTCAAATTTTGATAAAAATATAAAATAATAGTGTTTGAATGTGTGCCAAATAAAATGAGCAAAATTTGATAATAATTTTAGTCAATATTTAATTTGTTGTCAAATATGATAAGATAGAGGTGGTGTAAACGGCAAATTTGAGATTGGAATTGACATGTCAAATTTTGATAGCAAAAAATTACACTTTCAATTGGCAGAAAAAAAAATCAACACACATACCAGAAAGACTAATCAAATTTTGACTATAATTCGAATGACAATCAAATACTGAATATATGATCAAAATTTAATAAGATAAAATATAAAAACAAATCAAACACACACGTTATCCCTAAATACGAAGGGTTAATAAACAAGGAAGCAAGTAGTGATATGCTGTAAGTTCAGAGCTTATGAAATTGAGAGTTCCGCGGTAATACATAGAAAACGTCTATTAGCGGCTAAAAGAAAATTCATTCGAATGGGCAACCCATCATTGGGTTTCGAAACTTATATTTTTTCTTCATTTCAAAAATATAATTCCTTTTTAGAGGGGAAATTTAGATAAGCGTAACTCAAAAACTTGTAAATATTAAAGTTACCATAATATTTTCTTTTATACTCATACAATATATTTTAATTTTTTATTAATCATACAATTTTGATAAATATTTTTCATAACACTATTTAGATAAAGCTGTTAATCGTATATTGGAATAAGAAAGAAAAAAACAAAAAAAAGAACATAATGAGATAGCCATCTTTAAGTACAATTAATCAGTTGCTATACCAGGTAAAGCAAACCATCTCATACATTTTTTATCATCCATTACAGCTCAATGTTGCCTGGAAGATAGTTCTTAAACAGTACTCCTAACTATTATTAATTTTCCTTAAGAGCTAAATTAACTTATAATAAAGGTGTTTAAATGATGCATTATTATTATTTCTTGTCAGCTATAATATAACTTTTATGACCCTTGCAATTACCAAATAAAACCGAAATCCAGCTCAAATCATTCTAAAATCGACTTCGCCAATTCGGTCCGTTAGCCCCAGCCAGCCATATCACAAAGCCGCCAGGCCTTTGCCGTCCATTTCCACCGTTCCCCATCCCAAAATTTTTTTTTTCCAGTAATCTTTTCACCCGTTTCGTCCTGCTTCCCCACCCCCCACACTTCAAACGCTTCCCAGCGAGAAATTTCAAAACCAAGCCCTTTTTGCCCCACCCAGATCTAGCCCTAAACCCAAATGCCACTATGACGACGCCGCGCGCGCCCCAGCCCCGCGCGGCCGCGGCCGCCGGGGAACCCTACAATATCCTGCCCATCCACGACCTGCTGGCTGAGCACCCGTCGCTGCGGTTCCCCGAGGTGCGCGCGGCGGCCGCGGCGCTCCGCGCGGTGGGCGGCCTCCGCCCGCCGCCCTACGCGCAGTGGCACGCGGAGCTGGACCTCATGGACTGGCTCGGCGCGTTCTTCGGCTTCCAGCGGGACAACGTCCGGAACCAGCGCGAGCACCTGGTGCTTCTCCTGGCCAACGGGCAGATGCGGCTCTCGTCGGCGGACTTCTCCGATGTCCTCGAACCCCGCATCGCGCGCTCCGTCCGCAAGAAGCTTCTCCGGAACTATACCTCCTGGTGCGGCTTCCTCGGCAAGCGGGCCAACGTGTACGTCCCGGACTTGGACCCGCGCGCCGATCTGCTCTTCGCGGGGCTGTACCTCCTGGTCTGGGGCGAGGCGGCCAACCTTCGGTTCCTGCCCGAGTGCCTCTGCTACATCTACCACCACATGGCGCTCGAGCTCCACCGTATCCTCGAGGGCTACATGGACACCGCCACCGGCCGCCCCGCCAACCCCGCTGTGCACGGCGACAACTCCTTCCTCACGCGCGTGGTGGCGCCCATCTACGGCGTCGTGCGCGCCGAGGTCGAGTCCAGCCGCAACGGCACCGCGCCCCACTCAGCGTGGCGGAACTATGACGACATCAATGAGTACTTCTGGCGGCGCGACGTGTTCGATCGTCTCGGCTGGCCCATCGAGCGGTCGCGGCAGTTCTTCCGGACGCCGCCTGACCGGAGCCGCGTCCGGAAGACAGGGTTCGTAGAGGTTCGGTCGTTCTGGAACGTGTACAGGAGCTTCGACAGGTTGTGGGTGATGCTGGTGCTGTACCTGCAGGCCGCGGCCATCGTGGCGTGGTACGGCGCGACGTGGCCGTGGCAGATCCTCCGCGCTCCCCGTGACTCGCAGGTGCCTCTCCTCACTGTGTTCATCACCTGGGCCGCGCTCCGTTTCCTGCAGGCGCTGCTGGACATCAGCACCCAGTTCCGCCGTGCGTTCAGGGATGGCCGGATGCTTGCTATACGCATGGCGCTCAAGGCCATTGTCGCTGCTGGCTGGGTCGTCGCGTTTGCTGTGCTGTACAAGGGCATGTGGGACCAGCGGAACCACGACCGGCGGATCATGAGGTTCCTCTATGCGGCTGCGGTGTTTGTGATCCCAGAGGTGCTCGCCATCGTGCTCTTCATCGTGCCGTGGGTGCGGAACACAATGGAAAAGACTAATTGGAAGATCTTTTACGCTCTCACCTGGTGGTTCCAGAGTCGCAGCTTTGTTGGCCGTGGGCTGCGTGAGGGCACTGTGGATAATGTGAAGTACTCACTCTTCTGGGTGCTCCTCCTTGCTGTGAAGTTTGCGTTCAGCTACTTCCTCCAGATTAGGCCTCTTGTGAATCCCACCAAGGAGATATACAGGCTGCGTGGTGTCACCTACACCTGGCATGAGTTCTTCGGCCAGAGCAACCGATTTTCAGTGTTTGTATTGTGGCTCCCAGTGGTGTTGATCTACCTCATGGATATCCAGATTTGGTATGCCATCTTCTCATCACTGACTGGCGCATTTGTAGGGCTCTTTGCACACTTGGGGGAGATCCGGGACATGAAACAGCTGCGGCTTCGGTTCCAGTTTTTTGCAAGCGCCATGTCATTCAACATCATGCCAGAGGAGCAGCAGGTTAATGAACGCAGCTACTTGCCCAGCAGGCTTCGGAACTTCTGGCATCGGCTGCAGCTGCGATATGGGTTCAGCCGGTCTTTCCGGAAGATTGAGTCGAACCAGGTAGAAGCACGGCGATTTGCACTTGTCTGGAATGAGATAATAACCAAGTTCCGGGAGGAGGACATCGTAAGTGATCGAGAAGTTGAGCTTCTCGAGCTGCCGCCGGAGCTGTGGAATGTTCGTGTCATCCGGTGGCCATGTTTCTTGCTGTGCAATGAGCTGTCCCTTGCACTCAGTCAGGCAAAGGAGGTTGAAGGTCCTGATCGCAGGCTTTGGAGGAAGATCTGCAAGAATGATTATCGCCGTTGTGCAGTTGTCGAGGTGTATGACAGTGCAAAATACTTACTGCTTGAGATCATCAAGGAGAGGACTGAGGAGCATGGCATTGTGGCTCAATTGTTTCGTGAGTTTGATGAGTCCATGAAGATGGAGAAGTTTACCGTGGAGTACAAGATGTCTGTGCTGCCAAGCATCCATGTTAAGCTTGTGGCATTTCTGAGCTTACTGCTCAAGCCCAACAAGGACGTTACCAAGGTTGTTAATGCTCTGCAGACTCTCTATGATGTTGTGATTCGTGATTTCCAGGCTGAGAAGAGGAGCATGGAGCAGCTGAGGAATGAAGGTTTGGCACAGTCGAGGCGAACTAGTCTTCTCTTTGTGGATGCTGTTGTGCTGCCTGATGAGGAGAATGCCACTTTCTATAAGCAGGTCCGGCGCATGCACACCATCCTGATCTCAAGGGACTCTATGATCAATGTCCCCAAGAATCTCGAGGCTCGCCGGCGGATTGCCTTTTTCAGCAACTCGTTGTTCATGAACATACCACGGGCAACCCAGGTGGAGAAGATGATGGCCTTCAGTGTCTTGACGCCATACTATAATGAGGAGGTGTTGTACAGCAAGGACCAGCTTTACAAGGAGAATGAAGATGGTATCTCAATCTTATACTATCTGCAACAGATTTACCCAGATGAATGGGAGTTCTTTCTAGAGCGCATGAAACGTGAGGGGATGTCCAATACCAAGGAGCTGTATAGCGAGAAACTGAGAGATCTTCGGCATTGGGTCTCATACAGGGGGCAGACACTGACACGTACCGTGAGAGGGATGATGTACTACTATGAAGCTCTCAAGATGCTGACTTTCCTGGATTCTGCCTCTGAACATGACTTAAAGGCTGGATCAAGGGAGCTTGCTACAATGGATTCCTCCAGGATTGGGTCCTCGAGGCGAGACGGTGGTGCTCATGGGTCGGGTTACTACAGTAGGGCCCCTTCATCACGTGCATTGAGCAGAGCAAGCAGTGGTGTTAGCTCCTTGTTTAAAGGCAGTGAGTATGGGACTGTCCTTATGAAATACACATATGTGGTTGCTTGCCAGATTTATGGTCAGCAGAAAGCAAAGAATGACCCCCATGCTGCCGAGATATCGGAGTTAATGAAGAATTATGAAGCGCTGCGTGTTGCCTATGTCGATGAAAAGCACTCCAATGGGAGTGAAACAGAGTACTTCTCTGTTCTTGTTAAGTATGATCAGCAGCTGCAGCAAGAGGTTGAGATATATCGTGTTAAGTTGCCTGGACCATTGAAGCTTGGTGAAGGCAAGCCAGAAAATCAGAATCATGCACTCATCTTCACAAGGGGTGATGCAGTTCAAACCATTGATATGAACCAAGATAACTACTTTGAAGAAGCTCTCAAGATGAGAAACTTGCTAGAAGAATACAATCGCCATTATGGCATTCGGAAACCAAAAATCCTGGGAGTCCGTGAACATGTGTTCACTGGTTCTGTGTCTTCTCTAGCTTGGTTCATGTCTGCCCAGGAAACAAGTTTTGTCACCCTGGGGCAGCGTGTTTTGGCTGATCCACTCAAGGTTAGAATGCATTATGGCCACCCAGATGTCTTCGATCGTCTTTGGTTCTTGAGCCGAGGTGGCATCAGTAAGGCATCAAGAGTAATCAACATCAGTGAGGATATATTTGCTGGATTCAATTGTACCCTCCGTGGGGGTAATGTTACACACCATGAGTATATCCAGGTTGGAAAAGGTAGGGATGTGGGGCTCAATCAAGTTTCCATGTTTGAAGCCAAGGTTGCTAGTGGCAATGGTGAGCAAACTTTGAGCCGAGATGTATATAGACTGGGCCACAGATTGGATTTCTTTCGAATGCTCTCTTTCTTTTATACAACTGTCGGGTTTTACTTCAACACAATGATGGTCGTGCTAACCGTCTATGCCTTTGTATGGGGCCGCTTTTATCTTGCTCTCAGTGGACTCGAGGCCTATATCAGGAAGAATACTAACTCTGCTAATAATGCAGCACTAGGAACTGTCCTGAATCAGCAGTTCATCATACAGCTAGGGCTGTTCACGGCATTGCCCATGATTATTGAAAACTCACTTGAGCATGGGTTCCTCACTGCTGTTTGGGATTTTGTAAAAATGCAATTGCAGTTTGCTTCTGTTTTCTACACCTTCTCCATGGGCACTAAGACACACTACTATGGGCGTACAATTCTTCATGGAGGTGCAAAATATCGGGCAACTGGACGTGGTTTTGTTGTGGAGCATAAGAAATTTGCTGAGAACTATAGGTTGTATGCTCGCAGCCATTTCATTAAAGCAATAGAGCTTGGGGTGATATTGACTGTTTATGCATCTTATAGCGGTAGCTCTAGGAATACATTAGTGTACATCCTGCTGACGCTTTCCAGTTGGTTTCTGGTGTTGTCATGGATTCTTGCCCCCTTCATATTTAATCCCTCAGGTTTGGATTGGCTGAAGAATTTTAATGACTTTGAGGATTTCTTAAACTGGATTTGGTTCCATGGTGGGATCGCGGTGAAGTCAGATCAGAGTTGGGAGAAGTGGTGGGAAGAGGAAACAGATCATCTTCGGACAACTGGTCTGTGGGGGAGCATCTTGGAAATCATATTAGACCTCCGATATTTCTTCTTTCAGTATGCAATTGTGTATCGACTCCATATTGCCCATGAGGAAAAGAGCATCCTTGTCTATCTTCTCTCCTGGACATGCATACTTCTGGCTTTTGTGGTTCTTGTGACAGTTGCTTACTTTCGGGAAAAGTATTCAGCAAAGAAGCACATACGCTATCGATTTGTCCAGGCTCTTATTGTTGGTCTCACTGTGGCAGCTATTGTTCTGTTGTTAGAATTCACACGCTTTCAGTTTGTTGATATTTTCACTAGTCTTTTGGCATTTCTGCCAACTGGATGGGGAATTTTATCCATTGCTCTGGTGTTCAAGTCATATCTGAGGAGGTTCGACATGGTCTGGAAAACAGTGGTTACCGTGGCACGTTTGTATGATATAATGTTTGGAGTGATTGTTATGGCACCTGTAGCTGTCTTGTCCTGGTTGCCTGGATTTCAGGAGATGCAGACAAGGATCCTATTCAATGAAGCATTCAGCAGGGGACTCCAGATTTCCCAAATCATTACTGGAAAAAAGGCACATGCATTTTGAGGTATATCATATCCATGTTCTTTTCTTGTGTCTTGCTGTTGAAAACTATGCCTATAAAGAATTTCATTTAGGACTACTAGGTTTTACACCATTGTAATATCTTTTACGCTGTTTATCAGATACTTTTATTTATTTGTTTTGTTTAATTGAACTGCGCGTATGACTGATCTGTATTTTTGATAGATTAGGTCACTAGCTGCAATGCTGCATATCCTGGTGGTGTTGTGTAACTGTTTCTTCTGTTGACTTGGTTAAAGATAAGATTAGCAGCAAGTCTTGGTGTGGTTCATTTCCCACCTCAAACAAAAAGATCTGCTTCAGAATTCTAGTGGAGTGGACCCTCTCCATGCCATGATGGCACAATGGGGTCCCTCTTTTCATGTATGTTGCCGATCTGATTGACAACATATTCTGACTATCAATCTTTGATAAAAAAAAAATCAGATTACAATAGGTTCTTCTTTGCAATCCCAAATGGAGAGGGTAACATTGTGATTTCTTCACCTGGCCTTTTTGTGCTTTTTCCCTTCTCTTGTGTTTTGGGTGTAGGGTGTGGTGTAGGGGTTGAGACCATGAAGCTGATATAGTTGACTTGTCCATGAATTCCGTTATCTAATATAGGTGCTACACTTGACGTTGCACATAACTAAATAGTTTATGTGAAGTTGTTTGAACTGATGACTAACCGTGTGATTACCCTGCAGGTTTACTCAAGCTTTCTGGTTAGAGTAGACAGATGCTAGTTCCCTGTACAGGCGACCTCTTTTGTCTTGATTCTATTCTCAACTTGATGTACACAATGGATTTGCTGTGGTAGGGATGATACAGTCTATTGGAGTGTCGATTCGGCTCATCTTCATGGTTCCAGACATGTTAGCTTATTAGATCTTAGAGAAATCGAGTTGTACAAACTTAAATCTTATTGCACCTATTCGTGGCGACAGATATCTTGGATTGCTTCTCTTTTTGTTGTAAAGTTGACAATTGCTGTTTCTGCCTACTTGCACATACCTCGGCATTGTGGAGAGAATGTAATTTTGTACACCAATCATCGTTGGAATTGCCATTAAGTGGATGTTTTTACAGTGCTGGTGGCTGAATCCAACATGCACAGTATTTTCTCAGGTTCAAGTGTATACTCGCTTTGGCTCTGCATGTGCATGTTTATGGCCTGCATTGTTGTCATCTGGGAGTGCTAGAAATGTTGGGTTTCATGCCCTCTTTCGCAGTTATTCAGATACTACTTTTATCATACGTCTTAGGGAAGACAACCTTCTGTAGATGTTTTGTTTGGATAAGAGAAAAATTTTCCATGGAAAGGGGATCTTAACGAGTTCTTATATTAAATCAAACTAGTATCCTAGGTCCGACTTGTAAAAATTCTCTTAAGAATCGAGTCAAAAACCACCCTGATTCCAGACGGGGAAATACTTGTCTCTAAACCTTGGCTTTGTATGAATTCTTCAATTCTTCTAATGATTGCTGTACGTACGATCAAAAATTTTATAATGTCCACTGCGTACGTACAAATTTTACAGTAATTTATTCGTACATATAGCAATATTAGACAGCAAGGCAAATCATGACAAGAAGCACAGCTTTGGTTCAAGCACAGGGTATGGGTGTATATCATCTTTAATTGACCATGCCGGCGTGGCGTGCAAGGACTTCGCCTTCAAACAACACTTACACACAAGTGAGACTTCTGCCCAGCTTTCTTGCTGTTACATTATATAATAGTTATCTTGTTACAAACCAATGTTGCTAGACACAAGTGACACAAGTACAACCAGAGTTACAGGTATGGTATTGCTGCTTGTTAACTGATGGAAACGAAGATACAGAACCGCTAGAATTAAATTAAGATGTGTCATGAGTGATGACCAAATCAACTTTGCACCTTGCTGAAGGGAAAGAAGCATGGGGCACCAGAAGCATAGCATGCCACCGCCGACGAAATTAGATTCACCAAATTGGGTAGATCACTACTATCCTATGCAAATCGGTGCTAGGGAGCGCTCAATTGGCAAGAACCTAGGACTATATGGATCAATTAGTCCCCAAATAAAGTGGAGTGCAGCAGGTCTTGCACAAAGGTTGCTCTGACCCTGACTTGTTTCCGTTTTTGCTCCCTTTCTTCACTTGTGAGGGAGGAGTCAATACTGCCCAATGCAAAATCAAAAGGATTAGAGTTCGAAGATTTACTAAGGATTTCAAGCAGTAGCTTTGAAAGAGGATCATTGAACACATAAGTAAAAGAGAAGTATAAACATAGACTTCAGGGAGTGGCAATCCTTTGTCCCAAATGGTACGAAGATGCAAACAGAAAGGGAAAGGTTTTGTTGCTATGTGCACTTGTGCTTATCATTATACTTAGTGAAAAGCTACTGCTGAGAAGGATTGCTTATTTAATGAAAGTTGGCCCATGTGTTGCTATTATATCAAAACTCTTATAGGTGAAACCACATTTCCTAGTACTAGGAATGCATTGCTCCAACAAATGCATTGCATTGACAGCTTTTGTTGTGACACTAGCCAAAGGCATAGATGATGAGAATAACAATAGCCATAATTAGACCTTTTCCAAATTCAAACAGACAGAGAGAATTGGTTCAAACAATAGGTAGAAATCTTAGGCTTGTCCACAACCGGAGAAGGCTTTGAGAGAGTAACATTTTGTTTCACGAAAATAAATGTTCCACAGAGCATTTAGATCGGCAGGACTATTGAGCAAATAACCAGAAGTAAATAAGTACCTTGACTCCCAAGGCTGAGGAGGTGTCTCTTTTAATATTGAGGTATCATCTGGAATGGAAATAGGTGATTTTGATGCTTCCTCTGCATCTGGTGCGGCAAAGCTCAGGCCAAATGATGAAAGAAGAGGATCAGAGGAAATATTTGTGGTGGTGTTGTTGCTTGACCTATAACTACCTCTTAGAAGCACCTGCAAGTGAGCTTCACGTGGATCTTGGCTAAGTAAAGAAAGTGCATGGCTGCCTGGAACAATGAATCTGCGCAACCTGCGGCGATTCTGTATGTAAAAACGAGAGTAAAAAAGGCATCAGAAAAACTTCCTAAGCAAGGAGTTTTCTTTTCTGAATGAAAATGTCCATGAGTTGTGTATGATGCATGAGTTTATCTAGATGAATAAATCCACACCCAAGCAACCCCCTCCAAAAGCACATGCGTGCATGTGCGCTCACGCGCAGAGAGAGAGAGAGAGAGAGAACCTTGAGCAAGTAACCATGCTGCACGGTAATGTGATTAAGCATATCTCTTGTAATCTTATCTGAGCAGATGGGGCAGGGCTGAAATGAGGGCGGAAAAAAGAATTAGGACAAGATAGCAATTGTACTACAGTTTAATAGTCAAACATAAGGAAAAACAACAAAGATGTTAAATTTGATTTTTGAATTTGGTGAAAGGAAGCAATCTAACATAAGTGGTAATTTTAGCTGACAGAAAGCTTGCAGTCAATTTTATGAACATGAATAGCTTAAATTGAGATAAAACTGTCCTTTGTATTGAAAGAACATTTTCATTTACTTGACTCTAATAAGTCAGACATAACATTTGAATTCATCATGTATTGATTGTGAGTTTCCAAACTAATGAAATCACTTCTTCAAAGAAAAGAAAAATCACAAAATGCCCAGATGGCAAATGCTCTCATACTCTTTCTAGTGATCAGACACGAAAGTTCTTAATCTAGCTTCTTTTTGCCTACTAGCAAAAGCAGCTCATGTTTAGGAAAATTGGATGAACAATAATAAAGGGCACACCATAAGATGATTACTGCTATAGCTTGTGGTGTTAGCTTCTTAAGTCAACTGAGCAATGCTCAAGTAACCCTGTCCTAGTTTGATGGATTTTACAAGCTAGTGTTTCCTCTCCCAACATTCTGAAAATAGACACCAGAAAATTTTCACCGAGAGAAAGGCAGGTAGTAATTACTAGGTTGAAAATCTGATAGAAAGAGCATGATCTTGTAGCTAGGCCCCCAAAAGCAGATGTTCAAGAATGCAAACCAGAGCTGTCAAACCATGTAAAACTCAGAAAGGCCATAACCAGTTGACCACAAACCCGAGTCAGGTTAAATCTAGTTCTCTTACTACAGTTAGCACATACCTAAATCCAGAATCAGAATCACACAATTGAAGCTTAACCATTTGGGTCAAGCTACAGACTTTGCTCTCGTAAGTCCTAGCTCCTAATCTCCAACCTTTTTATTGTCACAATTCGCCAGTATTGAGCTTACTCTTTTAGTCAAGCACTCAAGCCATAAGCTTTAACAACAGCAATGGAGGCCAAAGTCGACCTTGCCGCAGCTAGTCAGATCGGTGATATAGTACCCATAAAAGCCGCCACAAACTACTTAATTCTTATCACAATTAATCAAAACATAGAGCTTATTCTTCAGGTCAACCCCTGAAGCTACAAAAATTTCTTCCACCTCTAGTCAAGAATCCAGCTTTTGTGCATCACATCACAGTTAAAGTAGGCGCCTTTGCAGGGCAGTCACTCACCGCGGCGTGGGGCACGAAGGGGTGGTCCTCCTCGAGGTGGGCGCAGAGGGAGGCGACGTCGTGGTCTTCGTAGCAGTAGGGGCACGCGAACTCCGGCCTCACCTCAAGCTCCTCCTCCTCCTCCTCCTCCTCTTCCTCCATCTCCATCTCCACCTCCACCTCCTCCATCCCCACCCCACCATCTGCACCCATCCAAGAATTAAACCCCCAAATCAATAAAGAAAAGTTCACACGAGAACAAGAAGAGGAGGAGGAGGAGGAGGCGAGGTCGCCGCACCGCCGCCGTGGCCGAGCTGGGCCGCGTAGAACCGCTTTGCGGCGGCGAGGCGCGAGATCCAGTGTTCCGAGTCCATGGACACTTCTGATCGGATTAGAGGCGGCTGCTTCTTGTGACCTCTTCTACTGGTCTCCCAGGACACACGAACTGTTGTTCAGCTCGTGCGTGCGACGAAATGGTTTTCAATTGGGAGTTTTTGCTTGCGAATTTTCTTGTCTGTTTCGCGGGTTCTTTAATTTCTTTTCTTTCTGTTTTTTTCTTAAGGGTTTGGTCCCTCTATTTTTCGCAAAATACATTTAGATCTTTATTTCAAAAGGACAAAATTGTTCCCTCTATATTTCGAACAGGCATAAAATAACCTTTTTGAATTTAAACCAGACCTAAGATGATGATATAACGTTGACTGGATGACACAGATGATCAATAGATGTGATTCCACATGTCACGTAATCCCAAATAGTTAGCCTCATTTGTCAATGGCCTAATTAAATTGATTTTGTTAGCCTCGTGCCTCAAGCCTTATTCACTTGCAAATATTAAGTCTCCGAATCTGATACAGAAACCCATAACAAACTCAATCCAAATGCATAAAGAGTCTAATATTAAGTCTTTGAATCTGATATAGAAACCCATAATAGACTTAATTCGAATTGCATTGTTCCAACCGTTAAGTGTGTGATCATATATTTTCATGTATATTTAGTCACGACCTGAGAATACTTACCTGAATTGTAAGTCGGTAGTGGCCTCTAGCAGGACATAATGGCTATCCAAATACACACAAAAATCATAATCAGCAAACCTATATAATGTCTTCATGTTGATCCTCTTGCCATACGATACCAAATTAAACCCAAAGTAGGAAATGTGTCACCCTTGCATAGTTCGATCCTTTCTCGATCTCATAGTGAATTGATCTTCTCGTAGTTGACACTCAACCACAAACGGCATGGTTATGCACTTTTCAATTCATCTATATTAAGAGGACCAGAAATATCTCTCTCACTATATGAGAGATGTAAATTCCATCTTAACCATTCACATTCCTTCGCATGGTTAATAGCATACCCGAATATTACCTTTATACCACTTAATTAAAAATAGCGTTTGGTAGTATCAAAGTATACTACTACACATGTAGAAAACTATGATAGTCTCAGGTCTAACGATTAATCACAAACATTATTTGAGACCAACTAGTGACACTTAAATAACAAATCCAAACAGTGTCTCAAAATGGGTCTATTTAACATTATATTCTTCAATATATGTCCACATTATTGATTTGACATCTTATATCCATGATCCGTGAAATATAACCATCAATCAATATATGCACTGATCCATTAATCAATAATGTTCTATTTAAAGATAATGGACCAGGGACTTTATTAGAATAATATCATCAAATAAATTTATAGTCTCACAAACAAATCACACACTTGTTGGTTGAACCAAGATGACAATTTATTCAAAAATAACATATTATTCAAATATTCATAAATATAACAAAGATAAACATTTCTGTGATTTTCTCTAAGACATATTACAGTACCGTTCTCTTTGTTGATCTCAATATGGAAACCATTTGCTTGCATGTTTCTAAGACTCAAGAGGGTATATTTTGATTTAGGATATAATAAAATATTATTTATGGTAAAATCTATACCCGTAGGAAGAATCAAAGAAACTCTCCCAAAGCCCATGATTGACACTACATCATTTGAAATTGTCATTACACTCTCTTTTTTCTTATTAGAGTTTGGAAGTATTTTGTATTTTCAGAATAGTATGTGTGGTACAACAATCTAATATACATAACTCCCTCTTATCCATCATAGGTTGTACTAACAAGATATTTTAAAAGAATAACATGGTATAAATAAAAAAAATGATTGAACATAAAGCATTGACTTGAAATGATTGAACGTAATTGTTCAAAAGGAACACATAATTATAAATTTTGATAGAAACACAAAATCAAATAATAGGGAGGCTGACATAGTAACATAGAAATAATTAGGAAAATAAATATCTCTAAATGAGATCATGATCATCAAAATTATCGTTGAGTTTTAATCCCAATATGCCATCATGTTTATCATCATGGGAGGTCATGTTTTCTTTCGGCAAACTAGCGTGATGTGTTTCCCGCCTGATCTCTCGGCCCTACTTATTTTTCATCATTCACTGATAGGCCTCAAACAAGTACTTTGGTGTGCAGAAAGTGCGTGATCAATGATACTTGCACCCGCATCTGTAGTAAATCAGCTTTTGGTCTTTGTTCTTGTCGCTTGATCCATTGGCCTAGGATTTGTTTTTGTCATTGTGCTTGCTTTGGTCCTTCTTTCTATTATTGTTTCGATGCACTCTCCCTCTGACATATCCATCCCGTCTCCAGCCTCTATCATGCCTACACAGATTGCTGCTCTCTAAGTAGTGTCATGTGCTTCAAGAATATGATGCTAGAGTGCAAGACTATTGGCATGGAAGGTAGATAAAGTATTCTATATCAATTTATTCTCTATAATTTCCTACTTACAGAGTTTTAGTTGGGACACTATGTGATTAGTGTTGAATTATATTCTCTTACGAACTTAAAGTTTTGGAAACATAAATTCTACCAGTCATACTAAGTTTGGAGATGGACTAGTGCTTTCTATGGGTCAAAACAACCCTTGAAAGATTCCCACAGTGCCAGGGGATCATTCTTAATGAGTTATTCATTTTTGAGATCCTTGTTTCGGTGATATGCGAGAAAGAACAGCACCTTCTGGGGGTTAGTGCACTGATTTTCCTGAACTATAGTCTCAATGAGATAATTTGACACTAGGTGGATTTCAACATCCAAAGTCCATGTCAGATAATTGTTCCCACGAGGGCAAACTCGACAAATTCTTTTTTTGCAATATAAAACATACTTTCTACAATATTTAAAATAATGCAAAACTAATAAATTTACTGCAGGTAAATTATTGAGCTATGAAATAAGCGTGAAAACATCATAAACATATGGCTAAATAGAAATTAAAATTATTCTAGACAGAAGATAATTTTCTATAATTTTCTAGCATTTTTTTGCAATTTTCTTGAATTTTTCTAATTTTTCATGAATTTTTTTGAATAAACAAAAAAGAAACAATTAGGAATTGTGAATTTCCTAATTTTAGGGCATACAAAAATATAAATAGTGAATTTCCTTAATCAATTAGGAATTGTTCTATGATTTTTTGCAATTTTAGGTGCTTAGAAAGCAATATAATAAGGCACAACAATAGTAGAAAAGTAAATAACTAAAAAAAATTAAATGCCAGAGGGCCTAAAAGCATGAAAATAACATTTCCATGGGCTAAATACAAAATTCCATAAGATGGAAGCACATTTTTATAATTTTTGAAAATGTCAGGGGCTAATTTGCAAAATTTCAAAAAAAATTGGAAGGTTTATACCAAAAATTTTCAAAAACCCAGGAAATTTTTTTTTTGTAAAATTGCGGACCTCTTTTTTTCATTAACTTTCTTTTCTTTTTTTAGCCATGACAGGCCATGTGGGACTCGACCCAAAATGAAAAAAGGCCGAAAACCAAAGTTGAGGGCCGGAATGAGGGCACATTGCCACCACCGGAATCAAGAGGTACGATGAGGTAACAAGTGGGAGCGTTGTGGCACCACGGCAGGTTGGCCAACTGGCATCCACGGCGGATCGCATGGCACCAAGGACGAGGCGGGCTCGATTATTTTGGGTCGACGAGCGATCCGATGTGGTAGGCGGCCACTTCAGGCGGCGCCCGAAAGAGTTGCTTCGGGCAGTGTAGGCGCGAGGAGGCAGCTGCGGGGCGTCGGGAGCGGGAAGGCGGGGCGTACCGGCCGGCATTTTGGCTTCAGGCCGAAGCTGGTGGGGGCAGGTCGTGTTGGCACACAGTTTCGGGTCGACAGCAAGGTTGAGCGGGCAGCCGCTTCAACGACGCACAGGCGGACAGCGAAAGACGACGACGACCGGCGATAGGCCGGTGACCCAATCCGAATAAAATTCCCCTTTCTTTTTTTCATATAAAAAAATTGATTTGCCGATTGATTTACAATAAAAAGGTAAAGACCAACCACATACTAAAGAGTTTTTTTACTGTTAACCCATATTTAAAAATTAATTACGAAATTAACCCACAGTTGTAATAATTTACACAAATGGCCTGCCACGTCAGCTTGTCGAGCTCCTAGAGCTCGACAAGCTACTAGTCGCACGGGGAACTCCTTGTCATGGTCGAGGGACACGACAAGAGGCTTGTCGTGTCCCTCGACCACGACAACGCCTCACCTTACTTGTCGAGCCTCTGGACCACGACAGCTCCTTGTCGTGCGCCTCGACCACGAGCAGGTTCCTTTTCTTGTCGTGCCGTGAAGACGCGAGAACTGGAAAAAGATTTTAATGCTGGAGCGGGATTCGAACCCGAGCCACGTATTTGCAACCCGAGAACTCCCACCAGCTGGGCTAAGAAACGGATTTGAGATAAGTGCAGTATACATTTTAATATTGTGGACCTTGTCGAGTTTCCAGAACTCGACAAGCTGTCCTGCTGGTCCCCTGCTGTATTTATTTGGTCCCCTACTCACTCATACTCACACAGTTACTCCTTTGAAGCAGCAGCAGCAGCATACACATACACACACTTCGTTTAATTTTTCCACTCTAGATCTAGCAAAATCCGTCCGATAAATTTATTTTGTGTAGAAGAGAAAGTTGTAGAGAATTGCGAGTTCTTCGAAAAGAGGTAATTTTTTTCGAAATGCATTTAAGATTCTGTTAATTATGTTGCTAATGACGTGATTAGGGTTTATATTTATGTTTATGTGTATACAAGAGTAGGTATTATGTTTTTAAGAATATATTTAGGAAATATGTGCATCTGTATGTATGTTTGTAAAATAGATTTTTTTAAATGTATGTGTGTATGTTTGAAAATGTATGTGTATATGTTTGAAAATAGGGGTTTATAAATGAATGTGTGTGTGTTTGAAAAATAGATTTTTGAAATATATGTGTGTATGTTTGGAAAAATAGGGTTTTTAAATGTATGTTTGTATGTTTAGAAAATAGATTTTTGAAATGTATGTGTGTATGTTTAGAAATATATGTGTGTATGTTTGGAAAAATAGGGTTTTTAAATATATGTTTGTATGTTTGGAAAATAGGTTTTTGAAATGTATGTGTGTATGTTTACAAATATATGTGTGTGTATGTTTGGAAAATATGTTTTTGAAATGTATGTGTGTATGTTTAGAAATATATGTGTGTATGTTTGGAAAATATGGTTTTTAAATATATGTTTGTGTATGTTTGGAAAAATAGGGTTTTTAAATATATGTGTGTATGTTTGGAAAATAGCTTTTTGAAATGTATGTGTGTATGTTTAGAAATATATGTGTGTATGTTTGGAAAAATAGGGTTTTTAAATATATGTTTGTATGTTTAGAAATATATGTGTGTATGTTTGGAAAAATAGGGTTTTTAAATATATGTGTGTATGTTTAGAAATATATGTGTGTATGTTTGGAAAAATAGGGTTTTTAAATATATGTGTGTATGTTTGGAAAAATAGGGTTTTTAAATATATGTGTGTATGTTTGGAAAATAGGTTTTTGAAATGTATGTGTGTATGTTTACAAATATATGTGTGTGTATGTTTGGAAAATATGTTTTTGAAATGTATGTGTGTATGTTTAAAAATATATGTGTGTATGTTTGGAAAAATAGGGTTTTATTAATGTATGTGTGTATGTTTGAAAAATAGAGTTTTTAAATGTATGTGTATTTCGTTTTAGAAACTATGTGCACACAATAGAAAATATAAAATTAAGTTATTTTTAATTGTGCACATGCATACTGTATGTCTAAAAATTAGGTTTTGGACATATATGTGTATGTATTTCGAAATTATGAAACTAGGCTATTTTCAATTACATGCATGCATGCTCTATGTTTAGAAATTATGTTTTTTAAATGTATATGTGTATAGTTTTAGAAACTATGTGCATGTGTGTATGTTTGTAGAAAATAAAAAATTAGGTTATTTTTAATTGTGCACATGCATACTCTATGTTTAAGAATTAGGTTTTGTAAAATATATATGTGTATGTATTTAGAAATTATGAAACTAGGTTATTTTCAATTACATGCATGTATGCATGCTCTATGTTTATAAATTATGTTTTTCAAATGTATATGTGTATGTATGGTTTTAGGAACTATGTGCATGTGTGTAATGGTGTCATGTTATTTACGCTTGAGATGAATGTGTGTAGGGAATGGAGAGTCCGAAAGTTTTTTCCATATTTTATGGTGACGGCATAATTCGCGGGGGGCAAAGCGGGGTTGATATGAGCCGTTGCCAGTATGTGACGGGCGAGCTGAGTGTACATAACACCTCATTTCTAGACCTGAATTTGTGGATCCTGAATATGTTCGGGAAGCGGCCTCGGGATGAAATGGCTCTAATCGAAGGGCTCATCGTTCGTGAGGTAGATAATGAGCCATACTGGATGCTGCGCGAAATTAAAGGGAGCAAATCTTGGAGTTCTTTTATTCGAAGAGTGGAAGACCCCCATGGTAGACTGCTCGGCCAGTTCGCGATGTATGTGCAGTTCTGCAACGTGCGAGCAGCCGAGTGTGAGGTGGAGGGTGAGCCAAGCGTCTTGCCCGGTCCTGCGAGATTCAGGGCTAGCGAGTGGTCGGATGTATTCTGCCATACTCGCGTAGATGTGTGCGAGGTACTGGATTGCCTTCCATCAGTGTCCGACGAATATGATTCGACGGACTCGGAGGCATCCGATGGCTCTGATGACGATACTCCTGGTCCCCCGCAGGAGTGGCTAGATCACTCAGCATACAGTCAAGCTGTGTTGCCAACGGATCAGGGTTCAAGGTGGTCTTTCGAGCACGGTGGCTTACAAGTAGAGCAGGAGTTTCAAAGTAAGGAAGATCTGAAGAATGCTGTGGCGAGCTGGTCCCTCGCAATTAACCGGCAATATAAGATCGTCAAGTCAAACCCCAACCTTTTTGTCACAGCCTGTGTAACAGCAGGCTGCCCATGGAAGATTCGTGTGATGCGGCCGAAGGACGACATCGGTTTTGTGGTGACAAGGGTTACCGCACACACATGCCTGCTCACGGAGGCGCTTGACAAACACAGGAACCTGACGTCGGCGTACGTCGGTAATATCATCCAGCCGGCTGTGCGAGAGAATATTTCGATAATGCCGAGAGAAATAATGAAGCAAGTTGCCGATAGGTGTGGGTACACTATAAGGTATGCAAAGGCCTGGAGAGCAAAACAGAAGGCAATTGAGGGCATGTTCGGCACATTCGACCACGCCTACAACAATGTGATGCGGTTGCTGCGCAACATCGCTCAGACCAATCCAGGCACATTTTTTAGATTTCTTCGATCAGCCAGCTACACGTCGAGATGGTAGCCCCATACAGAACACTCGGGTATTCCGTCGATTATTCTGGTCATACCGCCAGTGCGTCGAGGCATTTGCTTATTGTCGTCCAGTCATATGCGTGGATGGTACGTTCCTGACTGGAAAGTACAAGGGCTGTCTCCTCATTGCTGTTGCTGCGGATGCTAACGACCAACTGCTTCCATTGGCGTGCGCCATCGTCGAGTCTGAAAACTCAGAAAGTTGGTTGTGGTTTTTGGTCAACGTGAAGCGGGCGGTTGTTGGTGATCGAGAGAAGGTGTGCATCATATCGGACTGCCACCGAGGGCTGCTCTATGCCATTGAGGTAATGCGCGGGGCCCCAGATGCTCCGTACAAATGGGAGGATGTGCGCAGCCGTTGGTGCATGCGGCACATTGCAGCAAACCTTTTCACACACTTCCGCAGTAAACAGATAATGGATCTGTTCAAGCGGCTGTGCATGCAAAATCAACCGAGTAAGTTTCAGGCTGTGTTCGACAAATTGGAGGCGCTGACAGTGAAGTACTCCACGAGGAGGGCCGGCAATGCTGCTGATGATGCAAACGTCAGCAAATTCTCCCAATGGATTCAGGATAAGGACATCGAGAAATGGTCCTTGCTGCATGACGAAGACGGCGCAAGGTTTGGAATAATGACGACGAATCTTTCAGAGGTGTGCAATTATGTGTTGAAGGGAGTCCGGTGTTTGCCGGTGACTGCTGTAGTGGAGATGACATGGTACCGCACAGCCGAGTACTTCAACAACAGAAGTGTAGCCGCCAAAACGCTAGTCGACGATCCCATGAGAACCTTGCCAGATGTTGTGCAGTCCTACTTGGCTGCTCGCATAGACAAGGCGCAGCGGCACGAGGTGACAGTTATAAACAGACTGCACCGAATCATTCAAGTCCGCCTTCGGCAGAAGAACGTGAGCGGCCAACTGAGGCCTGGACGGGTGCACGAGGTCATTCTTGGGGATGTCGCTAAGTGCTCATGTAACAAACCGAAGCTACTGCACAAGCCCTGCTCTCATGTCCTTGCTTCATGTGCGGCGCTCGCTGTGAGCCCTGCGCCTTACCTTTCGGAGTACTTCAGCCTTGACAACCTTTCAAACACGTGGAGTGGCGTGTGGAGTGTTTTTATGACGCTCGGTGACTACATAGTTATCCCTGCTGGCGAGACTACCTGGATCCCAGATGTAAATCTAAAGCGAACGGGTCCAGGGCGACAGAAGACACGCCGAATACACAACGACATGGACGAGTCACAGGGGGGTAGCTCACGAGCTAGGAAATGCTCGATCTGTAGGCAGCCCGGACATAGCAGGAAGGATTGTTTGAATGCACCCGGACCATCGACATAGCCTTGTAATAAACTTTGTAATACGCTTGTCATTTGCATTGGATTGTTGTAATATGTATGAAACCTTGTAATATGATTCATGTTATGTTACTTTCATGTCGTGTGCTATCCATGGGTATGATACTTTCAATAACGGTTCCCGATGTATGTTATGTTACTTTCAATAATGGTTCATGTTTTATGTTTTGACAGGCATGGCTGACGGGGATAGAGATCTTCCAGAGCTACTGAGCAGTACATGTGATCGTGGACATCGTGGCCGCATCTTGTCCGAGGGCGGGGACTTGGAGCCGCTGGTAGTCCGTGCTCCCTTGGAGTACTGGCCTATGCATGAGGGCTATATCCCCATCCTGCGGGATGCAGGTTTATTGCCGTTCGCCCGTATGCTACAGATAGGTCAGCATCTCACACTGGACAGGTCGTTGATCACCGCATTGGTAGATCGATGGCGTCCGGATACCCACACTTTCCACTTCCGCTGGGGGGAGATGACAGTCACGCTGGAGGATGTGAGCATGCTGCTTGGTTTACCTGGAAGTGGACATCCCATCGTCCCCCGGCCAGCACGCCTAGATTGGCGCGCACAGATGCACCTCCGATTCAACATCGCTAACCACGCTGACGAGATCCCGGCATCCAGGAGTGGTGTCCCCCACCGATTTCTGGCGCGCTACCGTGAGTGCCCCGATGATGCCCTCGCCGATGTAGTTTGGCAGCATCTCTTCGCCTACTTGCTGGTGAAGCTGCAGTATATTTTGTTCCCTTCCATGCACGGTGACACTGTGTACACGTGGTTCATTCCTCTGGTCGAGAGTATCGTCGATGCCGACGCAGGGGCCATGCCGCGTTACAACTGGGCGATGGCAGTGTTGTGCGCGACGTACAGGGGGCTTTGCGAGGCATGTTGCAGGACCGCAGCTGGATCGTTGCTTTCCGCATGCCCTGTACTACTGCAGCTGTGGTCATGGGAGCACTTTCCCGTTGGTCGGCCGCGTTTACAGCGGCCCATCCATCCGTACGGTGCGCCAGGGGACTATGAGGATTGGGTGGATCGGCTGACCATGGGAGCCCGTTGGCTGGGAGGTCGGCCGAGGTGGTCATCGTCACAGATTCACCGCTGTTACTTGGCGTACCTGGGAGAGTTTGATCTCCTATCGGACGCGCACGTCATATGGCGACCATGGACACCGGAGCACATCTCCCAGGTTGCACAGCGTGGCATTTCCTCGCATTGCACCGCGGGCCAGGACTGCTGGCTTACACGCCGGCACATGGTGTTCTCACATGTGGTGAAGCCGTATTTTCCGAAGAGGGTGATGCGCCAATTCGGGCTACATCAGCAGATACCGCCCCCAGAAAGAAATCGACAACGCCATCTCCCGCGGGAGATTCACGTGTATGCCTCGAACATTTTCTATATCTCATGTACACACTCATATTTGTTTATTTCTTTGCTTTATGTGCATCGCGTCACCTTTTGCAGGCAAACACGTAGAGGAAAACACATCGACAACTGGCAAATCAAGAATTCCAAATGGGTTGACGAGTGGGAGGACCACGCGGCGACGGATGTTGTTGTGGAGGAGCGGCCGTATGACCCTGGGACGTCCCAGGCCTATCTTCAGTGGTACGTGCCGCGCACCCGCACGCGACTCACTCGTGCGGCCCCCCCTCGCCGACAGAACTATCACATCAAGACAGTCTTCGACTTGGCCTTGATGTTCATTTCCCAGGCCGGATACATCGCTCGGTACGTTCGTCTTCGCTGGATGCTTATATTGGTCTCTTATTTTATCTATTTTTCCATAGTTCCCATATGAGTTTCGCATGTGCAGGGTGACTTAGCGTTGGCCATCGACAGGCAGGCGGCAAACCTGTCGTCTCGCTTGGAAGGAGGACCACGCTTCAAGGCGATGGCGCGTGCTGCCCTACATTCCATCCGTGTAGCAGCACAACGAATCTTCTTCTTCGACGTTACTTGTGGCCGAAAGGCAGATGCATCGGTTCCGCACCGGAGAGGGGCCCGGCCGCCTAGCCCGATGTCAGCCCGGCCTAGCCTGGGTGGTGCTCGACAGAGCACTTCGTCAGCACGGCGCAGTCATCGTGACACATCGTCAACCTGGGGAGGTGACATACCAAGGACGTCCGCCGGCCCGTCTCGGCTTCATCGTTCCTCGTCAATGCACAGTGCTCGACGCAGAGATCTGCATATTGGGGGCCCGTCGAGACATCGTACTCCCGGTTCAGATGACTCTGATGATGAGGATGGCATCCGTCGTCAAGACAGGGACGATGCGAGTAGGGCGTTGGCAGAGCGGCTTGTGGCTGACGAAGATTGGGGCCAGGCTCATATTGAGCAGGCTGTCCAGGGACAGAGACACTCAGTTCCTGGAGGGTCTACTTGGGAGAGTTGGGGGACCCCGCCCACGACCACATGGATGTGGATGACAATGGTGAGTACTACGCTCCGCAGGGGGCCGACACCAGTTGGGTGGCACCACAGCGGGACAACCAGGACTGGGTCTCTAGCATGTTACGGTTGCACGACCCTCGTGCACATCAGTACTACCAACCGGATCAGTTGGCGCCTAGCGAGCTCGAAGATCACCCTCCACCGACACAGCCATCTCAGGGTCATGCAGGTACTGAGCGGCATGGTCCTTCTACCGCGGCTGGGCGGCGATCACATGTACCACCTGATCCGTACTCACCATCGCCTTTTCAGAGAGATAGACATGGGCATGGGCATAAGAGGGGTCGTCCGAACCCATAGTGAACATGTACTAACACTTTTATTTTCCAGTGTGTTACATTCAAAATGAATCATGCAGTTCACTAGATCTCTTATATATTTTTATTATATGATACATACTTACTTATATTTCTATAGATATATATACATATACATATACATATATATATGTGCGTGTGTATATATATATATCTATACAGTATGTATGTATTTATGTATGTACAGTATGATGGGAAAAACTCCTAGCCCAGCTGGTGGGAACTCTCTTCTACCTCGTTGTCCACCTGGGTTCGAATCCCCACTGATCTTGATTTGGGTTCACAGGATAAATTTTGATATTTTAGGGTTTGAGATAGATTAGAGTTGAACTGATCTTGTTACTGCCAAACATAAAAGTCTTTAGAAGCCAGATTCAATTCCATCTCTAAATCTCAGATCTATCAATCCTATTCTGTTTTCGAAAACAGGATTCTAATTACCCTAAATACTCAGAACTCAGATTTAGTTAAATCTTGAGCTAATCCAGATCAGATTATTCTTGGATTATGATCATGGGTATGTCAATACCTTAATCCAGAAAGTTGGCAGCCAAATCATATCATCTAAGCCATTTTCACATATCAGTCCAAATTATATCGTAATTTAGTCCTTTATCTGATATCTAGAAACCCAAAAAGGCTAAAATCTTCAGATTAACTCCAAATTCAAAATTTCTTCAGCAAATCTTTTTCAAATGCTATTTGATACAATTTTCTCTTCTGTGCAGATTACAAAATCACATTTTAAATGCCATAGTTCAAAATCGACAAAACTCAGATCTTATTTTACCCTAAAGTACCCTATTTTCAGTTTATATCGAAAATCATCAAATCAAGCCATATTTTATCAAATCTCTTGTTAGATGAGTATAACGTATCAGTTTATACTTATTTGTGAAATCAGATTACAAATCAGTCCAAAATTTATGATTAAATTCTTACTGTACACGGGTCTCTTGTCGAGTTCTGGATCCACGACATATGAGGGAGGGATATTAATTAGGCTAACGCTTCTAGTGCAGCTAAGAGTGCTAGACCAACTGGCTCGCGCGCTCGCTCCCGTGTCCTCGGCCCGGGTTCGAATCCCCGTTCCCGCAATTAATTCTTTTCTCTTGTCGAATTCTCCAGATGCGACAAAGTGCTCGAGAGGTTGTCGTGGTCGAGGTACACGACAAGGCCCTAGTCGTGCCTTCCGACCACGACTAGTACGTGCCCGTGCGACTAGTAGCTTGTTGAGCTCTGGAAGCTCGACAAGCTGACGTGGCAGACCATTTGTGTAAATTATTACAACTGTGGATTAGTTTCGTAATTAATTTTTAAATGTGGGTTAATAGTAAAAAAAACTCCATACTAAATCCAAGCACCTTTGTGCCAATATTGTCTTTGTACACAATCAATAGTAATGAGAGAGAGAGACAAATATGATAAGTGAATAGAATTGTATTTTTTTTATTGATTAGTTCTTTATGTTACATGTCTATATAAAGATATATAGTTAAGATTATTCTATAGACATATTTAATAATATTCTTAAAATATTCGACTCATAACAATTATCATGTTATAACACAGACTATTATTAAAATTTACTCTGAAAAAACATGGACACGCTGGAAGACTTGTGTGGGTCGATGGAGCTGTGGATTTGGTGGGGTTTGGTCGATGAGTGGTTGGGATTTTTTGGTGGATCAGACGGCCGGCTGGAGATGGCATGGGGCCGGTCGCACGGGACCCAAAACGCACCAGAAATCGCTCAAAGGTACGTGAATTTTTGTCGGCTGTCGCGGTCCTCTAAACTCAATGCGTGCTTTCTAGAAACCGTTAAACGGATCACAAAAAACCATGGTTTTCATTTGAAATGTTCTTAAACCGAAATATCTAACTGCATATAACTTTGTGTTGAACCTTTTTCGAACGAGTTTTTTTTTTTTTTTTTTTTTTTTTTGTGTTTTTCTGAACACGGCCTTCTCAACTACTCAAAAGTCAGAAGAACATATGAGCAAAGAAATTAATGTACCAAAAACAACTCTGGTCTTTTTAATTATTCCGTTGAAATGGAGAGACAGAGATAACAACATGTAAGAAATTGAGGATCCATCCACCTCGTGAAGATATATTAATTTGTTTGTATTTGGAATACTAATATTCCATTGAATGTTTCGAGGCATGCGAAATGCATTTGCAAATACAACAATAGTATATAGAAGCAAAATTTTCTCATATATTAGAGTTAGTTAGTTGAGAACTGTCAAATTATAATATCAAATGAGGAGAATCTTCATAAAATTTTTAGTGACTGATATATGAATATTTACCACACTATTAATTTGAAAGTGCAAATTGTAATAATGATTTAGAGGTAGCAACGACAAGGGCAAATAGGAGGTGGGAATCATGCTCTTCCCTTCTTACTAATAGAGGATTTTTTTAATATGTCATTGTTTAAAGTGTAATTTTGTCTCTATTTTTTCTGTATTTATTTGAGCCATCCTATTTTAAATAAGTTAAACAGGTCTCTTTAGGGATGGCAGTAGGACGAGTAATACCCGTAGGGGTGGGGACTGGAGAAATCCAATACTCGCGGGTAATTTTGAAGTGGGTAAGTGAAATTAATACCCGAATCTTAAAACCCGCAGGGCTTAAAAACTACAAACCCGCACACTGACTACCTGTCTACCCGTTGCCCACAACTCAACAACCCGCACAAACCCTATATCTATTCTCCTTCTCCACCAGTCCACCCTCGCCGCCCTCATCATCATCACCTCGTGGCCTTGCTACCCTCGTCGTCGCCGCCCTCATTGTCATTGCCCTCGCCGCCCTCGCCAGCGGCCTGCGGGTATCGGGGCCCCCGGCGGGGGCAGGGGCGGGGTGCGAACTATACCCAGCTTTAAACCCGCCGCGTTGCCATCCCTAAATTTCTTTATGTTCGATGAATTTTTGTAATAAAAATTCATTAGTAAAAATCCCATATGGTCAAAAGGGCTAAAATAAAAATATATGTATATTTGGGCTATAAAAAAATGATGATAAAAATCAGGACAAAAACACCATTGGTCAAAAAAGTCAAAATTGGACTGGTCAAACCTGGTCAACAAACTGGCTAAAATTAGACTGGTCAAACCTGATCAATAGCCTAGTCAAACATGGTCAAACGTGGTCAAACCAACATGCAGCCCAAGTTCGAACAGAACTTATCTCTAATCTTTTATTTATTTAAATAACAAAAGTCTATCTCCTATTCAAATTCAAAAAAGGGGATAATCTCTATCTTTATCCTTTTATTTATTTAAATAACAAAATATATCTCATATTCGAATTCAAATCCCCTAAAGAATGGTTGCAACCAACCTGGAGCCTCTATAAATAGAGAGGGGGTGCTAGACTTTTGGAGACACGCAGGTGCAAGGAAGGCGCACAGGAGACATGCATACTTGCAAAGGTGCCAGAGACGGATAGGTAGACGAACAGGTGAACAAAATGGCGAACAGGATAAGAATACCAGCGCAGGAAAACTTTGAAAGTTGCCATGGGTGTGTCTTGTTCATATGCTCCAAGCTTCAAGCCCATCAGAGATTTCTTAGGTCGAATTTGACCAAAAGAGAGGCTCTGTCCAGAAACCGTTTCAGCTTGTCTGAATGAGAGAAGATCAATGATAACTTCTCATCCAAAAGTCCGATCGACCCCAAATTTTTATGGTGAACAAGGGAGTACAGGTACAACATGTCCTTTAACTTTCAAGCCAATCAAAAATCTCTAAAATCAAAATTCGACAAGAAGAGGGGCTCTGTCCAGTGTCATTTTAGCTTGTTCCATGGGAGTAGATCAATGATAATCTCTGATCCAGAAGTCCGATCGACTCCAAATTTTTATGGTGAATAGGGAAGTACAGGTAAAGCATGTCCTCCAAGTTTCAAGCCAATCAGAGATTTCTAAGATCGTCGATCAGAAGAGATGCTCTGTCCAGAAGACGTTTCAACTTGTCCCACGGGAGAAGATCGGTGATACCTTCTCATCCAAAAGTTCGATGGACCCCAAATTTCTATCGTGAATAGGGGAGTACAGGTACAACATGTCCACCAATTCTGAGCCAATCAGAGATCTCTAAGGTCGAATTTGACCAGAATGGATGCTCTGTCCAGAAGTAGTTTCAGCTTGTCCCATGGAAGAAGATCAGTGATTACTTCACATCTAGAAGTCCGATCGACCCCACATGTTTATGGTGAACAGGGGAGTACAGGTACAACATGTACACCAAGTTTCAAGCCAATCAGAGATCTCTAAGGTCTAATTTGACCAGAAGAGATGCTCTGTCCAGAAGACGTTTCACTTTGTCCCACAGGAGAAGATCGATGATAACTTCTCATCCAGAAGTCCGATCGATCTCAAATTTTCATGGAGAACGGTAGACTCATGGTGAAGCAAATCCTCCAATTCTCACCTCAATCCAAAGTTAAGAAGACCTCCAGAAGACCAATGCAAACAAGTTTTGTCTCGCTGAATTTCAGCTTGATGTATGAACATTGCATTGAAGATAGTTTCAATCTGAAGGTCAGATTGATCTCAAATTTTGATGACCAATCGAAGATATGTACAGTAACTATTCCTCCCAAGTTTCAAGCAGATCAAATGATCGAAAGGTTCCCATCCAGTTTGTTGAAAAGAAACTAGTGTGGTTCAATCATGTCAGAAGTTGTCAAAACAATCAAAGTCATTGATGAATGTTTCGATGTCTTGTGTATCATGTAATATGTATTTCCTGGAGCTAAGGAAGTCAAGATGCTATCACAAGTCATTTCATCCACTTTTCAATGTCATTGGGTACTGATGAGGCGAAGACGATATGTTTTTTGTCCGTGGCTGATGAAGCCGAACATCATTCATGCCGGGTATTGATGAGGAGAAGGCATCCACTTGTTCGCGACCAACAAGGCCAAACAACCCCCCTGGCCGGGCATCGACGAGGTGAAGACCAAATTTTGTGATATTATAATAGACTGATGAGGCTATGGATTTACATATTTGCATATATAGGCATACGCATTGCATTCATTTATCAAGGGCAAAGTTATTTTTGTTGGATCTAGGTAGATCTTAGTATCTAGGTTTTGATGATTAATGACGTTTTGGATAAATCCATGATGATTAAAGTTAATCTGAAGATATCAGATTTGATGATTAAATGAAAATTTAGATAAATCCTGATTTAGCACAAGTATATTGAATTGATTATCGGTAAACCCTGAATTAGATGTTTTCCTCGATTGCGGGTTTGATATTGATGCATATGTAGAGGATGAGATCGGTGGTTGTATCAAGCTTGTGCTAATTGATTGATCAAGATGTTATATGTTAAATCTTGAGGTTGATGACTCCAGTTGTGGATTTAATATCGATGCACATGTTGAGGGAGAGCTCAGGATGATTAGTTATCCATGTTTGTGCAAAAGGTTGATGACTCCGTGTTCTGGATTTGATATCTCTATATATGATTGAGAGAGAGCTCATGATATTAGTCATCCATATTGATTGATATCATAACTTGAGTAGTATGGATCGTGTGCGCATTTCTTGTATTATATGTTGATTTATATGATTGTGAGATTCATCCATTACTCATTTGTTGTTCATTGAAATTGGTTTTGTCATTTCACCGAAGAAAGAAATTGTTGAGTGAACTCCTGTGTGGAGTGATTTATCTGGTGGTGATTAATGACGAACTGCAAATGAGACTAACGTTTGCGCATTGTGTGTATATGTTCTAGTCTCAGAATGGTTGCAGGATAAAAGCGAGCAAGGGTGTGAAGAGGATGAAGTCGATATGATACATCTCGAGCGAGGTCGAGCTTAGCAAGGTCGAGCTTTGCGAGGACAAGTATCAAGCGGTCGAGCTTCGCGAGGTCAAGCTTAGCGAGGTCGAGCCTTGCGGGGACAAGCATCGAGCGGTCGAACTTCACGAGGTCGAACTTCACCTAAGGTAAAATCCAAGATTAAGGATTGTTTTCTTAGGATTTTACCGGTCTCGGTGTTTGGAGACAGACCGGGTTGATAGGTTTGTTTTTACTGGTTTGACCGTACTATTAAGAGGGGTCGGAAACTAGTAGCTTGAAGCTATCTAGTGCGGAAGCTCAGATGCATTTATATCATCTTGCACTAGTGTCTTGCATTACTAGTGAGTCTAAGTGTAGTTCATGTGCATTAGATTAAATGTTTTGAAAACTGCACTTAGTCGTGATCTCCAGCTATTTAAATTGGTTTATTTGTCTAGAGTTGGTCGTGGTCGTATTTGCATATTCTGATCGTATCAGTGTTGAGATGTGGTCGTGGTCGTAACGCTTGTTTGGCAGCATTCTGTTCAGGGTTTGGGCGTGGTCGTAGGAGTTCGGACTGGTCATACTAGTCTTCGACTCGCTTGCGTATGCTCGACCAAACCCTATCGACCACATGTTTTCGATCGGATGTCAAGACCTGTGTGGTCGTGGTCGTTGCTAAGTGACACAAATCACATCCGCGAGAAAACGGCAAATCCGTATGTGCAAATACTCTAAAATTGCATTTGAGATGATTTTTGGATTGGACATTTTGACAGTAGGAAAGTTTCTGAGTTTTCTAGAAGTTTCTAGATATTTCTAGGTCTTTCTCATGTTGACAAAATTGTAGAGCTCTGAGTTATCTTTCTAACAAGTCAAAAATCACCTCAATCGGATCTCTGGATCAAAAGTTATGCTTGTTTTACTGTCAGTATACAGTGGCTGGACAAATGCATCGATCCGTCCGGAGCTATTTGTCCGAAGTGGCTGGACAGTCTCTGAAGTGACTGGACAATGTCCGGCCAGTACAAATTTTTTGAGCCAAAAAATGAAACAGACAAATGCATCCGTCCGGAGCTATTTGTCCGAAGTGGCCGGACAGTGTCTGAAGTGACCGGACAATGTCCGGCCTGTACAAGTTTTTTGAGCCAAGAGTTAACAGAGGCATATCCATTTGTCCGGACGTTTTGTCCGGACAAATAGTATCCGTCCGTCCGGCCTTCACAAATTTCGCCCAACGGTCACTGACACGTTTGCAACGGCTGAAATTTTTGTTCTGGCCGGACAGTGTCTGAAGTGACCGGACAATGTCCGGCCTGTACAACTTTTGGCCCGGTTTCTTGCAAACGGCTACTTTTTCGTTGAGGCTATAAATACTTCGTGTTTGGTTTCATTTTTGGGTGCTCAAAGACTTCATTCTTCAGCTGAAAACCTAGCCAATTGAGTTGCATATGTGTTATAGCATTTAGAGGCTAGAATTGAGCCCAAATCTTGAGTAAATTTGAGAGAAAGCTTGAGGGAGATTGTGTGAGTGTTTAGTGCACTTCATCTCCATTAGATTGCTAGTGCTAGAGTGTTGAGCATATCATTTGCATCATTGAGCTTCTAGCACGTGGTTGATTCAAGTGAAAGCGCATCCGGCTTGTTACTCTTGGCGATCGCCTTCGCCTAGACGGTGTCGGAGGACAGCCGAGATCTCTCCAATTGAAGTTTGTCGGAGAGGCCGGCAAAAGATTGTGAAAGGTGTGGTGCTCGCCTATCTAGTGTGGAGAAGGAGCAACCCTAGTGAGATATCCTTCGTGGATATAGAAGCGAGGCTCCGAGACCTCGGTAAAAATATTGTGTCAATTGCGTAATTCTTATTTGCTTTATATTCATCTTGACACAATTGCTTATATCACTATTGTTGCATGTATTGTTAAATATTTCATATGGTTGAATGCAACTAGTTGATTGAATTGTTTTAAACCTCATTGTATAATTTAGGTCTCTCAATTATTCTTTAAAATTGCTTAATTGAAAAGAAATTTTAAAAGCCTCCTAATCACCTCCCTCTAGTCGGCATCCTTGATCCTACAATTTTGAAGTTTGAAAACGATGACCATCAGCACGGCTTAATCAGAGATTTCTGCGGACTTATTTTGCAGATTTAATTAACCAGGAGCTTTTCAAAAGTCTTGAGGAATCATGAACCATGCAGTCTCCTGAAGTCAAGATGTATTTTTCTTGGCGCAATGAGAGCTTGTAAATCCCCAAAGGGACTTGTAATTTATAGTTTTTTTTAGAATTAATAAAGTGTATTGTCTCCTCTAAGATTGCACATTCTATGTTCTCTTATATGTATACTTATGTATACTAGCATGCCCGCATTACGACAAAAGAGCCAATTTTCTGGAAGAGAGATCTTCTCAGTGAAACACTTTATTACCAAAACTTGATCAATTTGATCCCTCCAATTAAATTTTGGGCAAAAAACGATATGTTCGTTGACGGCATGGGCTATGGAGCTGAATGAACAACATACTGAGCTTGCCTACCTCCCTCTCTCATTTCCCTCAGCTTGGTCTCTCCCTTCTTCTCTGTAGGATTGAGGATGCTAACTAGAGGGAGTGAATAGAATGTTTTAAAATTTTTTTAACTAAAAACAATTTTCTTAAGGAAAAAAACTAAGAGCAAATAAACTGAAACAATTTAATAATATTTTGCACTAAGAAAGAGTAAGAAAAACAAACACAGTGATTTATCCCGAGGTCTCGGAGACTCACCCGGTCTCCCCTACTCTTCGTTGAAGCACTCAAATGAATGAGTCTTGTTTCAATATCCACGAAGGATATTTTTTAGTAAGGTTGCTCGTTCTCCACTCCGAATAGGCGAGCACCGATGCCTTTCACAAAATATGCTGAGCCTCTCCGACAACCTTCGTTAATGGAGAGGTCAACAGCCACGCCTCCAAACCGTCTAGGTGAGGGCGTTCACCAAGAGTAACAAATTGCAGGATCTTCTCTTGACCCCTAACAATTACCGAGAAACTTCTAAGGATGTAAATGATGCAGATGAATACTCTCAGAAGATCTCTCTCAATCACAATAATTGATATTTGATCAAAAGATCAAGATTTTGGCACTTGAGCTCAAGTGTATATCAAAAATTATATCTCTTGGTTCTTTAAAAAATTGTTCAAAAAAATTTATAAACACTGATCAAAATCTGCCCAAAAGTGTTTATAAAACTGATAAAAAATGTGAACAAAAGCTTCTCAAAAATCTGCTCAAACACTACTCAAAAATCTGCTCAAAAGTGTTTGTAAAACTGATCAAAAATCTTGTTTGAAAAGTGTTTATAAAACTGATTAAAACAGTAGAGAAATCTGCACAAAAACTGTTTAAAAACTGCTTGAAAATGTGAACAGAAACTACTCAAAAACTGTTTATAAATTTGTTCGAAAATGTTTGTAAAAACTGATCAAAAATCTGTTCAAAAAGATTTGTAAAAACTAATCAAAAATGTGTTCAAAAACTGTTTAAAAAACTACTGAAAGTGTGAACAGAAATTGCTCAAAAATTTCTTCTAAAAAATTGCTCAAAACTTCTAAAAACTCTCAAAATATATAGAAAAGATGATGAAAGGTGTGTACAGAGACTGCTAAAAAATGTGTATGAGAATGTAGCTTGAGATGTGTGAAAATACTTCTCAAAACACCTGTATTGATAGTCCAACCTCTCAGCTAGCCGTTGTAATCGAAAAGGAAAGAAATCAGTACAGCTAACAGCTGGCTACAACCTCTAACGGCTCGTAAATAGCCATTGGAATGTCTGGTCGAATGAACAGTGTTACTGGACATATGAACAGTATCTGGTTAAATGAACAGTACTCAAAAGATCAGTTTCAGGCCCTCTTTGAAATCTATATATTTCTTAAGTTTTGACCAAGAATATGAATTAATATGAATACAACAAATGACTTAAAAGTTTCTCAGTTTTTGCCGGAACTAAAAGAGTTTTCGCAACTCCTCTTAATAGTACGGTTAAAAACTAAAAAAAATTTCTATAAAATCCGGCCAAACTTCAATCTCCGTGACCAGTACAATAAATAAGCACTTAAGTTAAGTCTTTGCTGCTTCCTTCTTAGCGACCTTGCACTTGCGATCTTAGCTCGCGACCTCAGACTGCGACTTCGGGCAACACTGCGACCTTGCACTTGCGACCTTGGCTCATGCCCTCAGGAGACCTTTGCTCACGATCTGTAGATTCGGGTGACACTGCGACCTTGCGCTTGTGACTCCCATTTGAATTTTTTTTTACCTAATCTTATTGATTATACTTAAAACAAATAGATTAGTCCAAAACATTTGTTGTCATTTATCATCAAAATAAAAATTATGGGCCTAGAAGTAACAATCTCCCCCTTATTTTTCTCTATCCTCTCTCTATCCATATGGTACTAATAATTCATGTCATTGTAGCACTAATTTAGTCCCACGTCGTACCCATCATCACCACATGTTATTCTGTCTTAAAACCATAATAGAGGAACCAAGAATTTTTTTTACGAACAACTTATTAAAAAAATAACAAAATTAATCTCTATTTCAAAAAATTTACAAAAATAATGTATTTTGAGAGAGAGATAAGACATATTGTACATCCAATGTGTGATAGGTTGGTTCATACCAACAGATAGTACAGTAAACTACGCTACTACACATGCAATATGCAACAGCAAATGGGAAAAGTTATTTCACACATACAGATAGAGCATACTTTACATCTAATGTGCGACAAGTCGATTCGGAACAACAGATAGTGTAGCAAGCTATGCTACTATACCTGCAATGTGTGACAATAAGTGGAAGAAGTCCTGTTGCACATGCAGATAGAATATACTATACATTCATTGTGCGACAGGTCAATTCTAAACAACAGATAGTGCGCAACAAGTAGGAGAAATCCTACCGCACATTGCATGTCAGCAGGTCCACTTGTTAACTATCGTGTGTGTTGCTTTCTGTTGCATAGATCTTCTCGTCTGTAGCATAGAAAAGTGGGCATATTGCACAATAAATAGGTTATTTTGCAAAATTTATTAATTAGAGATTAGTTTTGTTATTTTTTTTGAAAAAAATTATCAGTACTAAAATTCGAGAAACCCAAACTAATTTTGCAAATAGGAGGATTGATTTGATATGTTGTAGAGTAAGCGAAACGAAGGCTAAAAAATTAGAAAAAGGCAGCAGCACATAGACAAACAAATTAGAGAGAAGTGGGTGTGTATTTACATGCACGAATACACGTTACAGTGACGTGAAACGGGGGTTGCATTCTCATAATTTTGTAGACGAATGCATTGTGTCGGCATAAGTGATATGGTAATTTTAGCCCTTGTTTTGTTGCATTTACATGTGTCCTTCAGTCGGGACTAGCGTGGTGTAATGGCGGGTCAGGCCGTCCCACGCAATGATACAAATCCGATGAAGGGATTGGAGGGGATGGGGAGGCCGAGGGCAACGGGCGTCGCGACGGCCCATAGACCGGGTGGACGCGACACCAAGAGCCCAAAAATGTGCGGGGGATGGAGGCGCGTCTCTTCCGCATCTAATGCGATAGCAAGCCGTAGGGAGGCACAGTGGGAGCGTAGTTGTGTGCGTGCTGCTCTAGCAACATTTTAGGTACGATTGGTCCCTGTATCCATCTCAATCGGCTTCATTCATATAGTATTTTTGTAGAGTTGATGATTAGTTGGTTATTCTTCATGCTAGAGTCGTACTCTTGGAATGCAAATGGGATTTAGATTAAGAGAGAAGTTTGAGGCCCCACGTTTTGGTTTATTAGTGTGCAGGAAATACAAATTAAATAATTATAATAATATTTTTAAAACCTCATATATCATCTATACAACTAATCAAATAATATCATATCTTAATTTGTATTTACTCATACAATCAATCAAACAATATTTCATCTAATTTATATTTCTTCGTACATCTAACTAAACAATTTCTAGTGGCATTTATTTATCCTATCCCAAATTCCCAGCTATACAAACTCGTTCCACTGAATCAGGTTGAAGTATTAATCAATCAGTCCCTTACTAGCATATAGCAAACGTGTTGGCAAATTTTGTAGGCGTACGTATCTCCAGCCATGCACTTCACCGTCTTTGATCCGGCACGTTCGCCGGCCAGTGGACGTGTTTTCCCGTCACCAACTGGTTGAGTAGATGAATGATTTTTATAACGCATATTTTGTACCACCAGGTCAAGGTGTGCCAAAGCTCAAAACTAGTGTTTTTAGTGTTGATACTGTTAGATATATGTATTCTGTTTTGTTTGTTAGGATTAGTTTTCTAAAATATCTTTGTAATCTGTGTATATATTTTGTCCTACAATCTCTCAGATTCAATACACGAAATTCTTAACATGATATTAGAGCACTGTTGATACTCCTATGGAGCTTCACCTGCATCTTCGTCCCCACAGATGGTGCTCCTCTCGATGATCCTATTCGCTATTGCCATCTGGTTGGGAGTCCGATTTACCTCGGCATCACTCGTCCTGACATCACTCATGCAGTCCACATTCTCAGTCAATTTGTTTGTTCACCCACTCAGACTCACTATAGTCATCTTCTTCGAGTTCTTCGTTATCTTTGTGGTACGATGTCTCGTCGCTTGTTCTTTCCTCGCACTAGTACTCTTCAACTTCAGGCATATTCTGATGCGACCTGGGTCAGTGATCCTTTTGATCGTTAGTCTCTTTCTGTCTATTGTGTTTTTCTTGGTTCCTCTCTTATTGCTTGGAAGACTAAGAAGCAAACTGTAGTTTCCTGTTCTAGTGCTGAGGTTGAGTTGAGAGCTATGGCGTCTGTGGTTGCTGAGGTTGCGTAGTGCGTTGGTTACTTGTTGATTTTGGTGTCCCAGTTTCGGCCCCGACAACTCTGATGTCCGACGGTACTGGTGCTCTTAGTATTGCGCGCGATCTAGCGAAGCATGAGTTCACCAAACATATTGGTATCGATGCTTCGTACACACGGTCGCAATTGCAGGAGCGCGTGATTTCTTTATAGTATGTGTCTTCTGACCGTGTGTACGAAATTTCTAATAGATACAAACAAGCAGCCTCCTAAAGATGTGTTTGATCGTATATATTATCCCATTGTATAGGATGAGACAGAAAATATGAGTTCATTTTGTATAAATTGATTCAAGCAACAGAGCACTTGGAGATTAACAGACGATTGATCACACAGAATCTGATCGATGGTGCCCTCCAAACCGCTTAACACCAAGAATTGGAGGTCCCAACTTGGACTGGAGGAATCAAAACATGCCTATTTTTAACCAAATTTAAATTTAAAATTTTGAATTAGTTTTTTTTAGAATTTAAAAGAAGCATTGATAACATTGTTAAGTTGAATCTTATTACTGAATTAAGCTTCAGCTTATATGTTCTTGTCCGCATGAAACTTCCAACAGTAAACATTGTCTCCGTACCGGTAACTAGCCAATTCCAACTTTCGAACTTAAATTTGAGCATCCTCCTGCATCCATTCTTTTTTTTGGTTCCTGCCAGTAATTGACCGGAAACCGCTACCAACCAGTGAGTGAGAACGAAGCAATACTAGGAATCCGAAAACTAATTATGGTTATGACCTTGAGCTCAGTCTACCTAATTCGAACCAAAAAGGGAAAGAAAAGAAAGGCTCAAGAAGATTTGAACCTGCAACAATAATTAATTTACTCAAACTGTGTGATGCTAGTCTTGCTTAGTCGGCAACTCGAGAGTTAAACACATTAACACATAGTAGTATGTGGTGACCAGAGAGTAGTGACACGTACATTAAACATGCCCTTCAATTGCAAGGATGCTATATATGGACCACAGTAACAAACTAACAACATTGACTCAGGTGACAATGCAACAGTAACAAGATACAAATTTGCGGTCGACACAATTTTCTTGTAACTAGAAAACCCCCTGTACAGTTTGTATTTCCTATGATGTCTTGTGTGCCAGTCACTATTCCTCCTATAATTAGAGCAATCTATAAAACTGCCTAACCTACATGGGAGCAAAATGGACTCCGAGAGAGATTGTCCAGATAGCTAAGAATGGGTGATTACTGCAGGCCATTGGCGTTCTTGCTCTCCCTGCCTTTCGCCTTCCTCTCGCTCTTCGTCTCCGTCGCCGGCATCGCCGTCTGGCTCGTCGTGTATGTCTAGTTTCTTTGCCCTAGACATACGATCAATTCATAGCGAACTTGTCTTCTGATGCATTTGTGATTGCTGCGTGCATGTATGTTACAGGGTAACGGTAAGCTGCATCTGCCCGTGCTTCTCCTGCTGCGTCCCGGTGGTCGAATTGGCCGTGACTCTCATGAAGTTGCCGATTACCATCGTGCTATTCTTCATCGATCTTATCCCATGCTAGCTCTTTGAATTGCTTTTCCCGGGTTGCATTACGTAGGAGTTTACTTTGTTCTTTTTGTACATGTTTGTTCAGCATATTTGCCCTGGACATGTGACCTGTATGCAACCATTATTGGATTTGACGATTGGAAACATGTGACCTGTATGAAACCGTTATTGGATTTGACGATTGGAAATATATTTTGCTTTTTCTTTTTGCTGCCTTTTGTACTTCGCAATGTTATGTTAATGCATTTCTAGATGCCGGAAGTGTACCACTCTATCCCGGCTTGCCTTCACACTGCTTGCCCACTTCAGTTCCCAGCGGGAGTCGTGCATGTAAAGACGCTAAAATAAAAACATACGTAGGACAAACATTCTGATAAGTTACTATGGGCATACTGTATACATTAGGGAATTGCTCCGAAATCATGACTAACAAGGTACAACTTTACAATAGCCGATTGTCTGGGCGGCTATGCTGGGCCAGCAATTAGAGGAAACCAGCATTACTAGCAAACACTCACCTAGCTTCAACCAATAGTTTCTCCTCTCTACATCTAGCATTTACCCGGAAGCCACCGGGTAGTTTCCATACAGTATTACACTATTATTTTGCCTTGGATTTCCACCGGAGATTGGAATTTGATCCATAGTTCCTGCTGCTCTTATTCACTGTAATCGGAAGAGTATGATGTAGCGTCTTCGTCTTCATCTGCATTCATCCCCACTCCATCCCCACCGTCTTCTCCATCAGCACCAATTTCATCATCCTCGTCCATCTCAACATCCACATCATCATCAACAGCATGTTCCACGTCATCTTCCTCTCCATCCTCTTCACCCTCTCCATCTCCAGCATCTTCATCCTCTTCCTCACTCTCATCATCCATCATGCCATGGGGCCTGGACCCCGAATAGTCCCTTGAGTAATCTGGAACCTGCTCATCGTATTCCTCGTCCATGGGCTGACCATTCTCGTCATGTTCTTCTGACTGATCTGACTGAGATCCAGAACTGTTCTCATCACCTTCAACATATGGCCTTCTGCTCTCCAAGCCCCACTCTTCTGCGCCAGAGCTTAATGGAGACTCTACAGTGGCAGGCTTTGCGTTGCTAAGCATGCTAAAGCTACCAAATAAGTTTGCCTTTGGAATTGATCTGGCTCTGCCCTCAGATGGCTGCCGAGGCCTAACAGTTCGACGTCCTTGTCTACGACCGCGACCTCGTGTACGCCCTCGACGTGCGTACTTCCTTGGGGCTTTCTCATCATATGTAGCATTGCCATCCCTGAACTCAATCCTGGATGAGCTGCCAATACCTCTTGGGACCCTTCCACCACGACCTCGACCTCTGCCACCCCTACTACCTCCTCGACTTCCTCGCCCACGACCTCTACGGCCACTACTGGAAGTAAGCCATCTTCCATCATACAGGTCCAAACCAGTGGGTTCCAATGGCTCTATTTCTTGTGTGTTCTTAGCAACAGTATATCTTGATGGAAATTTCTGCAGAAAGGAACAAAATAATTACATAACTAGGCGGACAAAGGGTGGTGTGATTATACAAACTGCAGATTTTACCAATACATCACCTTGAACACATGACTGAATTATATACATATGATAAGAGCACTAAGATACCAGTTGCTACCAAAGTACAGAGTAGAAAGCTGATATATGTAAGTACCAATGCAAGGACACTAAAATTTCTCGTAATTAGCACTTCAATAGTTTCAAAATATCAACTCACCATGAAATTTCCAGCATCTCTCTCCTTATTAGATCCCATTTTTTGATGTTGTATATATGAAATGGCAGAGTCTAGGTCTAACAATCTCAATGTGACTGCAGCGATAGTGTCAGGAACCCATGGAAGTACAGCAGTAGATCCAGATAGTGCAACAGAATTCTGTGCTGCATAATCTTGTGTGCTTAAATTAAGCAAATCTGTTGTTGTTTCAAAATCAGAAGACAAGTAGTCTCGTCTTATTGCACTTTCCAGCACAGTCAACATCTGCAAAAGAATTGAAACAACATTAGATCATATACACCTGAACTTTCCAACCAAATCACACACGTCAAGAAATTCCTTGAGAAAATAAAGTCCAACTCAGGCCCACTGGAAGGCTGGAGCTGGCAAACCAGAAGTAAGCTGACAACCAGTTTTCAAAATCACGGTCTAACTCACGACAACTAAAGCAGGATAAGTTATTTCAGAAATTCAAATAATTTCCCACATTCATTGATAAGGTAGAAGTTTATTTACAATTTCTGGCATGTTTGTTGTTTCAGGTAGTTCTCAAATAAGGCCTTAACCATCAACTAGAACTGTTCTCTAGACCTTCCGTTCTAATGACAGCAAGTATTTAAAAAGAAAAGACTAAAGGTACTAGATGCCTACCAAAATACATATTGCATAATAGTGAAGAAATAAATATGGACCTGGAAGATTTCCTGAACAGATGTGGCAGAGTGCAACTTCACACCCCAAGATTTCCGATACCCATCAGTCCAAAATGGTTGAAGTGCTTCTGATGGTATTGAGGCCTGTAAAAAAGACTAACATGCTGCTGAACGGAACTAACTGCAAAATAACAGAAAAGCACACTACAGATGGAAAACATGTTACTCAGACCTCAATAGTAGCTAACTGCAACTTGAGCAACCTCATTCCTATTGGGACAGAATATTCTGAAATTTGGGTCTTCCAGTTAGGGTCAGTTCTTCGCTTTTCTTCACATTGTGAAGAGTGCTCAGAAAAATTGTGAATGGATTTGAATGTCTTGTGGCAAGAAGAACAGTGCCTTTCTTCAGCTAAGTAAATCTGATAGCAGTAATCACAAGAATGTATCAACTCGGAGCATCTTTTCTTGCCAGATTTCATGGCACATATCAATTGGTGATTGTAGCATTCCCTCCACATCCATTTTAAAAAGCCATCTGACCTTCTTGAAATAGCAGTCTTCTCAACATCATTGCGCCCAAGCTCTATTTTGAAAGAATCTGAATATCCTATGGTACTATCAGTTGCAACACCAGAAAGAGTACTGCTTGGGCTTCCAAACTCATTACGACAATTTGTCCTTATTGCTTCAGTAGCTCCATTTTTTAGAAACCGTCCAGCTGAGTGTTCAATATTAGTGCACCTTTTCCTCTTAATAGCTTCCTTAAAGGTTGGTTCAATCCTTTGCAACATTGAATGCAGTTGTGACTCCCGGCTGCCTCGTGTGTCAAGGGAAGCTACTAAAGAATCAAACGCCTGCGTTTTCATTAGACATCATGCTCAAGCATTAGAGACACTGTGATTATTTACATGGCTTGAAGAAAGCGCTGCCGGTTATGTGACGAACATCAAGAATACAAAGTGGAAGATTTCTAGTATAGTATTGTGCTTAATCAGGGTATAATAAACAATACAATGTCCATTTAGTATAGTTTCCCTAATGCAACTGCATGACATTAATTGGACAATAACCATTTCCAAATCATCATCGCAACTGCATTGAACATGCATGTCTTAAACTCAGGATAGTTTCCCTTATGTAATATTGTCATATGAAATCTAAGAAAGAATTAGCATCTTGCATCTGACACAAATTGACAGTAAAAACAACATTTAAATTATATTTTAAATTTTCAATAAGCAGCAGAGGAATATACGCAGACCTGAGAGCAATACATGTGCTGATGTGAAGAATAGCATCATTTAGATAAAAAAAAATATGGGGGTGTCTAAGATGCATGTACATGTTTTTTTTAAAAAAAAATTGTACCATCTATACTCTTCATTTTTCTTAGAAACCTAATGGTGAAAAAAAGTGTATGCAAGATAAGAAAAAAAATAGAACATGCACCTTAGCAAAACTCAAAAAATATATCACAAAATAATATCTATTCAGACAATAACTAGGATATAGGCCAACATTGCCCTGAAGACCACAGTGCAGATAATCATTCCATAGCAAGGTCAGGTTTTGCACAGTAATTAACACCACTCTTAAAAACAAGCTGGAAAATGGAAAAACAAAACTGATTGTTCACTTTTTGGTGGTTTTTGAGTAAAATTCCAAACATTAACTGTGAGGCAAGCAGGTAGTTTCTGGCTGTTTACCACCAGTTCCCAGCAGCCAACCAATGCCTAAGCTAGCCAGCAGTAACAGCCAGAAACAGTAACACAAAGCTTGTGCTGCACACCTCAACCAAACATGCACAGCAACCTTAATAAATTACACAAGAAGCAAATTAAAATAAATCAATACATGCATAAGTGACTTAATTTAACATCTGAATTGCAATTGGTTATGCGAATAACACTAATCAAATTGCATCCAATAGATGGAAACAAAAGAGTTACCTCCTCTGAGTCAATTAGCCTCCAATATCCATCTCTGGATTCAAAAAAGATTCTTCCTGAACCAGGGTCATTGGGTGTTGCAGAAGTTGAAAACTGCCAATATCGGTTCCGTCTTCGATCCTGTCCCAGGGGTAGTGATCTGTAAACATAAAGCTGTTCTGCCTTGTGACCAATGTAAGATTTCAACTGAGATCGTGTTTTGTCAGCATACGCATATTGCTGAACAGATAAAGTATCTGCATTAGCACTGATTTCCTGCCCAACACCATTCCTCTCGTAAGCCAGATGGCCAGCATTAATCTGATTCTGCTGATCAAGGAACTCATTATTATTTATAGTCCTCGCATTTCCATCACTGTCTTTGTCAAGATTACACACAGTTGGAGTACCCTCTGTAGCATTATTTTCTTGGTTAGCATCAACCTTCAAACTCATGTAAGAATTGTATTGCATTTTAGTGGCAAACTCTTCCTTGAAACGCCTTTTATCAAGTTGTGCCTCCGCCCACATTTGCTTTTTCAAGGTATTGGCTGCTTCCAAACGTTCCTGCAAGACTCTTGTTCAGATATTCTTCAATGTGAAGATAACATTGAGAGATAACTTATGCAACATCATTACCTCAAGAATGGCACGAATAGAATTCCCTTCAGTGGCAACACCAACAAGCGCAACCAATGCATTGAGGCGTTCTTCAACGCTAAGATTGCAGTAGTCGCCTTCAGCTAGTCCCTGCACCCAGGGCTCACCTTGATTGCTTTCATCAATCTCCGTATCTTCAGCATCACCAGGTGCTACTTCATGAGAAGCTCCAGTAGGTGAATCACTTGAAGTACCTTCTGCATTGGACTTGCCTAACAAAGGCATAGGACCACTTTTTCCAGATTTAGTAAAACCACTTGGTGGAGTTAAAGCATTATCCACACTATCTGCCTCCCTCTTTATGTCACCAACTGAAATTGGTACTCCAATGCCTGGTGGTTTAGTGTCAACTACGGGATCCTTGACATCTCCTACTTCAATATTCACATCATCCGCATCAGGATCATCATCAGCATCATCACATTCAGAATCATCATCCCTCTCAGCATCATCCACGTCTTTTTCTGCTTCATCAGAATCAGAAAGCACGTTCTGGAATACCCTTATTTTTTCACGTGCTGCCGACAACACAGCCTCAGAATCAGCTGGATCTTTTCTGTAAGGAGACTTCACACAATATGTTGAAGGAGCAGTTCTCTCAAAAAGCTTTGTATCCCTTGACAACGCAGCAGCTATAGATGCCTCAGGTGTCTTGCTTGTTGTGAGGTCTCTCAATCCAGATTTCTGAATAGATCAATAGTCCTCAATTAAATTGCAGACAGACTTACAGAAGGCAATCACAAAGCAGAGTTGATTTAGCATATCTGTCTGTGGACATACCTGAATTTTTTCTGCTACTTCCAGTATCGTGAGTCCTTTGCTTCCTTCAAGAGACAACACATGGAAAGCAGCAAATTTTACTGTTCCAGGAGTGAGACGGTGTCGAGATCTACGGCGATGGGTGTATCCTCTTTCTTTCATCAAAGCAGCAGCATTCACAGCCGCTGAACCATTTAGCAGAGCGGAAATAACATCCTCACTATCATGGCCCTAGCATCAAATTTGTATTAATTTTCTTGTAAAAACTCTTCAAAGTATTTTTTTATTCCTTGTCAAGAACAAGTGTAGAACATAAGTTTAAATTATGTCTGCAAATAACCAGTATTTGAAAGCTGATCTTCTACCACAATGCCACTGTTAATGTGAAGTTTACTATGCCATGAGAAGTTTCTACTCTTGAAGAGTAATAGAGTATATCAACTGAGCTATGCTTTTGATATAGCTCCCTAAACCTAAATAATAGAGTGCACTCCCAAGCATTCTTCTCAACACAACAATACATCACGGTACAGCTGGTAAATGAAATATGGGTGCCAACAGAATGAAATAACTCATTTCATAATCACAAAGACTAGAGTTATGCAAATCAAAGTTCCTTGAGGGTAGACATTGCTTTCTGAAACATGAGATAAGGTAACAATAATTATCCAGCACAAAAGATAAAGATGTTTCCTACAGGCTTATCCTAATCCAGATCATCATCCATATATATAACTATATGTAATAAAGATATGTGATATTAGAGGTTCCACATTTACTTTGAAGGTCAGGAACTCCCATGGAAATAAATATGAGTTCTTTTACAATGCAACCATTACCTCCCAATAGGTAAGAGGAACTTTAAATCGTGGCCATTGGTTGAGGGTCTTTTCAGTGTTATATGCGGGTAATTTGCTAAAATCAATCATCCACCATAAAAAAGGAAAACAATTTAAGTAGATGTGGAACCTGATTTATGGCTGTCTTCTATCATGTATTGTGTTTAAAAAGCATGAAGTAGATAACTCCGTTACAAAAAGATCCACGCATACATCTCCTAGACCCATAGGCAGATCTCCTGAAACTTTTTGCCAATCCCCTGGAACCAGGGTTCCAAAAATTGGAGCTAACTAGATTCAGTCAGGTAACTGATACAGAATACCAGCCTGTCTTTAGTCTTAGTGTTTAAATTTGATCTAAGACAATTTGACGGCAAGGCTTGCCCAGAAACAGGTCAAACCATTTTTTATTTTTTAAAAATTTTCCATATTTGCAAATAATATTGTTAAATAATGTGCTTAATTGAAATAACAGTTCAAAACTCACTTATAATTGCTCAAAATCTTTTATAAACTATTGCAAAACGATTTCATTTGAGTACATTACATTTGAATAACCAGTCCATATAATAGGACCTGATCTTGGTTTTATTGGTCAGTTACCGGCTACAACCTGTTGGTTTTTCAAAACCAGCGTAGAAGTCTGTTGAGCATTAGGTTGCACTGTGTCAAAATTGTTTTGGAGGTGGTGGCGGTGGTGTGGATGGGTGGGTGGGTGGGGGGGTGTTAAGTACTTATGCTAGATCACAGTGTCCTATGATTTCGGCGAGTTACACAGAATGCTAAGACATTTTTCCTTATAGAGGCACATAATATGCGATTATAAATACCTCTTCATCAGTGTGAATGTGTGATAATACATATTCAATAATGAGAATGAGATTATAAATACCTCATTATCATCACGATAATAAACATCTTCAGCGTTCCTTTTCTTTAACTGAGGCCCAAAACCAGCGGATAAAGCAAACTGACGTAATATTTCAGGCCATGTAAGAAAATTCAGGTGGCGCTGCCAGCTGCGTATATTGAAGCCCCAAGCATATGCCTGGCAACAAGAAACATAGAAGTTCAAAAATATAAATAGCATAGAGTTACAGATCAGCTCAAAAAGAAGAAAAATCAGAACATTCAGAAAAACAGTGAGAGATCTGCACACACCCCTTCAACAATTTGTGGATGGCCACCTCCTGGATTCACACCTAATGCAACCGAAGGAGTACGGGCTACATCCTCAATATCTTTTATGATGGATCTCAGAAGAGCAACATGTAGTTCCCCCATCAATCTTGAATCCTATCAAACAAATATTAACAACATTTAGGATAAGCTAAGTAGAAGCAAAATTAGCTTCTGAAATTTTTCACAGACCATTGGTCCATTTATACACAAAATGATATCTTACATTACCAGTGCCTGAATCACACAACAGCTACAAAATTCCAACAAAAGCAATAGATAACATCCAGAAAAAAAAAAAAAAACCTCCAGTGACAATCTCCAGTGCGTTATGGATTTCATATAGGGTAAAGTTATATAGCAGTTATAAAGCCCGATGCATCCTTTTAGTCTAAATCCTGTACAGATTTAAAAATTAAGGCCTTGTTTGGATAGGCCAGTAGAATTTTCATAGTGTTAAATTATTCCCAGGCCGACTAAAACCTCCGTTTGGGTGGGCCTGGAATGAAAATTTTCCAGCCCAATCCACAAGGAAAAATAAAATTGCCTCTCACTCCAATCATTTGTTTATGGTCTTTGTTCTTGTTCTTCACACACGACAGTTCGAGCTTCAAACGCCTCCAACCCTCCAATCTTGTCTCCTCTCTCTCTCTCTCTCTCTCTCCAAACCTTAAAATCCTAAATCGATTCCTTGATCCTCTTGCTGCTAGTGAGATCCTGCTGCCCGCCGATCCAGCAAGGACTAGACTGACTGCGATTGGGGGGAGACAGGAGGTGAATCCATGTTTTCTATGCAGGGACACCGGGAGGGCATGATTTGAGGTGCCACTGGCGCTGGTGCAGTGGAGGACGTCTTCGTCAACTACAACCCTGGCATTGCAGAGGACACGAAGTTTGGGGACACCGCACACACGAAGATGCAATTCTATTTTTTTTGGGGGGAAAATCAAAGACGCAATTCTATGTGAGGAAACTTGTTTGTTGGGATTTTTCCTGGATGACCCAAACATTGGTTGGATTTTTTGTTGGGCGAGATTTCTTTCCAAGTAGGATTTAGATGATGGGAGGGGAATTCTAATAATTCCACCATGAATTTATTTACCCTTGGAATTTTGTAACGGGATGCCAAACAAGCCCTAAATGCTGTCCAGTAGACTTGGCCATGAGTGTTGCACAAGCTGAGAAACCAGAAACTACATTCTTTCTAGTGAGTAAAAGAAAGAAAAAAAAATGCTGCCGATGCCACCATTCATCATTTATGAATAAAGAATGGCATATTAATACAAACAAAGCAGTCAAAAAAGGAATAGTGAATCTGATATCATAGAGCGTGATAGACAAACATGGTAGGACAAACACATCCAACAAAAGAAAGGTTTGTGGTAGCTCATATTCAAGTTTTTGGTACTTATTCACTTATTGCCCAGTGATAACATAAAATCAATCATCCACAAGTTTATCTTTAGATCTTTTACAACCAAATCTTCTCAATATTAATAAGTGTGAACCTGACCAATTTATTATACCCTTTTCCTTTTACTATAACAATCCAGGCGAAATAACTTACATAGTCATGAAGAGACTGCACGAACTCATCAAGTGTAACTGATGAAAGCCCAAGAACATCAGCAAAAGTAATCAAGAATTTCCACACCTGCAATTCCATTAGCAACAGCTTCCATTACAAACATTGACAAATACGTTCTAGTATGCAATACTCAGAATCTGAATATCAGCATATGCCAAACAAGATAATTTATAAATAGCTTAAAGGACTATGATCATCAGCAATTTTATCATCAGCGATATGATATATGTAGCTAGCGTGGTGAACATGTGAACACAATACATATTAGAGATCCATGTAATCTTGATACCAGACCTAGTAAAAAAACAAAGTGTTTGGGTTTATTGATGAACAACAAAGCATCATAAGGAAAGATCAACAGCTAGATGGAGCTTTTAAAAATAAATTGGAACATGAGAACGTGTACTCCAAGCTCCAAAATAAGCTTTGGGATCTCTAATCTACACAATGTCCCTAAATATCAAAAGAAAAGGTTAAAAAAAGTAAGAATGTAAAAGAAATATATCACTGCAGTACCATCAAAAGCTTTCCTGCGTTATCCTCAGATTCTGTCCAAGGTTTTATCGAAAATGGCACCTTCAATCTCACCGTTTCAGGAGGAAATGGACTCAGCATGTCTGGAAGAGGGGATCAACCGAAAATACAGTATAGTGCATTAGGATGTCACACTTCCATGTAAGAAATAATGCAACAAGAAGCAAATAGGCATAATGTTCAACAAACTATTTTTGTGATATATGGCTTGAGTAATAGCGCAATTTTAACAATCTAGCACATATTAGTTAAATAATTGATTTAATCTTCCAATTGCTAGCCTTCACTCAACACTAGGAATTGTTGCCCAGTGGTCTACTTTGCAGGTACTTATGCAGTAATCCTAAATCAGCGGCTACAAAGCATTCTCCAATTCTCAAACTCAATCAGAAATTTCATAAATTTGTTACATGTAAAAGACTACAACTTTAGTAACTGTAATATGTGGTTTCCTTCTAGTTGTACTCTATCAGGGGTGCAAGAGAAATCCCAATGACATGCAAATTACAGGAGCAAAGGCAGTAACAAATCAACTACAAGTTCCAATAGATTGTTATTTTCTAACTTGAAGGTAGGTCCTTTTATCATACCAGGAATAACACTTGGAAGTAGATAACTGAAAACAGATAGTATTACAGTTTTCTTAAACAACAGGTAGTATGGTATTACAGTTGTGCAATTGTGGAGGGCAATAACTCAGTATTGCAGAGGCAAGTAATATATTTGTTCTCCTTTTTGGAACAAAATAAACAAGAGGTTGAAAAAACTACTTTATTTTCTACAAAATCATGTGAAGACTGAAGTGAACAGTTATTTTTGCAGAGCATGGTATTCCAAAGTTAGATCTTAACTTGTTGGCCATACCTCTAAATGAATCAAGTTGCTCCAATGTGTCACTATCAAGAGAAAGCATTGAGGGCAGCCCTTTGTTTTGTGCAGCCAATTCCATTAGTTCCAAGCGCTCATCTTCCACAAGTTCCATATACTCTCGTGCAATTCTGCGTGCTGTAGCCCTTTCATTTGCAGCCTTTTGTCTTGCAGCCTCTTTCTCTTTTCGGAGTTCCTCTTTCTGTCTTAGTTTCTCTGCCTGAGTACATGTAAAGACAAGTTATTAACTAAACAGCGATAGTGGTATATTTATTGTGTCACAACACAGAAATTAGCAAACTAACTCGTCTTGATTGCTTTTGCAAAAACTTCTCCATACGCTCATGCTCACGCCTTTGCTCCCTTTGGAACCTCTCTTCTTCTCTCTGCTTCTCACGCACCAACCTCTCCTCTTCTTTTCTTCTTTCACGATCATGTCTCTCCATTTCCTTGCGCAATTGTTCCTCTCTCTGCAAAGACATGAAACTTCAAAGAACTGTTTAACAAAAAAAAAAACAGATCCTCTGTAACAAAAAACAAGCAAGACCTTTCTCCTTAACATATCTTGTTTCTCAAGCTCCTTCCTAATTCGTCTTTCATGAGCTTCAACTTCCTTTGCAATTTTTGCTTCCTCATTATGCTGAAAACAAATGTTTCACACGTGTCATATGTCTGCAATTAATGTGTATGGATGAAGAGCTATATATATAGTCAGAGGAAATCATACTTTTCGCTTTCTATCCACCCGAGAAGCATCTTCATCATGATAAGCCCTTCTTTCAGATGATAAAAGTGGGTTTTCAAACCCAGCAACTTGAGAAATACCATACTGACCTTCAACTGGAGCAGAACTAACATTACTATTAGACTGAGACATATCGTAATCTGCTGATACTGCTGGAAACACCTGGGGCCTGCCAGGTTGAGGTAAAAGGCCAGATCCAGATATTTGACCTTGAAAAGTATAACTCGGTGCCGCCTCCTCAGATCTGTGGAGAAGGTGTGATCCTGGTGAGAGAGTCGGTATCCTCGAATTTGAAGCATCCAATGGAGTGTCATATAAGTGAGATCGGCTTGCCCTATCATACGAATCACTTGGCTGCTCAGGAAGAAACTGATATTCATGGACCGCCCGTGATCCAACATGAGGGTGGACTAGAGGTGAACTTCCTACTGTCGACTTCCTCTTCCCTGCAAATGCATTTGGAACAGAAGGCTGTTCCATGCTGGGCAAGAAAGCTGATGCCTGTGGCAAAAAAGAAAAGGAAGAACAAACAATCAAGGGGGTAGAAACTAAGGGAAAAATTCAAACCTTCTTCAAATGGAAAAAAGAGAAAGACGTGATGCAAAAAAGTACTCTCAAGTCTTAAGATGCTGATAACTGAGAAGATGATTGGGAGAACTCAGAGTGGCAAGGGCAATCACCAAGATGATCAGGAGGAAAACCAATCAAAGATTCCCAACAATGTGAAAAATGGGGAAAGTACAATGGACCTGTGGACGGATAGAATGAACCCAAGGGCTCACTGGGTGGGAAGGGCAACACGTGTAAAGATAGTATGTCCGTTAGTCAAGCCGATGAGAAACACCAAACATACATGTATTGCTCCATGAACACTAGTAATGCACAAAAATGTGTGTTGGTGCTATTTCCTTTGCCTTTCATATGCATACATGTCGTTAACAGGTTGCCCAACACTGCATATTAACAGTGCCACGCCAACTCACACCTAGTGGCCTAACCATGTCAGAGTACGTCACCTATCATTCACCTGGCAGGGTTTGCTAACTAAAGGCCAATAATACATCCGCAAATTGGATCATGTATTGATGATTCAAGCCTTTCATTCTTCCATTCAGGGGGTACAATAATGGTTACTGTGATGTCCATATTTGCGTAAATTGTTTCGTCAAAGGGATCTGATCAGCTGAATTCAGTTTGAATTATGGCTACAACCAGGTTAATACCCATTTTTTTATTTTGGATTCAAATTCAAATCAGATTATCTTCAAGTTCAGATACAAATCAGATTATTGCCAAATACAAATGTGGATTGAATTTTGATTGTATTCAGAATGAATTGAAAGCATAATATAAATTTAAATTAAATGATAATAGGAAAGGTATTGAATACTTGTAATGTCCTTTTTCATACAAGCTTTCAATCCTAGGACTGTAAAAGAGCAAAACCACCTAGATGTCAGCAATCACACAAGGTGGCCACTAACATAGGCAAATACTTTATACCTTACATACAACTCATATTATCATCCTTTTACCACCGAAGCACCGCTACTCCAGAAGTGGAGCAATTATGCAATGCCAGAAAAGAAGTCTATGCAATGACTTGGGTGCCTTAACTGCTAGCGTAAGAGGAGCATGTTATTTATTTGCAACCTTACTAAACAAATACCTTTATGAGCTTTGGATCATGCCTAGAGAATATCTTTGTATCATAAGACCGCATAGGCTGCTTTTGTTGCTCTGGAACTGCTCAAAATACATGGGAAAATAAAAGGAAAAAAATAAATCAGCAATTTTAGAAGTATTTATGAATATATCAGCAAAACCATAGTTGCTATTGGCAACAGAAAATTTAGAATGATCTTGCTAGATTGGGTGAACATGCTACTGAAATGCCTTCAAACTTATGTTTAAAATCTTGTGGGTAGTTTAGGTACTTTCCAAGGGAACGGTTTATATGGCTTGATAACATTACTAAACATTGCTCTAATTGCTAATTTCATGTGTAAAATGTTTAATCTCACTGATGAGTTATGGTAGGGAAAATATTAGTGTGTATGATCACTCTGCTGGGGCATTTATAACATCTTGTTTTTGGAGGGATATATCTGAAATAAGGTTATTTTGGAGGAGTATATATAAGATTCCCCATAGCAATATACTTGAAAGTTCAAAAGGCAACCGCAAAATCATATTAGAAGTATCCAGCCTGGACATTATCATGAGAGAGCTCAAAGTTCCCAGTCGATTCAATGGACAAGCAACATAAAAAATTCTTTGGTCTCATGCTCAAGAAAAAAGGTAAAGACATTGCAGATTAAGAGCCATACCAATCGGCGCTCCAAATGAGCCAGGAGGAAGCGGATCAAACTCAATGCCAAGCACTGGCCCATCCTCCCTCAATGGCTCCCCAAGCTGCGCCTCCACTGAAGCGATCACCCGGAGCTCGGATTGTGTGAGCTGCATTGGTGCTCCAGGCGGGGGCAGCATAACTGGTGGCGGCTCATAATACCTCCTCCCAACATCTGGTGCAGAAATCCTGGGCACAGCCGAGGACCGCCCTACACCCCTCCGTGAGTGAAGCACCGGAGCCAGCTGCTCGTCATATGGCCCAGAGGTGCTCGCCATGAGCTCCCCGTGTGGCAGCGGCAGTGTGGGCGGTGGCGGCACCATTGGTGCCTCCATGGGCTCCTCGTCCCGCCGCTGCCGCTTCGACGGTGGCTTCCGGTCCTTCAGCCGCCGATGACAGAACCACATCTGCAGCTGCCTGTCCGACAGCCCAATCTTCGCGGACAACTCCGCCCGCAGCGCCTCCGACGGATACTGCTCCACTGCACTCAGCCAAACCAAATCCCCAAAAAACGATTAAAAAAATACACAAAAAACAAATAAAAAATTACTAGAAACTTCAGAAATCTGCGAACCCGCATAGGTCTTCTCGAGGACCTCCAATTGGTAGGGGCTCTTCATCATGCGCTTCACCGGCTTCTCACCAGACCCAGAGGCTCCCCCCCCGGCTGCAGGAGCCGGGGCCGGGGTAGCCGCGGCGGCGGCGGGGGGCGGGGTGGTCGCCTCCGTCTTCTTCCACGGCTCCGGCATCGCCTTCCCCGCGCCGGCGCCATCACCTCCCCCGTCGCCGACGGCATCCATCCCAGCGATCCAAAACCTAGATCCAACACCTCCGCGACCACCAAACACACGCAAAAAAAAAAAAGATAACTTCTAACCTTTTTTCCTCATAGGTTTTGTACGCAACAAATGCCGCACTATATAGACCAGGCAAGGAAAAGGCGAGCGGAAAGGAAAGGCGAATTGATGTGTGGCTAGATCTGCGCGAAGAATAATACTACTACTAATAACAGCAGAAGCAACAACACAAAGAGAAAAAATAATAACAACAACAACAACTAAAACTTGAACACTAAGAACAACACAATAAGAGGAGGCGGAGGCCGGTAAAGAGGGGTAAGGATAGGGATAGGGAGATTGCCCAAACAGGAACAGCAAAAACAAAAACAACAACAATGAGGCAGGAGGAGCAACAGGAGGGGCTACTGCAACTGGATTCATGCGCCTTTGGGATTGGGTTTGGATTTGAATCACTTCCATGCTATAATAAAAACCTTTTTTTTCTCGGTTCAGCCTTTTTATTTTTCTCTTTTTTTCTGTGGGGGTGCTTGTAGTTTTTGTGTTGTGTGCTGTATGTGTTGTTAAAAAAAAAAAAACAAGCAGAGAGAGATGGGAATAATTAGTGGATGCTTGGATTTCTTGGGGTTTGATCTTGGAGGGTGGCTTTGGTGCTTTTGACTAGTTTTGTGCGTGTGTGTTCATAGGATTGCTCCTCCTGTACGAGGGAGGGCGTAGAACTTGGCGGGATCTTTTGTGGATGTGGACTCTGTGCCCTCTATGCGGCGATGTGGGCTATGGAGTGATGCTCGTGACAAGTGGTGGGGCCTGTCTGGCTGGAGTTACTTGCTTGACGTACTGAAGGGTCTTTGACCTTTTTTTTTTTTCCTTGATGAGGCCCGAAGGACTTCCTCTTGACTGACTTGTAAGTTGTACTAAAAACAGCAACGGTGCACCCGATTGTCAGTGATATTGATTGTGCAAAAGTATCTTCCGTGGGGACCAGTGGTCTTTACTGTGATGGCTGAATTGTGGGCCAGGCAGTTGAATTATGATAAGAGTGAATGGCATGAACTTTAATTTCAACTTAGCCCATCTTAAGTTGAAAGTGTTGTTTCATTTGCCGAATTTAAGTATCCAAATTATACAAACTAATTAAAACTAATTAATGTATCTCAATAATATTGGTGAAAGAAAATAAAGAATGTATTAGTTAATTATAATTCCATATCACATAGATTTATTATTGATGAATTTAAAGAATAAATACAATTTAGATGTACAGATTCAGTACAGATATTATTTCTATTGTTTAATTATATCATTTACTTGTTAGTTCTTTTGATAAGGAGTAATATGGTAGGTTGTGTTCTCAAACTTGCTTAATTATACCACTTATATTCTCGAACTTATTTAATAATATCAATTACTTCTTCCATTCTTTTTACTTATCGTTTGATATACGTGCAAGTTAATTTTTTTAAATTTTGATCACTAATATAAAAAAAGTATCATGATTCACCATATAAAAATAATACTAGTAAAATTATAATGAAATATTTTTGTAATTTTATTGGTATATAGTTATGAAAATTAATGATCAAAATTGTATTTTCGAGATCATGCCAATTCTAAAACAACAAATAAAAAAGAACGAAGAGAGTAGTTATTTAAATAACATATAGGTCATGAGTTTTTTTTACTGTTAACCCAGAGTTAAAAAAAATTTCGAAATTAACCCACAGTTGCGATAATTTGCAAAAATGGCCTGCCACCTCAGCTTGTCGAGCTCTGGGAGCTCGACAAGCGAGTAGTCGCACGGGGAGGTACAAGTCGTGGTCGCGGAGCACGACTAGAGCTTGTCGTGCCACACGACCATGACACGCTACTTGTCGAATCTGGAATCCGCGACATGTGCTTGGACTGTGCTTGCTTGTCGAATCTGGAATCCGCGACATGTGGGTTGCACTGTGCGTTGGGTTGCTTCTTGTCGAACCTTGAACCCGCGACAACTGAAAAAATAATTTTGCTGCAACGGGGATTCGAACCCGAGCCGGTTGTTTGCTGCTGAGAACTCCCACCAGCTGAGCTACGAAGCTTATTTGACATAAGGGCAGTATACATTGTAATATTGTGTAACTTGTCGAGTTTCCAGAACTCGACAAGTTGCTGCTGGTCCCCCTCCATTTATTTGGTCCCCTGCCATGTAACTCACACACACACACAGCAGCAGCATCAGCAACACAACACACATACACATTTTATGTTTGAACCCTAGATCTAGCAAAATCTGTCCGATAAATTTGTTTGGTGTAGAAGAGAAAGTTGTAGAGAATTGCGAGTTCTTCGAAAAGAGGTAATTTTTTTCGAAATGCATTTAAGATTCTGTTAATTATGTTGCTAATGACGTGATTAGGGTTTATATTTATGTTTATGTGTATAGAAGAGTAGGTATTATATTGTTTTTAGGAATATGTTTAGGAAATATGTGCATTTGTATGTATGTTTGTAAAATAGATTTTTTTAAATGTATGTGTGTATGTATGTTTGGAAATGAATGTGTATATGTTTGAAAATAGGGGTTTATAAATGTATGTGTGTGTTTGAAAAATAGATTTTAGAAATATATGTGTGTATGTTTGGAAAAATAGGGTTTTTAAATGTATGTTTGTATGTTTGGAAAATAGGTTTTTGAAATGTATGTGTGTATGTTTGGAAAAATAAGGTTTTTAAATATATGTTTGTATGTTTGGAAAATTGGTTTTTGAAATGTATGTGTGTATATTTAGAAATATATGTGTGTGTATGTTTGGAAAAATAGGGTTTTTAAATATATGTTTGTATGTTTGGAAAATTGGTTTTTGAAATGTATGTGTGTATATTTAGAAATATATGTGTGTGTATGTTTGGAAAAATAGGGTTTTTAAATATATGTTTGTATGTTTGGAAAATAGGTTTTTGAAATGTATGTGTGTATGTTTAGAAATATATGTGTGTAGGTTTGGAAAAATAGGGTTTTTAAATATATGTGTGTATGTTTGGAAAAATAGGGTTTTTAAATATATGTTTGTATGTTTAGAAATATATGTGTGTATGTTTGAAAAAATAGGTTTTTTAAATATATGTGTGTATGTTTGGAAAAATAGGGTTTTTAAATATATGTTTGTATGTTTAGAAATATATGTGTATATGTTTGGAAAAATAGGGTTTTTAAATATATGTGTGTATGTTTGGAAAAATAGGTTTTTAAATATATGTGTGTATGTTTGGAAAAATAGGGTTTTTAAATATATGTTTGTATGTTTAGAAATATATGTGTGTATGTTTGGAAAAATAGGTTTTTTAAATATATGTTTGTATGTTTGGAAAAATAGGGTTTTTAAATATATGTTTGTATGTTTAGAAATATATGTGTGTATGTTTGGAAAAATAGGGTTTTTAAATATATGTGTGTATGTTTGGAAAAATAGGGTTTTTAAATATATGTTTGTATGTTTAGAAATATATGTGTGTATGTTTGAAAAAATAGGTTTTTTAAATATATGTGTGTATGTTTGGAAAAATAGGGTTTTTAAATATATGTTTGTATGTTTAGAAATATATGTGTATATGTTTGGAAAAATAGGGTTTTTAAATATATGTGTGTATGTTTGGAAAAATAGGATTTTTAAATATATGTGTGTATGTTTGGAAAAATAGGGTTTTTAAATATATGTGTGTATGTTTGGAAAAATAGGGTTTTTAAATATATGTTTGTATGTTTAGAAATATATGTGTGTATGTTTGGAAAAATAGGTTTTTTAAATATATGTGTGTATGTTTGGAAAAATAGGGTTTTTAAATATATGTTTGTATGTTTAGAAATATATGTGTGTATGTTTGGAAAAATAGGTTTTTTAAATATATGTGTGTATGTTTGGAAAAATAGGGTTTTTAAATATATGTTTGTATGTTTGGAAAAATAGGGTTTTTAAATATATGTTTGTATGTTTAGAAATATATGTGTGTATGTTTGGAAAAATAGGTTTTTTAAATATATGTGTGTATGTTTGGAAAAATAGGGTTTTTAAATGTATGTGTATTTCGTTTTAGAAACTATGTGCACACAATAGAAAATATAAAATTAGGTTATTTTTAATTGTGCACATGCATACTGTATGTCTAAAAATTAGGTTTTGGACATATATGTGTATGTATTTAGAAATTATGAAACTAGGCTATTTTCAATTACATGCATGCATGCTCTATGTTTAGAAATTATGTTTTTTAAAATTAGGTTATTTTTAATTGTGCACATGCATACTCTATGTTTAAGAATTATGTTTTGTCAAATATATATGTGTATGTATTTAGAAATTATGAAACTAGGTTATTTTCAATTACATGCATGTATGCATGCTCTATGTTTATAAATTATGTTTTTCAAATGTATATGTGTATGTATGGTTTTAGGATCTATGTGCATGTGTGTAATGGTATCATGTTATTTACGCGTGAGATGAATGTGTGTAGGGAATGGATAGTCCGAACAAAATTTCCATATTTTATGGTGACGGCATAATTCGCGAGGGGCAAAGCGGGGTTGATATGAGCCGTTGCCAGTATGTGACGGGCGAGCTGAGTGTACATAACACCTCATTCTAGACCTGAATTTGTGGATCCTGAATATGTTCGGGAAGCGGCCTCGCGATGAAATGGCTCTAATCGAAGGGCTCATCGTTCGTGAGGTAGATAATGAGCCATACTGGATGCTGCGCGAAATTAAAGGGGACAAATCTTGGAGTTCTTTTATTCGAAGAGTGGAAGACCCCCATGGCGGACTGCTCGGCCAGTTCGCGATGTATGTGCAGTTTTGCAACGTACGAGCAGCCGAGAGTGCGGTGGAGGGTGAGCCAAGCGTCATGCCCGGTCCTGCGAGATTCAGGGCTAGCGAGTGGTCGGATGTATTCTGCCATACTCGCGTAGATGTGTGCGAGGTACTGGATTGCCTTCCATCAGTGTCCGACGAAGATGATTCGACGGACTCGGAGGCATCCGATGGCTCTGATGACGATACTCCTGGTCCCCCGCAGGAGTGGCTAGATCACTCAGCATACAGTCAAGCTGTGTTGCCAACGGATCAGGGTTCGAGGTGGTCTTTCGAGCACGGTGGCTTACAAGTAGAGCAGGAGTTTCAAAGCAAGGAAGATCTGAAGAATGCCGTGGCGAGCTGGTCCCTCGCAATTAACCGGCAATATAAGGTCGTCAAGTCAAACCCCAACCTTTTTGTCGCAGCCTGTGTAACAACAGGCTACCCATGGAAGATTCGTGCGATGCGGCCGAAGGACGACATTGGTTTTGTGGTGACAAGGGTTACCGCACACACATGCCTGCTCACGGAGGCGCTGGACAGACACAGGAACCTGACGTCGGCGTACGTCGGTAATATCATCCAGCCGGCTGTGCGAGAGAACATTTCGATAATGCCGAGAGAAATAATGAAGCAAGTTGCCGATAGGTGTGGGTACACTATAAGGTATGGAAAGGCCTGGAGAGCAAAACAGAAGGCAATTGAGGGCATGTTCGGCACATTCGACCACGGCTACAACAATGTGATGCGGTTGCTGCGCAACATCGCTCAGACCAATCCAGGCACATTTTTAGATTTCTTCGATCAGCCAGCTACACGTCGAGATGGTAGCCCCATACAGAACACTCGGGTACTCCGTCGATTATTCTGGTCATACCGCCAGTGCATCGAGGCATTTGCTTATTGTCGTCCAGTCATATGCGTGGATGGTACGTTCCTGACTGGAAAGTACAAGGGCTGTCTCCTCATTGCTGTTGCTACGGATGCTAACGACCAACTGCTTCCATTGGCGTACGCCATCGTCGAGTCTGAAAACTCGGAAAGTTGGTTGTGGTTTCTGGTCAACGTGAAGCGGGCGGTTGTTGGTGATCGAGAAAAGGTGTGCATCATATCGGACCGCCACCGAGGGCTGCTCCATGCCATTGAGGTAATGCGCTGGGCCCCAGATGCTCCGTACAAATGGGAGGACGTGCGCAGCCGTTGGTGCATGCGGCACATTGCAGCAAACCTTTTCACACACTTCCGCAGTAAACAGATCATGGATCTGTTCAAGCGGCTGTGCATGCAAAATCAACCGAGAAAGTTCCAGGCTGTGTTCGACAAATTGGAGGCGCTGACAGTGAAGTACTCCACGAGGAGGGCCAGTAATGCTGCCGATGATGTGAACGTCAGCAAATTTTTGCAATGGATTCAGGACAAGGACATCGAGAAATGGTCCTTGCTGCACGACGAAGATGGCGCAAGGTTTGGGATAATGACGACGAACCTTTCAGATGTGTGCAATTATGTGTTGAAGGGAGTCCGGTGTTTGCCGGTGACTGCTATAGTGGAGATGACATGGTACCGCACAGCCGAGTACTTCAACAACAGAAGTGTAGCTGCCAAAACGCTAGTCGACGATCCCATGAGAACCTTGCCAGATGTTGTGCAGTCGTACTTGACTGCCCGCATAGACAAGGCCCAGCGGCACGAGGTGACAGTTATAAACAGGCTGCACCGAATCATTCAAGTCCGCCTTCGGCAGAAGAACGTGAGCGGCCAACTGAGACCTAGACGGGTGCACGAGGTCATTCTTGGGGATGTCGCTGAGTGCTCATGTAACAAACCGAAGCTATTGCACAAGCGTTGCTCTCATGTCCTTGCTTCATGTGCGGCGCTCGCTGTGAGCCCTGCGCCTTACCTTTCGGAGTACTTCAGCCTTGACAACCTTTCAAACACGTGGAGTGGCGTGTGGAGAGTTTTTATGACGCTCGGTGACTACAGAGTTATCCCTGCTGGCGAGACTACCTGGATCCCAGATGTAAATCTAAAGCGAACGGGTCCAAGGCGACGGAAGACACGCCGAATACACAATGACATGGATGAGTCACAGGGGGGTAGCTCACGAGCTAGGAAATGCTCGATCTGTAGGCAGCCCGGACATAGCAGGAAGGATTGTTTGAATGCACCCGGACCATCGACATAGCCTTGTAATAAACTTTGTAATACGCTTATCATTTGCATTGGATTGTTGTAATCTGTTTGAAACCTTGTAATATGATTCATGTTATGTTACTTTCATGTCGTGTGCTATCCATGGGTATGATATTTTCAATAACGGTTCCCGATGTATGTTATGTTACTTTCAATAATGGTTCATGTTTTATGTTTTGACAGCCATGGCTGGCGGAGATAGAGATCTTCCAGAGCTACTGAGCAGTACATGTGATCGTGGCCATCGCGGCCGCATCTTGTCCGAGGGCGGGGACTTGGAGCCGCTGGTAGTCCGTGCTCCCTTGGAGTACTGGCCTCTGCATGAGGGCTATATCCCCATCCTGCGGGCTGCAGGTTTATTGCCGTTCGCCCGTATGCTGCAGATAGGTCAGCATCTCACACTGGACAGGTCGTTGATCACCGCATTGGTAGATCGATGGCGTCCGGAGACCCACACTTTCCACTTCCGCTGGGGGGGAGATGACAGTCACGCTGGAGGATGTGAGCATGCTGCTTGGTTTACCTGGCAGTGGACATCCCATCGTCCCCCGGCCAGCACGCCTGGATTGGCGCGCACAGATGCACCTCTGATTCAACATCGCTAACCACGCCACGAGATCCCGTCATCCAGGCGTGGTGTCCCCCACCGATTTCTGGCGCGCTACCGTGAGTGCCCCGATGATGCCCCCGCCGATGTAGTTCGCCAGCATCTCTTCGCGTACTTGCTGGTGACGCTGCAGTATATTTTGTTCCCTTCCACGCACGGTGACACTGTGTACACGTGGTTCATTCCTCTGGTCGAGAGTATCGTCGATGCCGACGCAGGGGCCATGCCGCGTTACAACTGGGCGATGGCAGTGTTGTGCGCGACGTACAGGGGCCTTTGCGAGGCATGCTGCAGGACCGCAGCTGGATCGTTGCTTTCCGCATGCCCTGTACTGCTGCAACTGTGGTCATGGGAGCACTTCCCCGTTGGTCGGCCGCGTTTACAGCGGCCCATCCATCCGTACGTTGCGCCAGCCAACTATGATGATTGGGTGGACCGGCCGACCATGGGAGGCCGTTGGCTGGGAGGTCGGCCCAGGTGGTCATCATCACAGATTCACCGCTGTTACTTGGCGTACCTGGGAGAGTTTGATCTCCTATCGGACGCGCGCGTCATATGGCGGCCATGGACACCGGAGCACATCTCGCAGGTTGCACCGCATGGCATTTCCTCGCATTGCACCGCGGGCCAGGACTGCTGGCTTACACGCCGGCACATGGTGTTCTCACATGTGGTGGAGCCGTATTTTCCGGAGAGGGTGATGCGCCAATTCGGCCTACATCAGCAGATACCGCCCCCGGAAAGAAATCGACAACGCCATCTCCCGCGGCAGATTCACGTGTATGCCTCGAACATTTTCTATATCTCATGTACACACTCATATTTGTTTATTTCTTTGCTTTATGTGCATCGCGTCACCTTTTGCAGACAAACACGTAGAGGAAAACACTCTGACAACTGGCAGATCAAGAATTCCAAATGGGTCGACGAGTGGGACAACCACGCGGCGACGGATGTTGTTGTGGAGGAGCGGCCGTATGACCCTGGGACGTCCCAGGCCTATCTTCAGTGGTACGTGCCGCGCACCTGCACGCAACTCGCTCGTGCGGCCCCCCCATCGCCGACAGAACTATCACATCAAGACAGTCTTCGACTCGGCCTTGATGTTCATTTCCCAGGCCGGATACATCGCTCGGTACGTTCGTCTTCGCTGGATACTTATGTTGGTCTCTTATCTTATCTATTTTTCCATAGTTCCCATATGAATTTCGCATGTGCAGGGTGACTTAGCGTTGGGCATCGACAGTCAAGCGGCAAACCTGTCGTCTCGCTTGGAAGGTCCTCCACGCTTCAAGGCGATGGCGCGTGCTGTCCTACATTCCATCCGTGTAGCAGCACAACGAATCTTGTTCGACGCTACTTGTGGCCGAAAGACAGATGCATCGGTTCCGCACCGGAGAGGGGCCCGGCCTAGCCTGGGTGGTGCTCGACAGAGCACTTCGTCAGCACGGCGCAGTCATCGTGACACATCGCCGACCTGGGGAGGTGACATACCAGGGACGTCCGCCGGCCCGTCTCGGCTTCATCGTTCCTCGTCAATGCACAGTGCTCGACGTAGAGATCTGCATATTGGGGGCCCGTCGAGACATCGCACTCCCGGTTCAGATGACTCTGATGATGACGACGGCATCCGTCGTCAACACGAGGACGACATTCGTCGTCAAGACAGGGACGATGCGAGTAGAGCGTTGGCAGAGCGGTTTGCGGCTGACGAGGATTGCGGCCAGGCTCATATTGAGCAGGCTCTCCAGGGACAAAGATACTCAGTCCCTTGGGGGGATCCCGCCCACGACCACATGCATGTGGATGACGATCGTGAGTACTACGCTCCGCAGGGGGCCGACCCCAGTGGGGTGGCACCACAGCCGGACAACCAGGAGTAGATCTCACACATGTTCGGGTTGCACGGCCCTCATGCACATCAGTACTACCAACCGGATCAGTTGACGCCTAGCGAACTCGAAGATCACCCTCCACCGACACAGCCATCTCAGGGTCATGCAGGTACTGAGCGGCATGGTCCTTCTACCGCGGCTGGACAGCGATCACATGTGCCACCTGATCCGTACTCACCATCGCCTTTTCAGAGAGATAGACATGGGCATGGGCATAAGAGGGGTCGTCCGAACCCATAGCGAACATATACTAACACTTTTATTTTCCAGTGTGTTACATTCAAAATGAATCATGCAGTTCACTAGATTTCTTATATATTTTTATTATATGATACATACTTACGTATATTTCTATAGATATATATACATATACATATACATATATATATGTGCATGTGTATATATATATATATCTATATAGTATGTATGTATTTATGTATGTACAGTATGATGGGAAAAACTCCTAGCCCAGCTGGTGGGAACTCTCTTCTACCTCGTTGTCCACCTAGGTTCGAATCCCCACTGATCTTGATTTGGGTTCACAGAATAGATTTTGATATTTTAGGGTTTGAGATAGATTAGGGTTGAACTGATCTTGTTACTGCCAAACATAAAAGTCTTTACAAGCCAGATTCAATTCCATCTCTAAATCTCAGATCTATCAATCCTATTCTGTTTTTGAAAACAGGATTCTAATTACCCTAAATACTCATAACTCAGATTTAGCTAAATCTTGCCCTAATCCAGATCAGATTATTCTTGGATTATGATCATGGGTATGTCAATACCTTAATCCACAAAGTTGGCAGCCAAATCGTATCATCTAAGCCGTTTTCACATATCAGTCCAAATTATATCGTAATTTAGTCCTTTATTTGATATCTAGAAACCCAAAAAGGATAAAATCTTCAGATTAATTCCAAATTCAAAATTTCTTCAGCAAATCTTTTTCAAATGCTATTTGATACAATTTTCTCTTTTGTGCAGATTACAAAATCACATTTTAAAGACCATAATTCAAAATCGACAAAACTCAGATCTTATTTTACCCTAAAGTACCCTATTTTCAGTTTATATCGAAAATCATCAAATCAACTCATATTTTTATCAAATCTCTTGTTAGATGAGTATAATGTATAAGTTTATACTTATTTGTGAACTCAGATTACAAATCAATCTGTAATTTAATAATTAATTCTTATTACAAAGCAATCCGTTTCGGTGGAGGGGAAATGTGAGAGCTTGTCGTGCTCCAGGAACACGACAAGGACTTGTCGAGCTCTGGGAGCACGACAAGCTCCTAGTCGTGTTCCTGGAGCACGACAAGAGGCTGCCACAGCTTGTCGAGCTCCCAGAGCTCGACAAGCTGATGTGGCAGGCTATTTTTGCAAATTATCGCAACTGTGGGTTAATTTCGAAATTTTTTTTTAACTCTGGGTTAACAGTAAAAAAAACTCTATAGGTCATCTGTGTAAGAGATATATTCCTTTAGTTCAAAAAAAAGTTATATTTTGATTTAAAAAGTCATTTTTTTAATTTTGACCACTAATATATTTATAAATATTCAGTTTAGGTATAAGAAAATTATATGAGTATTTTTATTTTTTAAAAATCATAATATTATAATTTTATCAATTTTATTAATATATTATAGTAAAAAAGAATAATTAAAATTGTATCTTTATGACTATACACAGTACAAAAAGACATCCCATTTGGACCGGAGACAGAGAGGAAGTAACATGCTAAAAAATAAACTTTAAGAAAATAACTGATACATTTTATAAGTTCAAAGACATTTAGCGCAAACTATTATAATAATAGCATGCAGTCTTTTTTATTCACAAGTAAATGATATTAAATGTTTTTAAACTTGACCGACCTTGTCACCTAGATTTTCAAACTTGAGCCTTCGTCTAGCATATCCTTCAAACTCATTATTTCATCGAATTTGACGCTTTCTTTTATTATTATGCTATGGATTGACTCAGGGCATAATTTTTAGACAAACAATATGGTCTATCAAAATCCATCTTTTCGATACTCCTTTTAAATATTTTATGAATATAAAGTTATTTTGCAGTTTACACTGTATTAGTATTTTGTCTTATCCGTGCACACACTACCTACTGCCACAGACATACTACAGACTAAAAATTTCTATTCTTCTAACTTTTTTAGTATTGTCATACAACTCACCCATCATAGACTATTTTGGGGTGGGGTGGGGCAATTTTATCGCACCATTTAAAACATGCATATTTTTATTTCTATCATCAAAAAAATCTTCATTTTATTTCTTCTCACTGTCGCATTAGTTCATATTTTGTTTGTATCATTGTTGTTAAGCCAATCATTCTTAGATATTCAAATTATTGTTGACTTGATCATAATTTACAGAAAAGACAAGTATCCCCTATGCTACTCTGAACCAATGGCTTGCTCTATGTTGGACACGACTGACTTTAAACTATGTCTGAGCTGGACACAATTGGTTTTAAGCCATGGCAAAGCTTCAGGGTTATAGTGAGCTCCTGTAAGTGGTGATCGGCAGCAAGCGCTCTGATGGTCATGCTTGAGCACAAATGGGGCAAGCAAACGTGGTGAAAGAGAGATAGGGAAAGGGAGAAGCCATAGTCGCGATTGGACGCAATAAAACAGTGATGTGGTCGCCAGCGGCAATGACTAATTTGTTAGGTTTATATGCTAGAGGTGGAGGAGTGTGACAACGACAAGTATTGGAGCCAACAGAGACATAGTAGCAATGAGCGATGGCGTATAGGGACCCTTATATGAGGAATCCGGCGACAATTGCCCAGGTTAGATTGCACACAGCATGATACATCACAAGCTCGCAACAACACAATACATTATACTGCAACACAGGTGATTAAGATGAGTACAAAGTTACAAGGACCAATATTATAATACCATAGCGTCAATAATGACGCAATTTAGAGTTCATACAAATTAAGAAATTTCATCGACACAAAGGTCGGCACAAAAGAACAAAATACACACAGAGATAAGCAAAACAACTACGACAGTCATCAATAGCAGCGGTACAGTATGGGCTCCCATCACATCGGGTTACACTAGGCGAATGACTCTCTAGTTAGCTGGATCGTCGAGAACGGTTCCTTCGTCATCAACAGGTTCGAAGCCATAAGAGTCGGGATCAACGAGTCCTTCCTCTAAATTTTATGTGCAAAAGTAAGGGTGAGCACGTTGTCCTCACGATACTCAACAAGTCTCAATTAATGAATGCAGGTATATAGATGATGGGAAATTCCAAGAAATAGGCTTTTTAGTTTATAGGTAAGAATATAATAGATTTTCACTCGAAAATTTTGAAGAAAAGTTTTGATTTCAAAAGCGAAACTTTAAAATCCTAAACTAGATTTTAGAAAATGTTATAAATGGCGGTCTTTCTTGAGTCACCACTTTTAACCAATATTATAAAAATCTTCCAAATCATACTTATGCTGCATCAACGTAAATAGAATCCACCGCATGCAGACTCCAAAACCTGGGAGCTCAAAGCATCCGATACTTTTTTGTATCTTTGCAAAGGTATACCACTTTAATCCACTTGATGACCCAACTTTCATGTCTGTATCTCTTCATGCGACTTTTACGCATGCGACAAGACTGAGATCACACAACAGTTCATAATCCTAACATTAACAATTCCCTGTCCGATAAATAGACAACCCAGTCCATATTATCGTTGTGGAGCTCACCCAACAGCCAAATCTACCTAACCTTGGTCTATGGTCCCGCGAGACTCATAGCCTATGGATCCAGTCGCGCATGACTCAGTATCCAGGTCTAGGGTACCTTCCCTCTAAACTCCCGATTCACTTACTCACTCTCACAACTCACGGCCCTCTGTGGCCCACCAGTTTCCCTTGAGAAACCAGACCGACAACCATTGCAGGAAAAGTTAATACCTAGAGAACTACTTTGTCGCGCTTGTCCCATACTGGGCAAATGGTTAGTACGTTTTTCATGCCGCTTGGAAGTACAACACAAGGGTCTCATCCTTATGAACTGTTAGTGAGGAGCGAACCATATCCCCGTTGCGCACTCAACACCAACCATATAAACCATCCTCACTATCGATTCTAACTTAAACTTTTATAAACAAGATTTTAAACACATTTTTTACATAGATGACCATTTAGCATTTAACACATATATTCAAGCATAAGATATATGAACATGAAGAGCCTTCAAAGAAGTTAGGTGATATCTATTCATACTCATCCAACATAGCATTTGAAAAATAAAGCATGCATATACTTAAAACAATAAATAACCTAATTTACTTAAAATACTGTGAGACATAATCAATGAGAAAGAGACTTGCCTTACAAAGCGGGGTCTAACTACACTAAGGAGTCTACGAACACTTCTTCTACTCCTTCCACTCCTAGTTCTACTCTCTCACACAAATAATAATAAAGCACATAAGCATACAAAAATTACTCATCATAGAAAATTATATATAAATTATAAATATGCATGCATTCAAGATATTCTAGTTAAAGATGTTCCTGGGAGGGAAAAAACACTTTGGGCTTGGCTTCAAGTGTCTGGCTTGGCTAAATTTGGGCTCGGGTTGGTCTGAACTGATCCGGTAGGACTTGAGTTTGGTGAGATTGAGCACAAACAGAGGATTAATCGAGGATTGGCTTAACTCCTTTTCATCAGACTCTTGACACTAGTACAGAAAAGCTTTCTTCTCTCGGTAAAAAACAGCTTTTTACTATCGGTTTCTGTACCGATAGAGATAGACACGATAGAACAAGTCCGAACATTTTCTATCGGTAAATAACCGATAGAAAAACTACACTATTCTATCGGCATCTTAGGAGTGTACCGATAGAAAACCCGTCATAGTCTGACATTTAGCGGCAGGTAAAGTACCAATCTTCTAACGGTTAATTATGAATTTACCGACAGACAAAATCTTAGTACTCTCTCGGTTGGAAATGAGTTTACCGATAGAAAAAACGATTGTGCTCTCTCGGTTTTCGTATGAGTTCACCGGCAGGAAAAGTCACACTCTCCTAACGGTTAATTTTGAGTGTACCGATAGAAAAAATTACAGTAGTCTCTCGGTTGTGGATGAGTTCACCGGCAGGAAAAGTAACATTCTTCTAACGGTTATTTTTTTAATTTACCGATAGAAAAAATGATAGTAGTCTCTCGGTTGTGAATGAATTTACCGATAGAAATACAGTACAGATGCAATACAGTACATTCACATATACAGTACATTATTTACATTCACAATACAGTACATTCACAATACAGTACATTCATATATACAGTACAGATGCAATACAGTATAGATTGGATACACAATACAGTACAGATGCAAAGAAGGGTAAATTCACATATACATTGAACAGATTGACACATTAGACAGTTATTCACATTTATTCACATATATATGGACAAATACAAATTTCAATCCAATATGGACATTTATTCACATATACTGTTTATTCACATGTATATAACAGTCTATGCACAGAGTACACGAAAAAGAGAAAATTGTCATGGCGGATGGTTGGGCACAACTTCCTCCATGACATATTGAGCCCAGATTTGTCGAAGATCTCTAATCTTTGCATTTTCGTATTGGTCTTTCGACATGGCGATCTGCAAGCATGTGTGAATACTGAGTAACTAACTTCCTAATTTAGAACGTGACACCCAATTTTCAAATTTGAGTTAGCTATCGATGCTTACCTGGGGGAATTGGGCAAAGTTTGTCTGCACTAGGTCGTACATGTAGCGCAGCACATAAAACCCGCATTCCCACGATTGCGGCTGCTGATGGCACTGAGATAATTGCATATGCGAAGACATGTTAGCTATTGTTTCCATAAACTAATTAAGCATAAACAAAAAGTCTCATGAGTACCTCATATTCTTTCCAATCTAGTAGGGAGCCCTGAGGTGCGGCATGCCTCCCTCCAGCGGACACATATTTATCAAAAGCTCTGCATTTCAGTTAGTATTGCCGGTTAATGTATTATCATTAGCTAGTGAGGTGAAAATTTAAATCAAACATATAAGTTACTTACGCCTCCATATTCCCCTTGACCACATATTCGATCGATAATCTGTCACGCATCGAATCGAGGTAGTACACCTCGTTCCTCGGCGGACAGATCACGATGAGGATCCAGTGGCCCTTGCATTGTACGTAAAAGAGGACCGCTAGCTCAAAGTATATCTCAGGTGTAACATACAAGATCGAGTTAAATTAGTACAAAATGCACTAACCTTTGGTGGTACGGCACCAGAATGAACTTCCTGTCCTGCTGCGCCATCAGCGCCTTGGATATGTACTGCTCAGCGTGCGCGGCGTCGTGCTCTAGCATCGTGAGGCTTATTTTCTCTGGGTCGAGGAAACCCACCTTGTCACACGCAGCCTCCGATGCTAGCCTGTACATGCACCTGCATGCAAAGGACGACATTAGTATTGCACAGAAAGTTACTACATTTCAAAAGAACTACAACAATGCAGAGTTAGCAAACAGAGTTAGAAAACAGCAATACATAGCATCAGCAAACTCACAGGACTTCAGTCCGTATGATGGACATATCGAGCTCCGGCCAGTTGTAGAGGTCGAACAGATCCTCGTGTGCCACGGATATACTCACGGGCTCACGGTGGAACTGCCCAGGCCTGTAGGGAACTAAGAAGTTCAGATTGCGCCAAGCTCGGTGTAGGTACCACTCGTGGAGGTCTCTGGTTGATCGATCCAATTTGCACAAAACTGCCTCCGACATGAGTGGGAACCCGTTCCTGAACCTCTCCGGCTGTCCCTGTCGCCCTTTTCCCTTGCCTTTGCCCTTACCTTTTGCCGGGGACTGAGCGCGTACCTTCGAAGGCAAGGGCAAGGTGATGGCGGCTTTCTTCTGAGGTGAAGGCGTGGATGCGCTAGGTGGGGTCGAGGCCGTCTTTGATGTGTCCAGGGTTGCACGAGATCGGGCCTCATGCCCCGAGCTGGGGGCGTAATCCCCTAGTAGCCCGGAGGCAGGCCACTTCAATTAATAAGCACGTATGTTAGATTATACAAGTTGAGTGTACTGAGTAGGATGTAATCTAAAATGTGTAGGATTTACCGGTTGTATTAGAAGACACTTCTTGGGCCACTGTACGTAGGAGCCCACGCCTCAGCAAGTGTCTGCAGTTCCTCTGTTGGGACTGCCAACGGAGAATCGTTGTAGCCCGGCATGGCCATGTCCACTTGTAACTTTGCAAACCCCAACCGCAGAGGTACGCAATGGACCCAGACATCCGGCCCAGACGGCTATACGAAGCCGTGTCCAACCACTTCCTGCCTGTCGCCTAGGTGATTCAGTAGGATGCAACCCTCCGGCTTCTGCAAATTTGTAAATATTAAAACAGGTTAGCGAAACAACTCTAACAGAATGGGAGTGGCATCAACTTAAGTGCACAGATGAAGGCTTGCAACACCTCAAGTAGATCCACTGGATCCGCGAGGACCTTCGAAGTGCAACTGCTTATCCGACCCCGCGGGGTACCGTCGCCCTAGGGTTCCGCATCTGCACTCTTGGTCAGCAATGCATCTCTCAACCGTGCAAACTCTTCCCTCATTTGTGCGACTTCAGACTGCACCTCAGACTGCACCTCAGCCCGTATCTGATCGGAGAGCTCCGCCCGTACCTCAGCCCGTATCTTATCGGAGAGCTTCGCTTCCTTTTCCTTCCAGGAGCGGGCCTTCTTCCTCGGTGGAGCCAGATCTGCGAAACCGGCCTTCCACGACACAATGGCTCCCACGGCCCGTGTACGCCCGGGATGCTCTTTATTTCCTAGAGCCCGGGTGAGGATGTCGTTCTCCCTCTGTGGGGTAAACAATCCCTCCACTGCCTCCTTCTCAAAAGAGATCTGTTACATTTAAAGGTACCTTGTGAGACAAATTACCTTATATACACTTGTGCGCACATAGTTTACGAGGTTAGCCAACTTACCATTCGCCTCACAACGTCGACGTCCCCAGGGGTTGCGAACTGCACAGACCCCGTGGATGACACGGACCCCCTCCCCCTCCACCATCGCTTGCACCTCTCATCCCGAATCTCGGAGAGCGGCAACTCAGGGGTGTCGATGACAGGATTTTGCTCGTCTTCCTTCTTCCACTGCTCCTCCTTCCCCGCATAGCCCCAGGATCCGAGCCGATGCGGGTGGTCGTTCCTCTTCTGGATCGCCCTATTCTTCTCGCTAAGGGCCTTGAACTCCTCAGTCCCCTTCTGCTTGGTGAATTCCTCCCATACCTCCTCCGATATGAAGGGGTACTTCTCACAAGGAGATTTCCCCGCAGCGAGGAAGTTACTGACGAGCCAGCTCTTAAAGGTTTTCCATGTTCCGTTCATGTCCTTCAAGCAGGCCATCCTAGGTGTATCGTCGGGGATGTTCCACTTAGCCTGTTTTCAAAAAATGCATGCAATTAATCACGAGTTAGTTAAACTTTAGTATAGGCCAAGAGAACGTGATTACGAAAGAGTTCAGCGATTTCAGTTAATTTAACCTTCACTTCCGCCCACAACCTATCCCTCTCATCCGCCGTCACGTCCTTCCAGCTCTGCACCGTGATCTTCACCCTTTTTTCGCCAACAGCCCAACGTAGGCCGCGTACTTCCCAGCATTCTTTCCAATCGGCCTCCCAAATTGGTTGAACTCACAAGAAAGATCCGTGCGTTTGGCCAAACGGCCCAACGTCGTCGCACCTCGCCCCACCCTCTTGCGCTGGGATGTAACAGCTGCATCTTCAGTTACGTTGGGGTTGGCCCTAGTCGAACCACTAGTACCATCCGATGAAGACGACGACATGTCTTTCCCTACAAAACCATCAACAAACCATCAAAAATTTAATGGAAACACAAACCAAATCATTTTACAAAGAAAAAGGACCTATTTTAAATATTTTTTCCATCGGTAAACACCAAAGCTACCATGCAATACAAGATTCTATTTCTCAGTGTTTTCGTCTACACATTTGCATATAGGAAGCAGGCAACATATGGCAATTAATTCTTCTTGGAGTTCCATAACTCAGCAAGGTCTGGAGACTAATTAGGGCTGCAAAAGGGATATCCGAACAAAATAATGGTAAAAGAAATACATGCATAAATTACTTCCTGACTGTTCAGAAATATTTTCTATCGGTAAACACATGATCTGCCGATAGAACATAACAATTTTTCTATCGGCAAACACGTGAGATACCGATAGAAAATAACAATGTTTTCTATATATGGAATTTTGTTGATAAGCCACTATTCACTGTCATCACATAACATTCTCAATGATTTTTTATACTAATATTCATGGGCCAGTATTATTATTTCACACGTAAATATGCACACAAGCATCTAAGTGCCACTGTGCATAATCTGACAAACCTAATGCTAATGGAATATAAAGATATTGAAGTAGCACAGAAAGTAGGTCACAACCAAAAAAGGAATAATATGGTCTATAGCACCCTCTCTTGGTTATCTTTTGCATTACCTGTATGCAAGTCATCAGGACTTCATCACATCTATTAGTTTGAGAAAAGTCATATATGTCATATATTCATATATATTCATATTTGAAACATATACATCGAAGACCCATCCACATTGCCATATATTCATACCAAGTGAGTAAAAATTCCCAACCAAACTAGTACATACATTGCATGCCTCATGTCCTTCCAGATCCAAAGTTTTAATAGTTGTTCAGAAATATTTTCTATCGGTAAACACAAGATCTGCCGATAGAGCAGACAAATTGTTTCTATTGGCAAATACAGGATATATCGATAGAATATGTGTACGAACAACTCAAACATATAATGTGCATTACATGGCAGTTGCATACAATTGATCACACATACAGCAGTATAAATAAGTTAAAATCTCAAAATAGGTTCATTACAGCACTGGAACATATTATGTCAACCCTAATTTAAATCAACATTGCATGCGGAATGTACATAATCCAACACAATAGGGAACCCTAGTGTAATTGCAAAACTCGAAGAATTAGTACGTACAAAATACTAGGATCAAATAAGGAAGATGCTGGAAATAGAACGACGAATTAGGGTATTTACGGCGATCAGTGCTGGTGATGGAGAGGCGGTGTAGAACGCAGCGGCGGCCGGCGAAGGACGAAAATAAGAACCGGTGGCAGTGCCGAACCAGTGTCCAGCCGGCGATCGTCGTGTGGGAGAGAGGAAGTGAGTGGTCAAGGCGGAGGTTGTGGTTTTCTTCGCTCTGGAAGAGACGCAGTGCTCTAAGTTGGAACTGTTCGACTGGAGGGAAACTCAAGGGCCGTGTACGAGTAATAAAGTAGAGGATGACCTTTTCTATCGGTAAAACAAAATAATACCGATAGAAAAAGTAAATTTCCCGGAAAAATATTTGAAATAGTGGATTCCTTTTTTCTATCGTTATAAACAATAAAATCCCGTGAGACCAATTTTCCCCAGAAATTTTTTTTAATTAAGTGCCTGAGATTATAGTATTGGGTGCCATTTTTCTATCAGTAAAAACAACAAAATACCGTCAAAAAATGAAAAGGTACACACAATTTAACATCAAACAGACCGTGCTTGAAAGCTGCAGAATGATAAAGAAAGAGGGAAGATAGCCAGAAAATTGGAAAATTGACATAAAAAGAAATTGTTCATTCATTGTTGTTTTATCACTTATAAAAAAAAATAAAACCCAAAATGCTAGGTCAAGGGATGGTCTTAGCCCTTGCTGCATGTAGAATAGAGTCAGATTGACTTGCAGCCAGGACGCAGGACTCCTCTAGCGACAAGTTGTCCCTAGGATCAACTACTACCGCGTCGAGAAGGCCTGCGACCTCCCTCAGCTTCGCTATGGTATCCTTCATAGTCAAACCGCAGCCAGCGATGGTAATATCTGCGGCTTGCTTCTCCTCGCGAAGACGCCTAATCATCGCCCTGGAATTGTCACCAGCCGTCTTCATGCGCTGAATGCGCCGGAGGAGATCGTCCAGTTCAAGCCGTAGCTGAGTGTGCTTGTCCGTAAGGAGCTTGTGTTCCTCCTGGAGGGCCCTCAGGTCAGCCTTCACTTTGCCAGTGTCTTCCACGGCTCCCATTCCCTGTGCAAATCAACAAGTCAAGAATGTAGTAAACATGGATTAACAATACAGGGGTAAACCCATGAGATTTAGAGTTCTTTCCGGGGAAGGCGTGGCTGACGATCCCATGGAGGTTGCCATTGTGAAAGAGAAGATGAGGAGTTGAAGCGTTCGAGAATTAGAAAAACAAAAAAATACCGCGACGCATGGCGAGGTACTTATAGAATTTCCAAGGCGACGCATGGCGACACAGTTGAGAATTCAAAGCGCCAGAGTATTTTTCTATTGGTACAAACAACAAAAAACCGTCAGACAACAAATACCGTGAACTAACGAATTTATTCTAACGGTAAAATTTTGCGCAGCGAAACTTTTGAAGTGCCTGAGACACATTAAAGTAGCGGATGTCCTTTTCTATCGGTAGAAATAACAAAATACAGTCAGAAAAATTGATTTTTGGAGAGCTTAATTTGAAGAAGCAATATGCTGCGATGAGATTTTTGCAAGTGCTATTTGAAGGGAAGAATTAAGTATTTACAGGATAAAGGTACTGTACATGTTAGAACTCATGCTGTGGAGTAAAATTGAGATATATTAATGCTGTGAACTAGCTTATCATCATTAAGTTCTAAAGAAAAATGTACTGCCTGATGTATTAATGATAAGTTCCTCACCTTGTTGCAGAACTTGTGGGTTATTTGCTTGGCATTTATCCCTGAAATAGAAATTAATCATCAATGGTTCTCAACCCATAATCCTTCTTCGTGGTCATCTCGCAGATACGTTGTTTCGTCAATATCTTCAGTATGGATAGATTGAATGTCCTCTAAAAATGGAGGTATTTCATCGAATTGGTTATACTCCTCTTCGTCGACAACATCTTCGACCCCAACAATACGTCTCTCGCTGTGGAGGACAACATGCAAGTTTGGATTGGCCGAGTCAATGATGTAGAATACCTGTGTGGCTTGCTTTGCAAGTATGAATGGATCGTCTTGGTGTCCGACTCTACCAAGATCGACGAGAGTAAACCCGTAACTGTCAACTTGAACACATCGAGGGATTTCGACCCATTGACATCGAAATAGGGGAATCTTAAGTAATCGTAATCGAGCTCCCATATTTCGTCAATAGCACCGTAATATGAGTTTAGCGCCCTTACTGACCTGGCATCCTCGGAAATAGCAAACAGTGTCACTCCGCTACATTGCGTGCTACTCTTGGCGTCTTGAGCTCTTGTGTAAAATGAATACCCATTGATGTCGTACCCCTGCCAAGTACCTACAGTGAATCTTGGGCCTCTAGCCAACCATGTCACAGTTTCACTTACGGAGCCCTCGGCAGCTCGCGTGACTTTTTCTTGGATCCACTCAGCAAATTTCCTGTTATGTTCTCTGCTGACCCAAATGTCTGACTTCGAAGGATTCTGTGACCGTAACATTACCTTGTGCTCGTGTATGTATGGCTCGACCTCCGTCATGTGTTGTAAAACCCAAAAATGTGATTTTGCGTACACATCACGAGCGGGGACGATAGCTTTGAATCCAATCGTTCCGATTCCCTGAAGCCTACCCTCGTGTCGGGATCTAGGAACGCCAATTGGGTCAACCCCGGCCATATAATCTGTGCAAAATTCAATCACCTCCTCGGCAGCATAACCTTCCATGATACTCCCCTCGGGTCGACGACGAATCCTTACGTATCCCTTCAATACACCCATAAATCTCTCAAATGGATACATGTAGTGCAGGCACACGAGTCCACAAAACTTAAGTTCTTTGATAAGGTGAACAATCAGATGGACCATAACATCAAAAAAGGATGGAGGGAAATACATCTCGAGCTGACAAAGAGTTGTAACCACGTCGCGTTGCAAAGCGTCCAATCCATCCGGATCAATTACCTACGAGGACACAGTTGCGCCAAATATTCATATCAGAAAAATCTTCTAATTAAGCTCCACAGATGGAGGTAATGAACTTATAGTACGAGTGCACATACTTACCTTGCAAGATATTGCGTTGAAGAAATAACATAGGTTTGTGATTGTCTCTCTGACTTTAACTGGGAGAATGCCTCTGATAGCAATGGGAAGCATTTGTGACATCAGGACATGACAGTCGTGGGACTTCGTGCCAACTAGTCTTAGGTCCTTCATGGACACAAGTTTTTTCAAGTTCGTGGAGTACCCACATGGAACTTTAACACCGTGCAGGCACCGACAGAGTTCTGTTTTTGCGCTCTTGGACAACGTATAGCAGGCCGGAGGGAGGTATGTACGCTTTCCATTCTCTAAAGGTGCAAGTTCAGACCTTATCCCCATTTCCACCATGTCACGATGAGCTTTCACACCATCCTTTGTCTTTCCGGGAATGTTCAACAACAAACCAATCAAACTGTCACAGACATTTTTCTCTACATGCATGACGTCAATGCAATGTCGAACTTGTAAGTGCTCCCAGTACGGTAGATCCCAGAGAATCGATCTCTTCATCCAAACATTTTTTTCTCGAGGTTTAGAATGCTTACCGAACTCAGCTTTGATGTCCTTCACGCGCGAGTAAATCTCCTTACCGGTCAGAAACACTGGAGCTGATCCCTTCTCATGCTTCCCGTTAAATGATTTCCTCTTCTTACGGTACGTGTGATGCACCGGAAGAAACCTGCGGTGACCCATGTACACTGTTTTTTGGCAGTTTCGCATCGACATGCTCTCAGTTTCATCTAGGCAAATAGGGCAAGCCTTGGCTCCTTTCGTACTATACCCCGACAAATTGCCGTAGGCCGGAAAATCATTTATGGTGCAAAATATCAGGGCCCGCAAGATGAAATTCTCTTTCTTGTATGCATCCCACACCTGCACCCCCTCGCTCCACAATTTCTGTAAGTCCTCGATTAAAGGCGCTAGAAACACGTCAATATCATTTCCGGGTTGTCTGGGTCCTGAGATTAGTAACGCCATCATGATGTACTTGCGCTTCATGCATAACCAAGGAGGAAGATTGTAGATGCATAAAAGAACCAGCCAAGTGCTGTGCCGACTGCTCATATTACCATGTGGGTTCATACCATCTGTACTCAGCCCGAACCTTATTTCCTAAGTTCGCCGCCGAACTCAGCAAATGTTCTGTTGATGTTTCTCCATTAAATAGAATCAGCTGGGTGTCTCAGTTTTCCGTCTTGTTTCCGGGCTTCAGCATGCCAACGCAAGTGCTTCGCGACTTTCGGATTTGCAAACAGCCGCTTCAATCTAGGTATCACAGGCAAGTACCACACTGTTTTCGTCGGAGGTCCTTTCTTTACCTCGTGACGTTCACTGTCAATCCGGTCCCTACGCGTATACCTCGATGCGCTGCATCTTGGACAAACATGCAAACTGGAGTACTCGTTACGGTACAACACACAATCATTTGGGCATGCGTGTATTCTTTCGATTTCCATTCCCAACGGACACAACAGTTTTTTGGCTTGGTAAGTAGATCTTGGCAACTCATTTCCCTCTGGAAGCATGTCCGCTAGAAGATATAATAGTGCCGTGAAACTCTTATCACTCCAACCGTTGCCTGCCTTCAAGTTATATAATCTCAGCACAGAAGGCAGTTTTGTAAATGTTGCACATCCAGGGAATAGAGGCTTCTCAAAGTCAGCAATCAGTTTCTCAAATTCACAGAAGTCGTTTTCATTGTAATCTTCCTCTACATCACGTAACATCTCATCTAGATTATCATCATCATCATCATCATCTACGTGCACATCGGAATGAACATTATCACAATTCGGATGATCATCGATATTATTGCAATCCACATCCGAGTCTTGCTGATTGGTAGTAGTGGTGCTTGTTTCCTCAAGATCTTCGCCATGCCATATCCAACGGGTGTATCGAGCGTTAAAACCACGACGAATCAAATGACTCTTAATTTGATCAGAGTTGCTAAACCTCTTCAAGTTCATACAATCTGTACAAGGACAGAGCATATTTTTCTCTCCCTTCCTCTCCTTTTGTTGCTCAGCAAATTTAATAAACTCATTCACACCATCCAAATATTCAAAAGTAGTACGTTTTATTCCATACATCCAATATTTCCTGTCCATCTACAATTAACAAAATTTAACGAGTCAACCATGCATGCATGAAACCTGCCCGATTAAGTTATGTATATGTACATGTACAGCCTCTTACAACAGATGTGTTGAACCTTAGCCTGACGAAATTAACACTAATTAACCTAGCTAACTACACAATACAAGCTAGTTAGCTCCTAAAACATGACGCATTTCCAGCTACCTAGCTCCCAAGCTTACAGCTACAAACTTAATTGGAACTACACAATACAGCTAGCTTGCAAGTAGAGAGGGAGGGAGATCTAGAGGGAGAGAGAGATAACTGTCGACAATTAATCATACCTTAAGGCGCAATCAACTTCCCTCCAGCTTGCGCTGATCACCCTAGCAGTGTAGTTGCGAGCGTGGAACTTTCATCACAAACAGAAGGACACAGAGTGCAACAGAACAAATTAAAGAGCAGCTCAGCAATGGTCGAGTGGGGTTTTCCTTATAATGGAGCTTTTTCTAACGGTAAATACATGAAATAACTGTTAGACTAACTAAGGTAATTTGCCTCTCACATATTCTATCGGTAAAAACACACATATACCGTTAGAGAATGTACATTACTGAGCAAGTACAGGCCTTGTTCTATCGGTAAATATGTGTCTTTACCGTTAGATGATGCATGACACACGAACATGAGTTTTTCTATCGGTAAATATGTGTATTTACCGTTAGATTATGCAGGACTGAGCAAATATATGTGTTTTCTATCGGTAAATATGTGTATTTACCGTTAGATGATGCATGACTGAGCAAATATATGTGTTTTCTATCGGTAAATATGTGTATTTACCATTAGAGGAGGTACTTGTACGAACTGGGACACACATGACACCAGTTCCCACATCCAAGGAATCATATCGATGTAACATCAAACAGATCTTAACTAGAAGATAAAGCAATATTTCAAGAAATGCTAATTTGTGGATTAACTAGGAGACACAAAAATACTTTTCTTAGCTACTTGGGACTTCATCTTGCCAAAGAAATTACACATGCCAGTTCACAAATTCAGGTACAAACATACACATGCCAGTTCACAAATTCAAGTGCATGTCTGAAACAGCAGTACAAATACACACCTACCTACCAATACAATTAAATACACAAATACTCCCTACACATTCAAGTTCAAGTCCCAATTAGCAATACATGATACACAAATATACAACAATTCACACATTCGATGTATATTAGAAAAGCCACGTCTGAAATTAACAACAGATCACGACGAGGACCCAGTGGCCCATACATTTTACATAAAAGAGAACCTTTGCAGGTTACGACAATGCAACTAGCGACTACAAGTTAGACCTGATACATCACAAATCCATTCATCCAAAACAGCAAATGTCTGAACCACATTGGACTTAACCATAGGAGTTCAGTTCGAAGACGCCCGAGGAGCTGGAACTGCCGTCGACTTACATTTGTACGTATTGGTGATTTCCTCGCACTCAAACTCGATCAACTCAACTCAACTCAACTCAACTCCATTAACAAAAATAACCGACCTTCCAAGATGTTGTTCTGTGTAGTGATGGTGTAGAATGGCTGTGCAAATAACAACAATTCTTCTTCTCCAAGCAGGTAAGCATCTGGCCACAAGCTGGTGCATGCAAAAAAATGTAAGATGCTTTCTATAGGTCCTGATTTGAGAAACACGCAGGGCTTAAGGATCTTCTCGACCGAGCCAACCAAGATCACGCCCTTCACGTCCTTCCAACTCTCGACGGTGATCTTCACCGTTTCTTTCGCCAACAAGCCAACGTAAGCAGCGTACTGCGATGAAGAACCGTGAAATACGTGCCCCTCATGAGCATCATCCAAGGACCTGCAAAGATCATAATCATATTGAAAAGAAGACACATCAAAATGAAGAATACAAAAAAAGCAGAATAATTGCCATAATCGGATTAGAATGATTTACGTACCTTGCTTAGGATGCCGAAGTCTAGAGGGCGTCGATGGAGGTGCGGAGGTGCAGCGGTCGCCTGTAGAGGTGGCCCGGCCGTCCATGGAGCTTACGGGTTAAGACTACAAGCCCCAGATGAACTGTGAGAATGAAGAGACATACCCCTGTATTTATAGTACTAGATAAATTCTATCGGTACAAAAACCGCATACCGTTAGTCATTTTATATATATTCTAACGGTACAAAATAAATTACCGATAGAAAAAAAACATCTGTAGAAGTCGAACGTGATGAGGACAACACCTATGCGAACATGCTCAGCACTCCTTCCACTATGTCGACATCATCCATGTATGCTATGGTGGCTCCATTGACATGGCTTCATCGACCTCCACCTTGGCCAGGTCGATTACATGAGTGGCCTCCTCGGCCTTCGGATATCGCGTCATCACCACCGGCAGTTCGGCTGCCACCTTGGCCTCCTCCCCTATGTAGTGGCATATGCAAGAAAGGCGTTTCTCTGTCTCCAACATATGCGAAGCTCCCACAAGCCACGTCACTCAAAGACCGGTCAAACAGAAAGCCCAATTCGTCCGCGAGTCCAGTTCGGCCACCAAGAGCAATCCAACTTTAAATGACCACAACTGGGTCATACGAAGTCCGTTTTTGATGTTCTTGGTATGCATGGACAAGCCCACGACGAGATCTTTCCAACCGATCTGGTCCCAAGGCCAAATTCCATCCAAGTCAACGGGAATCGTGAAAATAAGATGATGGACAGAAGCTGTCAGGTGCTGCGTCACCTCAACTTTGGGCCCATTGCCCATGTACCCCTAGGGTTGCGTGCCCCATGGCCAGCACGCCCCCTCTAGCCGTCATACGTATACTTAAGGCCGCCACCCCTCTTCTTCATCCTGGGTTTTTGTTTAGTCATAGTCTTTCCTTCGTGAAGTTATTGAGATATTTTTCTTGGTCAGCTAGATCAACATCAATATCTGTATTCGGAACCCCAACTCTTTTTTTCGTGATTCAATCTATATTTGCAATTTCAGATTGCTTGTTTATCTTGTTCTTGCTTGTTCTTCGATTGCTTGCAGGAATAGATCTTCGTAATCAGGTTGATCGTGCTTCTAGTTCGGTTGATAACAATCCGAAGTTGGTTCAGCGATTGCCAGGGCGTATCAGTCGTGTACGGTTGGTAGCCCGATCGTGAGAGTCATCTTCATAAATCGATAGTTCTTGTTCTCATCGAAAGATCGGACCACCCGCGTCGCATCATTTGGTATCAGAGCAGGGTTGATCGGTGAGAATTTATCTATCTTAGTTTAGTAGATTGATTTCATACCTAGAGTCCAGAAAATTGCCCTACAAAAAGATTTATTTTATGCTGTCCAAACCATCGTCATTAGCCTTGCATCGTTCTTGTCAATTTGCATCTTTGAATTTTTGTCCATCGTTGTCGAGTGCTGGTTTCTAGTTTTAGTTTTGGTCTAGTTTTAGTCTTGCATCTCGTCGCGGAGTTGAATTGCACGTCGATCTCCTCGTAGTCGCGTTCAACTCTAATCTGCTGCTGTACAGTTCGTTGTTTTCATTATATCTTCTTCATACGAACTCGGATTTTTGTGTTCTTATACTTTTTGGAAACATCAGATCGTACTCTACAACTTTTCTGTTGAGGTGGAAGCCAGATTCGGCTCCCATCTATGAGATATTGGGCTGTTATTGACGACGGTGTAGAGTTCGGATCTAATACGTCTGTTTCGGTATTTTCTAGGGGTGTAAAACGGTCAGATTCGGAGCGGATATTGGTTAAACCATATCCTATACCATATTTTTTAATCGGATACGAATACGGATTCAGATTTTCTCGGATTCGAATACGGTGCGGATGTTAATCGGATACGAATTCGAATCGGATTTTCTTTAATTCGGTACGAATTCGGACGCTATTCGGATGTTAAATATTTGTTGATTAACAAAAGTGCTATTTTCAACTCATTTTCTATCTCAACACAATACGACAATACAAAACATAAACAATTAAACATTATATTACGGTTGCCAATAGCCCAATATCATAATTATGATAGCAAATAATTTTTCATCGTAAATACACAACAAATTATAACTCTAAACATACAACATACCAAAACAACATCACATAATAATCATAATTTGATAATGATTGCACAAACAAAACATAAGAAGTTCATAATTGTAACTCTCATCCAAAGTCCAAGTGTCCAACCATAAAACAGTAGCGGAAAATCCAAGTATTCAACAGGACACAATCAAAATAATAACAACATAGTTCATAGTTCATACATGACTACAAAAGGCTAAATCTAAGTCTAGCAAGAAGTAGTGAAACATCATAAGATTCACGTTCTTGAAAATCGACACTTCTCCAAATCCAGAAAACAAACGGGAAGTCCAAGATAATGGCAGCGTGCTTGAGTTCAAGAGGTAGTTAATTTGTCACCTACAAAATAACATGAAGTTAGTAAAATACTTGTTAAAATGATATCGTCTAGTAGCTAGAAGACTTTTTTTTATTTACCATCTTCAGTTGTGTTTATGTCATCCATGTCAATACCTTCTAATTCCTCCATAATTGAAGGAACATCATTTTGACCTACAATAACAAAATAACGAAAATCAGCCAATGCACAAATAGATGCAAAATTTGATTGATTTTATTTATATATTTACCTTTCCTAGACGCTTTAATCCAGTCTTTGGTGCAAATCAAGGCCTCAACTACTTCGGGTTCTAAGCGACTGCGGTTATCAATTACTCGTCCCCCAGTACTAAAAGCAGACTCAGATGCAACAGTTGATATAGGAATAGCTAACACATCGCGTGCCATATGAGCGAGAATAGGATAATTTGTACTTTGAGTCTTCCACCATGCCAAAATATCAAAATTCTCATTTTCAGGCCATTTCAATAGTGGTTCACTCTCATACTTCTCCAATTCAGATTTCTCACTACAATCTTCACCAATATCCTTCAAAAAAGCACTTAATTTCCTCCGTTTTGTCTCATCATCAAAAACATGACGACGAGAAACAACTTCACTAGAGGCTCCAACAGAAGACTTCACACCACTAATTGAGGAAGCATTATATTTAGATGCATATGACTCAAATAGGTGCCTGATAGTAATTTGAAAACCAGAAATCTCATCAATTCCATCATAGTCACACATGTTCTTGTAATAAAATTCAACCACCTTCTTCTTGTAGCGAGGATCTAGAAAACAAGCAACCGCCAAAGCAATGTTACTTAACTCCCAATACTTGTCAAACTTTTCCTTCGTTGCTTTGGCCATGGAAGAAATAAACTCATCACTGCCTTTTATCCAATCAATAAGCATGAGATTAATTTCACAAAATTCTATAAAGAACAAATTGGCAGTTGGATATAAAGAACCAGACAAGAGTTCTGTAACACTAAAGAAATTCCTCAAGCACTTATTCAATACAGTTGCTTTTTCCCATTCATCTCTAGAAGGAGCACAATTCCCATATTTTTCTGGATGAAGAAAAGCTAATCTTTGGAAAACCTGCTTATAATAAAGTGCATCTGAGAGCATTAAATAAGTGGAATTCCATCTAGTAGCTACATCTTGAGAAAGACCCTTTGATATATCCAAATTAAGTTCAGAAGCTCGCTTTTGAAACTCCTCCCATTACAAAGTAGAACTCTTTACAATCATAACTGAAGAACGAATGTTGTCTATAGCATGCCCAACTATTTTCAAACCATCCTTTGCTACAATATTAATAATATGAGCCGCACATCGAACATGAAAGAACTTGCCATTAGAAATTAGAGAATTATGTTCATCAAGGGTTGAAGCAACAGTTTTAGCACAAACTTCATTGGCAGAGGCATTATCCATAGTCAAAGCAAACAACTTCTGATCAATATTCCAAGCTATCATGTTTCTAACAAAAGCATTACTCAAATTGGCACATGAATGTCTTCCCTCTAAATGCATAAAATTTATTATTCGTTTCTGAATTTTCCAATCATCATCAATGAAGTGACAAGTGACACACAAATAACCTTTATTTTGATTAGAAGTCCAAAGATCCATTGTGCAACTCACCCGACACTTGAGAGATAAAAAGAGATCAAACAACTTCTGTTTCTCTTCTTTAAAAATATCCATAACTCTCTTCCTAGTAGTATTGCGGCCTTTAATAGGAAATGAGGGGGATAATGATCTGATGAAATCATTAGTGTATTCATGCTCTGAAAAATTGAATGGATACTCATGCATGATAATGGCAAGATGATACTTGTACATACTAACTTCTTCATTGTACTTCCAAGCTTGCAAAGCATTTTGTTCTCCTATTTTTGTAAAGCTAAGAGTACTTTGATGAGAAGACTTTTCATGTTGTGTTTTAAAATGAGTTCTGAGATGAGTCGTACCATACTTGCTCTCACCAGAAAACACATCCTTGCAATACTTGCATTTTGCCATCTTACTCATCACAACCTTGCCTTCCACTTCAGTTTTCACTTCTTCAATGGTAAAATGATTCCAAACATCTGAAGTTCTCTTTTTTGGTGCCCTCGACTTCATTTTTGATGATGGATTCCCAGTAGTAGCAGTCTTTGTCCCATCACTCGCACTTGTTTCAGCAACATTCTCACTCACAACACTTTGAATGTTAACACCTCCTGGTTTAGCACCACTACTAGATGCCAAAGAAATCTGTATAGATAAACAACAAATTAAGAATTAACCTACAATATTAGAAATTGTAACTCCAAATGTAATGTTGTTACTAAACTTTAAATACCTATTTCTGTTTCTCTGAATTATTACCACTTGTATCAGTTGCATTCTTCTTAGTACCACTTCCAGATGCCGACATTGTGCTCAAATTTCTTTTTAGATCACACTCGGTTCAATTTATTTTACCTCCTGTTCAAATGTGACACTATCAAACTCAGATGTGTCTGAGACACATGATCATAAAAGCTTAAAAAATACTACACAGGACGGCGGGAGGCGAGCGACCTGATGCTGATATGTAGATGAGTAAAATACTATCTGGAGACAGCTCCTCACAAACTGTCGCAATAACCTGCAGTTAACAGCTCATGAGATAAAACTATGAAAAGAAGGTCTAGTGGAAAAAGAGAATCAAAAGGTTCATCGGATCAAAATATGTCAAATTCAGTGTGATTCAAGAAATCAGTCTCTCAAAAGATCTAATCAAATAGTACCCCCGCATATACAATGAGTTATAGGCTATTTGGCAATGCTTCTGTAGTATGCTAAAAAAAATTGTTAACCTTTTGCAATACAACTCTGATTTTATCCTTTTTTAACGTCCATATGCACATTGTCACATCATATGATTACACCAAGCTCTTGAATGGAAATACAGCCCAACGAATCCTGGCAAGCAATTACAGATTTAAAGAGAACTGCTCCAAGATTACATAGATCAATATTGTTTTCATAATACTTCTGGCTGCATACTAATAATCTGCACTATAGAGAGTCACAAAATGCATTCAGTAGCACCAGTACATAACTTGGGATGTGCAGTGGTAGCCTACCAAGTATGACCACATCCAGCTTATGAAGGGGAACTTGGGGACAGCCTGCCAAGTTCAGGATGCATACCAAAGCACAAAATCAGATCAAAGCACACAAAAGGTAAAAACAGAATGGCTTATATGTGATGCTCAACAAGAAATGGTTGGGGCTCATTGCTAGAAAAAATTACAGTTATTGACCATTTACAGAGTAGCCAACGTATGACAGTGTAAAGGAAATACTAGGAATATCCAGAAGACAAATATTCACCACCAGGTCATCAAGATAATCATGACGTGGACTTTTCAAAACATCATTTCCACTGGAATCTCCCAACAAAATAACAGGCCGATAAATTGTAAGGATGGTTAAGAAAATTAAAAAAGCAGGCTTCTGGTCCTAACTATTGGCAGTATACAAAAATTCAAACGAAAGTTTAGCAGATCAGCTAGTAACAGAAAGGCTTTGTGTTAATTTAGTGCACATAAAATAGAATTGACTGCTGACATCCTTTGGACCCTAAAGCAAAAGCAACAGTACACGAAACTATGCAATGTGCCTATTGATCAACAGCGACATGGATTGAAGGGGATGATGTGTGAAAAAGAAATGAGCATAGATGACATTTCAATGCATAGTATGGATATTTTACAACTATTTTGACCCTGTTGCCAGCAAATTGAGAGATCACTATTGTTTACTGCCAACCATAATGGGCTTCCAAAAAAATGCACACACAAAAACAAAGCAATATTCTTTGGTGATCTGCAACCGGAAAAGATAAGAACATTCTTTGTGATAATCGTTAATACTAATATGGAAGCAATTACAATTATTCAACCAATGCACCAAAATTCATTGTGAATCAACATATCAAAACAAGACATTACCGAAACATGATGAAAAAAATAACGTGACAAAATTAGTAATAAGTCACCAATTTTCGTTAGATATGGACAAATCATCATGAAAAAGAAATTTTGTAGTCATCAAAAATACAAATCAGACATGTTTATATTGTAGAGACAACAAAAAAAAAATAATGACAAATGCAGATTCAATTAGATGGACAGAAGCAGCAGCATTGCAGACAGACAGACCCATCTTTAGTATTCATATCATAAAAAAGTTTGTGGTTCCAACTAACCAAATTATGCTTGCCGATTCTTCAACGCATTAATATTTTCTATGGCGTCAGCCTTGGATTTCATCAGAAAATGGAGCTCACGCAGATCGGGACGGCGGGAGGCGAGGCGTGGCCGTCGGGACGGCGGGAGGCGAGGCGCGGCCGTCGGGACGGTAAATTAGGGTTGAGTGTGGTTGGTGTGGATTGGGGATGTGAGGAACGGTGGGGATTGGGGAAACAGGAAACCCAAAACTGGGCCTGAGCCCAACAGCCCGTGAATGGCTGAATGCAGTGGCCCAATTCGGATTCGGATGATCCGGATATCCGCATCCGTTTTTGTATATATATCTTACCGAATCCGGATTCGAATCCGAATAACAATACCTAATATATCCGAATCTGAATTCGGATTATTTGCCGGATGCTAATTTTCTTACCAAATTGCTATTTCATCGAATTCGGTAAACGGATATCCGCGGATATCCGCATCCTGTTTACACCCCTAGTATTTTCATCATAACTCTTTCATCCAGACTCGGATTGGGATAAACTTATACTTTTTGGAATCATTGCGAGAAATACCACAAAAAGTTAGTTGGGGTAATCTTCAAATTCGGCTGTTTTTATCACACTAAAATTTGAGCAAAGTTAGTTGTGTAATTTTCAAACTCTAATCCATCTCGGATTCAAATTGCTCAATCTGAGACAGCTTCGGTAAAACGGCCATATCTTTTGATTCCCAACTCCGTTTTTGACGTTCTTGTACTTGTTGGAAAGATAAAAAGATCCTATACAACTTTTCAGTTGGATAGAACTTCAGATTCGGAGTTTTTGGAGCCCGAAATTGCTAAACAACGTTTCAATCTTAGTTGTGCAGTCGAAAAGAAAAAGACAAAGTGCAACAAAAGCCGCATTATTCATAAAAAAAAAGAAAAGAAGTAAGAAAAAGGCACGTGAAAAAAAAAAGAGAGCCGCACAAAAAAAAGAAGAGAGAGAACAAAATGTGTGTAGCAAAAGAGAAGAATTTTCTGTGGTGCATCTTTTGGTTCTAGTCTTTTGTGTTGCTAGTTGCTTGCTTGAGCTAGGTCTGAGTCTAGGCTAGTTCCAGCACATTGACCATTACTTTGGACTAATTTTCAATCTTGAATTATTGATCTTGAATTGTTGCTACACATATAATAACCTGTCCAAGCTCCACCTTCTACCGACATACAAGTACTGATCGCTTGCAATTGCTTTATCTAATCTTTGGAGCATTTGAAACCGGTACTAGCGGCCGATCACCACCTGTTGCTTGGTAAGAATCGGTAAGAGCTTGATAAAAAGCTTGAGTGTGAGAGAGTTTGAGCCACCTACACCTAGTAGTTCATAGGAAATATATACTACTCGTGTATTTTTCTTGTTTTCTACTAACAATGATAGGTCATAGCTCCCATCGTCATATGAAGAAGTATGACATATTTGCTCCACCTCCTCCGAGAGATATGTTTGATGACTATGATGCAGAAGATGCTTATCTCGACTTGAAATATTTGAGACAAGATAAAATGAAGGTAAAAGAGTACTATAAGAAATTTAAAACCTTGTTACGGCTAAGTGGATTAAAGGAATGTGAAGAGGCAATTGAAAATAAATTTTTGAAAGGACTTAATGAGGAGATTCGTGATATTCTTGTCAATGAAACATATAGTTCTTTCTCCCAATTGTTTAAATGTGCTTGTAGAGCTGAACTTAAGTTTATTGAATCCTTAAATGAATTTCTAGCCTCTTTAGATGTGCCTGTTGTTGCATCTACTCTTGGAGCTAACAATATGCAGGAAGACAATCATTGCCGAGAGAAGGAGGATAAAGAGGAGCACATGAAGAAAGAAGGGATCATTGCTATGAGCAAAGAGCATACCATCAAAGTTACACCTACATCAATTGATGAGGCCTTGGAAGGTAATGAAAAAGGTGATGCACTTGCTCAATGTGAGAATACTTGTGATGATATAAAATTATCCACTACTCATGCTATTGTAGAACAACCATTAGTGCAACCCATTGTAAAATTTCCTTTGTCACAAAATGATTTGCTTGCTATTACTTGTGATAAAGAAGAGTTGTGCGATAATGCTTCACTTATATCGATACCACAACTATTGAAAGAACATGTAACTTCTGTTTTAGAAACCAATTTTTATGTTAATAAAAGACATGTTCTTCACAATGTGAGAGACACAGATGAGTTCAAATTGATGTCTTCATTAAATACTTTAGGTTACATTGAATTCGATATTCTATGTGACCTAGACACTTTAAAGGAGAAATTTTCTCAACATTCTGATTTGTCATGTTTATATAAACATAATTTTCATGTTATTGGCAAATATCATAAAGGAGAGTATATGGTGCATCAAGTATATGTTCGTTCAAATCTAGAGCCTCCTTTTGCTGTAGAAAAATTTAACAAACCAAAGGATGATAATAGTGCTAGTTATGTCATGTTCACCTCATCTAATTTTGAGTCGAAAGATGTGCATGTTTCTTTGCCCCCTATTTCCACTAATCTTTTGTAGGAGCGTATGGTGGAGTCAAGGACGACTCCAATTCAAGAAGGGGAGGATGATGAGGACAACACCTATGCGAACATGCTCAGCACTCCTTCCACTACGTCGAGATCATCCATGTATGCTATGGTGGCTCCATTGACATGGCTTCATCGACCTCCACCTTGGCTAGGTCGATTACATGAGTGGCCTCCTCGGCCTCCAGATATCGCGTCATCACCACCGGCAGTTCGGCTGCCACCTTGGCCTCCCCCCCTATGTAGTGACATATTCAAGAAAGGCGTTTCTCCGTCTCCAACATATGCGAAGCTCCCACAAGCCACGTCGCTCAAAGACCGGTCAAACAGAAAGCCCAATTCGTTCGCGAGTCCAGTTCGGCCACCAAGAGCAGTCCAACTTTAAACGACCACAACTGGGTCATACGAAGTCCGTTTTTGATGTTCTTGGTATGTATGGACAAGCCCACGACGAGATCTTTCCAACCGATCCAGTCCCAAGGCCAAATTCCATCCAAGTTAACGGGAATCATGAAAATAAGATGATGGGCAGAAGCTGTCAGGTGCTGCATCACCTCAACTTTGGGCCCAAGGCCCATGTACCCCTAGGGTTGCGTGCCCCATGGCCAGCACGCCCCCTCTAGCCGTCATACGTCTACTTAAGGCCGCCACCCCTCTTCTTCATCCTTGGGTTTTTGTTTAGCCATAGTCTTTCCTTCGTAAAGCTATTGAGATATTCTTCTTGGTCGGCTAGATCAACATCAATATCTGTATTCGGAACCCCAACTCTTTTTTTCGTGATTCAATCTATATTTGCAATTTCAGATTGCTTGTTTATCTTGTTCTTGCTTGTTCTTCGATTGCTTGCAAGAATAGATCTTCGTGATCAGGTCGATCGTGCTTCTAGTTCGGTCGATAACAATCCGAAGTTGGCTCAGCGATTGCCAGGGCGTATCAGTCGTGTACGGTTGGTAGCCGGATCGTGAGAGTCATCTTCATAAATCGATAGTTCTTGTTCTCATCGAAAGATCGGACCGCCCGCGTCGCATCAGAACGGCTCTATCGGCACAATACAAATTACCGATAGGAATTTTTGTCCATACTCTGTCGGTATATACGTATATTGCCGATAGAATAATACTAGTTGTAGAAGGCGAATAATTCTAAAATATTTTTGCTATATTCTAACGGTATAAACATTCATTACCGATAGAATAAAACTATTTGAAGACGAACAGTTCTAAGCAATTTTCGATATAGTCTAACGGTAAAATAATACATTACCGATAGAATAAAAATATTTGTAGAAGGCGAACGGTTCTATCGGCACACTACATATTGCCGATAGGAATTTTTGTACATATTCTGTCAGTATATACATATAGTACCGATAGAATAAGACTAGTTGTAGAAGTCGACCAGTCCTATCGGCGCACAACATTCTCCCGTCAGTACTTATGCATCTCTTCTAATGGCAAATATGTTCATCACCGCTAGAGTAAATCATAGTATTTATTCTATCGGTAAGTTTCTTACAAAACGATAGGAAAAATACACTCGTTGGCCTTTTATGGCCGCGAGGCACATTTTCTATCGGTTTTCTACTAAAGTGCTAATAACCGATAGAATATAGGGGTTAGTAGACTGCATTTCTGTATTAGTGTGAACAAAATGACTAAGATTCGGAAAACACAAAAATAGGGTTGATACAGTGATTATGTCAGAAAGTCAACAATAGTAAAGTTGTAGGAAATGAGCTGATCTACAATTCTTTCAACAGGTTTGAACAGTTTTGAGGCTATCTAAGGGGTACGATTTTGCAAAAAACAAAAAAGTGGCTGGGCTGAACTGTTTCCTTGATTGCCAGAGTTCTAGAGATCAAAATACCGATTAAAGATGCCCAAAACGAAGCTAAGAGAGTTGCGAACACACAGAAACAAGAATAAGAGAAAATGGTGTAGTAACGCGCACGAATTTGAAGTTTAAAGAAAAGCTGCTCAAGAACCGTACTCAAGAACCAAAAAAAGAGTGATACTCACCATGGTTGAAGAAGACGACTTGGAATTACAGTGATTCTTGGAGATTTTTGGTGCGATTTCTATACAAGAATAGATGAAGGATGGATATATGAATGATTTCTTTTAAGTTTAATTAAGAAAAACAAACACATAAGCGAAATCTATCAAGTTTCATACCTTTTCTTAGGACTTAGGGAAGAAATGAAGAATGAACAGGCAAGAACGAGGAAGAAGAAAGGTAGTGTGAGGGGTTTTTATAGGCTGCTAGTAGATGTTGGACAAGAGAGTGAGACAAAAAGGTTCAAGCAATATTAGATGAAGAGATCTTGCTTGCTCTTGAGGGGATTCAACTCGTCGCTGGTTGGGCACTCTCACGGTGGTGTGACATGAGAGAGTTCAACACTCTTCCCTGTGCTGGTCACTTCTCTCTCTCTCACAGTCAACATGCATTAGTTAGAAATGGTGTTTGTTGTTTTAGGGCTTCTTGATTGGGCTTCAATTGGATCAAAACACTAAAACATGACTGATTTGTGAATTGGTGTACTGCCTACTTGACTGAACACTAAAAAAACTAGATCAAACACTTGAAGCTAGAAAAGAGACAAAGATTTCACACGAGCACTCGAGCTGAGATAATGGGAGCCATTTGTTTTCTCTCTGATTCGACCAATACTCGGTTCGACTAGTGACTTTCTTTCGACCAGCGAGCCAGTCTTGATTGCATAGCTCGACCATCGACCAATTCTTTACTATTTCGAACAAAATTGCTGGTTTAAGATAATTTGAATAGGAGTAATCTAACAGGTCGAACATTTGGTTGAAAAATAGTGGGATTTTGAGTTGGAATTTAATCTAGATAATTTTAGATAATTTTAATCAGAGATTTTGGAGGATTTTTATAGGATTTATCTGAGGTGTGGTCGAGATATCCGATGGATTTGAATAAGAAGATGTATTGACTAACATATTAAAATAATAGCAAAAATCTGGGGTGTTACACAGCGCACTCGGCGGTAGCAGAGGAATGCAACCATTTCATCGTCGTCGGAACAATGCGGGTGGCGAGACGGGGAACAACCATGTCTAAGAGGTTAAGGGTGATATAGAGATGGGCTGGTCGGTGGGAATTGGATGGTGGTAGTGATATTTGGAATGGCGGCAATGCGCCTGTTCTTGTGAGTATGCACCATGGTTTCCAAGAAGGTGCTATTAGAAGAGGTGGCAGTAGGAGGTAGTAGTTAGAGGTAAGCATGAGGGGGTCAAGGCAATGCTAGTGACGTGGCGAGCAATCGAGGCGCGCTGGCGGCAGTGAGGCAGTTCAGGGAAAGGGAAGATACGTCGGTGGCGAAATGGCAGCAAGGCTATCATGGCAACTATTAGGACAAGTTTAAGGAAGGCTAAGGGGAATTTCTTATAGGGATTGACAATGAGGGTGGCCGGAAAGTACTCCAATAGGAGGAACATGACATTTCACCCAACAGTGGAAAAACGGTGATTAATCATCGGTGAGAGTGCAATTGATGGAATTGAAACTTTAGACATGTACAAGAAGTTAAAGGCCATTGTTTGGGCATGGTGCTATGATCAAAGATGGGCGGCGATGATGCACAAAGAAGAAGGTTTGGGGGATTATTGGCGAGGGTAATATGTCATCTGCTCATTCTATTACTTTTGAATTGACGACGATGGTAATGATAAAATAGGAGTTGATGTGGTAATGGTAAAAAAGAAACTGTGAATTTTTTGTATTTGAAACAAAACTATGCAATTTTGAATGGTACAAACAAAATTTTCCTACTTTGATAAAATTAGCTCTCAACAAATACTTTTCTACCTATGGACCAAACAATAGATTAGAAAGAGTTTTTTTATGTGAGAATGACAGATGATAGATGTATTCATATAAGTTATTTAATTTTCTTTCTATGTAGCATGCCTAGGAGCCAAGCGACCCTTTTTGCTCGCCTAGCTCCCCGACATTACTATGTCATTTTTTTCCCTTAACTCGATCACTTAGTGAAGGCTGCTCCAAGAAACCTTCCCTCCACCGCTCATCAACAATTCATTGTTGCTGCTTAAGCTGTCACATCTGCGTTATCACTTGGGATATGTCTCATCTGCCTCCGCCACGTGGGATCTATCACTGCTACTCACTTCTGCCGAAACTCGACGAAGCCATTGCCACCACCTCTACCCGCCGCCCTTCGGCTCTTCTCTGTTTTGTCTCTGCAACCACAATAGATTTCACCAGTGCCACCCACATGGTAGTAATAAATTGAATTAAAATATTTGGAAGTGTTAATATTATCCTCTAAAATAAAGTTTGAATTTTACATTTTTGTATTATCTAAAGTGTGTTTTTATATTACATTTTTTCGAAGAGATCAATCAAGCACTTGAACAACCTGCAGATTGCAAGGCAAATGAGTACATCAACCAAATAGACATCTTTGTAGCGCTCCCCGGCATTCCTGCAAACACCTTCCGGCCTCAGGTCTTCCACCTCCGCACATGCCGCCGTCCAGCTCCACCAAGATACGATGGACCAAGACTCTCACCGCCGACCAACTCCACCACCTGGTCCGTGCCGAGCGCGACCCGCGCCGCGCCCTCGCTCTCTTCGACGCGGCCACCACGCCGTCCGCGTCCGCGCCGCCCACCCCCATCATCCCATCCGCTGCCACCGTCTCCCTCCTCACCTCCCGCCTCTCCTCCGCAGGCCTACTCCCCCTCGCCGCTTCCCTCCTCTCCCGCTGCCGCGCCCTCTTCCCCACCCCCGCCTCCCTCGAGCCCGCATTCCTCTCCCTCCTCCGCGCCTTCTCCCGCGCTCACCGCCCCCTCGCCGCCCTCCACCTCTTCCGCTCCGCGCCCTCCGCGCTCTCCCTCCCCCACTCCTCCCGCTCATACACCGCCGTCCTCGCTGTGCTCGTTGGCCACTCCCACCTCCCCCTCGCCCGATCCCTCCTCTCCGACATGCGTGCCGCCGGCTTCGCCCCCACCACCGCCACCTATAACGTCCTCCTCAAGGCCCACTGCTCAGACACCGCCGCTCCCATCGAAGACACCGTCCGCCTCTTCCGAAGGATCCCCAGGCCTGACGCCTGCTCCTACAACACCGTCATCGACGGGCTCTGCCGTCGCGGCCGCCTCGCCGAAGCCCGTGAGCTGTTCTCCGAGATGGTCGCCAACCACATTGCGCCCACGGTTGTCACTTACACGACTGTTATGCACTGGCTTGCTAGGGAGGGTTGCTTCAATGATGCGTTGGAGATATTTGATGAAATGGGGAAGAGCGGGGTCACGCCAAATGTGGTCACATACAGTTCACTTATTGATGGCTTTTGCAAGGGTGGGCGAGCTGCTGCAGCGTTGGAGTTGCTGGATAGGATGGTGAAGGAGCAGAAACTTCCGAATACAATCACATACAGCTCGGTGATTGATGGGCTCTGCAAGGAGGGGAGGCTGAGGGAAGCTATGGAGGTTTTGGACCGGATGCGGCTCCAGGGGAGGAAGCCCGATGCAGGATTGTTCGGGAAGCTAATTGTTGGGCTGTGTGATGCTGGACGGGGTGTGGAGGCTGCAAATTACCTGGATGAGATGGTTCTTGCTGGCATTGAACCGAACCGAGTGACGTGGAGCCTGCATGTGAGGATAAACAATGTGGTGGTGATGGCATTGTGTGCCAAGGGTGAAATTAGCAGGGCTTTTTGGGTATACCAGAGCATGCGGACTCGTGGCATTTCTACCGAGCCAGGCACTTTCCATCTCCTTGTGGAGTGCTCCTGCAAGAAGAGTGATTTAGGTAAAGCTGCTCATGTTGTACTTGACATGCTGTCAGAGAGATGCATACCAGAGACGGAAACATGGGATGCTATTGTCAGTGGGTATTGGAGGAAGAAGAAGGTGAGACAAGCAGCTCAGGAGATATGGAGTCTGCTGACAGTTGGTTGATTCAACATCTGTGGTTACTGGAAGACGATGCACCTGAGCTGTTGGCAAGCAAATGTTGTGCCAAGAGTTCACAAGGTGTTTTTCTTTTTGTCGTTGTGCTACATAAATGAGAAAATCTCCTTACTGAAACTCTTAAATTTTGTGCTTTCTTTTCCAGGATGTGAACCTAACTACAGGCATATCGCAGAAGTTAAAAGCATGTTGGTCCTGTTCAGGTATGGTGGCTGCCATATTTGTCATTCTTTACATATGAATATAGGTTTTAATGTTCATGGTGGTTGGGAATAAAGCATGAACTTGTAGCTCAAACTATTGCATAACACCAAAGTTGATCAATGGCTATTTCATTATCCATTAAATGTGGTGGACTTGTTGGCAAAGTGAAATTGTAAATGTGTTCTTGCAACTATTGCATTTGTTGACTTTAGATCTCTTTGTCATTCTTTATTTTCATTCAGATGTTATATTTTTGTTACCTAAATAAGAAAGGTAAAGATTATAAAAGAAAGGAAGTTTTTAGTTTATTTTTGAAGTAAATAGAAGTTCCAGCTTTTTTTAGGCTGTATACTAGTTAGTGTGAACTTTTGTTTATGATGTCTCCTACATTCTTGCTCATGAACCACAAATGATGAAAGAGATGCCAACACTGTTACAAGAATATAGATTATCAGCGTACGAGCCTACATGTGAACTGCTCCAGTTTCTTCAACAGTCCAAAGAAAGATCTTAATGTCCCAAAGTGCAATATTTGAGATGTATGCTGTCTCACTAAGACGTACATGCCTAGATCACACGCACTCCATTCAATGCAAGATGGCCATGAAACCAACCACGATGAGTTTATTCTTACCTAAAATTCAAAGATTAAATGCTTGTGTGAAATTTTACCAGTTTATATAGGTTCACTAAATGCCTGTTACAAGTCCTTGCTAATTTGCTATATTATGCTTGGTTGGTGTTTATTCTGTTGACAGATAGCAAAGTGGATCATATATATCAGATATAAAATGCATACAAAAAACCAGTTTGTGCATGTCTAAGATTATCATCAATTTCTTATCTTACTACTGATCAGAGCATTATTACATGGAAATAGGTGTTGTCCATATCTACTCTTTCCCCCCAAAGGGGCTTACTATCGGAAGGGGTCAAACAAGAAACTACATCAAAGCTTTTTTGGGAAGAGCCCCCTTATTTTGGAGATAGTGGAAAGCCAATGCCATGGCGGGTGGTTGGGAAGCTAACAAACAGCATGCTTCCAATAACTCCAATAGCAACAGGCAATGCTGTGAGAACCTGCTTTGTGTCCTCAGATTGAATTGGGTAGAAGCAGGAGACCACATTTTGGTCGAAAAACGCCACTGCCACAAAAATCACTGCTGAAACAACTGCATGGACAAAGTCTAAGAATTGTATTTTGTACTCCACTGCGGCATGTGGATCAAGATTTGCTCCACCATCAATGACCCACAATCCATTGAATGTGGCAAAGCCATATCGCACCTTACCTTTCTCGTCCCTGAAGCTATCAGTAAAGCTGAGGATGAAGCAGGACAGCGCACAAAGCAGCACGAGTCCTCCTGTCATCTTCTGATTCACGTCGCCACAGCGGCCTTTGTTGGCAAGGATGGGACCCAGGAGCTGGAAGGCGAGCACGGTGCCTGTGGGAAGGAATTTGGCAAGGTGTGCGGTGCTTTGGCATGTCTGGGTGATTGCTTTGTGTATGAGGCACATGTTGTCATTGCCATCAGATCTCTTCAACAACAGTGGATGCCTCTGATTCTGCTGTGATTCTACGTCGTGGTGTGGTGCTGCCATTATTCCAGCCCATGTCGTTTCCTTTGTTCTGACTAGCCTAATGGGAGTTTATATTTGGGAGAGAAGATGGATGGTTCTACCATGGGAAGGAGAGGGTGTCGAGCGAAGGGAGTTGGAGGCAGGTGTGCGCTTGTTGGCCAATTTGGATTTCCTGCAAGAAATAGGAACCAAACTGAAACAGGATGGGGATTTCTTTGGTTGATGCTCTTTGGTTGATGCAAAAAGAAATATGAAGAGTTTTTTTATGCCGCTACAGTTACTTTCAGATGCATCCCAGCTGTTTTGAACGCACACTTGGGTAACAGAAAGAACAAAAATATTCTGTCTACATCATTCTGTTTTGGTGGTTGGTTGTTAAGCAAGTGCATGACATTTTCTATAATATGCTATTCGGCGCCTTGGCTTTTCCATTTTCTTGTGTTTTTCTTGTATTTCTTTCTCTATAATATACGAGTATCTGTGATCTGCATTAAGTGTCATAATCCATTCTTCATTAAGAGAAAAAACAAACAAAGAATTAAAAAGAAAAAAAAAAGAACAGTTAGGTCACGCTAGCTATCATATGTGTTTAAGTGGATACTTATGGTCTTATGGCGGTTTTCCCGTAGTTGGACATGGCATAGCATTGGCAATAACCAAGACGGGAAGAGTTTCTTGCTTCCAAATGCTGTGCTACCCATGTTTTTTGTGCCACGTATGGTGAGCCACTTCAATAAGCATCATCCATCTCGATCCGTCACTCGCGCACTCAACCAAGCTGATTTATGCGCGCGTGTATAGTTAATACAAAAATAATTATGCGCACTCAAGTAGCAATATTCTTTAAGCGATAAAAAGATATCACTGTATCACCATGATAGTTCATGAAAAGCATGCTGCTCCTGTGGAAATTAAAAGAATATTTCATCAGGTTTAGTTTTAGGTTGAGTTTATGAACAGTAAAGTTGGAACTGGATGCCAGAGCAGGTTCTTTTTGGGTTTATTCAATAAACTAAGACTATTATTTCAGTAGAAATCTCGTGTAAATTCAAACCTTGATACTTGAGATTGGTAGTCTGAATTGGTGGGAGGTTTTTTAGATTGAGGCCACATATAATGGTATAAGCTGGTATAAGTCGGATTATCATAAATGCCACAACTAAGCTAATCAGATTCAATATTTTTTGCAATGACAGTTGCATGGCATTTTCACTTAATATCATAGTTTGTAACGCTTTTTTTTTTTTTCATTTTCATTTTCTTTTTGGCTTGAATATGCTGAAAGGGTTGTGTTATTTGAATGAGCCAAACTTACAGTGAGAAAGTGTAAGATCAAAATTTTGGTTATCGTCGTTTCACTTCTTCAGATAGCGATGGTCCTGGTAAAATATATCCAACGAAGTTGGTTCACAAGTTAGGAAGTTAACTGCTCATAAAAAAAGAAACTCTTTTCCTCCAAAACTAAGAAGCAGCCAAAAATGGGCCTACCTCATACATGAAAAGGCCCAATCTAAAAATAGCCTGGTGGAGTGCAAGGAGGCTATTTATTTCCCATCCTCACCCAAAATTATCTATCCTAAAATCTATCTGATATCTGTCTAGATACCTCCATGCTATTTGATTGTTTTTACAACACGCATAGCCACGCCACGTCCTAGTTAGGTACCATCTGACGTTTGCATATACTCAAAAATTGAGTATTTGACATTTTAAAACATATATGACAATTCACATGTTTATTTTAAAATAATCAAGAATTACTTGACTTTTACATATGCTCAAAATTGAGTGCTTGATACTTTTAAATATATATGAAAACTCACATATCTATTTGAAAGTACTTAGAAAATTATAATCCTAATTAAACAACTCAATTTCATATGTAACTTCTCAATATTTCAGATAATTTTTAAATATATCTTATAGTCAAATATATTTTCCAGACCACTAAACAAACAGCCAGTGAATCACCCCCTAGCATATGCAACTCCCTTGCACAATTCTTGAACAATCGAGACATGCGTGCCTAGCTTACGAGATCATGCGTAAAGATCATTGGAACAATCTACTTTAGGCTCCGACCAAGTAAAATGCTTTACTTGGGACAAAACCTCCTGCAGTGGGCCTGACGCCCCTTTACTGGCTACTACACCATCGGCTTTGCTGACGACAAGAGGGAAGGATACTGACACAACTGCATAGCATAGCATGCATTTGTCACCGGTGAGTCCTGAAGAACATAGTAAAGTTGCCAAGAGAAGACAGCATAGAACTTTAAGTCTTTAATCATGTGGTTCCTCTTTTTTTTCTTCATGCATCATCGCATGATCATGCATGCAACTTTATTTCAGCCCAGCATGTAGTTAATCCCCTTAATTTGTTTTATATATCCGCGTATAAAATTCTAACATAGTAGATCATGCCAAGTAGATGTAGAGCGGCGATATCAAATGCAATATACTTTTGATACAAACCTTCAAAAAAAATCTTCAAAATCATTCTGAAGAAATAGGAGAGACAGGACTAGGTCATTATACTATTCTAAAAAATTAGTTGAAATTTAACGTAATTGTCTGATTAATCTTTATATGATTTAAAATTTTATCTACATTTTATAGAAAGATGTCCGTTTTTAATACTATAATAGAGATAGAGTTTTTTAGATACGATTTTTCACATAAATTTGTATCATAATAGAGATAAAATTAGTTTTATATATTTTTCATATGATAATCCATTCCGTCATAAATATAACAAATGGAATATATATTTTCTTTTTTTTATTATTGTGAGAATTTCTAGTAATTTTTCTTTGTCGAGGATTAATATTGTGAGAATTTTGAGTATTTTTATGTGTGTCAGAATTAATGTGGCGCTTCCAATATCACTAAAATTAATTATATAAACTAATCGTCAACCCGTGCATTTGCACGGGCTATTTTTTAAAATTAATAATCTTAACTGGATTAGTAACGCAAAATTTTGATCTACAAGAATCTAAATTAAATTAGGAATAAAAACATAAAAGCTATTTGTTCCAAATAAAAAAAACTTGAATAATATGAATTATAATATTACAAAATCTAATTGATCTATGAATTTAAAAATTTATATACGGGATAGTATACTCTCAATTAACTTGTAAATTATATTTTGCTTGACATTTATGCCTGATCATCATTTTTTTTATTCTACACAGATCGCTTATATGAAAAGATTAGAGAGTTGTTCAATTTATGAATGCTTGAGATAAAAATAAAGCTATCAGACAATCAATTTTTAATCCAACAATCTACATGTGAGTGTTTTGGTAACAAAACCACAACAAATCAAAGGCACATAAGATCAACTACTTATATATGTGGTTCTTACCTGCGAGTGGTTCGTAAAAACTTAATTATTCTTGTTGCTTCAAAATAAAAGATAATATTAGAGAATAAATAGAGAATGATTAATTGAAATGCTCATATATTAGTTATCAAAGTTTTTAGATCAAATGAATTATACTTGTAGAAAGACAAATCTCATATAAACAATTTACTAAAAAAAATAAAATACAAATACTTACTTTTAACAAAGCAAACAAATGCATATTACATGTTATTGTAAAGACATCAAATCCATCCTTAGCTAAGAACTCGGGAGAGAGTTTAACAAACTTGATCATCAAATTTTGATGGCCTTCGACGAGCTATGATTAGGGTGTTATTTTATAGTCTCAAGTTTTTTCAAAGATCAATTAAAAAATAATATATGTTTTAGGATTCAAATAAATAATATATTTAATCTTATAGTTTGTATTAGTAAAAATTTCAGAATTTTGATAATTCTAATTCCAAATTTTTAATTATTCTTTTTTTTTGCTTTAAAGTTATATTAGTTAAGGGTTTTTTTTGTAAATCTGGTCCATTATAACTCGGGATCATTAGATAGATGGTTAGATTTTTTTTTCTTTTGTCAATTAATGTCGGAATTTCTTATTTTTGGTAAGTATGGGAGCTCGAATTTACTCTGAAATTAATAATTATATAGATATATAGACAGATTTGAAGACCTAATTTAATCTACACAATGAAAAAATGACAAATTGTAATGAATAGTGGTTTTTATTATTTTTTACCTTTTTATTTTCCTTTTAACTAGATTTTTTGTTGAAATTATCATTTTCATTTATTCCTTGTTAGATTGAGTTAAGACTTAAAATTTCGCAGCATACTACAACACTCTGGTCCCTATCTCCTTGAATGCTTTGAAAATTTTTTGAGGTAATTTAAAAGATTTTTGAGATGACTTGCACATATGCGTACCAAAATAGGTGATTCACACTAGGTGACGAGATACGCAACCATCGCGTAGGAGTAGAAGATCAAGTTTAGGTCTTTTGCAAAATAAGCGTAAACTAGGTTACTTTTGCTCATAAAGAAAAGGTTTGGCCGTTTAGGTCTCTGCATTCTATCACCGGAATTAATTCAGAAGCAAGTTCAATATGACATGAAGCAACCTTTTTCGCTTTAAGGTGGGTATGTCGCTATCCACTCATCACATAAATGACGTACAAATGACAAATCATTACATATAGGAATCAGCAGCCCCTTTTTTTTTTAATAAAAAATACATTATTTAAATTAGTATTTTTACCATTATATATATATAGTCTATTTTGGACGACTAGTAGGTGCACTACCTACAGATAGGATTGTAATAATTTAGTAGGGAGAGTTGAACCCTAGCACGGCCATTAGCTATAATTCTCTCTACCAACAGGGGGTAGAGTCACAATTTAGCTGTATTTTGTTGTCCAATTTTTATAGGTTTATTCCAATTCTAAAAAATTAGTCGTCAGCGCGGATCATTTGCTGCCACCTCCATAAGCCTTCGGTGGGGCAACAAAAAAGAAGAGGAAAGAAAATTAAAAAAAAAGTGTTGTTTCATTTTTAGAATAATTAGTTCTATCACTACAAAAATATCAAATTAGCAAAATATTATTGTGTGTGAGTATTATATATGGGTTCAGACTTTATATGTCAATGAGACATTCAATGATATTTTATCAAATTCATTATTTTAACATTAATATGTAATTAATTGTCCCTTGATTTTTAATGCGGAAGACGTATAAAAGTTGTTTAACGATTTACATATGTAAATATATCAGATTATCTAATACATGATTTTAACGATATATATTGGCTAGCTAGCTTGCATGGCAAGCTATACCATGTGGTGGACTGATGGCACGACGGCCTACTATCCGCAAGTAGCATATTTAATTGACTTGCTGACTTCTTGTACATGAGAATACTAAGCAATTTTACAGTAAACACATGAATTTGCAAATCTCATTCGGCCAAAAATGAAAATTTGGGTGCAAATATAGTTGTGCAATCTTTTGCAATGCATCCGTGAAGTCTTCCAACTTTTAAACCATCCGTTCAAAAAGTATGTTAAGTCGTCCCACTCAAACTTAATTCCAATTTGAAAGTACTTGTCACAATTTTCAGCATGTCGAATGGAGACAAACCATGAAACTTCACCTACAAGTTAAATACTTGATGAGATTACTTGCGCATGCCTCCATTACTATTCAATGTGTATGTATGGAATTCAACTTAAGTTTGACGTGGTCCACCGAGTGCGACTTGCATGGCAAGTTCTCCAACAAATAACAATAGTCAACACCAAGTGCGACTCAATTTATACCCACTTCGATTAATATGCACCAGTGTACTTTCGATCTACAACCTTCAATAAAATTATAACAAGTTTCTTTGCAGCATTGCTCTCTTAGGCAAAGCATATACTCCCTCCATTCTTATATATTATCTTTTTAATTCTATGCATAGTTTTTAAGAAATAAAGTGATATTACAAATATATTCTTTGTACTTGTGATTAATATAGAATATGTATTATTTGTATTTAAACAATTAATGATCAAGTTAGATAATGGGCTAATAGTTATGAGGAGTTTTTTTTTTTGAAAATAAGGCCACATTCTACCTAAAAACGTAGAATGAATATACTCATTTTTTCCTAAAATGATAAGAAAAAAAATTTGGAGTATTTATATTTTGAGGAAATATAAGCAGCTTCTACACAAAATGGGGAAGAACTTTGCCCATCTTACTGATGAGTGATTCTTTGGCTACATACAGAATGTGCATAACCATACATAATAGTAAAAGATCAAAGTTGTAGATAAGATTTGATTTACATTTAGTTTGTTTTTTTAAAAGGAATTTTGTTTTGGTGTTGATCACACTAAGAGTTGTGTATAAGGGAGATTAGGTATATGTTCTCTTTACCTGACAATTTCTACATATAAATAGTGTTAATGTACTAGTGTGAGTCTATATAAATGTCTAAAAGAATAAAAAATCAGTGACTTTCCGAGAGAGTTGCAGTACAGATGAATGTATGAAAATATAAAATGTCGAGCACCTAAACGTAAATAAATTATATATGTGAAAAATAAACTACATTTATTGTGATAGCAAGGACAATTTGATATTTATACGTAAAATTAAAAGAAAAGGAATAAATCAATAATCGTGGCAAACAAAAGGCCATGCACCAAAATCAATTAAAATCAGGCGTCAAATGTTACAGCTCAACTGCAAAATATGACACAAAAATTCAATGTGACTCTCCTGTACCACCACCAATTAATAGCTTGTTCTCATCTGCTCTTATAGAAAAAGCGCAAAAGATGCTGTAGCCCTTCCATCAGGTGTTTAATTTGTGGGGTACTCCTATCATTTGTGATAGAATAAGATATCTCAAACATTTTGTGATAAGTGGGTCATTAAATTGAATGTTAGTTCATCAAATCTGTAAAGTTACTTAATTATATCACTTATATCCATTTGCAATTTACTAAATGACATAAAAAAGACATGGCCTAACTGGCTCATGCTAGAATCACCCCTTATTAATTACTTGTATCAAATGTTGTATTAACCAACAAGTGATAACACGTTAGGAATTAGGGAATGGCATGGATGGATTCCTAAGCAACAATATTGTATTTACGTTCATTTTAAACTCAAAAATATCATGATTCATGAATATCCCATCCAAAAGGGCCCAAATCAGTATTTATGTTTCAATTCTAAGTAGAATAAGCCCAAAAGTGCTTTCTATCCATGCACAACTGCGCAATACCAAGTTTGCTTCAATTGATGAGCAAATGCCACATAATTCACTGCAGTTATGTTTGGGGTTATGATGAGGCAGTAATAACACAATAATAAAATACTTTAAAAAATCATTTTTGAAAAATTGTTATAATAAAGTTTTATCTATTTGATAAAATTAATGTTATTGTAAGTTCTATCATAATCTGTTAATAATCCGTTGTGTCAAAGATAATTAAATTTTGTTGTTAGTTATATTATGGTTGGAGAAAAATATGCTACACTCTATTTTTACAGAACCGCTATGCAGGGGGGAGAATCTCCCAAATAAATAGTAAATTAGGCAAAAACAATTTGAGAGTTGTGTCCTTTTGTTTTTAGACCCACTGCACTCCCAAACGCACATACAATACCAAGACGCACGCATACAGCTGGTGTCAGGAAGGGAATTGTTGCCTCGCGAGTCGCGACCACTCAATGTGTTTGCCTCGAACAAGTTTGTTGTAGTTTGACAGAGCACTTAGACATGTATGTTGTGCACTACTCGCCTGGAGCAATTTAGGCTCGTATGGCTAACAAATGAGCCACATTGGTTGGTGATTGTTACACTGGCTCCTTGAATGTCATAATAGGCTATTAGGTTGGCGCAACGTGGTGGGGCAGTGAGGCACGCACATATGGCGTGATGTCCATAGCCCGTCTTTGCTTGACAATACGTTATGGGAGTAAGGTGTTTTTCTCTTGCCTCTTTTATGCAATGTGGGGGTTAAAATTCTGGAATTGTTCTTTTATACGTCTAATCCTCAGTTATTGGATTAGAGTAGATCATACTGATCTGATGTTGAAGATCAAGTCCTTAATTGTATGAGAGCATCCAATATAAGTACCATCCTAAGCTCCTTCGCATGTTAAAAACATTGATTTTTTTCAAACCTATGAACATGATTAAAAAAAATACAAGTGGCATGTGAGATCCATACAACATCCAATTAGACTTGGCTAGAGTTATGTTTTGGTCACGCAGATTGGTCCAAAAAAACATGATGTTTTTGTTTTTGCCTAGCTCTAACTAAAAAAATTACGTTAAGGATTTTCTCGTGTGAGACCTTAATAAGGAACCGTCTGATCATAATCTCTTGTTGAGTCTCCTTATATGGATCATGATCTAATAACACTTATATATTTGTCTCATGTATGAAAGAAATTTTCACAGAAATTTTCACCTTTTGTGGGATTTGCACAGGCCCTCCATCCACGCCCTCCCTGTCAAATCAAACGGTCCAAATCAGGTGCCTCATCTGTGCACGTACCAGGCCAGTAGCTAGGACGTTTTCCACCGGATACTCACCCCTCTGGTCGGTAGATAGATGGTTCAAGTCTTTTGTTGTTGGGGGTGTCTGTCTTCCAAGACACTCTACGGTGACCTCATATCTAAAAGTCCCCCCCCCCCCTCTCTCTCTCTCTCACTACATAGGGTGGTGGAATGTCCTCACGAATCAGGTTGCTCCATCTCCACTCCACCCAGTTGCGCACCCCTTTTAGTTTTTTTTTTCTCCTTCTCTCTCCCCCTTTGCTTCCCTCTTCCAAACATAAGCTTCTACCTTGTGATGTAGATCTTTTATTTGCACCACTAATATTGTATTCTTCTTTTCCATATACTTGTGTTAGCTTAAGTTATTCGCAAGTGATCCCATTAATTATATGGCCATTGGCTAGTCTACCAACTGCTTTGTTTGAGCTCTAGTTTAAAAAGAATGTAGGTAAGGTCGTGCTGGCCTTTAACACGTTGAAAGTACACGAACTCGATCGGTTCGGTTCACATGCTGTTTTCTAAATTGGCATGTTTGGTGTACGGCTGACTCTATTGGGTTTTCTTGGAAAGCAAACTTGATTAGTTCTACCAGAGTTAGTAGTAATAGTAGCTGGGGAGATCACGTAGCACTGGTCTTTTCAGATGGGCAAATGGTAACCATATATAATTTAGTGCTCAAATGCCGCAACGTGATCGGTGAGGAACACGCTACTGTGGGGCCGCCGGCCGCAGAGAATCCGGCGCCTGCCTTTGCTACTCACGTATACGAATTGCATGCCCAAACTTGAGGACCAAGCAACCAGCCATCATTCGCCCAAATCCTCTGTCTCCTTGTGTTTTATTTGTTTGTGGAGGAAAAATCATTTATGAACTCAGGTATAAACCTTTAGTCAGGACTATCTGATCGTGATTTCTTCTTAAATTAATAGTGTTGAAGTGAGTCTCAAATGTGAGAGAGATTAGAGCAAGATCCTCACATAAGGTGCTTCTGTTTTGCACGCACATACACAAAAACTTTAGTAATAGCCTGGTCTCAATCTTGTGTTATCTGTTCTCATCTTTTCTTCTGTTTTATGTGTTGCCTGCATAGTGCATACGATCTTCTTGGGGAGCAACAACCAAAAGTTGGTGAAAATTCTATTCTTCTGTACCAGATAGAGAGAGAAACCACAGAGGTATGTGTGTGTGATTACTAGTAGCTTTTAACAGGGACAAGCTTCCTTCTTCTTTTCTCTTTGTTCTCTTCCCCAGCCGCTTTGTTCCCTCCCTCTCTCTCTCTCTCTCTCTAGCGTTCTCTTCTTTTACCCTGTCATTCCCCTCCAGCTCACTCTCAATTTTGCCTCCATGGGGGCGAGCAAAGCGTAGGAGAGAGAAGGGAAGGGAAAAATAATTCTCTCTCCTTCTCATCACGTACCCTCTCTGTAAAAGAGGAGGAAGGTGGTGAGAGGAGAGAGAACCATGACATGGTGCAACAGCTTCAACGACGTGCGCGCCGTCGAGAACAACCTGGCCACCTCCGCTGCAGTCGCGGCCAAGAAGGCCTCCTCTCACGTCAACCTCATCAAGACGTGCCCGGCGTGCGGCCACCGCGCACAGTATGAACAGGTACGTATACACACACAAACCATGTATATACATGTGCGTTGCAAGCATGCATGCATGCATAGGTTCCATGCACGAAAGACCTGTTACCACATGTATGGTAATAGAGTATGACAGTAGTGTGAAGCGGAGAGAGAGATTAATAACAAGAGCTGCTTGCAGGCAGCCGCGACGATTCAGGATTTACCTGGTCTGCCGGCAGGCGTGAAGTTTGATCCGACGGACCAGGAGCTGCTGGAGCACCTGGAGGGGAAGGCGAGGCCGGATTCGCGGAAGCTTCACCCGCTCATTGATGAGTTCATCCCCACCATTGAAGGGGAGAACGGCATCTGCTACACCCACCCTGAGAGGCTTCCCGGTACCATACATACATGCTACTTTTGTGCATCATGCATACATGCATGCGATGTTCATATATGCATGTAGATCTTTTACAAGCTTATGTTGATTTGTTCATTTAAAATGTCTCAACTACTTACAAGTAATTAATTAAAAAAGGCTGGTAGTAAAACCGGCACAGAATCTGTGATTGTTTAGTATATTTTAATTTGTTTCTATAGTCGTTTTTAATTTAGCTGGCCTTAATTATTCCTGCGTGGCAATTTAGTATATGTGCAATTACATTGCAACTTCATCGAAATTACAATCTTCTCTCTGTTCTCAAATAATTGTAATATTATTTTTCTTGAGGCAATTTTGATTATAAATTTTTCTTATTATATATTACTGAAAGCTATAAAAATATAATATTATGAAAACACTTTTAACAATAAATCTATTCATTTTATTTGTATGTGACAGATGTAGGTATTTTAAAATATGTTAATAGTCAAAATTGCCTACATAAAAATAAAAATAATAAATATATGAGAATTTATTTGCTTATGTGTGTAAATACTATCTTAACTAGTGTGCATGTATACAAATAGACATTTGTATCTGTGCAAGATACCGTATAAATTTTGGTAAGGGTTGCCTTATAAGTTATTGCTTCTTCTACTTGATGTTTTAGTTTATTGTACATTGAAAGCGAGAGATAAGGACAACACAACGCCGTCATAGGTCTACATCGTGAAGGATGTACGCAACATAAAATCATATCCCGCAGAATTCTATGAAAGTATTAATTTTGAAAGGACTTGAGAGATGCACTATCGTTGTCTTCATCTCAAGCATAATATAATAATAAATATGCACAAATGTGCACATATATAACAAGGAAAAATGCTTCTATAGTTTTTTTAAAAATTGCACCGATCCTTGAGTAAGCAAGGAGCTTTTTCTTAAGGGAAGAAAAAAATGTGGAGTGAAGTATCTAGTCTATAGAAAACTATATTAACCATAAACACTCTAAAATCCATGCAAATTTTTTTTAATGGAGTAAACACTCTTATAAAACAAAATGCTTCATAGAAAAAATTTAAGAAGAAATGTATCATATTTTTTTTTCCATATATGCAATTTTCAGCATACAAGCAAGAAAAAGAAAGAGTGGATAGCCACGGACACGTAACCTTATTTTACGTTTTGAGTAATTCCCCAGATAAAGCATATTAGAATAGTTACACTAGAAGCTCATCATACTTTAAAAATTTTACCATAGAAATGAGCAATAGAGTGTAGTAAATTTGTCATGCATTTATATAAGTGGATTTTACATGATAGTATTATCTGTTCATTTAAATTTACAAAAAGAATTAATTTTTTCCTTAGATATCAATATCCTTGCTCAGTAACAAAAGGAAATACTTAAATCTTTTCGACAAAATGTATTATTCTTTCCAAATAAAATACACATTTTCATCACATGTTCCCCATCTATCTTGCGTAACACATATTTTTCAACATTCGTTTATTCAATTAGAAAATAATACAATATTGGACTTTGATATGTTAAGATTTCCTGAAGTATAGATCAGAGAAGGAAAAACCATCAGGATCTGCTAATCAGAGTCAAGATCTTGCTAAGTTTCCTTGAACTATGGTTAACTAGAGCCGATTTTTGAAGAACATAATTTCTCTATTGTATATGGAAATATTAAAAACACTAAGCTTAGGGCCAGTTAGTTTGGAACATAGGAATTTGACAGGAATTTTAAAGGAAAAGAAACATCCATTTTTACTGGACGTAGAGTTTTTTTTTTTCAAAATTCTTGTGTTCTAAATGAAGTTGTTTTCAAACAATCCAACATGGGGGTTGTGGAAAAAATTTATATTCAGGCATATAACTACCAGAACCAATATCAACATCTTTCTAAGAACTGACTCAAAAACATATTAACAACCCCATAAATATACTCTAGCAGAAATTTATAACCCAATAACATAATTTTCTTTGAAAAAATTATTTTAAAAATGATAATTTATGTTCGTTTGGCAACATACATCTCATCTCACCTCACAGACACTCTCTAACCCACATATGTGTTGATCCAACCAGATGCACAAAAGACATAGAGGGGTCAACATTTGCTCTAAGCCTCTAACCATCCATCCAAGCATACATATTAGCCCTTAGTATGAGTAACTTTTTTTTTTTTTTGGAACTCCAAAGTTGGCAGCTCAGTAACTTGTCGTTTCCCACTTAATTTCAGGTATCGGCAAGGACGGCCTAATCCGGCACTTCTTCCATCGCCCGTCCAAGGCCTACACGACCGGCACAAGGAAGCGAAGGAAGGTGCACACAGACGAGCAAGGTGGCGAGACGCGGTGGCACAAGACCGGCAAGACGAGGCCCGTGTTCACCGGCGGCAAGCTCAAGGGCTACAAGAAGATCCTTGTCCTCTACACCAACTACGGCAAGCAGCGCAAACCCGAGAAGACCAACTGGGTCATGCACCAGTACCACCTCGGCTCCGACGAGGAGGAGAAGGATGGCGAGCTCGTCGTGTCCAAGGTGTTCTACCAGACGCAGCCGAGGCAGTGCAGCTCGACGACGACGACGGCGAAGGACGCCGTCACGAGCAACTCCAAGGGTGCAACAACTGATCACGAGGGTGGTGGTCATGGCAATAACATATTGAAAGAAGCAGGCATTGTAGATTTCTACAACCCAGCACTATTAGGCTACAACCAGGGGCCCCATAATAACAGAGCAGCTTCTTCTGCTCATTTGATGCCTAACTTTGAGGTGCACACAGGAGGAGCTGGCTTTGGTCCCTGAAGCAAATTAAGCCAAAATTACATGATATATTTGACTTAGTTAGAGCCTTAGAGGGAGAGGAGGCAGACAGTACAGATAATGGCAGTGCGCATGCATGGGATAATTTACCATACGTACCCGGAGAGCTTACTAAACAGAAAGTATTATTGGACAATAAGAGGAGGAGGAGCGTTGAGTGGCTGCACAGATATATGTTGAAGTGTAGGGATATTTGTTAATTACCTTGTTGATTATTATACACATAACTTGACATTTTCAAATTTTTTTGGTTTAATATGTTGTTTGACAATAAGAAATTTGTGAAGTTTAATGTTGTACATTAATTTTCTTAAACAACTTACCCTTCACATATATTGTACCGGGTTGAGTCGGTTCATTGTGCTTGTGCATACTTGGTGGTGATGGCACGATAGTTCGATTCACTAGTCTAAAGAGGATCTGGAATAGATGCAACTGGTGGAGTTATGTTCAAGATGTTCTGTCAGAATTTATCTTATCTAAAATTATGTTTCCTTTTCTTGAACACTCAATGTTACACAAAAAAAGTAAAATTAACTCCGCGACACTATAAAAATGTCAAATTCGCAAAATCCGACTTAAAGTTCCCAGTTTAGCGAAATACTATTATAAGTTTTTTTGCAACTTCCGTCAACAATTGTCACTACTACAGAAATACAGTCTAGTAACTCCTATTTTCTAACGGTTTTATGCAATCTAGAAAAATACCATTCGTATACATGGTGCGTAGTGGAGAAGAACATTTGTACTAACTGTTGGGTTGTGAGAAATCATTAGTAAAAATCACATGATTTATTCTAATAGTTCTTAATAAATTAACCATTAGAAGATACTAACGGTTATATTTTTGGAACCGTTAGAATATATTTGATTTTATTCTAACGGTTCTTAATTTATTAACTGTTAGAAGAAACATATTTATACTAACAGTTATATTTTTGAAACCGTTAGAATAGATTTAATTTTATTCTAACGGTTCTTAATATATTAAATGTTAGAAGAAACCACATGATTTAATAAATACTCTCGCCGTCGTCTCCTGTCTCTCTCTTCCTTCTTCTCGGCCGAGCCGCCTCTCACCTTCTCAAGCTGCCATCGCTCTTCGCTGATCAAATCCACCAGTAGCCGTCGCTCCTCTAAATCTTTGCCACCAATCGCCTCCTACATCGCACCCGTACTGTCACCACCAGATCTGCTTAGATCTATCTCCCCCGCCGTGCATCTTGCCTCCGTTTTCTACCGCCACAGCTCACGCTGCCACTTGTTCCTCTCCTCTCCCTCTCTCAGCGCATCTCACCGCCGATGTGACAACAATTGGTGAGCCGCAGCCTCCTCTTTCTCTCTCTCTCTCTTGGCTCTTTTCTCCAATCCTCCAAACCATAGATCCAAACCATTAACGGCTTAGATTGCACCGCCGCTATATTTGATACGAGCGTCTGGTGAGCTCAAGCCCTAGATCCACGTCGCCGACGACCTCCATAGTAGCGACGACCTCGGCTCCTCCACTTGACTTTGATTTCTCATCCTTGACCAATGCTACATTGACCACCTCCTTCGTCGTCAACCCACGCTGCGTCGACCACAGTCACGACAACTTCGACCACGTTTCTCCCCCTCTGCACCGACAACAACTTGGCAATGATCACTTTCTCAAAATCTCTCATCTCTCCCTCCTCTGTTCAATGTCTTCTTGGAATGTGTGTATGTAAGAGATTTTGAGATGCTTGGATGTGAAGGAAAGAACATGACATTGATTTTCTTGAAGTATTAAATTATGCTTTTGTGATGAACAAGAAGGTACAAACCAATTGAGTCTCAATATGCTTTCCTGTTTCAATTTCCTTTACAATTTGGTTCTATTTTCCTTGTTTTAATGGGATCTGGAAGCACTCAACTAAGTTAAGTTATTCTAACGGTTCAGTAAAAAGAACTGTTAGAATATTGTAAACTATTTTAATGGTTATTAATTAATAACTGTTAGAATATATTAAACAATTCTAATGGTCCATTAATAACAACCGTTAGAATATTGTAAACTATTTTAATGGTTATTAATTAATAACTATTAGAATATATTAAACAATTCTAACGGTCTATTAATAACAACCTTTAGAATATAGTTGTTCTACTGACGGTTTTGAACCGTTAGAATACTGTTGTGCTTTTTCTATCGTGCCGATCACTAGCGGTTGGAGAATTATTAGTACAGACGTTTTGAAACCATTAGTATTTAGCATTTTTGTAGTACTGCGTTAGGTATTTTTTATGATATCTTTTGTACTAATTTATAATTATTTAATCAAAATAATACTATATTCTTAATCTTTATTTCAGCATACCATATCATCAAAAAGCCAATGTGGCATGACACACAATATGATACTATGCAAAAAAAATTGATGTAACATGTGACATCAACTTAGAAGCGAATATGTCACCAAGCAGCATTATTTTGGTAGTTTAACTGATGATAGATTTAAATAAAACTATCAAGTAAGTTTAGGGACCTACTAAACTAAATTTTAAGTTTCGAACCTAGTGATATAATCCCACAAGTTTAAAGAGCTGAAGCTCCATTTACTTTAAAAAAAAGTCTAACTAAGTATAGCATGAGTAACTCTATGCATGGTAATTTGTGATTGAGCTTAACGAGCAGGCCCATAGATTAATTAGGACACGGACTTGACTAATGGTCCAATTTGTTTTACCCGCTAGCGGCTAGGAACTATGTCCTCCCGCCTGGAATCCGGCTCGGACTTGAACTCGGTCTCTAATCTGTACCTGCCCATACAGCTAAAATCAAACCTACCCGACAACGGATAGGATTCCAACTCGCACTAGAATACCCGGAGCCAGGTAATTAAGCTTGTGTGTATAGACCAACCTAAACTCTAGCCTCACCAAAATACCATTTTAACTATTTGCAAATTGAATCTAACCGCGTCCTAGTGACACCTCAACCACTAGTGACCTAAAACCCTAAAACTGCATCTAAGCGTTGTGTTGACCGCATATGAACCTAGTCTAACCCTAACTCCTAACAGTGTCGATCAACCGACACACATGTCAACAGACATGCCGATACATACCCTAGTAAACCCTAGACTCATATCTGCGAATCCTCTAGGTTACTATTCATGCGTCTGCTCTATTCAGCGTATGCATTTGTCTTCTGATTGTGTTCTCCGAAATTGACCCAAATCAAACCTAACCTTTACCATACAACCCATATTCTTAATTCCCTTCAGCTTCTTCATATCATCCTACATCTAAATCCTCTCACTTCTGCATACAACCTCATATGCACCGTCAAGCATACATACATGCATTTATAAATATACATAATAATTATTTTGTGATTGTTGGACATATGTCCAGATTGATTGATGTTCAAATAAGTTACAAGCGAGACAAACACAAGGATGTCGCTACCCTAGTAGCTCTACCTGAGCATAACTAAAAGTAAGGCAATTCATTTTCCTTGGCCATCTTGAACTCTTATGTTATAACTGTTAGTTATGTTGTTTTATCAAATAATATGCACAGTAGCTCACTTATGATCTTTGTTACATGAATGAAAATAGTTAAGAACTCTACAACCATTTGAGTGAAAGTATTAACTCTGTAATACCACAGGATTAGGAATTAAATTATAAAACACCTGCAACAGTTCATTTATATAAATTTATGGACCATTTACAAGCTTAATATCTCAATTGCCTTTATTATAGAACTCCTATTATTTGGAAATAAGTATTGTGGTGTGATCTGAAAGGTGTTGCATCTAGGCCTTCATGTCTAACCCTAATTTTGATGATTAATGAAAACAAATTGTTCTGGACTAATCGTGCTTTTGAGATTGATTGATACAGGGATCAGTTGGGAAGAAATACAAGATGATCAAGAAGAACCCGACTTGAAGTGAAGCACAAGATGCAGGAGAGCAAAAGACAAGACGCAAATCATGAAGATGCGAAAGACCTAAGGTATTATGAGTTTTTATTTTTACCGATCTCGGCGTTTGGAGATGATCGGTTAGGGAAATTATTTTCTAGTTTTAACTGTACTATAAAGAGGGGTGGCGAAAGTCCTCTCTTTATCTCCAACATAAACCGAGAAATCTAGGTCATTGCATTGCATCCTATTTGGTTGGATTTGGTTTTGAACTTATTTGAAAAATCTGGTTTTTCAGTTCAGTTTTTGATAGCAAAAGAGTTTTTCGATTTTCTAGAAAGATCTAGGCAGATCTAGTTTTTACTTCTGTTGACAAAAATGTAGCCCTTGAAATTATATTTCAAACGTGCTATTAAACACCTATTTTGGATTTTGGATTTAAAGTTATCTCTGTTTTTGTTCAGGCTGACTGTCAGTTTGCTGAACTGACTGTCAGTTTGAATGTCAGTTTGATTAAACTGACAATTGTCCAGAGATGGTGTATTTTTGGGCTCAAAACTTTTGTACTAAACTGACTGTCAGTTTGTCCATACTGACTGTCAGTTTGGGTTTCGACCACTGAGGTTTTAACTGAGTTTCTATTTGGTTTTGGTCGAGTTTGTGGTCGAACTGACTGTCAGTTTGCATAACTGACTGTCAGTTGTGGATTTCAGCTTTCCATATACGACCACGAACGGCTAGCAAAGTTTATTCCGTAAATTTTGTCGGCCGTTGTGCACTGAACTGACTGTCAGTTAGGCAAACTGACTGTCAATTTGGGTTGCTGATTTTCAGCCCTAGCTCCAACGGTTCATTTGATTCTTGAGGCTATAAAAAGGGGCTTTGGGCATAAGTTTTATACAACAAGCAGTCTCCTCTCATACACATTCTTGAGCTTTAGTTTCTTATATAAAATCTTGATCTTTTGATCAAGTCGAGTGTTTTCTGATCCACCGAGCATTCCAGTTCATTGCATTTGCATACTTGTAGTTTCTCGGTGCGTGTTTGGAGGTCTAGAGAAGACCTTGCTGCCTATTACTCTTGGTGAGCGCTCTCACCTAGACGGTTTGATGGCGTGGCCGTTGATCTCTCCGTTCGGAGATTGTCGGAGAGACTCGGCAAGTTTGTACAAGGCATCGGTGCTCGCCTTTCCGGAGTGGACAAGGAGCAACCATTAGTGAGAAATATCCTTCGTGGATATTGAAGCAAGACTCATTCGCTTGAATGCTTCAACGAGGATTAGGGGAGACTGGGCGAGTCTCCGAAATCTCGGTAAAAAATCATTGTGTTCGTTCTCTCTATCTTCTCTCTTTAATATATTAAATTGCATTTGGTTCTTCTTGGTATAAAAACTTGTTTTTTTTTATTTGAAATTTTTAAAGCCTCCTATTCACCCCCCCTCTAGTCGGCATCCTTGATCCAACAAAAGAATCTTCAGGTTTTGATCGCATAAGGCTCCGCGATCATAACCGTGTTCGGAAAGGTTTCGCGACCATGGTTTGGTTCGCGACCTTGGAAAGGAATTCGTTTCCTGTTCGGAATTGTAATCTGATCCGAATAGATATAACTAAACTTATGTGTTTAGGGTTAGTTAGTTATATGAGTCTCAGCAATGCCCCGGTAACTTTCATGCGTCTTATGAATGACGTATTGAGACAGTTTATTGATGACATACTGGTTTATAGTCGTTCATGGAATGAGCACCTCATTCATGTCGAAAAGATGTTCAAATAGTTTCGGCAACATCGACTTCGCCTCAACCGTAAGAAGTGCGAGTTCGGCCAGCAAACTCTAATTTTACCAAGGATTCATGGTTGGCAACGGTACGTTGCAAATCAACCCGAATAAGGTAAAAGTGATTCGCGAGTGGCTGCGAACGTGAACAGTTACGGACGTGCATAGTTTTTTGGGAGCATGTCAATATCTTCGAAAGTTTATCCGGCACTTCTCGATTGTGGCTTCTCCATTGCATGCATTAACCAAGATCGATCAAAAGTTCGAGTGGACAGGGAAACATGAGGACATGTTTCTCTTGCTGAAGAGGAAGATCAGCGAGGCGCCTGTGTTAGCTTTGCCGAATCTACAGAAATCATTCGAGCTAGAAACTGATGCCTCAGGTTATGCGATGGGCGCTGTGCTTATGCAAGAAGGTCGACTAGTGGCATATCACTCTGAGTTATTCCAGGGAGCTCAGAAGAACTATCTGGCTTATGACAAAGAGTTGTGTGCACTGCATCAGGCCGTAAAGCATTGGTGGTGTTATCTCTCGGTAAAAGAGACTGTTGTCCACACCGACCATCAACCGTTGCAATATTTGCAAACTCAGTCCAAGCTACAACAAGCTCGGCACATGAAGTGGATGTCGTATTTGCAGTAGTTTAATCTGGTGATTAAGTACAAGAAGGGCGTACACAACAAATTGGAGGACATGTTGTCGCAACCGCTAGTTATGACACTGCTTATCAGCGTTCATGCAGATCGAGCCATCATGTCATGATGACTATGCCACTATGTACAGTGAAGACCCTGATTTTCAAACGACACTAACTGAGCTCGAAACAGGGAAACATACGGGGTTCGTTCGTTGAGAAGGACTTTTGTACAAGGGAAATTTACTTTGCATACCTCGTGGAGCACTTCGAATTTAATGATTGTGAGAAGCACATACATCGAAGATAGCTGGCCATTTTGGGGTTACGAAGACTTTGAAAAATCTTCACCGACATGTATTCTGGCCGCGTATGCAGCAAGATGTGGCAGTTTTATTTGAGGCTGTGGTCTCTGCAACATCTCAAAACCGGCAAACCAAAAATTAGGTTTATACACTCCTTTGCCAGTTCCATCGCGACTATGGGAGAGCATATCCATGGATTTCTTGGGAGGATTTCCTACGACCCGACGCAGCAACGACTATCTATTCGTGGTAGTTAATCGGTTCTCCAAAATGATTATTCTTATACTTTGTCGAAAGACTATCACGGGAGAAGAAGCAGCTTGAGTATTCTTTCAACACGTTTGGATACACTTTGGACTGCTGACTTCTATTGTGTTTGATCACGATACCCAGTTCCTTAGTCACTTTTGGCGATTGCTTTCGATGATGATGGACACCAAGCTAAAAAGGAGTACTGCCTTTCATCCGCAAACGCAAACTGATGGTCAAACCGAGGTGGTAAATCGCACAGTCGTTCATCTCTTGAGAGGATATAATTCGAAGCACCTGAAGACCTGGGATGAAAGCATACCGTACCTGCAGTTTTCTTTTAATTGAGCAGTGCATGGTTCGACTGGAAAGTCACCGTTTGAGGTATGTTTGGGATTTTTACCGTAGAGTCCATTTGACATGGAGTTCGTGATCCCTACCTCAACATAGAACAGCAAGGAAGCATCTGATCAGGATCGAGCACAAAATTTCGTGGAAGGTATTCAACGGCTCCATCATGAGGTTAAACAAAACTTGCTGCGAGCTCAACTCAAGTACAAGGCGTGATATGATCGCCACCGAGTTAATACTCAATTCGAAAAAGGTGATATGGTATGGTTACATCGGAGTAAGGAGAGACTTAAAGGTGAAGGTAAGAAGCTCAAACCCATTCGTTATGGTTCTTTTCAGATTTTGCGGAAAGTGGGTGATAATACTTATCAGCTCGAGTTACCTCCATACATAGATATTTACTCAGTTGTTAATGTCGAGCACATCAAACTCTTCGAGCCTTCAATACTGGATGATGAGTCAGATACCATAGTACCATATGTTGAAGACTTGGTCTATTAACGAGACGAACCTCTACGCGAAGATGTGATTCTGGAGAAGAAGGTGACTACCACCCGCAGTGGCACAAAGGAGACTTTTCGAATCGGTCGGAAAGGTCAACGAGTACGTGCGGCAAAGTGGTACACCAGAGAACATGGATAAGCCCAATTTCCACATCTCCAGTTTGATCAAGAGGTCACAACAGGGGTTGGCTCCTTCTCAATAAGGGAATCATGATCCAGGAGGATCTTCAGGTTTTGATCGCATAAGGCTTCGCGATCATATCCGTGTTCGGAAAGATTTTGCGACCTTGAAAAGGAATTCGTTCCCTGTTCGGAATTATAATCTGATTCGAATAGATATAACTAAGCTTATCTGTTTAGGGTTAGTTAGTTATATGAGTCTAATACGTTTTAGGTTCTTGAGTCTGATACGTATTCATACGACTGGACTATAAATACCATGTAATAGGTCTAGTTTAAATCATCGAGTCTAGATTGAAGTCTTAGACACATAGTTCCCTCGACGTAGGTGAGTGCGACCTAACGTTCGACGTATAAAGCCCTCTTTGAAATAAAAAGTTGTGCAATTATTTTGAGCTGTGTTTTCGATCATCCTTTGGGTTTCGATACTTCCGAGTAAGATCCCGTTATTCCGCATATTAGTATCTGGGCGAGTCCAGTGCAAAAACTAAGGCTAGATCTCAAACGGATCATGGTGAAAATAAGATGGATGGTATGGTGATAAGATGTTGTGACATCCTGCGATGTGGAATGATTTTCACCATGATACGTAAGGACTTACAAAGTCTGCTGAGTAGTTAGTGACATTTCAAATGTACCAGTCATATGCTCAGAGATGAGCGGGACTTAGTAACTTACGGTGTATCAATATGTATTCCTATAAGGTGGTCAGTCTCATTAGTGCACTTTTGGGTGTATGTAAGTTGTGAGAGATATCTCGCTCTGCATTCGGAGCAAAGGTACTACAAGTAAAACTAGTGAAGTTAATACTTGGGTATTGGGGGTGTCGAATACTTGCAAGACACCACTATGAGTGGCCGCTTGGGTATCACAACTGCACACCTGACTCTCAGTCTCGGTGCTAAGGGAGAGATACAGATTATTACTAGTTTGAGAATAATCATTTTTTGACAACTTAGTCACATGCAAAGTGTGCATGAAGATGCATCGACAGTGGTAGTTGAAGGAATCATGTGGGTAAAACAGTACCCCCCCTATAGAGTTAAATATATATTTGAATAGTCCGTGCCCCCCGGGGTCTTAGGATATGTCATAGTTAGTAGATTTATTCTCTCACATAGCATAAGTAGATTTGAGAAAGTTTAATTGAATTGATGAATCTGTTGAGAAGCTAAGCTTGCAAATTCACTTTTCCTTAATACAATCATAAGATGGTAATAATTAAGTTAGTTCTTTTCTCTAAATATGCTTATAAACTTTCCATCTAGTAACTTAGTAGAATTATAATTGCAAATGATTAAAATCGCTACAGGAACCTTCCTTACTACCTTCCCTATACATTTGTACCGTAATTGCATTTGTTTATATGGTTTGCTGAGTTTTCCGTACTCATTCTTGTTGCATCTAGGCCATTATGCCTGATTTTGATGATTACTGAAAACAAGAGTTTCAGACTAATTGTGCTTTTTGAGACATTTGATACAGAGACTTGTTGAGAAGACTTGCAACATGATCAAGATGAATCCGACGTGAAAGAGATAAAAGCACAAGACACAAATCGCAAAGGTGAAGTTGCAAAGGAACTGAGGTAAGCTCAGTTTTTATTTTTTGCCAATCTCAGTGTTTTGGAGTTTGATCGGTTTAGAAAATTATTTCTTAGTTTTAACCGTACTATAAAGAGGGGTTGCAAGTTCTCTCTACATTTTCAGCATAAACCGAGAAATTGTTAGGTCGCTGCATTGCATTCAATTCGGTTGGATTTGATTTGGTTTTTCAGTTGAATTTTTTGACAGCAGAAGAGTTTTTGCTTTTTCTAGAAAGATCTAGGCAAATCTGGCTTTTACTTCGGTTGACAAAAAGATATCCCTTTAAAATATATTTCTAACGAACTATCAAAAACTTAAAATCGGACCTCTGAATCAAAAGTTATAACTGTTTTTATTCATGCTGACTGTCAGTTTGAATGTCAGTCTGGTTAAACTAACAAATGTCCAGAGAACATGTTTTTTGTGCCAAAAGTTTTTGACCTATACTGACTGTCAGTTTAGATTTTGACCACAAGCTGATTTGTTTGAGTTCTTTGTTCTAACTGGTCGATTTTGTGGTCCATACTGACTGTCAGTATGAGATGTCAGTTTCCTTTTACGAACAGCAAAGTTTTATCCGTAAATTTTGTCAGCCGTTGAGTTTGAAACTGACTGTCATCCCAAACTGACTGTCAGTTTGCACTGTTTTATTTCCATACGACCTCAAACGGCTAGCTGAGTTTTCTCCGGATTTTACTTCTTTCTGGTCGTGAACCAAACTGACTGTCAGTTTGTAAGACTGACTGTCAGTTTGCACTGTTATTTTTGTTTTCGAGCTCCAACGGCTTTTTTGATCATTTGGGCTATAAATAGAGGCTTTGAGCAGATGTTTCATATATCAAGCAGCCCTCTTCTCATACATACACTTGAGTATTTGTTTTGGAGTTTAAAATCTTGATCTGTTGATCAAGTCGTGAGCTTTTGAGATCCATCGAGTTTTCAGTTCATATCATCTGCATACTTAGAGTTTCTCGATGCATGTTGGAGGTCTTAAAGAGACCTTGCAACCTATTATTCTTGGTGAACGCTCTCATCTAGATGGTTTGGTGGTGTGGCCGTTGACCTCTCCTGTTCGGAGATTGTTGGAAAGGCTCGACGTGATTGTAAAAGGCATCGGTGCTCGCCTTTCTGGAGTGGGCAAAGAGCAACCACTAGTGAGAAATATCTTTCGTGGATATTGAAGCAAGACTCATTCATTTGAGTGCTTCAACGAGGATTAGGGGAGACCGGGCGAGTCTCTGAGACCTCGGGAAAAATCTTGTGTTTGTTTTCTACTCTCTTTTATTTTGTAATATATATATATATATATTCTTTTGTTCTTTCTTTGCGAAAGTTCTTTTAAATTGAAGTTTTTAAAAGCTTCCTATTCACCCCCCTCTAGTCGGCATCCTTGATCCTACAATTCTTGCTTACATAACCAATATAGTGGTAGAGAAGCCGAACCTTTTGGTAGGTGACCACTAGGAGTCTCGAAGGGTTATGTACCGTACTCGAGTTTCGATGGTGGAATACCACTGTGTTCTACTGTTATTTCTTTTGTTTAAAACTAACTTCAAAAGACACAAAATATTTGGCCGTCTTTGCCATATGTAATGGTTGTATAATATAGCGAGAAGGCCCTATACTCTACACTCTTAATGCTTTGATATGTAGCTGGAGTTTGTCTATGATACTCAGTTCTGTAAGTGTGTGACTATATCTTGGGTAGTCGAGGTAAGCATGCAAGGGACCCTTGCCGCATCGGGCAAGAGGTTCCCCATAGTCACTAAATCCCGATATTTATATGACAGTTTTTGAAGGACTCAAGATCCCTAATATGGCAGGGAACGATAATCGCAACATGTATTGCATTAATTTGCAAAGGTAGTTATGTGGACGAAAATAGTCGGGTTGAATGTGGTATAAATGACTAAGTGAATTACTCCTGAAAAGGGATATGTAAATAACAATATGTGTCCTTGTGTGTTCATAAAGAAATCGCCAAATGACTTTTGTATTATCTCAATTTATATTAATGATATAAATATAATTGGAACCACAAATAAAATTGAGGAAGCAAACTCATATTTAAAGGCGGAGTTTGAGATGAAGGATATGGGTAAAATCAAATATTGTTTCGGCTTGCAAATCAAGCATCTTCCTAAACGAATATTTATTCGCCAATTAACCTACCTAAAGAAGGTTCTAGAGGTTTAAAATGGATAAGTCATATCCTCTCAGTACACCAATGGTCGTACATTTCCTAGAAGTAAAGAAAGACTAATTAAGACCAAGAGAAAATAATGAGGAAAAATTGGGATAAAAAATTTCTTATTTGGGTGTCATAGGAGCATTATTGTACCTCGTGAATTGCACCAGCCCTGATATTACATTCGTTGTAAATTTGTTACTAAGGTACAGTGCATCTCTAACCAGAAGATATTGAAATGGCATTAAACATATCCCAAGATATCTCTAAGGTACAAAAATATCTTGGTTTGTACTATCAAAATAATTATTAAATTGCTTTAGTGGGCTATACGGATGCTGATGTTACAACTAAGAGTACCTTTATTATCCTATATGAGAACAACTTTGCTTGTATTGCACACATAAATAGTGGCTATGTTAAAGGAAATATGAATAAATATATTGTTCCAAAATTTTATTTTATCATCACCATCTCCAGAAGACTAGATCTTATGAAAATCTAGCAGATTTGTTCACTAAGTCTCTACCACGTCCATTTTTGAGAAACTTACATTCGGCATTGAAATGCGTTGGATTGAAAGACTGTTGTCTTCAGTGAGTCATACTAATCCTTTTAATCAATATATTTAAAGTCCTAAAAAGTGATCTAGAAAATCATCCAATGTTATACTTTTTTCCCTTCAATTAAATTTTCCCACTAGGTTTCTTAATTGAAGGTTTCTAATGAGGCAATATGTGCAGCACAACTATACACATGTGTTATGTACTTTTTTTCTCTGACCATTTTTTCTCATTGAGTTTTTCATCAAAATTTTTAACAAGATATACACATATCGTAGTAATATCTAAATAAGTGTTGTAAATAGAATATTCTATAGACGTTACTGAATATGCCGCTGAAATAACCCTAACTATATGTCTATATATATCTATACTCTATAAAAAAGAGAGGTAAAACTAATAAAGAGTTCCAATATTATTCTTTCTGTGTGTGTCTCTATGTGTGATTGTTGTGATTTAAGAGGATTTTTAAATAAAAAGTTATATTTGAGGATGCGGTCAGATCTTGAGCACATATTATAAATTTACAATCGAGAATATACAAAACCATCGGATGGCGTTAGGGTAAATTCAATGGATTCACATCCATGCATGGCTCTTAAGGGATTTTATGTACAGTATTGCCAAGTTTTTGAAATAGCAAGCTTATTAGATGAGGTTGATCTCACCATCGGTGTTAGATTGCATAGTTTTGAATCCAAATTTATTTCATGTTAATATTTTACTAGTGCATAATTAGATCCTATTGAGACTCTATTTAAGAGAATTTAAGTTTTAGCATAAAATCACTAGAAACTTAAATCCTCCAAACGAATCCAACATCTTACTTCTTATGTAAGCTAAAATTGCTTTTGTATTGGTGAGTTCTTCGATATTTTAAAAAGGTGTCTGAGCTACTAGTACCTCTTTTTTTTTTTAAGCATGCAGAGAAATTCTACATATTTTCTATTAAGCAGAATGAGAAAGAGTATTACTACGGTGTCAAAAAAATAAATAAAAGTCCAAAAAAACACAGATTGAAAGTACCCCCTTTTTTTTTTAAACATGCAGAGAGAAGTTCTGCATATTTTCTATTAAGCAGAATGAGAGAGGGTATTGTTACAATGTAAAAAAAAAGAAAGAAAGAACCCAGAAAAATACAGATTGAAAATATTCCGCGTTTGGAGAGACATCAATGGTGTCTTTAAGAAAACCATTGATTCTTTTTGTCAGTGTAGATTAAAATTTATTTTGATCTATGACTATTTACTTGTTCTAAAATCATATTGATGACTACTTGATATGAAAAACAATTGATAAATTATAGATGTTGATTCTTCAATTCTAATCAGTCTATCAGGTTACATTGTGTCAACAATAACATGTTTTTTTAGAGGCAAGCACGCTCGGAAGAACACTACTATTTTTGTGACAACTTTGTAGATTTTATGATAACCAAGGAAAAGCTGTCATGCAGGAAAAAGACAGGTGATTTCTCGATAGCTACCATTAGCTTGTCACAAAAGGTGCGCCCGTCATTGTACTGTATTCTTGATGTCACTAAAAATGACTACATTTTGAGTTTTTAAATGGGAAAAATACCATTTGATGATTTTTGGCTGGCTAGATGTAGAAACGTTATAAAATACGCAAATATTAGGGAGGAATTTAACAGTGGCCTGACAACGCGCCACTTCATCTCACAAATAATCTTGAGCATATTTGGATTTATTGATATGAATTGAAAAAAATAACACAATCGATACGAGAATTCTTTAGAGTAGGAAACTGCTGTTTTTGCTCCATGGACATTAGATTGACGATAGAAATTTCAGTATACGGGTCACAAATCTCAATAGCACTGTCGTCAGTTTTTGTAAGCAGATCAGTTGTATCTACTACTACAATTATAGTGGGATAACTACAATCGATTTAGAATGTCCAATCACATATCAGATGATCTAGATTAAAATATGATTTAAAAAATATATATTTCACTATTTTTTCATCATGATCGATCTGAACCATTGAATTTTGATGGTACGATTTGCATGTATTTACAGTATGACCTCCACTATAACTTATCAGTTAGGTTGCCTGCACGACTGCCCCCCTGATGAGGTCGTGAGAGACGTGGATGACAAAGTATCCGAAAGACCAGTGTTCCTCGGCATCTCGGCCTCGCCGTACGCGGGCGATGGTGGGTATGTTGATCCTTTCAGGCTCAGTAACTACGTGCTGCCTCAGGTGCAGTCGTCGGCGAACTACGGAGGGGTCATGCTGTGGAACTTCGACATGCGGTTTGGGTACAACAGCCAGTGGACTTCGTGTGCTGCATTTTAAGCAAGCGTGTACTGCACTTTGATGTGCATGGAAGGCAGGCGTGCGTGTGTATCGTTTTTGCGAGTGTACATGCCTACATGTACAAGCGTTCAAATAAGGTAGCTCCAAGGCGTGAATGTGATTGTTCGTGCATGGGCAATGAGTCAAACGACATGGACATGAACAGTATGTACGGTACTTGTAAACAAACTATCTATCTTCTGAAGGCTGCATTTTGTACTCGAAGAGTATGAGGACAATTATATTCTGTTGAAACAATGACTTAGAACGGCACAGATAACGACGACGGAACCATCGAATCATACACTTGCAGCCTTACCAAGCATTCGAAGTGTGTCTGTGTGTGTTTCAGTAGATTTGTGTCTGTGTTGAGTTTAGTGCCATTAAAATGAGGGAAACAGTCTACTATCAGCATCAGCTTATGGCATAAGCAACCAAAAGAACAATTGGATGAACAATGACATTGGAAATAAACTATTTTAAAGCTTAAGCAAATAGCAGCACCATTGTAAGTCAGCTAATGTTGTTACTGTTGATTACATGTCTTTGCAGGCAACGGATAAATTGTCTTACAACAAGAAGAACCATACGATATTCCAAGCTACAGTTGAAAAATGCATGGGAAAAGGATTACATGGAATACTAAACAGCAAAAACAGAATAGAAGCGCACCACTCGCCCTAATGCAAATCTACTACCCGTGCTACCAAACTTTGAAGACCACTATTGCTGGCATCGTATTTAGTCAGGCCTTGACATTGCCAGCAGCCAGCAATTTCTTGGTTAATGGCGGTGATAATCAAAGTGCATTGCGACATCCAGATGAGCTTTTGCCGCTTTGAACGAGTGCAACCTCCTCACCTTCCTTGGCCGTACCTTCTGTGAAAATATAAGGGGACATGTTCTGTTTTAATAAAGCTCAAGTAATGAAGAAAATGGTAGAAAAATGTATGGGGAACAAATATTTGATGCGTATTTGCTGTATCATAATCTTTGGTCTCAGTTATAATTGGTACTAATAGCTACAGTGCAGGTCTGCGGATCAAGTTGTGTGAACTGTGCAGTGCAGTTTAGTGCCTTTTACCAGACCAACACTACTTGTTTACACTGAACACATATGTGAAACTTTATCTGCCAGCCTCAAGAACTGTGCTCTAAATAAATATGTTTGATTCATGACCATGGAAAGTCAAGTGGATTGTCACTGTTTTGAGCTCATCGTATGCTCAGAACAAAATCTATGGCTGCCAGTGCCAGCTGCCAACCTCACCAAGATCATTCTTTGGCTGTCTCTATAATTTCTAGTGTTCACCTTCGTTGGCCAAAAGTGAGTCATACATAGCCTCGCCCATATTTGGTTGATCACAATGGGTCATGCCTCAGCTGTGGTCATATACTAAATCAAGTTGCCCCCAAACATCACACGTGTCGTTCTCCTAAGTTATAGTTCAACTGACAAGGTAACGGGTTGCTCTAACAGAGATTTAAATTCAATCCTGACAATAGATTGTGTGAGAATATTTTCTTTCTACTGTGCAAATAAGTCTATTCTAGTATAAGAATTTGACGCTGATGCCTCATTAGGGATTTCTCAATTGATCGGCACCTCATGGTATGTATGCATTCTGACTAACTCTCCTTGTCTCAAGAAAAGAAGCGGGGCTACAAGGGTAGGTAACCAAATATGCCCATTAGGCCATTGATACCAACCACATTGAAGTGATTACAATCAAAATAAGAAGAAATAGGATATCCAAATATTACCAGCAAATAAGACAAGACATCGCCAAAATGTCGTATCAGCATCATCAGAAAATTGCATATAAATTGAACATACACCTTAGTACATAGCCAACTCTTGTCTAATTCTCTCCCCACAAACAAATCAGTGACAAGAATTAATTGCTCGGCACATTCAAAATTTTTAATGAAAAACACAAAGAAAGAAAAGGACAATTGTAAAAAAAAATTTAGAATACTAAAGCTGGGATGCAATATGTGTTGATCAATTGTTCCTTGTCATTATAATAGTAATATACTATAGTTAATTATTTAAATTGTGAAAAGATCCATCCTGTTCTTCCAATTTTTACCTCAATTTTTTTATCGACCAAAAAAAAACCTCAACTTTTTGAAGGGCCAAAAAAAAAATACCCTCAACTTTCAATGACACATGTAAGTGACATTGACGGATTCCTTTGCTCCGAACTCCAAAGTTGACTGTTTTTTTATGTCCTCCAAATGTTGATGTCCTACCATGGACGAGAGCCTAAAGTTGGCCAAAATGGGACTTCTCCCATACTAACAATTGATGTTTCATTAGTTAACTGGACGAGTTTTTTTTATAAATAACTCATAAAAAATAAATAATTATAAAAATAACTCACAGTTCCAAAATTTTACAAAAATAACCTGCCACATCAGCCTGTCGAGTCCTGAAAACTCGACAAGTTATATATCGCGTGGGATGGACTTGTCGAGTGCTCAGGACTTGACAAGCTGCTTGTCGAGTGCTAGACACTCGACAAGTCTCGCCTCGACCGTGACCAGCCTCTAACGACCACCAGGGAGCACGAACACCAGCTTGTAACTCGACAGGCTGATGTGGCAGATTATTTCTATAAAATTTTGGAACTGTAGGTTATTTTTATAATTATTTATTTTATGTGGGTTATTTATTAAAAAAAACTCTTAACTCAACAGGTATGGGGCTTTCAGCAAGACTTCATGTACAGGATATATTGAAACTGAAGGAATTAGTGTGGCTGGACTCAAATCCATGGATTGGAGAATTATGAGTTTCGAGCTGTACAAAACTACAAGTATGAAATTAAGGACCCACCATATAGAGTTCATCTTTCAAGGCAGTCGAAAACCTACAAAGTTCTGATATCTTGATGAGTCATTTTTTTTTTTTTTTTTTTTTTTGCAGGATTGATGTCTGAAGCACACAAAATCGTAAAATGTGACCAAAAGCAAATGGATGCAGTGTACGACACTAAAACTAATGCATGGACACTAGATAACAGCCCCATTTTTGCCTTGGTTGTTTCCAGAGCTTATCTACAAGATGTTCAGTTGGACAAGATTGTCTAAGTAGGTAAGACCAAAAATTATGAATGGACTACAAGGTAATGTAAGTGCATCATGATCATTGGGTATCAACGGAGAACAAAGTAATGTAATTTTAGGAGGTGTTTGGCATAACTTAATCTTATAAAACAAGTCATTTTTTTAGACTTACGACTTATAAACTCAAGTGATTGACTTATTGGTTTACTTGATAAGCCTTATAAAATATTTGACATAAATTCTGACTTATGGTTTAAAAGGAGAGGGGGAACCTGATAAGCGAGGTCACGTGGCTATAATTTTTCATGTCAAATAAGTTGAAGTTATAGTTAAAACACAAGAAACAAATTAGATATTTAACCATAATAAGCCTTAAATATTTTCGACTAAACACCTTAGTGTCATATGCATTGGAGCAAAAGAATAGATATCTTACCAATCTGTAAAGGCAAAAAGGTGCCAGAGGACCGGTAGTGGCTAACTAGGATAGCAACAAATCCTATCCCAGTGAAAACCACAATTGTTGTTCTAAGAGTATTTGACATCATTGTTAGTGAACAACTGTTGTCTTCGACATTGTTAAATCTTCAATATATCAGTCATCTTCATGGACAACACCAACTGTCGAGGGATTGTCTCGACATGTGAATTTGTTTGTTAGTGGAGAAGTACGTGTATGTGAAGGAAGCAATCGAGAACTATGCAAGAATATAAACACAAAAGATTTTCACAGGTTCAGATAGAGCAAATCTGACTCTACGTTTTGAGGCACTATCTTAGTGCTCTACAGTGGAGAAAAAGATACAGAGGTATTGTAGCTATATTGTAAAGAAAATACAGCGAGAGCCGAGCACAAGGTAAAGAAGCCGGGTTTTTTTACCAAGTGCTGAGGGGTGGTTACAGGGGTGCTAGAACAGACAAAACTCTATTTTCGAGCAATGAAAATCTATTTGGATCTCTAGAGTTTAATTGAGTGATTCTTTTTTATCTTTTTTTCTCCCTTCTTCTCCTCTGCATCATCATCATTTGAATTTAAGCTATATAGTGGATGGTTCTTCTTCTTGAGTAATCAGGATATGGTGTAGTTTTGATAATGTCCTCTTAATCAGTTATGATTGACTTTGATTCAGGCGCTGAATTTGGAGAACATGGCGGCAATCTTTATCTGCAAAGGAATCATGGATTTAAAACGGTTGATTGGGTTGACAAGTGGGACCATGGTATCAGTAGTTCAATAGTTTCTTCAATTGAATGATCACCACGTGTACAGTGGCGATAATTTCTTTTCGACAGCTGCCAAAATCACAACAGTCTTAATTTGACAAAAGGTAACTCAGCGATCAAAGTCCTCTTGACCCAATGTGGCATTGTCGCTAAATCTCAATATTACAATAAATAGTTTGAAGAAAAGACAAACAACTTTATTAGAAAGTTGGTGTAGCAAATTATATAAGTGTCATAGATCTTTCTCAAGGACTTTTGACTATTCTCAATATAGAAAAATATCCAGCACAACAACCCCACATAACAAGTTATTTTACAAAAAAAATTGCTTGAATGTCAAAACCCAGAAAATTTTGACAAGAACTATGAAAAGCAACCACAAAAAACAAACAATAATAAGAAAACAAAAACAGAAAAAAACACAAAGTCAAAACTTAACAAGATTAACAAAAGAAACAAGAAACATAAATACACAAAGCCATCTACCAAAAGAGAGCCAAATAAACTACAAGAAATGTCAAAACAAAAAGAAACTTATTTAGACTGTCTCCAACCCCGCCGCTTCGACGCGCTGATAAGCGGTCCCCATGGGGAAATAATATTAAAAAAATTGCGTGAGGAGAGAGGCGACGCCACGCGAGGCTTCACCGGCGAGGCTCTGACGTGTGGGGCCCGCAACGCCTCGTTGGTCCAAGCGGCAGCGTTGGAGCTGGCGGGGACGCGTCATCATGCATTTTGTGGGGCCTACGTCACGAGAAACGGAGCTTTCGTACCCGCCCATGAAATCCGTCTTACAGGTCGGCCCAAATGCACCTCGGGGCCACGTGACTGTGAGTGAGTGTGTGGTGTGGAGGTGCGAGACGAGGCGCGGTAGGACCCACAAAACGCGTGGGCCGATGTGAACACGTTTCGTGCGCGTGCTGCGTGCACCCGAGCCATGTCGCTGCCAGGTGGGCCCGAGTGTGTAGAGGGCCCGCATGTCAGTGGTATTTTCGAGCTGGAGTTGGAAAAAAAGAGCCATTCGAAGTTTTTTGCCCTCGGTCCCACTTGTCAATGACTTAAAAAATAGCCGTTTAAAATTAGCCATTGGAGTTATTTTATTCATTTCTGAGGTTAAAAATTCGTAAAAAAATCAAAAAAAATTACAGAAAATTGCTGAAAAATTGTGTGACCCCCTACCTATAAATATACCCAGTTTTCAGCTCATTTACACTCAATCAAACCAAAAACCACACACTTTGCACTCTCCTCGTCATCCAGTATTTTCCGAAAAATTTTCCGATGGCCAACAATCCCCCCGCGGTTATGTTAATTGGTTTGGTATTGGATACCGGCAGTCCGCATAGCTCGGCCCCGGTCGTGATCGAGGGCGACGACAACGCTGGCAAAGGCAATGGAAGCGCTGAGCCACGGCGTAAACGAATACTCTGGTCCCAACAGGACAACATGCGACTTGTGAGTGCTCTTGTAAATAGTAAATTCCGCTATCGCAGACTTTGTTATTAAATTTGGATTTTTCGTGCTCCAGATCAGTGCATGGTTGAATAACTCTCTTGACCCAGTCGATGGGGAACAATCAAAAATTCGACGAATACTAGTCAAAGGTTGCTGCGTCGTACAACGAGTGCAGTCCGCCTAATCGCAGACGAGATCTCAGGCACTACAAAGACCATTAGAAAAAGAGCAATAAGAAAATTATTCAGTTCAATGGTATGTACTGCAGGTTGTACGATGTCTATGCTAGTGGTCATTCAGATGACCAGTTGATGTCGCAAGCACGCGACATGTATAGGCAGGAGGTGGGTCAGGCCCTCATCATGGAGCACTGGTGGAGAACCGTATGTGGTCGACCGAAGTGGTGCCGAAGCTACTTAGATTCTTCCAAAAAAGTTCGCCTCAGCGAAGAAGGTGCCCACACATCGTCGTTGAACAACAACGATGACCTCGTCGAGCTTCCACGACCTAAAGGGTGGGACGCGGCAAAGCGGAAGGGTAAGAGAAAACTAGGCGGAACATCATCGACGCGCGAGGAGACCCTAGAGCACATCGACAAAACCAACGCCGAGCTTAGTAGTATGGCTAACAAAACCCTTGCTGTAGCCGATAAATTGCATGCACTGGGAACGGCACAATTGCCCAGTTGCATGGAGGGGCCAATTCACCCGGAGTGATCAAGGAGTCCCTACAATAATACTTGAAGCGGTCGCATCCAGAGACTTGTGGATGTGGCATGCCTTCTTTGGTGTCGCCGGATCCAACAACGACATCAACGTGCTTAACCAATCCCGCTTTTCATTGATGTGTTGTGCGGGCAAGCTCCTACGGTTCAGTACTCTATTAATGGGACATAATACAATATGAGGTACTACCTGACCGACGGTATTTACCCCAAGTGGACTGTCTTCGTGAAGACCGCACCCTTGCCCCAAACTGACAAACTCAGGTTGTTTGCACAACATCAAGAAGGGGCAAGAAAAGATGTGGAGCGAGCGTTTGGGGTGTTGCAAGCTCGATTTGCTATTGTCCGCGGCTCCGGTCGATTTTGGCAACGATCAACTCTTGCCAATATTATGAAAACGTGTGTCATCCTCCATAACATGATAATATAGTATGAGAGGCACTCTCATAACCCGATCACTCAATTGTACGATACTCAAAGCACATCAACCATAACACCGCCTACTATTCAAGGTAGTGCTCCGCCAATTTTCGAACATATGCTAGATCGAAATAATGTAATCTGTGCTCGCCCAACACATCGGCAACTGAAACGGGATCTTATCGAGCACATTTGACAGCGTTTCAGAGCCGACGATACCGAGAAGTAGTTGTTTGTGAGGTCATTAACGGCCGACTGTTGTCGAATTTTAATTTAGTATGTGTCATGTTTTTTCCCGTGTGCCATTCAAATAAAAATAATTTTAAATTTTTTTTGTTATTTAAAATATTTATCTTTTAATTTGTTGTCTTCGAGTTATCTGAATTTTATTTTAACAATTTGTTAATGTGTAATAAATATTGTATATGCGGACCCCACGCGAAGTGCCGGTGGGTTGGAGAAGGGTGGTGCTTCACATACGTGACACAGAATATACTGATGAATATTCTATTGAAACGCCTCACGAAGCATCGGTGGATTGGAGTGAGCCTTATGGCATTTTTCTGTCGAGTTATGAGCACGCAGCCACTCGTACGCGGCAAACCTATTCCCAGAATTCCTGCAGTGAAACCGAAGCCCAAGGTGCACTTTGTGGTAGTGCCTATGCGTTGCACTTTGCTTGATTTGTTGATGGTCTCCTTCCGCTAAACAAGAGCATCACAGAGAGTTCTTGCCCCTCCGCCAGGTCTTCTTCGGGCCCTCTACTGCACCTGCACTGGCGTTCTCCATCCTGCAGTTTGAAATGGAAGAACTGTCTAGTTTACGAGACTAGAGAGAAGCAATGCGGGAGAGGAAGAGTAAGAACACCAGTGTTAAAATAACCCTTCCACTAATGGGCCACAAGGCCCACAAACTTTTTAACAGCACCTCCAGTACAAGGGAACTTAAGGATCACTCAGAGGAGGCCATGTATGTTTTAAATATTAATTGAACAACTAATATTAATTTTAAATTTAGATAATATTAAACGAGAAAAAATATGAAATATTTCAGTCTCCGAGAATCTGGCCCCATGTGTCCCAGCACAACCTAGCATATGCGATTGAGAGGTGTGATCCATCAGTCTGAGGTCCACCCGTCAATCACGTGACTTATTCTTGAACCATTTTGTTAAATATAATAACTGGTTTGGGATTCTATATGGTTCAAACACGTGGTCTTATTTTTAAATTGTATTTTTAATTAAAATGATTATTTTGATCCAATCACAAAATAAAGGTGCTAATTTGACTTTTAAAAATACAAGGACTAAAATTAGTTTTTGAATAAAATAGAAGGATAAAAAGTGCTATTTACCCTTATTTCTATGTAATGGTAAAAAAATAAATTACGTGATATTTTTGACCTAGTGTTCGAGCACCCTGCTTCACTTTTGTTAAGTTCACAAAATATTAGAAATACTTGTCGTTGGTGTTCCATTGTCGGCCTTCTGGATCTGTCTCTAGGCCCATGGTTCGGCCTTTTATCTGTGGGGCGCTCATTAACTTATTTCCATACTTTCTTTCTGTGGAACTTGTAGTTTTTGTCAACTTGTAGTTATATTAGTTAAAATTTTATATACATTTTATAGATATATATATATTCTTTTAATATTATAACAGAGATAAAGTTGATTTGTAATACAATTTTTCAGATAATATGTATCATAATAAAGATAGAGTCAATCTTGGATACAATTTCTATGATTATGAATCTATATAGTTATAAATATAATGAATAAAATAGATTTTTTCTTTTTTTAATTAATGTAAGAATTTCTAGTGATTTTTCTTTTTCTAGAATTAATATGAAAATTTGAGTATTTTTTATGTGGGACTAAAATTAATGTGATACTTTTAATATCATTAGAATTTATTATATAATAGTTAGTGGAGCTCTTATCGAAATAGAGTTAAACTTTTCCTTTGGAGGTAGGCAAATGACATATTACTACTATATTACTCGGAAGAGAAGAGGCAAGAAAAGGGATATTATGGGGTGTTTGGTCAAGTTTTGGTTCTAGTTTCTATCTAATAGAAACTAGAGCCAAGAAATTCTAGTTTTTTTGAGTCTAGAAGTTGAAGTCACAAGAATGTTTGGTTTATTGTTCTAGTTTCTTTATTTTAAATTTATATTTGCAAGTCTTCGATAAAATATAATAATAATTGTTTAATCAATGACAAATCATATAAATTTTATAGTAGTGCGGAAAATATTATATTTTGGACATTTTGTTACGCAAGAGACGAGAGGCGCATCAGTGGAAGCTCAGGCCTTAGGCGACCCCTTTCTGAAGGTGCACTTTGATGGAGGTCTGAAACAGGGAGGCTGGGAAGCTGTGATTCCGAATGCTAATGGTGCAGTAATAGCAGCTAGAGCGGGCTCTCTGGCACACGTTGAGGATGCGTTGATGGCTAAAGCGTATGCATGCTTAGGCGCTCTACAGCTAGCGCTGGAATTGGGGGTGCTGCACCTGACAGAGTTGAATCGGACGCTTCACTACTCTGTTCAGCTTTACATGAACATGGAAGGGACTTCTCCAACAGTTCTGTGCTAATACAGGATGCAAAATCTCTCCTGCTTCTCAACTATCCAAATCCTTTGGTCAATTTTACTCCTAGTGTGTGTAATTGTGGCCCATGACTAGCGCAGTTGGGGTCTAAACTCCAACAGGGAGTCGTCTGTACCAGCCGTGATGAAACGCCTGACGTTGTGTCAAACTGGTGCTCAGCGGAATTGCGAGCACTTGAGTAAAAAGAAATGTGTTCTCCGTAAAAAAAAATCAAAAAAAAAGTTAAGATAATAGTATATACCTGTCTATTATATAATAAATTATAATAATATTGAAAACACTATATTAATTCTGACTCTACATAAAAATATTTTAAATTCTCACATTAATCTAAAAAATATTGCTAAAAATTCTCACATTAATAAAAAAATCTACTCGGTTCATTATATTTATAACAGTACAAATCTATTATTTTAGAAATCATATCTAAAACTAACGATATCTCTATTATAATACAAATTCATCTGAAAAATTGTATTTAAAATCAATTCTACCTCTATTATACTATTAACAAGACATCTCTATAAAATATACAAAAAATTTTAACTCATAGTGACTAACCACACAATTTAGCTAGTTATGAAATAAATAAATAAAAAAAGAAAGATGCTAGTATCCTAAAAAGCAACTGAGAAAGAGGAAACCATTAGATCGTACCACAGATCATAAGAGGGTGTTAATTGGAGTTTACCTGCAAGGATCCGATGGAAACATTATTCTTGAAAGCTCTTTCAACAGGGACCTCTCTTACCCATAAGATCTATTTGAGAACTGTCAAATTCTAATAAAGATCATAATCAGATGAATGCGGGCCGTCAAACTCAAGTGATTACACTATGTTGCTACTTTCATTATCCAGATGAATACGTTAAGTTAGACATTATAATGTGCACATTGCCTGTTTTTATTGCCTCTTGGTTTGGTGCCGAGATCACCGAACTTGCGTATTGGATTATTCTTAGGAACTTAATCGCGGTGCATGCCTAAGTTTATCAGGTACTTCATTTTGTATTTATTGAACTTTTAGGTATGTTCGGATGAAGTTTTAGAGATGATTCGTCTAGATAAACGAAAAAAGTGAACCAAAATTATTTCAAACAAGTTTCAAATAATTATTATGTCATATATATTTTTTTTAAGAGAAGGAAACGCAAACAGTCAAAGTCCACAACCTCGAAATTAAACGCACACCCAGACTTCGATGTGACTTTGGACAACCAAGAAACAACAACAACACTGAATCCATCACTTCCTAGAGAGAATATGAGAGCAGGATTAACAGTGTTCGAGCCAATCAACCAGAGAAACGAAAAAGTTTCTTTTGGTAAAGAATGCACGTCAAAATGGGTTCATAATTAGTAGCCAGTTGATCCTTATAAGCAGGAAAAGCAAGGGATAGGTTAGGCCAACCCCATGGAAAGAAAGAAAGCAGCATAGCATCTATGAGACAAAAGTTTCAACTAGGCCTAGAAATGGTTCTAGCATGATATTTTTCTGTAGTGTTTAGCGTACGATCAAAGTTGCCTCCCCATCTAATTGTATAGAGCATTTAGCTTTATACTTCTCTGACTCCTCTTGCATTGCTCACCGTGTTCTGTCTAGAACTAGCGTGCAAGACTTTCTTTTTAATGGCAGAATTACACCGTAGGGCCTTCCTAATAATCTTTTAGTACAACGATGTCTCTTAAGTCTATCTTTCTTTTGGCTGTGTGTAATTGGGTCATTTAGTCCAATTTTTATTAATTTTATTAATTTATTGAGTCATTAATTTATAGAGTCAATTTATAAGATTCGACTCATCAGACCCACATGACTAACATCAGAATTAAATGAAGTTTGAATCAAGAGGTCTGATTGCACATGTCCGAATAATAGAAATAGAAGGGTTATTATTGCACAAAAAATTATTATAGAGGGACCCTTGTGCAATTTTCTTTTTTTTTAAAAAAAATCATAGTGGATACATAGTACTAAAAACGAATAGAAGCACCATTCATACTTAAATTTTTTTTACAAACTTTTTAAAAAACATATTCAGACCCTTAATAACTCATGACATCCAATTCGAGCCTTCATCTATATCTACTTAATTACCTCTGATGTGTATCCTTCAATAAGATTTTGTAAGAAAAAAAATTTACATGAAGCGTTGTTCATGGAAAAATGCAAGTACGAACACTATCCACATTCTTATTGAAAGAAAATTGTACATACGATTGGAAGAGATCATTTGAACATATTTATATGAATCGAATTCAAAGTACAAAAAGTTACATATTTTTAGGTTTTTACTATCAAACTATATTTAAATATTATTTCTCAAGCTCGATTGTGGCCATAATAAATATATTAATACAAATCTGCACCTTTTAGCCACTAAAAAAAACCCTATTGGTAGCATTTCTGTGTGCTTACAGATTTCATCTTAAAGACAAAGGCATGAGCTTTAACGTCCCCTCCAGGAAATGTTGTTGTAATCATTGTGCTTATATCAACACCTAGACCACTAATATCCTATCATAGCCAAGTAATTTCCAAAATATTAATATCAATAGAGGTCTAGTACTCCATACCATCAAAGATTTTTCAGCTCCTAATATGCTGCATGACTCGTTTGGCTCATTATTTGTTGCGGAGCTATCATACTATTCTTCCCGTGGATCTTTTGTATTATCGCTACGAGTTATGCTTTGGACAAGTTAATTTGAGATTAATGGTGGATCCAAAGTTTTTAGCAAAGGGCAAGATTTGTTGTGTTGTCTTGACAGATGTGTATCAACCTCTACAACCGTCCAATCCTTGATTTGGACCATATGCTTTTGCAAGCATGAACTGTCCAGTAAGAAATTGGACAGTGGGAAGTTTCATGCAATTTGAACCGATTAGCAAAGGAGACAAGTCCATCTTTCTATAGCAACAACTTATTAATTAGTTAGTCCCTTCAAAGTTCATGTTTAATAACTCCTATATTAAAATCAAGAACCTACTACATGAATCTCAACTAAATGATTTATAAAAAGAAAAAAATTTACATGCCATTATAAAAGTTCTAAATTGTGATTTATAATGTTGATAAGATAGACTTGTACTCACATATCAACCTCATATAGTAACATTCTATTATAGTGACATAAAAAAATTTGTCAGTTATAAAAACAATCCAACTGATATTAAAGTAAAAAGAGAAACCTCAAATACAAAAATCCCACACACAGTTGCCATTCCCAGTTTGCTTGATGGTGAAGTTAGTGGTTGTCTGATTAATGACCTCACTCTCATAAAACATATCTTAAGTTGTCTTAAATTTGTATCAATTTTCAAATTGCCTCATTTTGAAATTTTTTTATTTTTTTAAACTTTTTAAAACATCTTTATATTAATTTCTTTGGGGCATTCCTCACACAAGGCTCAGAAATTTTTTTTTCTCTTTGGTACATTTTGAGACAAATTTTGAAATGAGGCTAAAATTTAAGATTAATATCCAAACATTGCCTCAATTTTCACATGACACAACTGAGCCCATTCAAAATTTTTGTGAGACATCCAACCAAACTATATCTTCAAAAATTTATCCCTGTGAAACCATACATATTACATAGACTAATATAGTGGTGCCCAACAGGCCATCTACTCGACTAATATCTATTAGTCATTTGCATGAAGGCGACGGTTCCTCCACACAGCTTAAGCAAAAAACGTGACGACCAAAACCCACAAACTCCCATGAGCCCTTCTAAGTTTTTCAGCCAACTGCTCACTGCGCCTACATACTACTACTAGAGCAGTGGTCCACCTGCAACATCTCGCGTGGTCCAATCGCATGATGGCGTCCCATCCGGTGGCCCAAACCAATCAAGCAAGCATGCATGCACCATGTGTAGGTACGTACGAACCGTATATGGGCGGCTCGAAACTTCTCTATCGTGGCTCGTCGTCCTCATTGTTTATGCATTGTCATGTCATCATATGTGGTCGGGCTACTCCCTTCTCCAATTTATCCAGGAGTTGTCTTCCAATTAAAATCTTTTAGATGTCTTGAGTTCGTTATAAAAAATGGTTTGTCTTAAAGTTAATCGGAGAGAAAAAGAGAGATCAACTCTAGTTTGGTGTAGTTGGCGAAGTCATAGTAGTGAATCAATTTTACAAGATATGGATTTTCTACATCTAATGTTTGGTAGTTAAGATTGGAGACTTTGGTAAAAAGAAGAAATATATCTTTTAAATTTTTCATATGATTAATCAAGAATATTGATTTTGTATTTGACAAACTGCATGATGTGCAGTTGATTTATAATTGTAACAGATCTGTACACAAGTGTATATAGGTGCGGGTGTGTCGATAAGTGTGGATGGGGTGGGTAGGGCTACGGGTAGCTTCTAACTTTAGTGAGCAACAATTTTTTTAGAATGGTTCTCTTGCTGGCACTTGTTTTACTTTTACCATTGTCTGGTATTGTTTTTTTGTACTTTTACCTCTGTTTGTTGGATGTAGGAAAAGGCGAGGAGAGGTAGATTAGTGTGGGACCACACCAATATTTGGGAAATTTTACAGAACGATGTGTATATACAAAATATTTCACAACTCATAACACCCGTTGCCTAGTAGTCTCTAAATTTCACAAATATCAGTGGATCCCACCTCTCAGCAGGTGCATCACGAGTTGTGTACCAATATATTTTTGTTCGCAAGGACAGCTGCATTGTTCATATTCATATGGTGTCTTTTGTTGTTTATATGATTTTGAATCTTATTCATATAAATAGGATAAATCACAAAATGTAATAAAATGGTGTTTTGTTTGGTTGTATGAGATAAACACAGAAGATATTATTTAATCTGTTGTATGAATGATGAAAAATACAAATAGAAAACATATAGAACAGAAAAAATACTATTGAAACTAATATTATGCTTATACCATTTTCATAATAATTATTCTATCTTAATAATATTTAATCAATATCACTCTAAAAATTATTAAAACACTCAAATCACTCTAATCATATCATTAGATGGATCTGACATGCCAGACTTACAAGCCACTCACGTTTCTTGTGGACATGTTTCTGGACCTCTGTTCCGTCCGTCAAACTAGGCCTTAAAAGTTGCCTAAAAAAATCAAACAAACACAAACTATATGTACACAAGCATGCACACAACTAAATACATAAAGAGTTGCCACAAATCAAAAGCGCATCAATCCATCACTAATATTGAGACGTCACAGCAGTTGAGCTAGTGGATCCGGTTTATATAGTTTTAGTTCGTGGCCTTTATACATTTTTCAGTAGCTAGCTCTTCACTTTTTAGCTCTCAGGAAAAGCCGAAGGGCCCTTTAATTAGTTCTAGCTATTGGTGAATCTATAATCTCTAGATGCACAGCAGTCCACGTCAAAAGCATGGCACGGGTTCGTTATTAGCAATTTTTGGGACAAATAGAACTAGTAATAGCGATACAGCATGCCCTTATTTACGTGGGTGTTTGTCTTTTTGGGGCCTGCAAAGAAGAGAAATATTCCAAGTGTGAGTTTTGGTAGGGAATTTACAGAGTAACACCTGCGTTTGCTTCTTTGTAAGTTGTAGTATCACTATTTTTTTTCTTTGATATAGTGCAACATCAATTTTTTTGGCAATATCACTTTTTCATCTTTACAGAAAATTTTACTATGTATGCCGTGATTGGATTACCAATTTTTAAAGTGAAAGCAGCCTTCAACAACATGATGCCACATGCCAATGGAGGCACCGATGTCAAGGTGTGATGCTGGCTTGTTTCTGAAGCACCAAATGTGTCCATAGTCCTCTATGTTATAGAAGTGTAACAACTTATTATTTTTTTCTTATTTTTTTCCAATCATATATAATTTTGGGTATGAGTTCAGGACTTATAGCAATGCTCTTATTTCTTTGAAATTTTTTTTTATCCTCCCATATAAAAAAGTTATGCATAACCTAATTAACGTATATAGATATTTTTTCTGTAAAATATTATGGGCTTGTATAATTCAGTACCAAAATTTGCTAAGCCAAAATATGGTCATAGCCTGACACAACCAAAAAATCATGGTCATAAGGCAAACAAATGCCAAATCCAATTGATTATCAAATATGTGAGAAGGAAGTAAAGCCCATCTATAGTAGAAAGAAAAAGAGGGTTTGTGATAAGCCAAATTTATGGCAACCAAAATCCAAGTTATATTTTAGACAAAAATTGTGAAGAAGTGATAGTCAAAAATAGTCAAATTAGGTTGATTAGACTAGTCAAAACCTGACTATCAACCAAGCAATTGTCAAATATGTTTGATATTGTTAATTTTTGACTTCACAAAACTTGGACATAAATCAAGCACAACATATGAGCATGATGACTTAAGGTAGCTCTATTTTTTGGTGACAAATGTTGTAACAACAAGTCTTAATTATTGAGTCATGATAAAATAGTTGAGATGTTGATTTAATATTAGTAAGTGATTTAGAGTATTTCAGTTCATTCGAGACTAGAGTATTAGCACAACATGTATTTTTTACTAAATGATCAAATTTTATTAAACATTCCAGAAATTGACCTGTTCAAACTTTTTTTTTTACACAAATATGGATCTAGTTTTGTGAAGGACTAACCCCACAAATCATACGTCCGTGGTCCACATCTAACCCACAAGATTTGGGGTTATTCCCTTTCTTTTTATGCCTTCATGAATCACTCTTTCAGCCTTCTGCACTTCAGAGGCTAACTCTATAGCCTATGGTGTTGGGACCCTTCTATTCTTTCATGAATCATTTTTTTTTTTGTGTCTTTTGCACATAATTTAGAAGCAAACACTACAGTCTATAGTGCTAGTCCCTGATACCAATGGTTTCGTGAGTTTATCGCCATGGCCCACCAGAACACAAAAAAAAAAAAAAATAGACGCACGTATAGAGGACACTAGCCGTTTTCAACTTTTATAGGATGCCTCCATGCTTTGAAGACAAAGGAGTGTCTTGGCAGCATTGCGGTGAGGCCCCAAGAGCAACCAATAATCTTCATAATATTTCACATGATTTGGAATATCAAGTTGAAGTATTCTGTTTCCAATTGCATCCACTATGAATGGGGAGAATCTGGCACGTACATGCTCGATGCTCCACTGGATATTTATTGGCCCAAACTATCAAGAATTGGGGAGTCAAGTCCAAAGATATACTGCATGACTAAAAACAAACAAACAAAAATGCTTGTGTCATAGGGCCTGCTTATAATTGTTTTATTGTGTTATCTATAGTTGTCCTTGCAAATTCCGAGGGTTCTAAAATCTCACCTTGTGTTAATCTTGAGTGGTTAAATTTCAAAGACAAAGCTTCACTAGAGCAACCTAGGGTAATAATCTCACTATCTTAAGATGTTAAATCACAGTTCGACAAATGAACACGCACAAGAGGGGCTTAACATAATATTTCATTAGTATTGTGTAGCAAAGAAAAACTAATAATTCATTAAGATAAACAAAAATAATTGGAAGGAAGGCCAGGGCCCACTATGACCCAAGGAAGCTCCGCCGCTCGATAAGCATGCTTGTTGGGAGCATCTTTGAATTTAGCATGAATACTTAACGTAATTACATGTTTACAACAAGAGAGCATATCATATAAGTGTAACGGGACCCAGGTGAAACAGATGGGGTTCTCCCAGTCTCACTGATCTTTATTACATGATGATGAGGAAATATTCTTTTAGATCTTCTTTTTACTTGTTTTGGCCCAAAATGTATATTAAGAAGTACACTAAAGCTATCAAAGTGCAGGCACTTTATTCTATTATATTATCACATTTCTGTGACCCGTAACCCACCAAACTATAGTAGTACAACGTATTATGTTAAGAATAAATTACTCGGAAAAAATTTATAGCTTCATTACTAGTTCTTTACTATACTCCCTCTATTCTATTTTATTTATCTTTTTTTATTTTACACGTCTCTAAAATATAATTTTAATCATTAATTATTATAATTATATACCGATAAAATTATAAAATAATAATAATATGGAGATAAATTTGATGGTAAATATACTAATATTATTTTCATATAATCAATATTGATAATACTATTTTATATATTAGTGATCAAAATTTTAAATATTTGACTTACATGTATATCAAATAAAAAAAACAGATGGAGTATTTATTTTCTTGAAACACTCATTTTAAATCTATATGTAACACCTCACCTACTAGATGTAAATAAATACTCTAAATAAGTTATTGCATGGCCTTAATTGATACTATTATTATACTTATTAAAAGAACTCTATGCATTGTTTGTATAACATGAATAATCTCCTAACATGAACAGAGGTAGTATGACTATATTAACACAAGTACTGCTCATTCTCTTGTAGATAGGGGTAGAACTTTTGCTTGCAACTCGTGAGCTACTCGGATTCAATTTGGTTTTTGACTTGGTTTGGGCTCAACTCACTAATATATGAGTCAAGTTCAAGTTAACTCACAACTTGATTAAAAAACAAGTCGAATCTGAGTCAGACTCTGGTTTACTTGGGCTCGACTCTGTACATATATGTGTATTGGTATATATGTTTCCACCCATACTAGTGATTTATCCTTCCAGTTGATCGAAGCCCATCTCCTCCTCCCACTCGCCAAACTAACAACAACACAAATATCTAGAACAACACAGATGTTGGGTTGGCTCTTCCGCCCCTACCTTTGCCACTCCTCCGACCCCCCTACGTTGTTGTCCCCGCCTCCTCCACCTCCCCTGTATCGCCACTCGCGCCTCCCCTGTCACCTACCGCCTCCCCTACGCCTCCTCTATTGCCTATGCCTACCCTCGTTGCCTGCCTCGCCCATCTCCATTGCCTCCCTCTGCAGTGCCTTCTCCCTCTACCAACTTTGCTTTGACTTCCTTGTGAGCCAAGTTATTGCATTTTTATTTGCGAGCCAAGTTCAAATTGAAAACAACCGAGTTAGGAAAGGTCACGAGCTGGACCGAGTTAGCTCGCGAGTTTGGCCGAGCTGACTGTTCAGCTCGGTAACCTAACTAAGCCACGTCGGATTGGCTCGCCAAGCTAAACAAGCTCAAAATGATTCAAGCTCAACTTACTTGAACTCAACTCGTTTCCACCCTTATTTGTAAACTAGTCATATTATCTTTTCTACAACAATCTTTTGCTTGTTTTTTAGACTTATTAACTTATTTATTCAAGGGGCAATCGAGTGTCACTAGGTAAGTTCTAATTATCGACTTAGGCCATATTTGAAAGGTCAATTTTTGCCCATTCAAACTATTTGTAAAGGATTTTGTAGATTAGTTTTAGAATACAATTAGAAAGTAAAAAATAGGAATATAAGTTTGGTGAGAATACCAGTGGAATCCCCTTCCAATCGAATTTTTTGCCTGGGAGCGTCTTAAATGGGAAACTCAAGTAAACTAAAAGAGAGAGATTTTGCACAGGCAACAAAGCCGAACCGACATCCCGGCCCCACAAGTCATAATCGATCCAAAAACTCCCATGATCTTCTCCGCAGGACGGGCCCCACGCATCTGGGACCTAAAAGAACACAGGTGAAGTGTTCCCTTAATACAGCAGCAGTGAGAAACATGGCAAAGCAAAGCTACACCTCGCTCGCTCTCTCTCTCTCTCTCTGTGCGTGTGTGTGTGTGTGTGTGTGTGTGGGGAAAAGCAGAGAGGCTTCTCCCCCGAGTTGTCATGTTTGATGTCTCGTTGCTAAGAAATCACCCACCCCTTAACTCCTCATGCATTCAGAAGCCAACAAGTCTTTTGACTGTTCAAGTACTTTAGAGAGCATCTGGGATGTGGGTCCGGGTACGTCCCCACCTAGCAGAGGCCAACGTGTGGAGTTCCCAGAAGTCAGATGACCACAGCTGGAGTAGCACGAACAGTTGAGTAGACACTGTATTTGGACCGGATAACGAGGATTGGTCGATGGATTACCCTATATTACCAAACTTGTTCTTAAATAGTCGCAACATTTGATTTTCATAAAGACGATTTTGAACTTTTGACAATTTAGATCCTAATTCAATAGCTTCTAGTTGATACATTATACCGCGGTTGTGCAATCACTACATACATGTGTAGGTTGTTACATGTAAAATAGATAGTCTAGATTGATCATTTTGAAAAGTATTTGAATCTATTTTTTATTATTGATTTCTTGATCCAAATTATCAATTCTGCGATGGATGATTTAAATTCTAAAACATATAAGATGCTGATAGTTGTCCGCACAAGTTTAGTATGGTCAATCAATACAAAATATGTGAAGGCGGTAAGTGTTTGGTTGATTGATTTGCGGCTAAGTTTGAGGTCGCACTTCTAAGAAAACTCAAGTTTAGTTTCTCACTTGACTAAGGCATTCTTGAAGATATTATTGATTATGGAGTGGTTCACGTATGAAGGGTTTTAAGATGGATTATGAAGATTATAGATTATTAAGCTATATTAAGAGTTATTTTACATGAAATAAAGATAAATAAATAATTCTGAATATTTTTTATATTTCATACACCATTATACTCCTATAACATATACACCCAATTAAACAATATTAATCTTAACTTATATCACCTCATCTAACCAACCAATTACTTTAGTTATATTCTCTCATGCAATTTCAACTTTATAAACATGTCCCACTCCAACTGAGTGAGATTGAACTTATGCGAACACCAACCACCCTCTTGTAGCCTCTCCCTCTCCCTCTCTCTTTCTCTCTCTCTCTCGCCAGCATGGAGCAATACGGCCTAAAAAATATTCTTGCTGTGCAGAACCATCCCAACACTAGATAGTTTGCTCTTATCGGATGTGGTGTCCAGCTAGAATATGGACAGGGTCCACCGTCCACGGGATGGAACAGGGAAGCGGCCAGCCCAGGCAGGGAGGCGGCAGCCCTGTAAACAGCAGTTCTGAGCCTGACCCACACCCGATAAAGGCGAGGGAGAAAGTCATGTGCATGCATGGGACGTATCGTCACACTCTACACTCTACACGCTTCATACACACGCACACAGAGAGACACACACATACGGCCTTTTATACTACTGTTTTATACACATTTCTTGTATATTTGCACGTACTACATATGCATGTGTAGTGTAGTGCAATGTGTATCTGGCATGACGTGGCCTGTTGTTTGGTGTCTCTCTCTCTCTGTCTGTCTACACTGGCCACAACAGTGGCAGCAGCAACAGCACCATCAAATTGGCAGCGGCAGCGAGGAGGCAGCTGCGTCAACAGTCTTATTATACACAGCATGGGGAGCCATCAATATCGTTGTTTCTATGCGATGGAGCTTTTGCGTATCACCCCCTGATCTTTTAGCGTATTGCATAGCAATACTCCCCCTGCATAGCATTTGCTCGTCATGGTAGGAATACCTCTTTGTATGTGCATACATGAGATGTGTTTTTTTATAATTAACCTATATTAAAAAATAATTACAAAAGTGGCCCACAGTTGCAAAAGTTTGCAATTGTGGGCCACCACATCAGTCTGTCAAGCACCCAGTGCTCGACAAGTTAGGTCGCGTGGATGCAATGTATCGAGCACTAGGTGCTCGACAAGGGCCTTGCGACCACGATCAGCCAGCTTGTCGAGTTCTCGACAAGCCGTTACCAGCAGCTTGACAAGCTGCCACCTGTTGTAAAAAATGTGTTTTTATTCGCGGGATTGGGATTCGAAATCGAGGCCTATACATAAGAACTCAGGAACGCGCAAACCAGTTGGGCTATGGCTCTTTGCTACTGTAAATATTCTGGCTATTCTAATATACACATATAGATACATATTAATACACATATAAATATATATATGTATACATATGTATGTATATGTATATATATATATATATATAAATATATGCATAAGTATATGTACATGTATTTATGTATGCATATGTACATATACATATACATATACATATGCATACATAAATACATGTACATACATATACATATACATATACACACACACAAATATATATATGTACACACACACACACATATATATATATATACATACACACATATATATATACTTATACATATATTTATATATACATATAATTATAAATGTATACATATACTTATATATACATACATACATAAATATATATATACATAAATATACATATATACATATACATACATATGTATACATATATACATATACATACATAAATATATATAGATATACATAAATATACATAGATATACATAAATATACATATATACATATATAAGCATTTATATGTGTATTAATATGCAGCTCCATATACAGCTCCAGTACTATTAGGACAGTAAAATCTCCTAACCCAACTGGTTTCTACCGCCGATTTGCACTCCAGTGGCTTCGGTTCGAATCCCCGCTCGTGCTGTTAAAAACCATTTTTGTCTTGTCGAGTATTGGGAGTGCGACAAGCTGTTGTCGAGTGCTGGAGTTATGGTCATGGTCGAATAAACTTGTCGAGTTCTGACCGTGCGACAGGACCTGGTCGTGGTCGATAGCATCTGCTGTCGAGCACTGGCCGTGCAACTAACTGCGGAACTGTGACAACGAGTTTGTCGAGCACTCAGTGCTCAACAGGCTGATGTGGCAACCCAGAGTTGTAAATTTTTGTAACTGTGGGTCACTTTTGTAATTATTTTTTCAATATAGTTTATTGATAAGTTCAAATTGGACAATGTGTTTGATACAATATATCTTTGTATGTGCAGATGTACTTTTGTTACGTAAAAAGTATTGATTCCTTGTCGATGTCACAAATCAACTCCTACCGTGAGTCCGTCATCTGCATCGAGAACAACTTCAAACCAAGATTAACTAATATACACCTTCTTCTTCTCGTATATAAAAATCACGTAATACTTTTATGTAAAAATAGCATCGTTTTTTTTAATAAGATCTAGTTGATTATGAAACAATATAATACAAGTAGAACAGATCTGTACGGAGAAATTGAAAGAGAAATATAGTAGGGCATGACAAATCAAATTATTGCCTAAAAGCATGTTTGAAAACCACGTATCATGCATCCGTACGTGGACCATGTATAAAGCCGGGCCAATAAGAGGACGGTAACATTTCAACCAAAGGTCATTAACTAAGGAAGGAACAATTAGGCAGGAGGAACTCATCTAATCATGTCGCAAATCACAAAAAAACAACTCCACAGTGCATGTAGGGTTTAGGGTGTGGAGAAGACGCAGACGAACATTGGCAGATGGCTACAGGGAGTTGATAGTAATGTGGATGCCGGGGCCTGCTTGAGGTACAGACCGGCTTGACACTTGACCCCTCTTAAATTCCATAATGACGATTGCAACAGAATTCAAACAGCAAAAATACAGGACTACTTGCATATTCAAAAAACAAAAACATTACTTCTAGCCCTAGCCCTAAGATCTACACGAACATTAGGATTAGAACACTGGTTAAGCAATGGTTAGTGGCTAAAATTTGGTGATCAGTCCGTAATTTGGCTCGTTTTGAGCACTTTTGACTGCTTTTTTGAAAACATTGGCGCTAGTTGTTAAGTGTCAAATATTTAGTTGGCTAACGCCCCCTCCTGTCTCTCTGTGACAAATACGTATTGTATATATTGGTTACAAATTTTGAGTTGCCTTTGGGAAACAAGACAAATAATTAACTCGTATTTTTGGTTGGTATTCATAGACAATTAAGTAAAATTTTGGCAGTGACCGAAATAGAAACTAAATTACGCTGGTGGTCGTGATCAAATTTAGATTGATTACCTATCAAATTCACCTGTCGCCGATCTTTTGAACATATCACATACTTTGTCATCATCAAAAATTGACATAGCAAGCGATCACACCCATAGGCTCATGTGCTGATGTGCCATTGAGTGTTCGTGTGGTTCTTGTAATGTACCTGTCACAAATGGTTAGAGCACAAATAACCCATTCGTGGTTAAAAGAATCTGCATGAAGAATCTTATTTTGAGACATTGGAAGTTTTTTTTTTTAAGAAACTTTGATCTGATAAGAATCAGTTTGTTTGTTCTTCACATTTGCAAGCAGTAACTTCTGAAGTGAAAAACAGGCAGAATCTTATTTGATATTTTAGTGGTCTTTCTAGAGAAAATTTAATTTAACAACTAGTTTCTTTACATGATGCATGGATGGGTGGGCCTTTGCTCTGAGGAAGATCGATTGACATCAAACATGCAAAAATGAATAAGTTCTAATAAGTTACGGGATGTTTAGTAAAGTTTTAATTTGAATTTATAGATATAATTTCAGATTTGATTCTATAAGTATAATTTTTTTAATTAAAAATTTATATACATTAAAACTAGTGAAATAAGTTTATTTGATCTATAAGTTAAAATCATAATAAATTAACTTATTAAAAAAATTTAAAATCGATAAAACATATCATAAATTTCAACTTGTCCTAAAGAAAAGAAATCTCATAATTTTAACGGAAAATCAATATGTTCACATAAGAATGATATGAAAAAAACAAAATCTTAAATAAAATATTACCAGCTATCACCCAAAAACAGAGGAGTCTGCTAAATTTAACCCATGTGTTCAGGCCAACCTGTCAATGCCTCAATGACATGCACAGTGGTGAGATTGAGAGCAGCAGAAGAGGTTGCAGAGGGGGAAGGCACGGAAGGAAACAGGATAGCTTTTCAATAGCCACTGATTACTTATGTTTACTTTAGTCCCATGTCTCAGTCCATCACCCTCCCTCTCTGCCTCTGCCCGCTTGCCTCTGAGCTCTCTCGCGCGCGCGCTCTCTCTCCTTGCCCATTTCTTTATATTACAGCTGCTGCTACTGCAACTTTATCCAATAATAATATTTCTATGCCGTAGCCCTGGCTCCTCTCTGCCTCCTAGGCTCCGTCTCTTCCCCATAGACTCATTCATGGCCATTACCACCATGTGTCACCCCACTCCCCACCCACTCCTCTCCCCTCCTCCCCATTAACCACTCCCCTTCCTTCCCCCTCTCCGTGTGCTGCTTCGTCTCGTGCTTCGCGCGCTCGCCTTGCTTGCTGCGGCCTCCTCCGCTGCCATGACGGGCATCGACCTCAACACTGTGGATGAGGACGAGGAGGAGGCGGAGGGGGGGCCCGCCTCGCCTTCGGCTGCGCCGGCGAGCTCGGTGTGCCTTGAGCTGTGGCACGCTTGCGCGGGCCCCGTGGCGCCGCTCCCGAGGAAGGGCAGCGCGGTCGTGTACCTGCCGCAGGGCCACCTCGAGCACCTCGGCGACCCGGCCGGCGGCAGCTCAGCTGTGCCGCCCTACGTCTTCTGCCGCGTCGTCGACGTCAGTCTCCACGTGCGTCCGCGGTTTGGTGCTCCCACGGTGTCTCTGAGCTCGATGTGTTCGCGTTATTGTCTCATAGAGTTCGCTTCTGTTTGTGCAGGCGGATGCGGCGACGGATGAGGTGTGCGCGCAGGTCTCGCTAGTGTCTGAGAACGAGGTGCGTGTGCCCTGTGTAAACTACTTACTACTATACCATACATCTGGGTTTGGTCTGTGTTAAGGCTTGGTTTGGACCGTTTGGTCCTTGTGCTGGTGATGCTTGCAGGAAGTGGAGAGGAGGCTGCGCGAAGGGAAAGACGAGGTGACCGGCGACGTGGAGGACGGGGATGGCGTGAGGCAGTTCGCACGGATGCCGCACATGTTCTGCAAGACGCTGACGGCCTCCGACACGAGCACGCACGGCGGCTTCTCCGTGCCGCGCCGCGCGGCCGAGGACTGCTTCCCGCCTCTGGTACAGTCATTGTTATAAGAGTTTATCTCAGGGTAATTTAAGGTTAATTTGTTGGAGGTTAGTGACTATGCTCGGTTTGGTGTATGAGCAGGATTACAGTTTGCAGAGGCCGTCTCAGGAGCTCGTGGCCAAGGATTTGCACGGCACTGAGTGGAGGTTCCGTCATATCTATCGAGGTACTGCAGAAAAAGTTTATTGGCTGAGCTTGTTTTGGTGAATGATATGCCAGTTGTACATGTACATTCTGCTTCTTTGTTAGGCTTGTGCCGGAACATTCGAATCCACTTTCGTAATGTATGAACGTGCCCCCACACTATCTAAGGCACATTGTTTAAACTGAACCAGTGTACTTGACTTGTTGGATGATAATGCTGCAGCCGTGCTTGCTGAGAACCTGCATTTTGAGTTAGATTAACCAGCTGTTTAATTGGAAACACGTGTTATATATATGATATTTACATCTGACAAACAATATGATTGCTACTTTTTATTATGTCTAGGGAGGGGAGGTGAGATGTTTGATTTGTATGAACAAAACAAAACCACAGTTTTAATTAAATTTGCATTTGCTTCCTTGCACACTGTGGACTATACGTTTTGCTCTCGACAGGAGCCACAGCAGTAAATCATTTATAGGGAAGTCACTATCGCCCCCACTTCCCCGTATTTTTCTTGATTTCTATGATATTCCCTTGTTTTTCAATTTTGAATCTGGAGCCATTGCATTTTTATTTTCTACAATAGCCGCATCTGTGAATCTGGAGCCATTTAACTGTTAAGTCTGTTAAATATTGAGTCATTTCTTATTTTTATTTTTTCTTCTCCAAATCAAATTTAATGGATTTAAAGTCTCGGCTGAAAGGGAGGGGGGAAAAAGAAGAAAAGAGGAGGAAGAAACGGCCAAAAAGGAAAATGTAGTTAGACTTAATAAGTTGGGCTCTGAATTTGAAGGACTATTAACTTATTATAAAAAAATTAAAAAAACAAATGCCACAAATTTAAGATAACAAATGCAGGGCTATATCATAGGAATCAAGTACAGTACAGAGGAGTAATGGGAAATTCTACATTATTTATTAGTTAAAATTTAAACAATGCACATTCTGAGGGAGTAAATGGAGGGGGCTATTATAGAAAATGAAAAATACAAAGACTACAGATTCAAAATTAAAAACGCAAGAGGATATCACATATATCGAGTGAAATGCAAGGGAGTATTGGGTGATTTTCCATTATTCATTAATTATGCAGAATGTGCCTTACTTGTGCCATCAATTACAACAAAAAAAAGTAATTCTTTGGAATCTGGAAGAAATCTTGAGATGTTTATGGTCCTGAATTTCTGATAGGTCTGCTTCGGAATGTCTTACAGGCCAACCACGCAGGCACCTTCTAACCACTGGATGGAGTGCATTTGTGAATAAGAAGAAGCTTGTCTCTGGGGACGCAGTGTTGTTTCTCCGGTAGGCTTTATAGCTCATGACACAGTTAACTGGAACACACTATAGCTTCTCTCGTAAAGATTTTTTCATTGTCTTCAGAGGTGAAGACGGGGAGCTACGGCTGGGAGTACGCCGAGCTGTTCAACTCAAAAGTGGTTCTTTTCCGGCACTTCATAACCAGTGCTCAAATCTTGGTGTACTGGGTACTGTTGCACATGCTGTGGCCATGAAAAGTATGTTTCACATTTATTACAGCCCAAGGTAATAAAGTATTTTCTTGTTTTGTTCATCTCTCCAAACCTCTGTATTGGTAGATTACATTGTACAAGTCAATAGATGCTTAGAACATTACACATCCTGCTCTTTTCTAAGCACAATTAAAAAGGGTGGGACAGATACCCAACTGTGGTTGTGCTAGAACAAGTGTTGTATGTGAGCTATGCAATCTTAAGTAGTAGCCAAAAATTCATTTCTTGTTTTAGTAGCAACTAGCAACAAGCTATTTCCACCTCAGATGCATACCATTGCATTGTTTTTATTTCCCTAGAAGCTTCATTGACATGCTTGAGTCTAATATTGAATGTCTTCAAGTATTCATTATTAGTTTCTTGATACTATGGTGGTTTTATTGTAATTAGAAGTCAAGCTCAAATGCTGGGAGAAACAGTTTTTACTTGACTCAATATTACTTTATCCAACCCAGCTTTTGAAATCTCAAGATAGTTGACGCCATGTTGGTCTGTTCCCTAGCAACACAAATTTTCTTCTGAAAAATGTCAATATTGCTGCTTATTTGGTCTTACCATGAAATCTTGTTTCCTCCCTCAGGCTAGTCATGCGATAGCCTGTGATCTTCACAGCTGATGAGATTTATACATTTAAGGCTGCCATTCTCTCTGAGGACGCATTTTAATCATATGTTTGGAAATGATAGTCGCTAGTCATCAGTACACTCCCATTTTTGAGGTTATATAAATACAAAATAATTCATGACAATAAATATTTAAAGGTAGCACCATCCTGTTTAACCAAAATTTTGATTATTGATGATGTGTTCTTTTTCATAATTTCTTTTCTCCTGTGCTATGAATCTATATATAGAAATGCTAGGTGTATAAGCATAATTTAGATACTATTTCTTTTGCTTGTACTTCCTCTTGTTGGGTTAGGTCCTGATGTTATTTCTTGCCTTTATGATATGTCTTGGATTCACAGGTTAAGTCAATCTGAGTTCATTGTGCCATATTGGAAATTCATAAAAAGCTTCAATCAACCATTTTCTGCTGGGATGAGATTCAAAATGAGATACGAAAGTGAAGATGCTGCAGAAAGAAGGTTTGTAGGGTGCAACAGCTCTGTTTTTCTTTCGTGAGTTGAATTGTGATGCATCTGAGATTGTTCTTCAGGTACACAGGGATAATAATTGGAAGTGGCGACGCAGACCCCATGTGGCAAGGTTCAAAGTGGAAATGTTTGTTGGTATGTTCTCTTGTCTTATGATGTTGGGTGGCTGTCAATATTAGTTGTGATTTTAGTATTAATTTCTTGGTGTTAAGGGTTTGAACAACATTTCAAGATAAATCGCTGTATGTATCTAGTAGATTGGTATATGTGCATTGTATGAATTGACTTCCTTTTGCTAATTGGAATGTTTATTGACTTCATCATAATTGAAGAAATGAATTCCAGACTTCAGATGTTTTGATCTCACATGCTTGTTTAAACAACTGCTGCTTTCCTTCGCTACCTTGGGAGTTAGCCATCAATTTACCTGGGATAAAGGTGGTAACCTGCCGCATTGCTGACATAGAATGAGGCCTACTCAAAGACATTGCCTTTTGCGGTTCCATGTCTTAGTCTTTTGCATTTTGTGTTCCATGTTTTCAGCTCTATTGGATTCTAGCATTGCCTGTTCAAATAGACACCCTACAATTTGGAGCGATTTGTAACCAGCTGAAACAGGGAGGCATGTAAAAACAGAAACTAAGCTACTTATTTCTGAAAAAATGGGAGAAATAAAAGCTAATGGTGCTATTATGACAGTGATTTCATTATGAAGTTTTGACGGTTTCAGTGGAGATGCAAGTTAGTGCCGCAATGGTGTGTTTGTTGCATAGGTCAGATTGTATCTATCTATATTCATGCACTCTTCTATCGACATGATATTTCATAGAGATGGTTGGTGCTTAATAAATACTTGAAGACATTGTAAAATCTTGTGTGCGAATGTTATAGAAGGCAAGAATTAGGTTCTCATTTTTGTGGATTCAAAAACCTTGGAAACAAATGGTCTTCAGCTGTATTTTTGATTTTACTGAGCTTTGGTATCAACTAAAGCAGATCTTGTTGTTATATATTACAAAATCCACTAGAAAAAAATCTTCTATTTATCCGTAATTGTACTAGGTGAATCACTGAATCCCAATAAAAAAAGTAAATGTTTGTTTGAACGCCTTGTCAAAAATGTAAAGTCCTGTTAAACTTGAAATGCTTGCTTAGAACTTAGCTCCTTTTTTTTATTTTTTATTTATTTATTTATTTATTTATTTTACTTTGATATCTATGTCTATCAATCAAGTTTAGTAGCATCTAACACAGCTGAAACTGATCTTAAATTGATTCTTTATTGAAATTATTGCCTTTTCTTCGGTGAAGTCAGTACTTTTAATTGGTTTAGTCAATGTAAATCATAAATACCCAATTATGGAACAATCTTAGAAGCATGTCCTAAATCAGAGAGTTCCCAAGGTTTGGTACTTTCCTTCCAGGATTATTACAATGTGGAATATAAATTTGTTGTTTATAGGTTAAGGTCCACTTGATTTAAACTTTCCTTCTCAATGCAGAATACTTCGTTTTTTTTATTTTGTTAATTTTTTTCACTATAAATTGTTTGCAGTCTGATCCATTAGATGGCCAATCATAGTTTTTTTCAGTACTTTGTTAACTGATGGTCATATTGACAGGTGAGATGGGATGATGATGTAGAGTACCGTCGACCAAATAGGGTTTCTCCTTGGGAGATTGAGCTTACTGGTTCAGTTTCAGGATCTAATCTTGCCACACCCAATTCAAAACGGCTGAAACCATGCCTTCCTCAAGTTAATCCTGAATATTTGCTTCCATGTAGGTTACTTCCAGTAAAACAGAATAATTTCCTATGTTGTATGTGCTCTGCTGAACCTTTTTTCCCCTTTGTGGTTATTTTTGCAGCTGGAAGCGGTTCTCCAGATTTTGTGGAATCTACCCAATTCCACAAGGTCTTGCAAGGTCAAGAATTGTTGGGTTTTAAAACTCATGATAATACTGCTACTGCAACTTCTCAGGCAACTAAAGCAAGAGATTTGCAGTACATTGATGAATGGAGTTGCTCTATTGACATGAGTAACAGCATCTTAGGGTTTCCAGCACTTGGTGTTAGAATTCCACCTGGAAACCCTGGGTTTGCCTACCATTGCTCAGGCTTTGGGGAATCTCAAAGATTCCAAAAGGTCTTGCAAGGTCAAGAAGTGTTTTGTCCTTACAGAGGAACTTTGGTTGATGCCTGTGTAAGAACCATCGGGTTCTGTCAACCCGATGGTACCCATGCATCTGGTGTGGCAAATAAATGGCCTGCACAACTACAAGGATGTGCTTTTCGTGGACCAACAGCAGAAATTCTACCATCTCAAGTTCCTCCACCATCTGTGCTAATGTTTCAACAAGATATTTCAGAGATACCTCACTTCAAACATGTGTATGGGCACTTTGCTAAGAGCGAGAATGGAAAACATATTAGGTCTGGTCCTGCTCAAGATATGGGAAGAACAGACCAAACATTGCCACTCTGGCCTCCTCTTGTTCATGGCAAAGTGATAGATGAATTTGTTGGAATTGAGAAATCGCACTGCCCTGTCACTGTTGCACAGAATGGATCGAATAATAAGGATGTTAGTACAAATGGCTGCAAAATCTTTGGCATATCCTTGAGTGAAAAGGTCCCAGCAGGTGATGTAGTAGATTGCAACAGTGCCAATTATCCATCTCGATTCCAACCTTTAAAGCCACAAGTGCCAAAATCCTTTGGCAGCAGTTGTGCCACTGTAAGTGCTTCATGGCATGTTCTTTTGATCTCTTGGTGTAATTGCTTGTTAACTGAAAATTCTGCAGGTTCATGAGCAAAGGCCTGTTGTTGGCAGGGTGATTGATGTCTCAACGGTGGATATGATGATCTAATCGGTTTAATGGATTTGTTTATGTGCAAGTTATCTTGGAGGATATGTAGAAATAATGAGCCTGCTATGAATTACAATATCCATGTTAGTGATACCCAAGGCACTTAAATTTCCATCCTGACCATTTCATCCCACTGTATGCTGATTCTAGGTTTGATGCTTTTTGCAGGATCTTTCATCGCATTGTGCAGTCACTCTGGATGATGAGAGGGTGACCTGATGATGCATGAATTAAGGATGCTCAGTCAAATTTGTATTGTAATTATAGTCTCAAGCTCTTATTATGACCTATTTCCCAAGTGCTCTTTGTAATCAGCATCTATGCTGCGCGTACCAGTATGTTTATAAGATGTATGCTATGACAGGCCCATTTAGAGGGTTTGTTTGGATTAGTACAATTTCGAAAATATGAAAACAGAAGTTGCCCGGGGGTGGGGGTTTTTTCTTTGCTCCTCGGGCCTAATCCTTACCTGCTCTTGTACCGATTAATTGTAGATGGTTTGTATTTGAAATCTCAGATCTGGAAAGATGGTATGATCAAAGATGGACACTGCAGCAGAGGATCTCAGAATACATGCTACTTTAAACATTCAGGAGCATCATACTCGACCGATTTTAGAGACCTTTATTGTGGTTTATGGACAGTCACTGCTTACTATCCTTGTGATAGTAGCTTCGATGGTATTGTCATATTGTGTCTTATTCAATGGTGTAGGAAGGCGTATTTGGAGAAAAAAGATTACTAGTCGCAGGACGGAATAAGTGAGTGAGAGATTGTACGTTAGATAGGCAGTGTACCTTGCACAGCACGAAAATAAACTTCAAGGATGATTTGATTTGACTGAAGTAGTTAAGTACCTTTTCTCATTTCTCGTATCTTAAAAACTCCAACTAAAGGAATAAAGCCACCCAAAGCAAGCAAGGTGATGGCTGAATGAGACGACTTTTCACGAGTGAGACAATGCCTGAACCAAACGAAGAATTTCCAGGGTCAGTAAGTCCGTGTTGTTTTTGCCCACGTGAACAACACGGATAAAGAGCTTTCAGAGAACAACTTATATCAAGGGGCAAACGGGCTGGCAACAGGTGTTGATTTGTCCATAGGATTCAGTAATTTGCTAGGAGAACTGCTTTCTTCTTAGGTCAACCACTACTATTCAGGAGCTGGTCCGCCTGGTGGCTTCATGGCATGGGCCTGTTGGTGTTGAGCTGTCGGCCTACTTGACCATGCATTTCATCGACAAACAGTTTGAAGATGCTTAGTTTCATGCTCTAATTTGTTCATCCAAAAGTTTAAAATTAATCTACTCATATTTCACCAAAAGGTAACAAAATCCTACACCACTTGACCTGGCCATACACCTCTGAAAGCCACTTATTAAGTGTTGTTATCACCAGTAAATCCACAACTGAAAGATGTGCTAGAATGCTGGTTAGATCATTACTTAACAAACCCACAACAGAAATCTCTCCATCTCATAACTCTCGTTAGATGATTACTTACTATATACTCGTGCTACACCTTATAACGAAAACTACAGACATACCTTTGAGGGTGTTCTAGGTCGATTTTAACGTTGGTTGGTCCTTAATGGTATTACAAAGATGCACTTCTACTCCATCTTCATTCATTAAGAGAGATCACCGAACACATTCTGGGCACTGTCTCTACGGCGTTGAGGCGTCTCATAGCAGGCCACAGTGCCTGCAGCGGCCTACCGGCGCGAGCAGTGGACAGACGGCCGTTGTGGCCATATGACGGCACGCGAATGTAAAACGGGCGGAGCAGTGGACGAACGATGTTGCGGGGGACACTTTAGCAATGGACCGGTGGAGCAGCGCGCGCATGCCAGGGATGGGCGGAGAGCGACAGAACGAGAATTTAGAGGCGTCTTATGACGCTTGCGAAGGACCGATGGGCGGAGCGGGAGCGACATGCGTGAGCAGTGCCACCCGGGAAGCAACATGAACGCGTGAGGGCAGCATGGTGGGCGGAGCGGTAGGCCGTAGGCGCTCGCAGCCGCAGCTGGTGGACGGGCAGCATGGTAGGTAGGCACGACCGGCCTTGCCAGCGGCGAACAGGTGGGCCGTCTAACGGCCCGTCCGAAAGCCCCTATGCGTAGGGAGGGTGTTCGGTCAGCCGTCCTCGGACCGTCCAACCGGTGCAAACCAGGTTGATCTAAAAAGAAAAGTCCTCAAGACAAGGAACTAGGATGTGGAGCACCATGTAATCATGCATGAGTTGGTTCCTGCCCCCTTCCTGTGGCCTGTACCAGTAAAAAGAATTCTTATTTTGATACATAATTGAAGATTATGAATCGAATGCAGGGGCCACAGGGCCTACACAATAAATTGTATGAGACCCATATTAAAAAAAAAATTGTAGGAGATCCATATATGATTTTAAAGTTCTAGGAAGATCCATTTGTGATTTCAAAGTGGATGTAAAAAGTAGCTGTAGTTTCAATTTTGTGTATCTCCATACCTAATTGTTTTTTTCTATTAATTTAGTGTTAAATAGACAAAAAGAAAGATGACAAAATAAAACTATCCTAATAATACAACTCTTCAACATTTTTCCTCATTTTATACCACCTCCAGTAAGTATTTTTTCACACGAATCTTTCTTTTATGCAACACACAAATAAACCTAAATGAAATATAATGACATGGTATAAAATACAACACATAGAAATATTGTCGTGAAGAAACACTATAGCAAACATGACTCGAAAGAGTTTTATGAGGATAGTTTGTATTTTTCATCTTTCCTTTTTAGGGAGCAACTAGCAGATTGTGTACCGTATGTTTGGCTTTAAACGGCATAACTGCTGGTCGGCTGATAAGGTTTTATATAACTGTCCAATGCTTCAACAACCACCGAATCCATTGTAATGTCGTGGTTAGTACACCTCTTCTTTACCTAAGTAGTCTGGTTTCAAATCCCAACAGATTATTGTGAGTCTATCATGACCAAATCTACATGAGTCTCATATATCTTCATAAAAAATATTTTATTTTATGCAAGTGTTGAACCATGTGTAAGTTTTAATGATTATTGTTGAAATTTGATCAGACTTCATAGGTCTACCGTCAAACTTTCCTCAGTTTCATATATGCTTGGTAACACTTGTACTAGTTATATTTGTTTTTCGTGAAACACAATATATGTGATGAAACTTGCGTGATTTCATACATCGTCATCAAAATCCATTTAACTTTTATGTGTTCTTTGTCATAATCGAAGTAGGTTTTGTTGATTTGTGTTAAAACATGTGTAGTTTTTTATGAATTTTGTTAAGACTCGCTCAGATTTCGTGGATCTGTCTTGAAACTTTCTTATGTTTCATATGTATTTAACAACATTTGCACTAATTATGCTTGTCTATTATGAAACACAAATATCTGTGATGAAATCTACGTAGGTTTTACACATATTCATCAAAAATCCACTCAAGTTTCATATATTTGTTGTCAGAATTGAAACAAGTTTTGTAGGTTTATGTTGAAACCTATGTAGGTTTCAATGGATTTTGTTGAAACTAGCTCATATTTTGTGGATCTATCTTAAAACTTTCATAGGTTTCATATGTATTTAGTAACACTCGTGCCAATTATACTTGTCTTTTGTGTACACAGGTATATGCGGTGAAATCTGTGAGTTTTGTGCATCTTCATCAAAATCTACTCAAATTTATGTGTTCTTATAAAAATTGAAGCAAGTTTTGTCCATTTGTGTTGAAACCCGACTAGATTTTGTGGGTTTATCTTAAAATTTTTTAGGTTTCATATATATTTGGTAAAACTCGTATCAATTATGTTTTTTATTGTGAAACATAAGTATGTTTGATAAAATTTGTGTAGTTTTTGCATTTTCACCAAAAATTCACACAAGTTTTGTGTGTTCTTTGCAAGAATCAAAGTGGAATTGTGATGAAACTCATGTAAGTTTCAAATAACCTATACCCAAATAATTTTTAGCTGCTAATTTATTGATATATCTACGTACATGCTTTAGTTCACTCAAGTTGCTGAATTTAATTCTCTTAAAATGCTATTTGAAATCTTTTTAAACATTACTTAAATTTACTTGTTCACTAGCAAGTTGGAATCACGACTATTAGACTTTCCAAAAAAAAAAAACTAATATAGTCTTTTTTAAGAAAAAAAGAATTATAGAAAGGTAGAAAGCCCATGTCATGCGAAGGCTTATTGACTGTTGTATGTAAGATTGTGTTAAATGAAAAAGGAAAAAAAATAAAAACTAGACTTAGACACAGGCATGTCTTGAACCCGAGATGGAAGCTACTAGCAATTGCATTAACCAACTATGCTAACACTCAGGCCCAAGAATTGTTATAAAACAAATTATTAGAGCGTTTGTTGGCTAAAATGGATCTCAGCCATCAATTCGACGACCATCGAACGGTTTTACGACGTGTTGTTTAGAGGCCATGCGACGGTATACCATCCGTGAGTATTTGGCATCAGATATAGTTTTCTTCTCGAATGACGGCTGCCTGGCAGAGTCAAATAATTATTTTTAACAAGATCGATTTCTGTATTACAGGGATATTAGTTCCGAACGGTCGGCGAAGGCAGAAGCTGGTGGACTTAACTAAAATTTTGCCCTCCCCATCACATGAAGGAAAGAGCTGTTCACGGTCTTGAGAGCTCCGGTTGCCTTTCCTTTTGCCGTTCCATATATTAAGCATTGACTTGCTATGCTGGCGATAACGAGTCGATCACAATTCACAAGCCTAGCATTGACTTGTTGGTTAATTGTAGATTAGGCGGCGCAGCCATAGTAGTTATTACCTATTCAACTTGCATAAATTTTTCAAACTTTTTAAGCTATGTTCTAACGTTTAGGTGGAATATCTATTTCAAATCACCAATTTAGTCAAACCATGTAAACCGTTCCGATTTAAATGTCAAATTAACACAAAAAATTTAGGCAAAAATGGTTTTTGCCTGGTTTTAGCATTTCTGACTTTGCTATGCATGCACCTATGCTTAACATATTTATTCTCCATTTATGATCTTTTCTTTTTTAGAGATTCGCATCTTATATTTTAGGAACAAAAGACACGTGATTTTTCTCCAATTTTGACTATTACATCAAAGAGTCAGAGATCTGTATTTTCTCGTTAAATTATGAATTACCTCAATTTCATTTCACATTAATTTAAATCATTCGAGTTCTAATTAAATAATTTAGATGATGAAAAAGGCACACCTCTATCTTTGTTATTAAGAGGAGAGGATCCAATTCTTTTTTCTTTCTTTCCTTCTTTGAGATATGGTAAGAAAAGTAAATTTATAGCCTTAAATATTTAACAAGAATATTTCAGAAAAAAGTTATGTAGATGGTGTAAAAAGACAATTATTTGCAAACCAAAAGATTATTAGTGCAATATATAAGCTGGTGTTTCGTAAGCATACCTAAGGCTTGCGCCACCACATTCTCCCCACAACGTGTCGTACATAGAATACTACATTATAATTTCTCATTGTCACTTTGAGTCCATTAAGGAATGACTACTTGTAATAAATGCTTTTGAAGATTGAGGGTGACCGTGATTACTATTGAAAGCAAAACAAACCCAGAAAGCTACCTAGCTAATTAATCACACCTTAACCACTTTGAGTCCATTAAGGAATAACCACTTTTTTGTTTCTCCCAATTTAAATCAAGTTAGACTAGTTAGACTATATATATATATATATATATATATATATATATATATATGTGTGTGTGTGTGTGTGTGTTTTAAACCAAACTAGCAACTTTTATTAAACAAATATGCTTACCAAATCTCTAGACATCAGGTGTTCAATACAACTGGGTGCAGACTCAGGCCAACATCGAGAGGTCTGGGACTCCATTAACAGGCATAAGTGAGCAACGAAGTCACGAGACCGTGGGCTATAAACTACCTTATATTGACGAAAACACCTTGCCAACAAGATCCTAGCGTCCTGGATGAGCGCCCTAACATCTGAACAATCAGGCTCCAGTTCATTTAACATCATGTTGATGTTAAGGATATCTACAATACTAACTTAATATTTATATTGCCATCTAAATAATCAATCTCTGAAATATCTTTATCTACTATTATAGATGTGTTTAAGTGAAAATCACCACATCATAAACTCACTGATAAAAAGAATCTTCTGTCTTGCTTTTATAATAAAAAATTATTTTTATTACAAATAATGGTGCTTATGAAAACATTTGTGCTTATTTTGCACGATGACAAGTAATTTCGCACAAAATTTTTTGTTAATTTATAGTTTTAAAAAAGTATATAGGTTATGATATAATTCTTTCGTATCTTTCTATGTTTTACATTTCCAAAATCTAGCCTAAATCAGCACCATTATTCCGAATTTCAACGTACTAGTAAAAATTATCAAGCCTAAAATCTAGCCTTGTACCTAGTACTACTCGCTCGGGTTAAAAAAAAAATCGTTTTTTTATTATATACAATCTCAAGATGTAGTTTTAACTGTTATTTTTATAAAAATATGTTGATGAAAATTATAAAATTATAATATTGTGATATTATTTTTTTGGTAAATGTGTTTGTATAATTTAAGTGGTTAATATAGATATATTAATGATAAAAATTAGAAATTTTTTGCTATTTTCAATAAAAAAAATAATATGTATTTTAAAATTGGGGGGAGTACGGTTCGGCAGCAAAATTTATTGTGTCACCGACGTGTCCGGGGCCGACGGTTGACCAGGTCCATATTCAAGGGACGAAGGACAAGGCAGAAATCCCACGAGAATACGAAACGTGGCAATGCGGACGGTGCTCACACCGCAATTATTCAACAAACTATCATAAATGCCAAAAGTTAGCCTTTGTTTTTTCGCGGCCGATTTTTTCTCCGCTCGTTCACACTAGTTAGGCCGCCCACTCCACTGTACCCGTATAACTAAGAGCTTTTACCCTTTGGGTATTGGGATCCTAGTGCCACAATTTGATGGATCAAAAACTAACAATTATTTTAATATTTAATATAGAAAAGAAATATGAGAAACAAAATCATATTAGCATATTAAATACACTTTATCAATATTTCTCTCAATTCTTCAAACTATATATTTATCTTTTCATAATATTAAATAAATGATATATAAGAAAATTACAATACAAATATGTTTTACAATCGTAAAATAATATCTATTTGGAAAGAAAATTAGCAGCCTAAAGAAACTAATTTAAGATATTTTAAATTAGAGGACCAAAAAAACCAAAAATAGAGTAAAAAGATCCAAATAAATACAGAAACAAATTAAAAGAACTAAAATGAGCTTTTAAACAAGATACAATTGTACAATCATATGTACACTTGTACATTGGCCGTCAAGAACAAAATATATGTCAACAGTTTGTTCACCTGCGGCATGATAGTTAAGAAGTTAGTGCAAAAATTTTAAGCCCATAGCCGTTTTTCTCAGAAAATTTTGAAGTCTAGAAACGACGATTTAGGAGTAGAAGGGTAAAATCATGCGGGGTATATCCCGCTTATAGGAACCACGGTACACCCTCCACGACAAAATTAGCCTATAATAACTCCCCATGGCCCTTCCCGCCTTATTACAGCAAGCAACATCCATCCACAGCTACCTTGCCCTTCGCCGGCATTCATGGACGCCACCGCGCAAACTCTACCTCCGGCGAGTTTTTCGGGCGAGGTCCGGGCCGCCGTCTCCTCCCATCTCCTCTCCCCTGGCGCCGCCAGGCCCCTCGACAACGTCTTCTCCCAACTCCCGCCCCCAGCCACCGTCCCGCCGCTCGGCTCCGACGTGTACCACCGCCAGAGCGAACTCCTCCGCCACTTCGCCGCGTCACGAAACCCGTACTGTGCTTCCCCGGAAATCTTTGCTTCTGCGAGCGTGCAGGGCACGGGCGGCCAGCGGAAGCAGTACCGCGGCGTGCGGCAGCGGCATTGGGGCAAGTGGGTGGCCGAGATCCGGCTCCCGCAGAACCAAGTGCGCGTTTGGCTCGGCACGTACGACTCGCCTGAGACCGCCGCGCACGCGTACGACCGCGCGGCGCACAAGCTGCGCGGCGAGTACGCGCGCCTCAACTTCCCCGGCGTCATGGACGGACGCCACTGCCCCGACGACCTGCGTCAACTGCGCTCCGCCGTGGACGCCAAGATTCACGCCATCTGCCTCCGCGTGCAGGCGCAAAGGCGAGCGCGATCCTGCAGGCGGCCGCACGACAAGGACAAGGACATCAAGCCGCGCTCTGATCATGCAGCGTGCGCTCGCCCGGTTGCGTCCGAGGGCGCGTCGGACGCGTCGGCGTCGCACGGGTCGTCGGAGTGGGAGGACTCCGTGAGGTTCGGTTCACCGGACGACGGCGAGTGCGCGCTGGAGCGGATGCCGTCGTTCGATCCTGAGTTAATCTGGGAGGTTCTTGCTAGCTAATTAGATATGACGACTGTCATAACCTGTTTGCATGTTGGGGAGTGCTTCAATGCATTCCAAATATGTGAATTGCACAGTAGGATCTAATCTACAGTTACACGCTATTTCAAGCTTAATCACAATATTTTGTAACTTGTGCCATTTAGTTTTTGTAAAGTACAGGAGCCTTAGACCGGTTTGGGGTCATCAAAATCTTAATTCCTCACAAAGAGAGTGCAATAAAAACGGTATCTTAGATAAACAAAAATCTATTTTGATATTTTGTATTGAGAAATTTAAATTCCTTTTCAGTTTCACTGAAAAGTCTTCAGAAACCATTTTGAATAGAAGCTTAAACTTCCCCGAGACGGGACCTTAAACATTTTGAGATCTCTCCAAAGTGTTAGTTGTAGTAAGATAAAGATATCTCTGATTCCTTTTTCTTTTCTTTAGTGTTTTACCTGAAGGGTGAGCTTCTGGCGCAAGAAGCCAAGCATTCTGCCAGCTGCCACGGCAACACCATTTGCCTTTACTAGAGTCTTGAGTTTTTTTTTTCTTTTATCATTGTAGCTAAGTTTCGAAAGCAAAGGTGAACAGCCCCTTCCATTAGGGACATAACTAGGTGCGACCACAAACAGCAAAACTAAGATTTTCTTTGAAGGCTTGCAGGACAACAATGGCTCTTTCTTACAGTATGAAGTGTACACTTGCTACACTTTCTGGGTTGCCAGCAATCAAAGTGAATGAATTTAAAAGAATGAAGTAAGGAAATGAGACGACATTGGGTTAAGAATTAGAATAGAACCAGGACCTTATCGAACAAATTGAGGAAAAGGCAGAAAGAGGAAAAAGTGAAGTCTAGCCGAATAGGAGTTTTAGGAGGATATGAATAAGCAGCACAGATAAACAGGGGAAAAAAATGTGCTTGCATCGTGCTCATGTTTGCAAGTTCAAAAGATTAGTTGCTTTATGGTTTATCCAGTTCGACATCAAGTGTTGTTCTCTCAAGCATTTCTTCTATGTAGCGTACTCCTGCTGCGTGCTCTGTTTGTTTGCATGCTTCGTCGAATCGTAACAAGTGTTCGTAATTTCGTATATAATCTGTACAATTTTCTGCTAAATTACCAGTAACATGCTCATTTGTGCTTTCGGGCAGGAGTACTTCGCATTATTTGCTTCTTGGTAAGTGCTTTAATAAATTACGTGTGTGTGCACACACATAAACAGGATAGCTGAGGGACACAGAAAAAAAAAACAAGTACGCTCCCAGAATTCTGGTTGCTACTTGCTACACAAGAGAGGAGTATGTTGGGCCCAGGGTTTCAACCTTTTAGTGGTAACAGGCTAGTTAGTAATAGTTACAAGAGATCTTGGTCCAGATTGAGAAAGAAGCCGGCAAGTACCGGATTGGTTTTGAGCTATATGGAAAACATTTAACAAATCTATTTATACCCAGAAAGAGGTGTCTAATGGGACTAGGGTTCTTATGAGCAAGTAGAAAAAAAAAAAGACTGAAATCTTTCATTTCAAGGTAAACAAAGAAGTCTATGAGTTGGATCAACCTATCCGTAAGGGTCAACTTGATCCTCTTTTTCAGGGATTCCGAATGAAAATCTAGGAGCGCAACCGACTCTAATTATTGTCCATATACGATCTATAATATAGTTGACCAACTGTCCCTCCTATCTTTTCTATGTTTTTGATAGTCCACCTTTTTGTCTTAGTAGAGTCTTTTAGTGGAATGTTTCAGTTCTTCTCCCCATTACTTAGAAAAAATGAGCCATCAATTTAGGTTCAAGATACTATTATTATCGCTTGAACAATTAGACAACTAACCTGGAATCGCAATGACCCAATTGGAAGAGCAGAGCTCTACCAATTGATCTATATCCCCCGAGTCAAGTGGAGTATGCATGAAAGAGTCAGATACTTTTTTTATTCTTTTCTTGGCGCAGCTGAGTCATCCTGGACTTGAACCAGAGACATTGCCCGTGAAGTAAGTCGTCGTCCCCACGATCCAACCAATTGAGAGCGATTCATTCTTCCCGAATGCAGCATACAATTCCTCGTTGTATTGCTCTCTTCAAGTGTGTTGGTTCCTCTTTCTTCCCTTTACCATGACAAGTCCTTGGGAAAATAATTCTGATGGGCAAAAAACAAAAAAAAAAATGTTAAGGGACCCTCCTGGTCCAACCTTAGACACTCTAAGATCTTTTTTCAAACCTATTTTGCTCTCATTTCGAGTCAAGAGATAGATAAATAACCACATCTTATTGCACTGATCGGGGGCGCGGGGGCGCTTGTAGTAACTTAGGTGGTTGAAGACCAAATTGTAGTTTATTTATATCAAACATTTCTCTTATGGTTAGATTCAATCTCTTAGTCCTTGTAGAAAGAAAAAAGAATTTCACGTTCTTCAGACCATGAGCATGAGTTAAAAATGTAAAAAAAAGTTGAAAAACTGATTCTATTTTTAAAGGAGGATAAGAGAATAAGATTGATGTTTCTTAAATTCCTGTTGGAGTTTCTTAAGTTCTGATTGGAATTGGAGCACTCTCCTGGGCCCTAGATTGGTCGAAGGATGAGATCTTGCCTATGCAGTAGGATGAACAGGAAAGTTCTCCTCCATTGAGACGTCTCCGCCCAGGAAATTCTTGTCCTGACGCTCGACAAAAACATTGTAAACAGCTCTGGCATATCTAGCAGCTTGGCTTGGTATTGGGTTAACTCAGGCAGCTTAAGTAGCAGGCTTTCAAAAAAGAATCATTTCTTACATCCAGGGGGGTGTTGCCCGGCCGCCAGAGGAAATGGAAGAAGATAGAAGAGTTCGCTCTGCCGCATAAGATCCTCGAATCCATCACGGCCACACACATATTACTAATTATTGACTTCAGAAGAGCTCTCATGTTAACCAAAATGAAGAAATTCTCATATTAATTGAGAAAAAAAAAAGATATGACCATCTATCTAGTGATCTCAAGTTATAAGATTCATATTTACAAAAGAACACTTTAATGAATACAATTTTCCTTCACAAAAGAATCAAAATGGCTCAGAAATCCTTAACGAATACAAACTAATTCGATAAATAATACAACTTTCTTTACAAATACAAAGTAAATTATTAAAATTATAAATTATTTTTTTTTTTCCAGAAATTTGAACTTTCTAGATACCCAATTTAAATTTCAAAATTGTAAATTTTTAACTTTAATAATAGTAAATAAAAAATATAAGGGTCAAATTATATAATTCCTGAAAATAAAAATTAATAAAATGTTGAATTTGTTCTATTCCAAATAGTTTTGATTTAGTTTCCATCACAAATACAACTCAATTCCTTAACGAATACAACTTTTCTTCCAAATACAACTGTAATCAACAAGTCCAATATATATAAAGTAATAAATAAAACTAAAAATTGTATTTTCTTCAGAAATTTGAACTTTAGATACCCAATGTAAATTTCAACAAAAAAAATTGTAAAATATTGGCCAACGTATAAAATGTTGGTAACCGTCGCAAAATTCCTACTTGGAAGATATATTGCTTCGAGTCCAATACCAACCGTCCACAAATTATTAATCCTAGATCAAGGAAACATGCGGTACTGCCTGCTCGAGCGCAAATACATATCCTAGTCTAAAATAAAATATCCACGTGACTATTGGTGTTTATTGGTTATCATGTCGCAGGTATGCTATTTTTTTGTTTCTTTAATTTCTTTTGGCTCTCTTTGTTGTTTTTTTTTTCTCTCCCCCGGTAGCGTCCCACACAATAACATGTTTCCAGGTTTTTTGAGTTAATGAATTTTTATGGTTAATACGTGCTTAGCCTACAATAAGTTGATGTTTGTTATGTTCACGTCACTTTTTGCATATAGATGTCTAGAGTATTTTCGAGTATGTATTTATGTCTACTCCCACTGTTTTTAAATATGTGATGTTATGGTGTACAAGTAATTAAACTCTTTAACTGCAACCACACATATATAAAAGAATTTTTATCAATCCATCCAAAGGATCTTAATTATAACGGTTTAGATTATATACATTAGATTGTCTAAGTAGTCTACAAAATTTCAACTCTAAATTTGATGTATATTTTGACAAAAAATAACAAATTTTAGTTAATTTATCTTTTTTATTTTTTCGGATTTATTTCCAACTGATTTTGTTTTTTTCTCTTTGCGTGTGTGTGTGTGTCATATATATGATACATTCTTCATGCACCTAGATGTCTAAACACCCAAATCTAAAACTTTTAGATTGGTTGAAGATGCATGTGATAAAAAATATGTATAACATGATACTCAGGCAATAAGTTTGGTCTGTCTTGACAATATAAGCTAATATAATAGTTCTCATATAGAAATACAAACAGTAAATCTCAAGGATCCTATAATTCACAATTATGGGATCACCATTAGCTGCATTGATCCTATGTGTAGTATTTTCAAAATACTTTGAGGGGAAAATTACTCTTCTAATGCAATTTATAAACCTTACAAAGTTTTATGTTTAGAGGTATAACTATCGGAAATTTGTGTAAAAACTTCTACATACCATTTTTTTCTTGAAATATTTTTCCAGGGCTCCAATGAAATCTTCATCATTATCTCTAGACTCAAGTTTCATATCAGAAATATTTTCAAAATTATTTTATTTTTGAGATTTCAAAATATGAATTTTTTATTTTGAGATCAAGCAACTCTTTTCAAAAAATAATTTGCTTTTGCCATAGTTCCTCAATCAAAAGTTGTTTACTTTTCTTTTAGAGCTCCTAACCTTTGAAAAGACTACATCAATAACGAAGAACTCACTATTTTAGTTGGCTCTTATTTCAAAGTTTTTGTTTCCATTGATCATGGAAATATATCTTTCAAACTGATTCTTTTTTTTTCAGGATCCTGAATTGAGTCAATGGTATCGAATATAAATTGCTCAAAAGTTGTTAGGATCAAAATACTTCTGTCAGACTCTTCCTCCAAAATATTCTACTCACAATAAGAACATCCATTATTTTCATAGTAATTCATATTAGAAGTGCTGGCAGCCTCTGAATCAATATTATTTAGATTTTCTTCTAGTTTTTTCTTAAGGTTTTTGGGATCCGATTCAAGCGAGGCTTGAATATTTTTTTAAAAGTCACCCTTGGAACATTTATTAGCTATATGGTCTTTTTTTTTCATACTTAAAGCAAATAACATCTTTGTCTTTATCTTCTCTAGTGTGGATCTTTTTAGGTTTTCCTTTTCTAACAAATCTATTTCCCAACTCTTTGGGTATCTATTACTGAAATCTTTTAGCTGGTTCTTTCTTTCTGCGGAAACATGAGTATCTAGCATTTTTTGTCTTTTAAGCTGAGCTTTGATCTTGAGATCATTACAAAAGTCAACCCCAACAAGATGAATCTTGTGAGTAATTCTACTTATGTCCAGAGTTTGATAATTCATACTACATCCTCCTTTTCTCAACAATTTTTTTATTTTTTCAGCAAATAAAGGAGGTAAATCAGAAATATATTGTTCCTTCCAAAATTCTTGATTGGGATCAGGAAGAGTATTAATTTTTTTTAAAAAGTATCTTTATACAATATAAAATCTAACATTGTTTTACACCTCAAATTGATCAATTGTTCTCTAGTCTTCTTATAGATAGATATCTTCATAGTTATCAACAAAATGATAGACAAATATTGAACAAGAGAGTGGTGATAGCAATAGAGGGGTTACCTGGCAGTTTATTTCCTTCCAGATCAATCTTAATGGCTCCTAAAATATTTTCTTTTTGCTTAAGAGTAAAGTAATGATCCCACTAACCTCTAAGCTGGCCAGAGAAACTTGTGATAATCATGCCTGCTATCTGTTTATCATTGTTATCATTGACCCTACAAGCATTGACATACATAATTGTTTGATGACAAAGAGTAAATATTTGATATTCAGTCAAACCATCGAGGCTCCATTCTACAATCTCCTTCCCACCAAAGGAAACCATAGAACTGACCTGAGGAATCTCTTCAAATTGTAGATCAGCAAAAGTTGGTCTAGAATAATAGTTCTTTGTCCTAGAAGTGAGTGTGACTAGTTTAAAAACTGAAATTTTGTCAACAAGTTCATTCTTATTATCAGTTTGTTCACCATAAAAAATATGATCGATTGTTTTGTAAAATTGAGGCCATTTATTCTACTAGTCAACTCAGAAATAATAACTTCTGAGTCGAAAGCCTTTTGTTTCCCCAACTTAATTGGTATTAGAATCTAAACTTTGAGTAATAAACATGGGTAGAGTAGAATTGGAACATGATGGCATATTAACCTTTACCTTAGATCGGTTTTGTTTGCATCCCTCTATCAGGATATTCTCAATCCTGTTGGTTTGCTTTCCCAAAGTATGCAAAGAAACATTTGCAAAGTTTTGTTGTTCCGTAAGATAATCAATATGCTCAGTTCTTGTAGGCTTAACCAATGAAGTTTTGTTCATTACCTCAGGAGGACAGGTTTTGGTATTTGTAGAGATCTGAACTGACTCAAAAGGCAAATAAATTGATTCCACCACCTCTCCATTAGAGATCTTCCAATCAGTAGCATCTTTCTTGATAATAGAAACCTGTTTCTCAAACAAATAATCTTCGACATGCATCAAAAAGAATTTTCATACCAATGGAAGAAGAATATGTTTCTTTTATGCTTTCTTGTATCATCATACCAAAGATCTCTAATTTTAGGTTTGAAAGGTTCTTTGACTTTATTGAAAATTTTTTCTTTTTTCATTTTTTTTAGGAAGATTGAACTATAATCTAAGTAGAGATTTATCTATTTCAAAATCAGGTTTTTGAACAAATTCGATAGTGTTGATCTTAAAATTTGAGACAGAAGGTTCTTAGGTGCTATCCTCATAGGTGGCATAGACAACATTTTGAGACTTAGCTGGTCTCTTTTCATATCTAATCGAAAGTCTCAACTCAATAAAAGTTTTTTTTGGTGAGGAGAAGACTACCTCGACATCTCCATCTAATGTTTTAGCCAAGGGTTCTATCTAGGTTTGTTGAAATGGCTTGGGTTCAACAACTTGAAAAACAGTCTATTTTTCAGAAAGAGAGATCTCGTCTCACTTTAGAGTTTTTGGGGTGATAGAGTTGTTTTTGGGATTGATTTGTAGTAAAGTGGTCATTTCTTTTGGTGTATGTTGTATGGCACAAGAGGCCAAAGTGGACATGGCATTGTACAAAACTTAATAGGTAATAGAGATGTTTTCGCTACTAGGCTTAAGGTCAAAGCTAGATGTCTGGAGATTTAAGGCTAAAACCTTTTTGATATAAACATCAATAAAAGAAATAGAAAAATCAGGGAAAATGTTGAAAAACACCGACCCATTACTAAGACTAGTTTCAACCAATCATAATAACCAGTCAGAGAATTTTTTATTTCTGCTCTCTCTCAAAAGAGCCAACACAAAGACATTCAACCCTTTTCTAGTCAAAAATTTGATTGCAATTTGGATCAGGCCAATATGCAAATAATTATATTGAGGTTTAGCCTTGATACATTATATTTCATGTTCAGACAAAAGATACAATGTTTCATGTAAAGAACTAATGGAAAGAATTTTTTCAATTGTTTTTATATGATAATCAAATCTTAAACTAAAATCTCCTATATGATACATCTCTTTGATATTAACCTTGTGTATCTTCCAATTTGCAATATTTTTCTCTATATTTGCAAAACATATAAAAGAACCATTTTTAACCGATATTGTCTTAACATACCTTTCATTACTGCGCGAGGCTACAATCCGATCAGTAGTGCTTAGAATCTTGATTAGGCAAGACATCTTTTAGTATAGAAGAGGGATTAATGAATAGTTTCGAGTCAACTTCAAGAGCAATTTTCACAAGTAAGATCAACCTTGTTCTTTTGCGGTGTACTTGTCAAGAAATTTATGCCTATCAAACGCCGTCCACACGGCTAAAAGGGCTATACGACCTTGAAACCCCCAACAAAACCAACATGGATCTCCGTCTAGACCTACTATACCAGCTCCTCTCTCCCTCAAACAAAAAAACGACAAGACTAATTGGGACAACCGACCATGACTCTGATACTAGGAAAAGACCTAAATAACAAGTCTGGTTTATCTTGACAATATAGGCTACTGTATCGGGCGAACCCTAGTTTAAACAAATTAACACCATTTTCTCTCTGTTAGTAACTAAGTAACCACATATTATTTTTCTCTCTTCTGCTCATATCTCTACCAGCGTGCTCCTATGGTAATTGTTGTATTATCTCTCTCTCCTCCTCCTCCTCCTCCTCCAACACAAACCATGACTTCTATTCCATTTGGTGTTATTTTCTCTTTTCCCACTGGTGCTGATATGTTTTATTATTATGGAGCAAACAATGATATTTTTCAAGTCATATCTAGAGGTTTTTTATGCAAGATTTGTTCTGTTCACTTTGCAAATTTTGTGATAATTTTTTACTTCATTTGTAGCAAGCACTTGTATACTACATAGCATGAATGTATTTAATCTCTAGGATTTTGTGTTCTCATTAGATGATTTTGGAGAAACAACTGTATGTAGATTTTGATGTATAGCAACTTATGTTTTTGAGATGTAGCAATTGTATGTTTGTGTGAGACAATCTTCTTTTAGAAATAACCAAATGATTCTATACTAATCTTGTTTTTGATAATGTGGCAATTATATACTATTTATGTGTATTAAATTTTTTGCAACAAAATTTACTCTCGTGATGGAAATTCTTGTTACATTGCAAAAGAATGGTAGCAATAGTAGTAGCAACTGTAGTAATATCATAAAAGACGTTACAACAATTGTACATCAGTGACATAAATTATTTTACTACACAAAACAAATTATAGCAAACTAATAAAAGAATGTAGCAACTTTATGAAAGAGACAAATATGACATTTTATTTTGACGATATGGAACAACGTAGAAATACAAAAATAGTGTGTAGCAACTATATGTCAAGTTATAGTAAGCACACGTTCAAAATTTAGCAAATCTTTTCGGAGGTGGGACACCAAGAGGGAGATGAGTCAATACCAAGTTGGGGATGATTGGTAGAGGTGGGATGATGTCAGTATTTGCAGGATTGGGTTTGACGGAGTTTTTAACACTATTTTGTTAGTAGGTGGTTAATGGGTGGTTGTTTTTGGATTAAATTGGAGATTGACCCATCCAATGATGGATGAGGTAGATACAAATTATTAAATTTATATTTAAGTATAGACTAGTCCTACTATATATATATAATTGGGTGAACCCCAATTAGAATGGGAAGAAAATTCTATAAAACCTAGTCTTGCATAAGAAACATAAGACTTGTTTTTTTGCCTGTTTGTTTATATGAATAGGTGGTTAAGATGCATTCGTGATACATATCAGATAGTTATGCTTAAATCATAACCACAAATCATATAACTTGATGGTCAAAAAATGACTCTTATGCAATTTTATAAAGCCATGTCTTATAGAATTTTTTTTCCATCAGGGTAGATTAAATTTCAAATTTGTCCAAAAGAAAAAATCAATCATCCATCCTGTAGGACATCAGTTATAACTGTTTAGATTTCATAGAAAAGAATTAACTATTCGTCCAGTATAGCAACTTTGATTTCAGATTTGTTTTGTAAAAAAAATTCTAACCATTCACTTGGTGAACCGTGATCATAATGCTTAGATTTTAGATCAAATCAATATATATATATATATATATATATATATATATATATATATATATATATGAAAGTATATTATCTTTCATCATGAGTTCCATTGGAGAAAAAGAAAATATTTTAGAGATTTTCATGTTAATAGGTAGAAATAGAAAATATATAACCATCCATCCCACGGATCCAAGTTATATGGTCTTAAATTTCAAACATGTTTTATAAAAATAAAAGATTTAATCATCCATATGGTGGACTCCAATTGTATGACTTAAATTTCAAATATGTGTGAATAAAATGATAGGATTTAAAAATATTTGTTCAAATTATTAGCAGGTGTAAATAGACGGGTTCACGACTAATAGAAATAATATTAGATAGTGAAAACACAAAAATTTGCAAAAAAAAAAATGAAACAAATAAAATTGACAGGTAACCATCGGTCACCCGAAAAGTTTGGGCTGCCTATCAATAGTATCGTCGAGGCAGGACAAATCTTGTAGAGTTCCTGTCATAATTTCAGTAGATCTTCCCGAAACATGGTCCATATGCCGCCTAAACATGTGATAGAAGTAAATGTTTTTTTTTTTTTTGTTGAAAGATCCACTGTAGAAGTGATTTTCCTTGTGGACGCCACAATTGAAACGAACTCCAAATCTGGTTGAGTACCCATGCTAGAATGGTCCCATTTCGGCCACAATAATGTAATGTGAATTCCAAGTCTCATTTCGAGTGTGCTGTTTGACGTGTGACTCTTCACTTCACTTCATTTCTTTTTAGTAAATGAGCAATAGATAATATCTAGGGGAATTTTCAAGTTTTACAAGAGTTGAAGGCCCATGGCCAAAAAAATTGTCGCTTGTCATAAAACAGTGTGCCGGTTTTGAGATAATTAGAAGTTTGTACAAAACCATGGCACAGAAATTGGTTGATAAAAAAAAAAAGAAAAATTGGTGTTTAATATAATATACAACTAATTTTTGAGTCCTTTGTTATATGTCATTAATTTTTTTTCCCTCTAATGCTATATGTTTTTTTACCGATCAATTTATTAAAATAATCAAAATACTCCTTTTAATTGCTCTTTAATCATATATAATCATGATTTTAAATAAAAAAATAAAACAAAAAATTTCTAATTTTTGAAATCTTACGTTACTATTTCCAAAAATTGTAAATTTTATGTTCTAATCTTTATATTTATTTGAATTATGATTATGTATAATTAAAAGACAACTGATAGACATATTTTGATTTTTTTTTGAGTTGATTGATCAAAATGACATATAATATTAATGAAAAAAAAATCCAATATCACAACAGCGTCATCGTGGGAGTGTGACAGTTGGACAATAAGAAGGATCTCACATGGAAGTGGAATGGTGGAATTAGGGTTACGCACGCGTGGGTGGGGTGGGCCGGGTGGCCAACCCAACTTCTATCGCTTTGGGTAGTATTTTTCGGATTATTCGATTATTTAGATATCTGCATCCATTTCACATATATATTCTTACCGAATCCAACTCTAAATCTGTATAACAAAAATTGACAAATCCGAAACCGAATTTGCATTATTTGACAGATATTGATTTTCTTATCAAATAACTATTTTTTCGAATTCAGTAAACAGATATTTTGAGATATCTGCATCCTGTGTACACCTCTACATGGATGCAAGGCAACTCAGAGGCTTGGGAGACGTCCGATGTGGGCGAGATGAGAGGCACCACGATGCTTTTGGAGACGTGCCTAGCTACTTGGCCAGGGCAAGACGGGCGTGCATTCTGGGGTTTGCTTCAAGGGCACGTTTGATTAAATTTGAGTTTATCAAATAAATCACTTTATAAAGTTTATGGCACTGTATATTCAATCTAAATGAACACCTTTTTGCAAATTACAATTATGATCCTACTATTTTTATTACTTTTTTTAGAAATACTTCAGTGCTTTTAAAAAAAGCATGGTTGAGATGTTCACAATTTTTATATATAAAATTCTTTTTAAGAAATATGACAATTTAAATTAAAAAAATGTGACAATCTTAACTTATAAAATACGACAATCTAAAATGATAAAATATGATAATCTAAAATAAGAAAATATTATTTAACAAACTAAAAAAATGAGAAAATACGACAATAAAATTAAAAGTATAGATAATAAAAAAAATCATTTGTACCTTAGTCATTCTTAAAAAAAAAAAAAAATGAATTGCACAGTTTTTAAAAGAAATTGAGGGTTATATTGACATGCAACTACCCACTATTTCACAATTAAATAGGTTGCTTTAGAATTAATTCAACACCGAATAACTACTCTAGTTATTCATACACGTCAAGTTATCCATTACATTGGTGGATTGCTCTGTTTTTTCAGCGAAACAGGGTCCAGCGTGAGAGAAAGGCTGATGGGCCATATGCAAAATTGAACAACAAGGGCTAGCATCAAGAGTTGCACAAGATCCGAAAATACAATATACCACATATCCTGATATCCCCACCGAAAGAATCTGTTCATAAGCTTAAAATCAATAACAAGAACTTGGAGAGAAAAGGAGAGCACAGGCATATGCGTACACGCATGCGTAGTTTTCCTTATCTCCTATCTCCTCCTCCCAAATGTAACCGCTCTACAGATAAAATGCAGCACCATCCTGCTCGTCCTCCTGGCCGCCGCCGTCGCCGTCCGCTTCACCTTCTTCCCCCTCGCCGGAGTCCGTCCGATCATGTCGGCGCGTTCCGGCTTCCCCGGCGCCTCCCCGGCAAACGGCAGCTCCATCAGGTGGCTCTCCAGGACGTGGTACAGCGACGCCAGCTCGAAGGAGTCGTAGAGAGGGCTCCCGCAGTCCCATGTCGCGAACAGCAGCTCCTCCTCTCCTCTCATCTCACTTCCTCCTGCCTCCTGCATCCCAGCTATATTCTCGAGTTAATTAAAGCCCAGAGCAGTACTGTGCGATTTCCGTAACAAATCCTATGGTAGGTTCCCTTCTGTAATATAGTATTTGCAATGTGGCGGGTGCAGAAATGTCTTGTATTCTCTGTCAGATAGATCAGATTAACATCTCACAAGAATTTTATGTAGGGGCACTAGAGCATTTCTTGCAAGTTTGTGATTTGTTTTAGATGGTGGATGATGGTGCCAGCTTCCTAATTTAATAATGGGCAATAAATGTTGTTAGATAACAAGTGAGATGTGCAAATGAGCATGTTTCTGTCTGGCATATACGCACTTCCCTTCGGTATTGCCTCACCTGATTTGCCCATGGTCCAACAAATGGATGCCGATAGAATTGCTACATATTAATTTCTCCTTTTTTCACATCAAATTGGAGGGAGTGCGTATACCTTTTTCCCCCTTCATTTCTTATGCTTTTTTTTTTTTGGGAAGATGCATGATTGTTTTGGCCGTTTTTATATAAAGTGTGTTGTGAGATATGTTTGCAAGAACCAATTTATTTGATCCATTTTTTCGGTTGACATAAACAATAAAGGAAAATTACCAAAAGACATTGAAATAATAATAAGATATTGATATAGAGTGCTGATTATAAAAATGATATGTAGGTTTAGGATCCGTATATCATTGAGATACTATTTTTCTTTAGTTAAACTCAAAATTTTTCTAGTATTATATATAATAAATCACCCCAAAAAAATAGTTATGTAGAGAAGATATCAAATAAAAATTACTTTTAGAAGAACGAGAATCAGTAATTTTGATTGTTAGATTAAATGTGAATGGTTGTGATCAACTACTAAAAGTCATGATATTTTTCAAAAGAAATCTTTTAAACATTCCACATTTACTCTCATGTCATTCCACTTTCTAGTGGTATGTGCTATCCATCCCGATCTAAACCATTTAAATTTAATCTAACGACCGAGATCAGTAGTTCTTATTTTCCTCTTTGAAAGTTAATTTCTATTAGATATGTTCCTTAGTTTTGTAAATGAATTACACAAAATTCAGTAAATCCCCAATGAATTAAGGGGGTGTCTAAACTCTATGTATCTGTTTTTTTTTGAAAAAACTTGTATCATTTATACTCTTTATTTGTTTTTAGAGAATTAGATTTAAAGAGAGAATATTAATCTAATGGTGAAAAAAAGTATATGTAAAATAAAAAAAACTAGTGGATACAAATTAAGAAAACTGATGAATTAATGGTGTTAACAAATTTATGTCAATCCTAAAGATGAAGATTTTTCTAAGAACCTCTCAAATGTGGCAATTGCTATCATGGAGTTGTTGATGATCGGATGTGGTTAGTCGGACATAAGATGTTTGGACATGCATGACATAATGCATGTCTCTGCCTCTTAGCTTATTAACCCACTTAACATATGGCCATGTGGCTAAATCTCGGCGCATAAATGCATGATATATATAGCATATCCAATCTTGTCTGTTGCTTGGATTTGTCCTTCGTTGCGGCCACCTAACATGGTTATCGCAGTAGTAAACTAATCTTTAGAGTCTCGACGATGCATTAAAGAAAATAAAGGATTAACAAAGCTGCACAAATCTAAAGTTCCACTTAGTTACGTTTGTACATTATTCACTCCATTGGAAAATTAATATAAATAATTTTTCAATAATATTGCAAGATGTTTGATAAGACTTGTACGTAATTTTTTTGATGTTTGTTACTCTACTGTTATTTATTTTCCCTATTTTTCTAGCATTTGTAACTGAATCCTCACACTAAACATTATCTCATTTTTAATGCATTTATGGGTGTAAATTGGTCATTTTCTCTTATTACTTTCTTAAACGTATAGCCTTCTCTAATTTGTGTGTAATCAAAATACTTGTATTTTTTATTTGAAAGAGTCCTAATTGTTTTAGAATAATATGTTTTATTTTGTAAGACATGGAAGCAATTCGATCCCATTATTTGTGTCGGTTCCTTTCATATATGGGTCATATTTGGTAAGCCAGTGAGCATGGTGGCTTATTTGGGCCAAGCTCAACTTGGATAGGTAACTTGTTTATTTCTTTTAGAATTTGTGAAGTTCTTATTGAGCAAGATTATGGAAGCTACTACCAAGTTTGTCCCCGGTTCCTTCTCATATCTTTGATCATACAGTGGCTTACTGGTTGCCTGTGTAAACCTAACCTCGCACAATGGGAAAAGCAGCAAAAGCTTGATTAGTTGGGACAAGATGAAAGAATGTAGGAGTTGTTTGATTGATTGCATTAGATAATGTGGGTTGAAATAAAATATTATTTGGATGTTGTATGAGTGATGCATGTAAGGATGTATAAGGAGAAAAATATTGTCAATAGTTATTAATTGTTTTCATTATATTTAAAATAACCTTCACTTAATATACCTTAATCATTTTAATCCATTTCAAACCATCCTAAAAACACTTAATATATTTCTAAAAAAATTCTTAATATGTGTTAATCAATCTCCTAATGACATTATTAAGTGAGTTTGATCCAACTCATGTAATTCACATCTACTGGCGTGACTCACTGGTGTAACTTAGTCAACTAAACACCCCACTCATTCCAAAAATTATGCATGAATGATTCAGAGTAAGGTCGATGCGAGAAACTAATCACTACTACAGAATACATTATCACAGTCAGGTCAAAACAGTCATCACAGACGGTTTTGAATCGTCAGTGATATTCGAGTCACTGATATTCGAGTACTATCACTGATGGTTCTGAACCATCTGTGATTTTTACTATCATATACGGTTTTGACCTCAAAACCGTCTGTGATACTCATACTACCACAGACTATTATAAGATCAAAACCGTCTATAATACTAATACTATTCTAGACGGTGTTGATCTTATAACCGTCTGTGATAAGTAGAATATCACATACGGTTTTGAGGTCAAAACCATCTGATGACCGTTCGACTTCTACAAATACTTGTTCCTTCTCTGTAGTTTTGCTTCCAGTCGAATCGTTCCACTTCTTTTTTTCCTTGGGCACGACAAGTCCTAACCCGTAACCTCTATTGATGGCCACCGCACCTCCATCGACGGCTACTAGTTTCTCTGGTGAATCAAGTCCAAAATCGATCGTAGCTTCAACTCCCTCGGTTAGATTTCGGCATTGCAAGCAAGGCAAGTAAAATTTCGGTATTGTTAGATTATTCTAATCCTATGATGGAAATTATCTTGCGATTCCTGTATCTTCCATTTTTATATGTCTTCTTTTCAATATGATTCTGTGCAGGTCCTTTGACGATGTTCACGAGGGGCAATGTAGTTCACGGTTCGTCGTCACAGTACGTTGCCTATGTTGGCTTGTTGCCAAAAGAAATGGTGAAGATCACCGTCGAGAATTGGAAGGATGTGAAGGGCGAGATCTTAGTTGGCTCGGTAGAAAAGATCCTCAAGTCCGGCGTGTTTCTCAAATCAGGACCTATAGAAAGTATCTTACATTTGTCTTGGTGATTTCCTCGGGCTCAAACTTAGCTCAACTCAACTCAACACAACTTAACTCAGCTCAACTAAGTTGAGTTGAGTTGATTTGTATTGATGAGTTGAGTTTGAGACAGAAGAAATCACCAAGACAAATGTAACTCAACGCCAGTTCCAGCTCCTCGGGCGTCTCTGAACTGAACTCCTATGGTTAAGTCAAACGTAGTTCATACATTTGCTATTTTAGATGAATGGATTTGTAATGTATCAGGTCTAACTTGTAGTCGGTAGTTACATTTGTTGTTTGATTGCAAAGGTTCTCTTTCATATGTGACTTTTGTAATATACATCGAATGTGTGAATTGGTGTATTTGTGTTGGTGTATATTTGTGTATTTGTATTTCTATTTGGGACATGTACTCAAATATGTGAATTGGTGTATTTGTGTATTTGTATTGCTGTTTCAGACATGTACTTGAATGTGTGAACTGGCGTATTTGTGTAGAATTATCGCAGAAATATCACAGACGGTTATCATATCAGAACCGTCTGTCATACAACTATCACAGACGGTTTTTAAATCAGAACCGTCTGACTTCAAACAATGATATAATAGACGGTTGTGATATAATTATTACAGACGGTTTTTAAATCAGAACCGTTTGAAATATTCCAAGAACGTGCTGAAAAATTGGAAAATTGAGATAATAGCAAATTTTTCATTAATTGTTTTTTATCATTAATGAAAAACAAGCTATTTATAGAATTTCTAAGGCGACGTTTCGTGTTCCCAGGCTAGGGCATCGCGTGAAAATTAGAACACGAAATGACGCAACACACCATTGAGAATTCAAAATGTCGGACACTATTGGGACTATCACAGTCGATTCTGACATCAATACCATCTGTAATATGGGAGATCAAAACCATGCTTGACTATCACAGACGGTTTTGATCTCAGAACCGACTGTGATAACTGTTCTTACTCCCGCCAAAATTGCCGCTCCCATGTTTGCACTTAATCACCCTGCGATAATCGTTATATGATCACGATAGTCGTTCCATGATCACACACAGTGCACATACCTTTTTATGGTCGAATGGTCGCCAAAAGCAAAAGGAAGAGAGAAGATAGCAGTCAAAGAACGTGCTAGAAAATTGGAAAATTGACATAAGAATAAAATTTTCATTAATTGTTTTTCATCATTTAAAAAAAATAAAAATACAAAATGCTAGGTCAAGAAGTACTCTTAGCCCTGGTTGCATCTAAAATAAAATCAGTTTGACTTGCAGCCAGGACGTATGACTCCTCCAACGACAAGTTGTCCTTCTTAGCATCAACTACGTATGTGTCGAGAAGGCATGTGACCTCCCTCAGCTTTGCGATGGTATCCTTCATAGTGAAACCGCAGCCAGCAATGGTTATATCCGCCGCTTGCTTCACCTCGCGAAGACGCCTCGTCCTCGCCCTAGTATTGTCGCCATCCGTCTTCATGCGCTGAATGCAGTGGAAGAGATCATCCAGGTCAAGCCGTAGCTGAGTGTGTTTCTCCGTAAGGAGCTTGTGCTGCTCCTGGAGGGCCCCCAGCTCGGCTTTCACCTTGCCCAAGTCTTCCACGGCTCCCCTTCCCTGTGCAAATCAACAGGTCAAGAATTTACTTAATAGGGATTAACAATACAAGGATAAGTCCAAAAAATTGAGAGTTCTTACTGGGGAGGGCGAGGCTGACGATGCCATTGAGGATGCCATTGGCGCAGAGAAGCTAAGGAGTCGAAGAGTTTGAGAATTAGAAAAACTTGTAAAGTAGTTGGTAATTCCACTGCCAAACTATTTATAGAATTTTTAAGGTGACGCTTCGTGTTCCCAGCCTAGGGCGTCGCACGAACATCGGAAATCGAAATGACACAACACACCGTTGAGAATTCGAAGCGCCGGACACTGTTTGGACTATCACAGTTGGTTCTGACATGAGAACCATCGTAATACCATACTATCACAAATGGTTCTAAACTCAGAACTATTTGTGATACACAGACGGTTTTGACCACGGAACCGTCTGTGATATTCTAGTTATTACATACGATTCTTAGTTGAGAACCGATTGTGATAGTCCAGAAGTATCACAGACGGTTTTGAACTGAGAACGGTCTGTGATAAGTAGAATATCACAGACGGTTCCGTGGTCAAAACTGTTTACTTGACTATCATAGTTGGTTTTGACTTCAGAACCAACTATGATAACTTAACATATTCTCTCGATAGGTCTTCGCAGAAGGTATTCCATTTAAAAATTCATAACCGTCTGTGATGTGCCGTTCTAGATGTCTAATTCTGTGGTAGTGAATCAACCCTATGGCGAGTATGCTAGCTTATTTGGGCCTTATTAAACCTAGGTGCGAGAAAAAAAGACCGAATTGAAATAACTGAACCTAACCTAATTGAAATAACCGAACTCTAATTTGGTTTAGTTTGGTTTGGTTTTTGACTTTGAAAAACCGAAATAGCTGAAATAATCGATTAATACATTGATATTGACTTATTACTTAAATTTAGTATATTTAAGAATATAAAATACATTCATATAATTAAAAATCACTAATTATAATGAACAAAATTTTTTTATGCTTCAACTTCACATAATATAGTGTATTAACAACACAATAAGTGCATTTTTTGATGTATACAGTGGTAAATGAAAATTTTGAATAATATCTTGAAAATATTAATGGTTTTATAATTCGATTAATTTAGTTAAAAAATTCTAAAACTAAAATTAATAATTCGATCATAAAACTTTATAAAACTTACCAAACTAACAGAACACTCACGCCTCCTTGGACCAACTTGGCTACGCTACTTGTTCAGTCTTCCAAATTGTGTTGACGCAATGGGTCAAGTCACAAAGCATTAGGAAATAGGAAATGCATTATTGATGTCGTTGTTGGATCCGGCGACACCAAAGAAAGCATGCCATATCCACAGATCTTTGGACGCAACCGCTTCAAGTATTATTGTAGGGACTCCTTGATCACCGCGGGTGAATTGGCCCCTCCACGCAACTGGGCAATTGCGCTATTCCCAGTGCATGCAATCGATGCTTCCCAGCATCCCTGGGAAACCTCGCTCCTCTCCTTGCCGGAGCAGACGCCGGAGGTCGTCGAAAGTAGGTTGACGAAGATATTCCTCCGCGAACCGAGCAATGATTCCTTCGACGAAACGCTCTAGACACTCAATAGCCGTCGACTTTCCAATGCGTACATACTCATCGACGGCATCGGCGGGGGAGCCGTAGCACAACATGCACAATGCCGCTGTACCTTCTGCAAGGGAGATAGCCCCTTTCTAAGGAGGGCATCTCTCCTCTCATTGAAGTACGGGGACCACTCCCTAAGAGCTTCGACGATTCGCAGAAAGAGGGGTTTCCCCATTCGAAACCGTCTGCGAAACAAGTACTCCGGGTAGACCGGAACGTCGGCAAAGTAGTCCGCGACTAGACGGCCATGACCGGCTTCGCGATCTCTATCGATGTACCTTCTGCTACCTCGTCGATGGCAGTGCGAGGTACCATCGTCTATGCTGGCTTCAAGGTCGTCAACAACGCGACGATACAGGGGTTGGACCGTCAACCCACTTTGCACAAACGCCGCCACGAACTCTTCGACTTGGTTGATGGCTTCATCGTCACCACTACTTGCGCTTGAGCTAGAGGACATTTTTTGTGAACAAAGCATGATATTTTGGACAAGGCAAGATCTTGTGAAGATGAAGGCTCCAGGGATTCTGATATATAGGGAGAGAAGCAAATCAATCACATGGGGTCTCTTCCAACGGCTAAATACAAAGGCATCCATCACATGTGTTGGTTCCAACGGGTACAATCCAAAAGCATGGAACACATATCGATCACATGCCAAAAGCAACGGCTAAAATTCAAAAGTATCGATCACATGCCAAAAGCAACGGCTAAAATTCAAACAGGTAAATCCAAACCGACTTAAATTAATAATGCGAGTACAATTTTACAAAGAAAAAGCACATCGCTCAAGCTACTACTTATTCTTCACTTCCTTAATCATGTCGTTCACGTACTCTAATGCGGCCTCATGCGCTTTCTTACGAGCATCCGAGAAATTAGATGTATCCCCCATAATCAGCTTCGTCAACGACTTCATAAATGTGGCTTTTTCCCTGCTTTTGGCCATCTCTTGCTAATTTTCGGCTGCAGCAACGGCTTTGTCGGCCACCCTATCGAGGTCGGCATTGGCTTGGCCGATGCGCTGCAGGGTCTCCTCGTACGCCGAGGACGCCGAGGATGTTTCACTCATTTTTGTCTTACCCTTCCACTTGTTCTTGGCCGCATCCCGCCCTTCCGGTCGTGGAAGCTCCACAGGTTCGTCGTCGTTGTTTGACGACGACGTGTGGGCACCTTCTTCGTTGAGGTGAGCTCTTTTGGAAGAGTCGAAGTAGCTTCGGCACCACTTCGGTTGACCACGCACGGCAGTCCACCAGTGCTCCAAGATGAAGGGATGACCCACCTCCTGCTTATACATGTCCCGTGCTTGAGACATTAATTGGTCGTCCGAACGACCACTGGCGTAGGCATCCCTCAACCTACAATAGATGCCATTGAAGTGAATAATTTTTTTATTGTTCTTCTGCCAATGGTCTTTGCAGTGCCTAACGTCCCGTCTGCAGTTGGGTGGACTGCTCCTGTTGTACGCCTCAGCGACCTTCGACCAATATACGTGGAACTTTTGGTAGTTCCCCTCGACCGCATCAAGAGAGTTATTCAACCATGCACTGATCTGGAAGACAAAAAATTCAAATTTTCAAAACTAAGATAAAACCTGTCGAGAAAAAATGTACGATACAAATATTTAATATTTATATGAACACTCACAAGTCGCATGTCGTCCGGTTGTGACCAGTTCAATCGTTTACGCCGCTGTGCAACGGTTCCTTCGCTTTTGCCGGCATTGTCGTCTTCCTCGCACTCGACCGGGGCCGTGCTATGCGGACTGCTGGTATCTGATACGGACGTGGAGCGGGAATTCTTTGCCGGTGCTTGCGGAGGCGACATTTTCGAGGGATGGTCGGAGCTCCAACGAAATGAGGATTCTGACCGTAAGAGCCGTAGGGGGGTTGTGCGTACGGATGTGCATATGCATATGGTTGGCCGTATGGAGGGGGTGGGGCATATGGTGGATAGCACATCGGATATGGTGGGGGAGGGGCTGAAAACTGGGCGAATTTTGGCCGCTTGGCGCTTGGGGGCACTCCTCATCGAAATTAGGCTCGCCAAACCAGTTCACATAACCGCAGGGGGGAGTGTTGGCCATCGGAGAATTTTCTGGGAAAAATTAGCTGAACTTTGCTGGAAAAGTGTGTGGTTTAAACTTGTGTTGAGTGGAAATGAGCTGAACCTTACTCCTATTTATAGCCAGGGGAGCACACAATTTTTCTGAATTTTTTGGTGATTTTTTGTGAATTTTTGGTATTTTTTATGAATTTCTAGGCTTAAAAAGGAATAAAATATTTAAAACGGCTAGTTTTTAACGGCTATAATACAACGGCTGTTTTTTGTCTCGCTGACAGGTGGGACCGGGGAGAAAATGGCACAACGGCTAGTTTCCCGCGCATACAAAACACTCATCACACATACAGGTAGGACCTGCAGCCAACCGGGCCCGCAAAGCAGTGGGAAAGCTCGTACACACGCGTGTGCACGAAGCCAGCGCGTACACTGCCACCACGTGTTTTGTGGGCCCCATCAAAACGCGTGGCGCACAAGCACACCTCCCACCACCTCGCTGACATGTGGGCCGTGGAGCGCGTTTGGGCCCACATGTCAGTGCACGGGACGCGGGGGTAGGGAGCGCACACGGGGGACAGCGGTGGGGCCCACAAACTGCGTCCCGGGGCGTCGTGCATGCTCCAACGCGGGCGCCACGCGTGCGAGGCGTCGGTGGGCCCCACCTATCAGAGCCCGATTTTGCGATGCCACGGCTGGCGTTTTCTCTCTCCTCACGCGCGTTTTTTATTATTTTTTTGCCGTGGGGCCCGCTTGTCAGAGCGCTGTGGCGCCGGGGTTGGACTTAGCCTAAATAGACTGTGGGGTAACATAAGTACCACCTTTTCTATTCTCTTTTTTCCTTTTTTATAGTGAAAAATTTAAGTTATTTTGGTAAAGGGAAAGGCTCGATGTGCACCAGTCAGTTACAACTCATGAGTGTCATGGGGCAATTTGAAGTTAGCAACTTCAAGTACTCAGCACGAGTGATGAGCGATGCCTAGAAATCTCTCTGTTACAGATGTTTTTTGTTTGAATTTTTTTACGAATAACCCAAAAAAAATTCGAAAACTAACTTAAAATTTTTAAAAATTTCAAAACTGACCTTCAGTACTTTACTTAATCATTCGTGAGTTAGAACAGCACTACATTGGGCCGTGCCACGTCTTCAGTCGCCAGCTGGCGATTGAAGATTAGTCACAAAACTCAACTCGCGACTGAAGATCAATTTTAAAATTTTTAAAATTTTTAAAAATTATAGATTAATTTTTATTTTTTTATTGGGTTATTCGTAAAAAAATTTCGTTTTTTTAAATAACACTGAAGCTGTTGGGGGCCCATTTGCCCAAGTTTGTGCTTATTGAGATTCTAGCTTACAGCAATTCTAACACGTGAATTGCACAAGTCGCAGTGAATAAAAAAAAATTTCAGTCAAGTCAGCACACACTATAAGAGCTGTCGCTATCACCATAAGGCTAAGTCCAATGCAGGCGCTATCACGCTCTGACAAGCGGGTCCCACTGCAAAAAAATATTAAAAAACGCGATCGAGGAGAGAGAGAGAACGCCACGGTTGGCGTCGAAATTTTGGGGTCTGACAGGTGGGGCCCACCGACGCCTCGCACGCGTGGCGCCCGCGTTGGAGCACGCGGGACGCCCCGGGACGCGGTTTGTGGGCCCCACCGCTGTCCCCCGCGTGCGCTAGCTGCCCTGCGTCGCGTGCACTGACATGTGGGCCCAAACGCGCTCCACGGCCCACAAGTCAGCGAGGGGGTGGGCGGTGTGCTTGTGCGCCACACGTTTTGGTGGGTCCCACAAAACGCGTGGTGGCAGTGTACGCTCTAGCTTCGTGCACACGCGTGTGTACGCGCTTTTCTCACTGCTTTGCGGGCCCGGTTGGCTGTGGGTCCCACCTGTCAGTGTGATGAGTGTTTTGTATGCGTGAGAAACTATCCGTTGTGCCATTTTCTCCCCGGTCCCACCTGTCAGCGAGACAAAAAAAACAGCCGTTGTATTATAGCCGTTAAAACTAGCCGTTTTAAATATTTTATTTATTTCTAAGCCTAGAAATTCATAAAAAATACCAAAAAATCACCAAAAAATTTTAAAAAATTTTAAAAAATTGTGTGCTCCCCTGGCTATAAATAGGGGTTCAACTCATTTGCACTCAACACAAGCCCAAACCACACACTTTTCCAGCAAAGTTCAGCTAATTTTTTCCCAGAAAATTCTCCGATGGCCAACACTCCCCCCGCGGTTATGTGAACTAGTTTGGCGAGCCTAATTTCAATGAGGAGAGCCCCCAAGCGCCAAGCGGACAAAATCCGCCCAGTTTTCAGCTCCCTCCCCCACCATATCCGATGTGCTATCCACCATGCGCACCACCCCCTCCATACGGCCAACCATATCCATATGCACATCCGTACGCACAACCCCCCTACGGCCCTTACGGTCAGAATCCTTATTTCGTTAGAGCTCCGACCATCCCGCGGAAATGTCGCCTCCACAAGCACCGGCAAAGAATTCCCGCTCCACGTTCGTATCAGATACCGGTAGTCCACATAGCACGGCCCCGGTCGAGTGCGAGGACGACGACAATGCCGGCAAAAGCGAAGGAACCGCTGCACAGCGGCGTAAACGATTGAACTGGTCACAACCGGACGACATGCGACTTGTGAGTGTTCATCTTAATATTAAATATTTGTATTGTACATTTTTTCTCGACAGGTTTTATCTTAGTTTTTGAAAATTTAAATTTTTCGTCCTCCAGATCAGTGCATGGTTGAATAACTCTCTTGATCCAGTCGAGGGGAACTACCAAAAGTTCGACATATATTGGTCGAAGGTCGCTGAGTCGTACAACAGAAGCAGTCCGCCCGACCGCAGACGGGACGTTAGGCACTGCAAAGACCATTGGCAGAAGAACAATAAGAAAATTGTTCACTTTAATGGTATCTATTGTAGGTTGAGGGATGCCTATGCCAGTGGTCGTTCGGACGACCAATTAATGTCTCAAGCACGGGACATGTATAAGCAGGAGGTGGGTCATCCCTTCATCTTAGAGCACTGGTGGAGTGCCGTGCGCGGTCAACCGAAGTGGTGCCGAAACTACCTCGACTCTTCCAAAAGAGCTCGCCTCAACGAAGAAGGTGCCCACACGTCGTCGTCAAACAACGACGACGAACCTGTGGAGCTTCCACGACCGGAAGGGCGGGATGCGGCGAAGAACAAGCGGAAGGGTAAGACAAAAATGAGTGAAACATCCTCGGCGTCCTCGGCGTACGAGGAGACCCTGCAGCGCATCGGCCAAGCCAATGCCGACCTCGATAGGGTGGCCGACAAAGCCGTTGCTGCAGCCGAAAATTAGCAAGAGATGGCCAAAAGCAAGGAAAAAGCCACATTTATGAAGTCGTTGACGAAATTGATTATGGGGGATACATCTAATTTCTCGGATGCTCGTAAGAAGGAGCATGAGACCGCATTAGAGTACGTGAACGACATGATTAAGGAAATGAAGAATAAGTAGTAGCTTGAACGATGTACTTTTCCTTTGTAAAATTGTACTTGCATTATTAATTTAAGTCGTTTTGGTTTTACCTGTTTGAATTTTAGCCGTTGCTTTTGGCATGTGATCGATACGTTTGAATTTTAGCCGTTGCTTTTGGCATGTGATCGATACTATTGAATTTTAGCCGTTGCTTTTGACATGTGATCGATATATGTTCCATGCTTTTGGATTGTACCCGTTGGAACCAACACATGTGATGGATGCCTTTGTATTTAGCCGTTAGAAGAGGCACATGTGATTGATTCGCTTCTCTCCCTATATATCAGAACCCCTGGAGCCTTCATCTTCACAAGATCTTGCCTTGTCCAAAATATTTTGCCTTGCCCAAAAAAATGTCCTCTAGCTCAAGCACAAGTAGTGGCGAGGATGAAGCCATCAACCAAGTCGAAGAGTTCGTGGCGGGGTTTGTCCATAGTGGGTTGACGGTCCAACCCCTGCACCCTCGCGTTTTTGACGACCTTGAAGCCAGCATAGACGATGGTACCTCGCACCGCCGTCGACGAGGTAGCAGAAGGTACATCGATAGAGATCGCGAAGCCGGTCATGGCCGTTTAGTCGCGGACTACTTCGCCGACGTTCCGGTCTACCCCGAGTACTTGTTTCGCAGACGGTTTCGAATGGGGAAACTCCTCTTTCTGCGAATCGTCGAAGCTCTTAGGGAGTGGTCCCCGTACTTCAATGAGAGGAGAGATGCCCTTCTTAGAAAGGGGCTATCTCCCTTGCAGAAGTGTACAGCGGCATTGCGCATGTTGTGCTACAGCTCCCTCGCCGATGCCATCGATGAGTATGTACGCATTGGAAAGTTGACGGCTATTGAGTGTCTGGAGCGTTTCGTCGAAGGAATCATTGCTCGGTTCGCGGAGGAATATCTTCGTCAACCTACTGTCGACGACCTCCGGCGTCTGCTCCGGCAAGGAGAGGAGCGAGGTTTCCCAGGGATGCTGGGAAGCATCGATTGCATGCACTGGGAATGGCGCAATTGCCCAATTGCGTGGAGGGGCCAATTCACCCGCGGTGATCAAGGAGTCCCTACAATAATACTTGAAGCGGTTGCGTCCAAAGATCTGTGGATATGGCATGCTTTCTTTGGTGTCGCCGGATCCAACAACGACATCAACGTGCTAAACCAATCCCCCCTTTTCACGGATGTGTTGGGCGGCCGAGCTCCTGCTGTTCAGTACCCTGTTAATGGGACATAGTACAATATGGGGTACTACTTAGCCGATGGTATTTATCCCGAATGGGCTGTCTTCGTGAAGACCATTCCCTTGCCCCAAACGGAGAAACACATGTTGTTCGCACAGCACCAAGAAGGAGCAAGAAAAAATGTGGAGCGAGCTTTTGGGGTCTTGCAAACTCGATTTGCTATTGTCCGCGGCCCCGGTCGATTTTGGCGACGGTCAACCCTTGCCAATATTATGAAAGCGTGTGTCATCCTACACAACATGATAATCGAGGATGAGCGACACTCTCATGACCTGACCGATGGGTCGTAGGATAGCCAAGGGACATCTACCGTTACACCGCCTACTCTCTACGGGAGTGCTCCGCCAATATTCGCACAGATGCTAGCTCAAAATGATGCAATCCGGGCTCGCCCAACGCATCAGCAACTGAAACGGGATTTGGTTGAGCACATTTGGCAGCATTTCAGGGGCGACGGTACCGAAATGTAGTAGTTTGTGCGGAGTCTTGTTTAAAATGTATTCGAATTTTAATTAGTATGTGTCTTGTTTATTTCTATGTGTGTCATTTATTAAATAAAAAAATTTAAAAAAATTTTGAATTTTTTTAATGTTATTTACAATTTTTATGTTTTATTTGGTTGTGTTCGAATTATCCGAATTTTATTTTAGTAATTATAATCTTTAATACATATTATATGCGGGTCCCGCACGAAGCGCCTCTCGAAGCACCTTTGCATTGGAGAGAGACGCTTGAGAAGACGCCTAGCGAAGCGCCTCTGCATTGGAGTAAGGGGATGTTTGGTGTGGTACTTCGCACACGTGGTACAGAATATACTGAAAAATATTCTGTTGAAGCGCCTCGCGAAGCGCCTCTGCACTGGACTTAGCCTAAGCGCTTCACGTGCAGCAAGCAGGGCCATTGGTCTTGATTTTTATACACATTCTTTCTTCCCTCTTCTTCACAATATAGACAACTAATTGTTTTTCTATTCTCACTTCTCTAACTTATTTTTTGTAGTCTCTTGCATTAAAGTGTGTTTTTTTTAGAAGTTAGAGTAGAAATCTAAGATTGATATGGCATCCTTAGTTTTCTCTTAACTCTTCTTTGCATTAGAGATGCTCTAAAGAGTAACGACATCTTTTACAGGGAGAAGAGTTAAAAGGGAAGCTAAGAGGAGAAAGTATGTAATGCTATTTTATCTCTTAAAAACACAGCTCACAAGGTGAAACTCTAGGTAGAAATTAAAGAAGAGAGTGTGCCACATCATCTATGTGACCTACCTCCAACAATTAAAAAAAATCTAAAATCTTCTTTGGTTTGCTCTATGACTAGCAAGCGACTTTTTTGTTTTCTTATCTCAGTCTCGATCTGTATACCTGTGTGACTGAGAAATAAAACCACCTTTATTGGACTCAAATTTCAGATCGAAATACCCTTTGATACCCGTGGCGGCCAAAGATCTTAGGACCCACCAAGCGCTCCGCAACACACATGTCTGCGATACGTGTTGCCCACAAAGTGCGTGGCTATGTGCAACCCCTCTCCAAACAACTGAGTTAGCCGGCTTTTCCCTTGTGCGAAATGTGTGGGGTCTATTGTTTTTGTCAGTAGGAACGGGTGCTCACTGAGGTATCTTCAACTAGGTTTTTTTGGTGTGAGTTGGTTTACGTGGACTCATTTTTTACACTATCACAAAGGATGATATGGCCCCTTAGAGATGCCGTAAGTTTAATAATTAAGCATTTTTGCTCTGATTTAAATTTATTTTGAGTTTCTTGTTAAAAGATATTTAGTCTCATGAATAAACCTTGAACTTAAAGCCCAAACTAGGCCAGTCTAAATAGGTTTGAAGCATCCTACGCCGCAAGTAATGTGCGAGCTCCTCCAAATATTCACATCGTGTCATTGTGTCACTTCACGTGTATCACACAATGATGAGGGTCGAGAGCCATATGTAGAGAATGCATCCTTCCACTATACTATACTCCCCTTTTGAAAAAGTTCGAATAGCAAATATTACATATGATGAGGCTTAATCCAACCACATTGGTAAAATTGCTTGTTATCATGCATCAATAAACAAGCTTGCATGGCAATCCATAAAATGTCAAAAGACTGATCTACTTTGGTCAATGACATGCCCAAGCACAAACCAAAGTACTCAATCACGACCAGGTCTACTCAAAGTACTGCACCCAAACCCTTCACAGCAAAATAAGGAATCTTTGGCCACGACCTATTCTCTTACCCGCGACCAGCTCTGGTTGCAATATCGATTAGCAGCGACCAGGCACACGTCAACACTTGATCTCCACGACAGACAGTTCCACTACCAGTCAGTTAATGCATGATCTCCAGAAACTGTCAAAGTAACCACAGCGTTAAGGCAACCGTCGATAACTGACCTCAACCGACAGTCAATAGCCGTCTTCATGTAATTATAAAAAGGGGAACCATGTAAGGTTTTGGGGGGTCATTCCATTTTAATCACAATCAATACAGGATATGGTTATTACTCATTCCATTAAGGGCCTGGATTCTGAACTCTAGAAGCTAAGTTTGATTTATATGCTGAAAACAAATATGTATAAGATAGGTAGGGGATCCTATCTGTTAAGTATGATTTGGATTTTGGTCTATCTAGGAGAATTTAACTGATTCTGGATTTGAAAAGACTGAAATGTGATTAAGGAAACTAGGAGGTTGGACTAGTTTGTAAATGTTTCAACATAACTTAATAACTTAGTATTTTGGATAAAATGAATTTAAGGTAAAAGGAAAATTGTGGACTATTTAGCATATTAGGATTTCTAAAATAGACGAAATGATTAGGGTTTAATTTTGTTATAATTAATTAGGGTTTCTGAATCTTATTAGAGCTAATGCTTAAAGAAGTAGTGTTATATTTTGGGTTCTCAGATTATTCTTATTAGATGATAAATGGCCTTTTTAATAGAGATGGCAAATAGTGTGTTAGTGAAATAAGTACACATGCATACATACACATGTATGTGAGCATATGCACAAGTACATTAATGAAGATACCTCTAAACTCTTTGGAAATTAATGTATGTTTTGGTTGAGACTACTAGATAGTATATTTAAGAATAGTATCATAGTTAAGATTAATATGAAATTTTCAGAGTCTGATTTTTATAGAAAGAAATTTTTAGACCATATTTTTAGGCTGTTACATCGTTCTAATGCTAGTCGTCAACAGCAGCAAGCAAGAGCTTCTAAGGACCAATACAAGAAGGGCAAAATGATAGAAGATGGAAATGACGACAAAAAGAGCAAATGGTGTGCCTTGCATAAGATATCAGGACACGACTTGAAACACTATTGTTTATGACAGCATAAACTTGATGACTTCTATGCTAGAAAGGGACCTTATCCAACTCCACCAGAAGGAGGTAAACCTAATGGAGAACATGGTGATGAAGAGTTACCATATCAAGATCCAAACTGACATGTCAATGTGATCGACGGGGAATCCTTGGCTTACACCTCTAAACAACAGTTTAAAGTAGCATGGCGCAAAGTGAATGTCACAGAGTATTCTTTAGCGAAACCTCAATTCACCAAATGATCAGAGACATCTCTCACTTTTGGAAGAAATGATTGTTAAAGGAACTTATCAAGACCACACATGTATTCTCTGTTCGTCATACCCACTATTGGCAATTGCAAGGTGGGAAGAGTATTAGTCGATGAAGATAGTGCAAGTTTTGTCGGGAAGATCTCTCTTCCGAGAAATTGGCATGCGATGATGAAGGCCAGAACCTGACGTACCCCTGATGGCCACAGAAACTGCAGTTGTAGTAATTTATATCTGTATTATTGAGCTTAGAAGAGTGGGATTGTATGTTTGTTTGCATATATGCGACTAAGAGTTTGTCTGGTCTTACTGCGGTTTCTTTAAAAAAACAAATTTAAAAAGACTTATGATATAGAACATAAATAAAAAAACTAGTTTATATGATAAACAATAGTGTCCCTCGCTAAACTCTCTTGAAGTCTTGCTGAGCTCATGTTTTGTTTTTAATTACCGGCAGGGGCATCTCTTTTGGTAGTCATAGTATAGCCCATCCCCAGTGGTGTAAGATGGCCAGGCTGAGCCGGCCTGCAACGGGCCCATCCGACCGGAGGGCCCAAGCGTATCGGATAGGACCAGCCAAATAGAACGCAGAGAAGGTACGGCGCGGCCCATCAGTTCACGGATCAGCTAACGGGCTGGGTCGGTTCGGGCACCACACGGAAGAAATAAAAAAGTAAATTTTGAAAAAAAATTTGAATTTCTGAAAATAAATAAGAAAACATTTTATAAAATTTTAAAAAAATGGAAATAAATAGTGAAGGAAATATATACATATGTATATATATATATATATAATTTGAAAATAAATATGAAAAACTATATAAAATTTGAAAAAAAAAATTGAAAATTTTTAGTTAGATGACAATGATTTATAATGAGATGGAACAATTCTTTAAAAAAAAGAGAATAATTTTAATGAAATGCAACAATTTTATTAAAAAGTGTATATCAAATTGACAAGTATGTATGACAATTGAAAAGGTGAACCATTTTATTAATGTGATGAAAATACTGTCTCATTAAAAATTTTACTAAATAAAACTTATTGGGATAAAATTTTAGTGAGTTAGAAAGAGTACAGTATCTATAAGAAAATTTTAAACAAAGATTACAAATTATTTTGAATCAAGATTTAGTTCTTCTAATTCATTAGTGAACTCAAGATCCACTATATTGTATTGTTTTATGATAGTAGTATTTTTCTAGTTTTTGAAATAGGTAATTGTTTCAACCATCTCCGATGTTAGGCAAAATCTTCTATCCTCAATTATTCTTCCAGTTATACTAAATGTAATTTTGGAAGATACTGTTGACACAAGAAGAACTAAGACACTTTGTGCTAAATTGGATAACACGAGATACCATTATTGATTATTTTTCCACCATATTGGGAATGTTGTTACTATTGTCCTCATCATTTGAGAACTCGGGATCCACGGAATGATCAGTGTCGAGATAGTGGTTTAGCTCTACTTGTATACTTCTCAGCAGTGGTGTTTACACCACCTGCATAGATCTTTGTGAAGAGGATGAAGAAGCTCCGCATTTTAACTTCTTCCATAATGCATTACCAACAACATTCGTTCGTTGTTTCGACTGTGATGGAGGTGTTCTTCGATATAAGCTGCCAAACTTAACTTCATATAAACGGAAAATTCAAAAAATTTCATTAGCAATATGACCATAAGTCTTAGAATAATCAATATTTAAATATATACTTATCTCTTCTAAAGAAGATTACAAACCAACTTATTTTACTCTAGTATCTAAAATAAAAGCAAAACAATAAAGATGAAAATCCTTGAAAAATATTTTAAAATTTTTTTCCCATTAGCTTTGCAATACAAAAAAAAATCAAGATCCATTTTTTAAGACTCAAATAATTTTACAGCATCAAAAAGATGATGCAAAACTAAATAAGATGTTATATAATAAACACCAAATAATATTACAGTAGATTTATAAAATAATTCCAAAAAATTTGTAAAATTTTTTAGTAATATCCCAAATATAATTGGTAAGAAGCTCAATTTGCAAGCCAACGTTGACAAATAAAATTAAAAAATTTTAGCATTAAAATACCTCCGTCGGACACAAATTTGCGGCCCGGCACAATCTAGCTAGTAGGACCGGGCCGGCCCGGCCCGTCAACTACCCTGCCGGGCCATGTGCCGTGTTGCTGTGGTTCGGGCCGGCCCGGTTGACAATACTACTCATCTCCTTGTCTTTTTCCCTGTAGTAGCACTCTTTTGGTGTTTTTAGCCCTATGGATAGTATGTATATAACCCTGTACTCTTTTTCCTCTGCTAAAATATACAAGCAGGCCTCGTGCTATATTTTCCACACAAAAAAAGCAAAAGAGAAAAAAAAAAAGTTAAGCAATAGAACTCGTTCCGAATCAAATTTAGTTTATAGGATAAAGTTGGGTTGAAACTAAAGAAGCCAAGTTGAGATAGTCGTGTTTCAAAATCTGTACAAAAGATCCAAAGTTAGTCTAGAAACCAGATGTTGAAATAATTTATTTAGCTCTCATTTTTATTTATCTCGATAAAAAATTTAAATTGAAACCGGCCAAAACGAGTCATTGGAAGTTTGGAACAATAGAAGGTATTGTTTTACCTCTGTACTAATCAATTAACGGAACGTTGAAATAAGAATTTGCTTTTCAAGCATCCCATGGTTGTTTTGTTTCCTGTACGATACTACAATGTCCTTTGCCTGCACAAACCAACAGGCAACAGGAACAAAACATCTCATTCTGCGTACTAGACTAGGAGATGATAATATCTCGTGATCTGTTGGAAAAACTTGGTTTGGGTTAGTGTTTTATTTGATGAAGGGCGAGGTAAACCTTGGCAAATCATAAAACTAATGTAAATAAGAATACAAATTTCTTTTCGCTGCACATGAATCGGTCGATCCATTAAATTATATTTATATATTTCTATTTCTATTTCTATTAAATTTAAAGGGACAAGAATCCTCCATCGTTATTGTTTCTTCTCCTAGAAACGAAGTTGATGATTTATACGCCTTCCACTCCGCACACAAGTATTATTCCATCAAGTTTTTATCCATTGTGGAAAATTCTCTACTACTGTCTTTCGTAGAAATCTAGATCATGTCTCAGTCTCAGTATAACTAATCATCTTCTTGGACTAACTATTGATCATCGCTTTAGTAAATTATTGCTTCACCAACTAACTAGTAAGATGTGAGTCCATCCTTGAGCAGATTTTTCCTTTTACTCCTTGGCCTACTTTGCTTCCCAAGGACAGATTCTTACACTTACACATTACTCACATGTCCGTCACTAGAAACACCACTTCTCGTCACTTCTCGTCTTGACTTGCATGTGTTAAGCAGTGATCTCTACTCTGGCATACCGACCGGTTTACGCAACACCAATGGTGTCCAAAAAAACTGCTACATTCATTTATTTTAGCTCCTTACCGTTATTGTAATGATCATTATTTAAACTAATTTATTGAAGAAACTTAAAAAATTACTTGGTAAAAATTTCTTTTAAATCAACTTCAATTTATAGACTTATAAGTTAAGATTGTAGTCAAATACCAATTTATTTTCTGATTTTTTTTCTTAAACTCCTTTAAACTAGAAGTTTACAAATAAAATAAAATCGGTGAAAAGAGATTTGTTCAGTTTACAAATTGAAACCTAATAAACGAGTTTATTAGAAAAATGTAAACGGAATTGGTCTCCACCAGTCGTGGCTTATTCACTTAAGGCCCTGTTTGAAAACACAGTTTTTTTGGAGTTTTTCTTTAATACTATGATCTTGAAGAAAACTGTGGTATTGAAAACCAAGGTGTTGTTTGATTACAAAATATTTTATGGTTTTAAAAACCATGATTTCTTCAAAACAATGATTTTTTTAGAGTTTTGTAAACTTTGGTCTGGTGCAAAGTTTTTCCTCAAAATTTTGACCAAATTTCTCTCCTCTCTCTGATGCATGCACGCCCGAATGTCTTCTCCCTCCTGGCGTGAGACTCTCCTCCTTCCCTGCCACACCACATCCCGAGTCTCCTCCCTCGCAGCGTCGACATCGGCATCGGCATCTCTCCGACGAAGCACCGGCGGCCGAAGATCAAGTGGAGGAGCCTGAAAAAGGTGAGCTGCGGCTCCCCCCCCTCCTCTTCTTGTCGCCAGATCTGAGCCCACGTCGCCAGATCTGAGCCCGCGCCCGCCGCTCCATGCTGCCGCGCCAGATCTGAGCCCGTGCCCACGTCGCTACTCCACGCCCGTGCCCGCCGTTCCCCGCCGCCGCGCCGCCGCCACTCCACGGCCCCGCGCCCCCTGTTCCCCACCTGTTGCCTCTCTCAAGTGCTGCTGCTGCTGTTGAGAGATGAAAGTTCCCAGATGCTCTTGCTCCAAGCCATTATGGCTTTTGCTAGCAAGTGTAGTGTTGAAGCTCTAAAAGAGATTCCCATTGTTCTGAAAGCCCTTTACAATTTACAATGGAGATATTCTTGATATTTTGACTCGTTCTCCTCTTTTGTTTGTATCTAATAGCCATTGAGAGAGAAAAATCTTATGCCAAAACTCAGTTTTAGGTGGATGAAATGGATGCAGAATTCTAGAAATATCTTCCAGAAATTTTACTAGACGAATCCAGAGACAATTTGTGCCGTTGAACTGAATATTGTGTTATGAATGTATGATGCTTCATGTCTAAAAAAAATTTCAGATTCGAACATTGTTTTGATGAATCTTGTTCTGAACTTCTAATGAATTATTTGATCTATGGCTTTTTTAAAAAAACTATGACTTTTTAAATACTATGTCGTCTTGTATAAAATTGTTCAATATAATTTGTCTAATATATAATTATTTGAATAAAATATTACATTAAAAACTATGATATCCAAACACCTGTAGAAATTGTCCAACAGCTAGTTTTTTAAAATTCATAACAACTAGTTCATTTAAACATCAAACTGAAAATTTTGAAAAAAACTGTGGTTTTAAAATACTACAGAATATTGTGATTTTGATTGTATGACAATTTCAAAACCATGATTTTTAAATACTGTGATTTTCAAATACTACGTTTCCAATCGGTGCCTCAAACTTTGGATTTAAGCTCCAACCCTTTCGCGGGGTTTCGGACTAAAAGCGAGATATAAGCCTAAGCCAAAAAAAACCTCCGCATTCCACGAAGCACAACAAGGGTATCGATCATTAGTGTGTTTGCGTCGGGAAGCCACGGGCATCGGCGGCTTCACGCGCCGGGACCGCCTCGTTCTGGTGAAGAACTCGCAGATGGCGCCGGAATGGACGCGCATCTGCGAGTTTTGCTCCTTCACCTCTTTCCACAAAGTTTTGCTCCGTTGCCCTGCCGTCGTGGTCGTGCAGCCCTCCTGTAGCTGCTGATATATGCATGTGGGCTCCGTTTAGTAAGGCAAATTTTATCATAGATCAATGGTTTGATAATTTTGCATTACAAAGTTTTATTCGATTGCTGATGCCAGAATTGATGTTTGTTTGTTACAAGTTACAACAAATTGTGGCAACTTAGTTAGGTTAGCAAACTAGCCTTCGAATTCTAGGAGTCAGATGTTAAGTACTTCAATTCGTGCTATTTTTGCTCAAGGTAATGTGGTCATCAGTATAGGCATAGCATGCCTTCTCTCATGGTTACACTAAAGGGATCTGAATATGACCAAAATTTTGAAGAAACACTGTGTTGTTTTGAGATTGGTATCAACAGCAATGTAAACTAAATAATTCTAGTTTACATAGTAACTTGCACATGTCGACAAACATATTCCTATGAGAACATTTACTTGAACTGTAAGTGAAAAATAATTGGTTCAGTGTTCCACTGATTTATCACATTTGAAGGAAAAATATGTCTACCATAATCCTGAGAAGGGTTTGTACAACATTGAATGTAACTTATTTTCTCTTGCAACCATTATTTTACTTCCCAATGTTTTGGAAGAGACTAAACTAAGTATTCATCTGGCAGATGGACAGATTATTAGTGCAGGTCACCATGAGTAGGCTGGGTGATCATCTTCGTCACCGCATGCCAGGAGAGCTTCCACAATTTCACCCATTGTAGGCCTGCTGTTTCTTTCTTCAAGACATGATATAGCAACTTTCACCATCGCTGTTGCTTGCTCAGGATTAAAATGTCCGTGCAGTCTAGTATCGATAATATCCTTGACATCTCCACTAGCCAGAATCTGTGTCACCGCCTGCAGAAACTGTCTAAGCTCTACCTCCTCCCCATCCACCATTATCCCACTTGAGATCCTACTTCCTGTCACAATCTCAAGAAGAACAGCACCATAGCTGTAGACATCAACCTTCGCATTGATTGGTAGATGCAGTGCCCATTCTGGCGCCATGTAGCCCTTTGTCCCTCTCATTTGGGTGAAGAAGAAACTGGAACTGTCTCTTTTTGACAGTTTGGCTAGTCCGAAGTCTGCTATCTTGGCCTCAAAATCTCGAGTCAAGAGTATATTCTCCGGCTTTATGTCGCAATGGACTACCCACTCGAGGCACTCATGGTGGAGGTAGGCCAGGCCCCTTGCAGTTCCAAATGCAATCTTGAATCGCTGGCTCCATCCTAATAGTCTCTCAGTACTTACATTGCCAAATAGGTACTTGTCAAGTGACTCATTCTCCACATACTCATACACCAGTAGTTTGTGTTGACCTTCAGAGCAAAAGCCCCACATCCTGACCAAATTCATGTGGTTAATCCTTCCGATTACAGTCATTTCTGCCCAAAATTCCTCCACGCTACGTGCAAAATTTGTTAGCTTCTTCACTGCCACTACTCTCTTATCTTCAAGTACTCCTCTATAAACAATTCCAGAGCCCCCTCTTCCAATCTCTTCCTTGAACTTTCCGGTTGCTTCCCTTAATTCCCGGTACATGAACATCCTGAATTGGCTTGCTACCACTCTGTAGCCTGCTTCCATTGACTTGGGTATGTTTTGTTTGCTGTAAAGAAACCACCATCCTGTACCAGTAAAGAGCAGCACTAGGGCTCCCAGTATTGCTGCAAACACAAAGAAAATTGTCCAATTTTTATTGTCACTGTCCATTCCATACATACTTGCTGGTCCTACTACAGTTTCAGCAATATCAGGGTTGCAGGTGAGACCAGACAGTTTGGAGACCAAGGATTTTGAAATGCTCATGTTCTTGGGTACTTTGATATAGTTATCTCCAGGAAAATTTGGGGAGCTGAAGCCATTGAAGAGCACATCTTTAGTGTAACAATGTCCAGACCCTGTCTTGTATGTGAAAGCTGAGCAGGAGCAGATGTCCATGCAAGTCTTCTTACACGCTTCAAGTGAGATGGACTTGTTGTAGGTCAGATCAAATCCGTAAAAGTCAGTTTGAGGGAGCTTGATGAATTCAAACTCTTCAACTTTGCTGCAGTTTTTGCTGAATTGTGGCTGGCAGCCTCTGTTCCAATTCTGTGGATCAGTCATCTCATATCCTGGGGGACACGAGCATCTGAGGCCTGGCAAGTACTCGCAAATACCATTCTTTCCACACAGCCCGTGCACATTACATATTTGTGCTATGGCCTCCCATGAGACAATCCAGCTTCCGTTTGATGGGTTCAAGCTGTACATCCTGAGGTTGCCATCATAATCAACGGTCAGCCTTTTCTTGATTCCAGGGCCCCAATCAGAAGCCTTGATGTTGAGCCCATCACTTGACAGGAAATAGCCCGTGTTATCCAGGACTGCAATCCTGGAGCTGTTGTACGTAGTCCGCCCGTCTTGGAACACTGTGTAGTCTGCACTTGGCCAGTAGATGCTTGATACCTCCGGCCCATCGTACATGAGGCGCAGCACATTGTCGTTGTCAAAATAGAGGCTGTAGTAACTGGAGACCAGCTTTGTTCCTTTTGTGAGTGGCTGTAAAGGAAGCAAGGTATCAGTTGGTGAAGAGAAGCTTTCCCATGCAATTGCACCGGTGGAATCTCTGACGACAAGGTTGCCGGTGTCAAGGAGAGCAACCATTGAGCCCTTGCCAGAGCTCGTCTTGCTATCCCACGTCAGGGTGCCATTGACATCAGTTAGGACCAAGTTCCCATCACGATTCAGCGATACCTTGGAGCCATGGCCGTTCACTGGGGACCTGGGGCTTGCAGACCAAACAACTGTCTTGTCCCTGGTGTTGGTGAACCAGATTGAGAAGGTGAAAGCATTCACTCCAACTTTATAGAAGCCACAAGAGAAGTCCGCATTTGGTGAGGTAAGGAAGGTTTGCTCATACTCTTCTACCAGTAAGGATGAGCCAGTGCTTAACATTAGCTGGGGTGATGCATGTGAGCATGGCAGAACAGAGAGCAATGGAAGAATGATTAGACAGAGGAATGTGGCCATTTTTCTCGGTGGATTGGCTATGGTGCCTACAAAGAGATATGCTTTCATTTATCATGTCGTCTCTAATGTATTCCTTGCTTTAATTCCCACTTGTGAATGCACGACAAATACTGGTCAAAATAGGGATTCCCGCTGCTACCTTCGCCTCTAGGGCAGGAATGGTCAGGTATTTTCTCCATGAGTTTGCCGTGTAGTAAGAGGATGTTTGGTGCACGTCTTTCTCAATACTCAGTACTCTAATTTTTAGGTATGTCTAAAATTTATTTGCAAATTTGATAAATTTTATCTCGTTAGGCATGCATGAAATTGCTTATTTTTTTGTTGACGATGAGTCGGTCATACATGCATAATTTTCTTAGACACTCAATTTCATGTATGCGTACGCAAAACTCCGACTGCGATTCATCCATGCACGATGAGGACATATAACAAATAATCTTCAAACAAATTTTAGGTAGATTTCTGACTCAATAAAAATGTGAACCAAACAGTAAGTGGAAGAGTCATTCATAGATATACCAGTCGGGTTAATTGACCTCAAATATTTTTGAGAAAAAAATACAATTTACAACTTGACCCTTCAGGTTGTCAGGTTTTGGAGAAAAAGAAACTTGCAGCTTGCAACAGGAGTTTGCGTTTTACCGAAAAGTTCAACATGCTGTGAATTGTTTCCTTCATTTCAAGTTTCCTTTTTCGTAATATGTGCAATATGTGTTCCCTCCTGTCAGGTTTTTCCATTTTTGCGGTTCCCAAGATGTAATTTTGACCAGTTACACTAATATGTTAGTAAAAGGTGAAATTTATAATATTATGAGAATAATTTTGATGATAAATTTAACCATGTTATTTTCATATGATTGATTTAAATACTTATAATTATACAAGTGGTCAAAATTGAAAATTTTGATTGCACAATATTATACTGACAAAATTATTGTGATATGGGGGTATATGGGTTGGCACCAGAGATTGTCGGTATTGTGTGTATAATTTGATTTCATATACCGTACGGTTGAAGTTTCTAGATGTGGTGATGCTCAAGTTTTGATAAAATGTGAGACAATAGGATATTCAAAAACACTAGGGAAGAAAAAGAAGAAAGTATGTAATATTTACATTGGACCTTAACATCATGCTGCTATCAAGATGCTGATGTTATCCTACTACACTAATTGCGGAATGCCAGGTACTTCATAGGTTGACATGTGGAAAGAAAAATCTAGGATTTGCAGACAAAAAAAAATAGGGAGAATAGCATAAATGTCCCTTCTAAATCTCAAAATTGCACAAACATCCATTCTTACTAAAAAAATTCACACACGTCTGATCCCGGATCATTTTTTATGCCCTTCTTGAAGATTAAGGGATTATTAACTGTGTTTAGGAGTTCAAAGCCTAACTAGAAACTTGATTTGTTGTTTTCTTTTTGAAAAATATATCCAAAATAATATGCATGAAGATGCTAGAAGAAAACCACTGCAAGCGGCCGGTCACCGCCAGCAAGATGTACGTGTGCAATGTATGCAACTTACCGGAAGCAGTTCTTGGTGCTGTCCGACTTGTACATGCACGACAAGCATTGCAAGCACCACCGGTGCCCCCCGCCATGTCACTGTATATGGTGAACTCAAGGGCACTGCAGTGCAGTCTCATAGACTGCACCTAAAACAACTTATTAATTGGTACTGACTAGGAGTACAAGCACACCATTACTTTGGACATATTTCTTTTAAAAAAAGAAAATAATAAAACAACCACCGGTGCCGCCCGTCGTGCCACTGTACATGGTGAACCCGAGGGTGCTGCACTGAAATTTCATGAATTGCACCTCAAACAGCTTATTGAGGCTCGGTCCAATATGGGCGCTGCCCACGATAAAAATACTTTTTTTCGGCTGTCGAGGAGAGAAGACGCCTCCTCGGGTTTCGGACGTCCTGATTTTTTATTTTTTTCTCGATTTTTTAGACTAAATTATATACAATTTTTATTTTTATTTATACCTTCAAATTAGATCTTGATTATATTTAAAAAATATAGATCTTTAAATTATTTTCATAGAAATCAAACATCAACTATATTCGATTTTAAAATTAAAAATTATTTATATTTTATTAAAATTATCTAAATTCTAATAAATATTTAGTCTCATCAGACGTCTTTGTACTGGAGTGATGGGTATTTCAGGTAGTACTTCACACGCGTGATACAAAATATGCTGAATATATTATTCTGGAGCGTCTACCCAGATGCCCCAACATTGAATTCAGCTTAATTGGTACCAACTTGGGGCACCAACATATCATTATTTTGGATATTTTTCTTTTAAAGAAACAACAATAATAATTATAGTTAGGGTTTAAACTTGTAAACACAACTAATGACTCCTTAATTTCCAAGAAGAGCATAAAATTCCTGAGTCTTTTTAGATGGGCATTTGTGATCTTTGAGTTAAGATATGAATATGTGTAATTTTGAGGCTTAAAAAGAGCATCCATATCATTCCTCCAAAAAATTATCTAATATTTTGCATAAAATAATTTTCTACTACAAATTGAGTGAACACGGAGATGAACAAAACATTATTTCCATAAAATTATCCATGGAGTAATCTAAGGTTCACAAAACTTGAATCGGTCTTGTTCCTAAACCCGTAAGTTTTACCGATCATTGGTCGGGGACTCGTTGTTTTCCGGGATTGTATTGGTAAACTATGATTTAATTGAATTTGGCAATAATAAATACAATTGAATCATAGCTTGGATGAAATTAGCTAGAATATATTCAACTTGATCATAGCATGGGCCAGTATGGAAATCAAACTGGCTAAGTACGCCGCCTAGGATTTCTAAACATATAATCTATGTAGAATACTAATGTGCTGCTGTTTAAGTACAAACTTTATGAAAAATAAGATGAAGCGAATAATTGACTAACATGTTTTAATGTATAATTTACTTACCGAATATGAGTTAATCCTGGATGGTCCAACGAGCCCTTTATCTTGTTTTTGAAGTAACAAAATCCCTCATGGTTGATCTAGGTTTGGAATTTTTTTAAAAAATAATACAATAAAAAAATTTCAAAACTAACCCAAAATTTCAAAAAATTTCATGAGTTGCGCGATTGAGAAGACGTGACACGGTCTAATACACCGTTGGCCCAATTTGCGTGCCACGCTTTCAGTCGCTAGCCCAACTAACGATTAAAAATACACAAATATTTGTGGAGAATGAGATTCAAATCGTGATCTCTCTGTAGAGAGGGAGTTTCTTCACCAACTAGACTACAACCAAGTTTTAGTTGTTAGTCTGGTTAGCGACTGAAAACATACGTGGCACGCAAGTCAGGTCTGTGGTGCATTGGGCCGTGTCACATCTTCAATCGCTGGCTCAGTTAGCGACTGAAGATCAGTCGTTAAAATTTTGGGTTAATTTTGAAATTTTTTTTATTAGGTTATTTATAAAAATAATTCCTAGGTTTGAACTCAAAGGTACTAGGGTGCCATGCAACGAATTGTTTTGGAAACGGCTTAGTGCGGTCGATGCGGCTTTCTAGAGGAATGGTGCAAAATCCTCTTTCTTCTCTTATTTTGTTTTATAAAAAATTAAATTTTACAAATGGCAGTATTTAATGTGACTTTTTAGATGAATGGTACAAAATTTATTTTCCTTCTTCTCTTGGTTAATAGACTTTTATAGTTGAATAGTATAAGATGTAGATAATGTTGATATTTTTCAACTTCTATCACATCATGTTGTTGTTAATATGTCAATGTCATATTTAGAGTAGCGAAAATTCGCAACTATCATATATCTTTATTATAGTTAGAGTGAAAATAACCTCTCATGGTTGGTCTACAATTGCACTCAAATGAAATATCATTCCTTGCAGGTATTTTTTTCTAAAACTGGTTTAACTATCGTGTTATATAAGGTACTGTTTTGAAAATGGTTTAACAATGCAGTCTAGAGTCTAGATGAATGGTACAAATTTTTTTCTTCGATTACATGGCTTACTAGACGAATGATATAAAATTTAAATATCATGGATATTTTTTGGACTCTCTGAAGACTACAGAATTGATCTATCTATTCCATACAACTGTAATTAGTAGGACTTAACTTTAATATTTAACTACAATCTATATATCACCTAGTTGGATTACTAGGTGCCGGCTTAATATTTTTCTATCTTGGGAGAAATCAGTGAATCTTGGATTTATTGGGGGAGAAGTTATTATTCGCCCGTCCCATCCATCTAAGGCTATCTAGAAGGTGTTGACTCTACGAGAGATTTTTTGAGAGAATATTTCACGCGGATGAAGAGTTTCTTGAAGAGTTCTCTCTCACTCTAATGAGAAGTTGTTTGGAGAGCGTGAGGCTCACGTGTGAAAAGTCTTTCAAGAATCAACTATTTTTGGGAGGCTCTTTGCTGGATCCCGCGTATTAAATATTAAAATGTGTTTTCATCATCTTATTGTTAAAATAATTGAAAAAACTAAAACAAATTGTACGAAAGTAATTCCAACAAATAAAAATTTAACTTAGGATGAAATTCGACATAAATAAAATAATATTTCTATTAAATTTGGATTGTTAAACAAAAAATTACGTTACTGACATGTGGGTCCCACTCATATAAATTCAAACAACCACTCAAACAAAATTGAATCATTGATAGGTGAGACCAAAGTTAAAGACCCTACTTGTCATTTAAAGCGGGCGAAGTTTTATTGCGCCAGCACAATACAATGGTTGAATTCTACTAAATATTAAAACACCTCACCGGCATGCGGGTTGCACAAAGACCGGACTCACCTGTCAATATCAAAGGCACACAATCAATACAGTGCACGTAGTATGTGAGGTTTCGCTGGTGCAACTGGGTGGTGGTGGGGCCCATTGTCCTCACGTCCTCACATGAGTTTCGTTTCACCCCTCTGTCTGATATGATGGCCACATCTGTCAATGACAGAGTTGCCAGTGCACGCATTAAACATGTCATGGGAACCACAACTGCGTGTGTTAGTGGTGGGGACCCATCGTCCTAGCTTCGATATCCGCTGTTGATTAGACAATACTATTTGGCATGTAGGGCCACCACAAACATGGCCCACTTGTCATCGTACGGGGGCATGGTGAATGAAGTTGACAAGGATTGTTAGTCGTTTTTAGAGCTCCCATGGTCGCCCATAGCCACAGCCACAGGTCCTCCCTATGGTAGCCAAGGATCAGAAGGAAGGACATCGGTAGTCCAAGAACATTCTGAATATAACTAAAAAATTATACCCATTTCACGCAAAATTCAAGACATCCATTATCCTAAAAATCATGTTTTATGCTGTATCTAGGGGTGGAACTTTAGCTCGCAGCTCGCGAGCAACTTGGGCTCGGCTTGGTTTTTGCCTCGGCTCAGGTTCGGCTCATTAATAAACGAGCCGAGTTCGAGCTACCCTTGTAGCTCGGTTCAAAAATGAGCCGAGCCTGAGCTTGAGCCAAACCCCAGCTCACTTGGACTCGGCTCGGTATATATACAAACAATAGAACCCAGAACCCGGTATCAATTATCTTCTCTCCCCCGGCCGCACCACACTTCCTCCGCCGCCTCAGTCATCCGAGCCTCTGCAGCTCCTGGTTGCCCGAGCCTCCGCCGCCCCGTCCCAGGCCACCCGAGCCTCTGCCGCCTCGAGGCCACCTCCGCTCGCGCCCCTCCGCCGCCGCCGCCACGCGTCCCTCTGCCGCCCGGAGCCCTCCGCTGCCGCCCCGCGCCGCTCCGCCGCCCTCGGAGCTTTATTCACCGCCGCCCCGGGGCCCCTTCGCTGCAGCTCGGAGCCCCTCCCGCCGCCCCAGGGCCCCTCCGCCGCCGTTGCGAGCCCTTCCGGCGCCCCTCCACCGCCCCATGTCAAAAATGACCTGGTCCAACTCACGAGCTGACCGAGCTAGCTCGCGAGTTTGACCGAGCTAGCTCGCGAGTTGGACCGAGCCGAGTTCGAGCTAATTTTTTAGCTCGGTGAAGTGACTGAGCCGAGCTGTGCCAGCTCATCAGCCCGACCGAGCCCGAGCCGACCCAGGGCCAGCTCGCTCAAACTCAGCTCGTTTCCACCCCTAGCTGTATCCGATAACAATATGATCGCAGAGATAGTCTCTACAACAATCCTCTCTTGTAGATACAAATACTGATCTCAATTCCGTGGTCACAGCAGTACGCGATCATCCTTTATCATTACCTCACCATGATTCTTATGATTAACCCCGAGATAATCATAAGTCCCTGACAAGATAACCGTCGAAGGAGGTTAAGATGGTGAAGTAGTTCCACAACAACCGAGTCAAAACTGCCAAACCGCTACGTACCCATGATCTACGACAACTACCATATACCTATGACCTCACAGTTACCACTTCGGGGCGGTTAAAAGAGATCGTGGGGTGTGCCTTCAGGAGAACAACCAACGACCCCATCGACAAGTATAAGAAGGCTTTCAAGGGAAGGATCAAGAAGAGAGACGACTGACGACAGAGAGAAGACGAGACTTAACAAAGATAGAATTAACTAGCTACACACTTTGTAACAACCTCTCTGTAACTCATTTTTCCCACATAGTCAAATACATAGGACATAAGGTCGTTACCCAGCTAGGGGGCCCGAATCTGGATAACTTTTTCCTGTGTCTTAGATTCATAAATAATTTGAACATCTTGAGGATCTGTCTGATTAGCTCTATTTCTTCTCATACTCTTCTTTATATAAGATCGACAAAAGAACCCAGAGTTCCAATCGTCGATAGAAGTGTCAGTGGATTTCAATGCACTGCAGCAGCGCGTGGGTAGTAGGGCCCATCTGTTTTGCCTTGTAAATGATTTTGAGATTTAACTCTAGATAATGACACGCGGGTCCATTTGAGTTTGGCCCTACTTGTAAGTAATATATTTTGCAGTGCGTTCGTAGCTTTTGACGAGAATCAATGGGACCCACAAATCGCGTCTTCACGAGTCGAGCTGCACTCCAAGACAGGTGCTGAGCTCGCAGCACGCTGGTGGGGCCCGCAAAAAGTGAGCACTGCAACAATTGCTTGGCTATGCGTTGTATGGTGTAGGGATGGCAACGGGGCGGGTTTAGAGCGAGGGTATAGTTCGCACCCCCGCCCCCGCCGGGGGCCCGCTGCCCGAGTTGATTGAAGGTGACAATTGAAGGGGCTAGTGACGGTTGAAGGCGGCCAGCGACGGTCGAAGGCGACGAGGGGGCCGGTGATGGTCGAAGGCGGCAGGTGAAGGGCGACGAGGGGGTCGGTGACATGGCGACGATCGAAGTGGTCAACGACGGGGCCGGCAACGGCCGAAAGGGCCGATGAGGGGGCAAGCCGCCGGTGAGGCCTGTAGGATCAAGGATGCCGACTAGAGGGGGCGTGAATAGGAGGCTTTAAAAACTTCAAATAAAAATAAATTTTTATACCAAGAAGAACCAAATGCAATTTAATATATTAAAGAGAGAAGATAGAGAGAACGAACACAACGATTTTTTACCGAGGTCTCGGAGACTCGCCCAGTCTCCCCTAATCCTCGTTGAAGCACTCAAACGAATGAGTCTTGCTTCAATATCCACGAAGGATATTTCTAACTAATAGTTGCTCCTTGTCCACTCCAGAAAAGCGAGCACCGATGCCTTGTACAAACTTGCCGAGCCTCTCCGACAATCTCCGAACGAAGAGATCAACGGCCACGCCACCAAACCGTCTAGGTGAGGGCGCTCACCAAGAGTAATAGACAGCAAGGTCTTCTCTAGACCTCCAAACACGCACCGAGAAACAACAAGTATGCAAATGCAATGAACTGGAATGCTCGGTGGATCAGAAAACACTCGACTTGATCAAAAGATTAAGATTTTATATAAGAAACTAAAGCTCAAGAATGTGTATGAGAGGAGGCTGCTTGTTGTATAAAATACGAGCTCAAAACCTCTATTTATAGCCTTAAGGATCAAATGAACCATTGGAACTAGGGCTGAAAATCAGCAACTCAAACTGACAGTCAATTCACCTAACTGACAGTCAGTTACATACACAACGACCGACAAAATTTACGGATAAAAAATAGCTAGCCATTTGTGATCGTATATGGAAACTTGAAACACCAAACTGACAGTCAGTTATGCAAACTGACAGTCAGTTCGACTAAAACATCGACTAGATCAAATAGAAACTCAAATAAAACGGCTCGAGATCGAAATGCAAACTGACAGTCAGTTTGGACAACTGACAGTCAGTTTAGTTCAAAAAATTTCAACTCAAAAAACAACCTCTCTGGACAACTGTCAGTTAACAAAACTGACAATCCAAACTGACAGTCAGTTTAGCCAACTGACAGTCAACATGGATAAAAATAACTGTAATTTTTAATCCAGAGATACGATTGAAGTGTTTGATAGCTCATTTGAAAGATATTTTAAAGTACTATCTTTTTGTCAACAGAAGAAAAAGCCAGATCTGCCTAAATCTTTTCATAAAATGTAAAAACTCGTCTGCTGTCAAAAACTAAACTGAAAAACTAAATAACTGACAGTCCGTTAAAAACATCCATAACTTTTGATCCAGAAATCCAAATTGAGAGTTTAATAGCTCGTTTGAAAGATAATTTAAAGGGCTACATTTTTTTCAACAGACGTAAAAGCGAGATCTTCGTAGATATTTCTAGAAAAAGGAAAAACTCTTCTGCTATCAAAACACAACTGAAAAACCAAATCTTTCAAACCAAATTCAAATCAAATCCAACCAAAAAGATGCAATGCAATGACCTAGTAATTTCTCAGTTCATGTTGGAGATATAGAGAGAACTTGCAACCCCTCTTTATAGTACGGTTAAAACTAAAAACAAAGTCCTTAACCGATCGAACTCCAAACACCGAGATCGGGAAAAATAAAACTCTTATTACCTTAAGTCCTTTGCATCTTCAATCTTGGTGACCTTGGACTTGCAACCTCTGACGACACTGCGACCTTGTGCTTTCATCCTCGGCTTGCGACCTTTTGCTTGCGACTTGCAAATCCTCCAGATAACTTAGGTCTCTGCGGCTTTCTACTTGCCGACCTTAGGCGAAATAGCTCTTAGGTCTCTGCATACATATAACTCAAAGACATGATTAGATCAAAAATACTTAATGTCATCAATAATCAAAATCCACAATAATAGGGGCCTAGATGCAACAAGGCCAGCGAGAGTGGCGAGGAGAGTGAGGCAACGAAGCCGCGAGGGCGGCGAGGGCCGCAAGGCCGCGTAGGCGGCGAGGGTAGCGACGGAGATGAGGCGACGTGGCGCGAGGGCGGAGAAGGCGGCGATGGCGGTGAGGGCGGAGACGGCGACGAGGCGGCGAGGGCGGGGAGGCAATGAGGCGACGAGGCGCGAGGGTGGAGAGGGCGGCGATGGCGGTGAGGGCGGAGACGGCGACGAGGCGGAGCGGCGGCTAGATTGCTAGAGAGTGGAGAACCAGATCTAGGTTTTGTGAATTTGGTGTTCTGGTGTGGGTGCGGGTAGCACCGTAACGGGTGCGGGTGTGCGGGTTTGAATGTTGGTACACATGAGTACATTAACATGACAAGTTTTCGGGTTTTCGGGGCCCTGCGGGTTTTTGAGTTTTTGTTTACCCGCTCCAAAATTACCCGCGGGTATTGGATTTTCCCCGTCCCCGCTCCCGCGAGTTTTGAATTTTCCTCATATTTATCCCCACGGGGGACGAGTATTACCCGCCCCATTGCCATCCCTAGTACGTTGAATTGCGGAAATACTGGAGCTGAGTTGGTAGCTTACGTGTTAGGCATGCGTCCGATTTAGTGGCTCCATTGGATCTTTTATGAATGGAAGGGAGCAAATCGGTCTTTTTCCTAAGTGAATGGTAAAACCATCAAGTATAACATAAGTTTCCACCTTTTTAGATACTATAATCTCTTAGTTATAAGGTTGAATTCTATTTAGAATATCATATTGAATCACATCATTTTTTTTCTATAATTATTAGATCATTCTTTCTCTTAACCGTGAGTTCTCGATCATGTCTTACACTCCACATATACTCCATTAAATCCAACTTTTAAGTCTCACTCAATTAATAAATGTTCTAAAACCTCTTCTATTCCTAAAACTACAGCCAAGCATTCTTTTTTGATACACTATCTTCTAAAACAAGTTCTTTCTGTTTTTCATCCACAGCAATACATGGGACCATATTCTAGTATGAATCATCCTACCTCCGTTTTTTTATTTGTAAGGAATAATTTATATTAAAAAAATACCAATCTATATTTTTGAGGTGCAATGTGATCATATCTTTCTTAAATATTTTTATAATCATTATACTACTTAATTATTAATTACTTACATATAAATAACATACTGACGATATTAATCACAAAGATTAGAGATAGAATTATAATTTTACCTCATTTTTTAAAAAATAAAAAATATAGGGAGTATATGATAAACTTTTGATGCTAATAGTGACTTCATGTTAATATTAACTTTCTTTTTTTAAAGAATGTTAGTACTAAGTGCTAACTGAAGGTGTCAAGCCCCAAGGGAAGCTGCACTGCTCTTTTCCACGAAGGGGTCACAAAGTCGCAGTTCCAGATGGCAGGTCATGACAAAAGTTCAAAAAAGACTTAGCGCACGGCAAGAGGGGTGTGAGTGTGACATATCTCAAAACAAAATAGATTTTTTATATAAAGGAATGATCCCCATTTCCATTATGGAATGAACATATAGCAAGTTTTAGATCACATTTTAAAGTAGTGTTTTGATAGTTATCAAAATTTGTTAAGTTATCATGTGGTCATAGTTAATTGTGTGGTGCGATCAAAATATGAGTTATGAAAATATGTTTGATTTATAGTTTAGTCACATACTGGTTATAATCAAAGTTGACTATCAAAATGTAGTTAACAGATCATGTGTCACACATTTAGCAATCAATGATCTATAAAAATGGCTAATTCTGGTTTGATTTCAATGGCATGTCAAATCTTGATTGTGAAGCTGACAAAAACCAAATTACATTGACACTATTTACATTTGACTCGATAAAAATGAACAGCCAATTAAACATACCCTTATTTACATCAATTCTTTCACAGTGGGTGGGGACCACACCTAGCCCAAAAACAAAAGTCACCTAAAGACACCTACTAGCTAGATTATCAGAAAAAACATTCACCAGAGCCAATCAGCAACCACTAGAGAGTGTAATATCTGTCACAATTTAAACTACTCCCAGCATCAGCAGATAAAGTACAAACAAAATAGATTTATAGTGGAAATTTCTAAAACACCAACTTTCTGATGATGTTTTTTAATAGAAAAAAAATGATAGTACTAGGTTAGTAGCATGGAGAAAATTTTTCCAGAATATTTTTGAGGCTTACGAACCACTACAATTATGCATTTCGCCATGTATAGCAAGTTTGGAACAAGCGCACCCACCAAACAGTCTTAGCCCGGCCACTCGGTGCGGTTGTCACGACCATATGTTTTGGGCTCATATGGGTCCAGTGGGTCGTTGAAATTTTGGGCCTCCTAGTTTGGGCTTTGGAGGCTCCTCGTACCAAAAAGTTCCGCTCCGTCGCCGCGCGTCAGCCGCTCCAAAATAGCCGCTTAGAGACCATCGGGTCTCGGCCGCCGGCGCCCGCCTCCACTTCCTCGTCGTCTGTGACCTCGGCATGGTTGCTCGCGGGTGAGTTTTCTCTCCCCTCTGGCTTGCCGCGGCTGCTGCTTTTGCCCCTGAGGAATTCTGCCGAACACAATGGGGGTAGTGATAAGTATTTGCCCGATTTGTCCAGTTCTTGTCAAGCCAGGTTGCCCGATATATCATTTAGCTATCGAATTAGCCTTTGAATTCTACTGCAGATTTGTTACATACTCAAATTTGTGCTAGTTTTACTCAAGTTAACGTTGTGAGTTAGTAGCATAGGGCAATGAAGTGAACTTCAAAAGAGGTCCAAAATTTTGAAGAGATGTGGAATACTTTGAGTTTGGTACCATGTAGGAGAACATCTAAGAGAAATGCATGTAGAAAAAAAAATTCAGTAACTTGGGGGACTTTGTGAACTAAATAAACATTTCACAGGTTCCGAAAGAGTACATATTGCTACAAGAACGTTCACCAAAATTATTGTTTTATTATTCACAGAATTATTGCATTAAAAGGAAAATCATATATACTGTCATCACGAGAAGGCTTTGTAATCTTGTGAAAGTAACATAAACTGACACTGACTTATGTTCTCTTGCAACCGTTGCTTAGTACCAATTCCAAACATTGTGCGATAGTAAAGCAATTCTTTATCTTGCAATTTGACATATTATTTCTGACTGAAGGTCACCATGAGTAGGCTGGGTGACCATCTTGGTCATCACATGCCAGGAGAGCTTTCACAATCTCATCCATTGTAGGCCTGTTGTTTCTTTCTCCAAGACATGATATAGCAACTTTCACCATTGCCATTGCTTGCTCAGGATTGAAATGCCCATGCAGTCTAGTGTCCATTATATCCTTGACATTTCCAATATCAACAATCTGTTTCACAGCCTGCAGAAATTGTCTAAGCTCCACCTCCTTCCCATCCACTGTTATCCCACCTGAGATCCTACTTCCAACCACAATCTCAAGAAGAACGACACCATAGCTGTAGACGTCGACTTTGGCATTGATTGGTGCATTCAATGCCCATTCTGGCGCCATGTAACCCATTGTCCCTCTCATTTGGGTGAAGTTGAAACTGGAACTGTCTCTCTTTGAGAGCTTGGCTAGTCCGAAGTCTGCTATCTTGGCCTCAAAATCTCGAGTCAAGAGTATATTCTCTGGCTTTATGTCGCAATGGACTACCCACTCGAGGCACTCATGGTGGAGGTAGGCCAGGCCCCTTGCAGTTCCAAATGCAATCTTGAATCGCTGGCTCCATCCTAATAGTCTCTCAGTACTTACATTGCCAAATAGGTACTTGTCCAGTGATTCATTCTCCACATACTCATACACCAGTAGTTTGTGTTGACCTTCAGAGCAAAAGCCCCACATCCTGACCAAATTCATGTGGTTAATCCTTCCGATTACAGTCATTTCTGCCCAAAATTCCTCCTCGCTATGTGCAAAATTTGTTAGCTTCTTCACTGCCACTACTCTCTTATCTTCAAGTACTCCTCTATAAACAATTCCAGAGCCCCCTCTTCCAATCTCTTCCTTGAACTTTCCAGTTGCTTCCCTTAATTCCCGGTACATGAACATCCTGAATTGGCTTGTTACCACTCTGTAGCCTGCTTCCATTGACTTGGGTATGTTTTGTTTGCTGTAAAGAAACCACCATCCTGTACCAGTAAAGAGCAGCACTAGGGCTCCCAGTATTGCTGCAAACACAAAAAAAATTGTCCAATTTTTATTGTCACTGTTCATTCCATACATACTTGCTGGTTCTACTACAGTTTCAGCAATATCAGGGTTGCAGGTAAGACCAGACAGTTTGGAGACCAAGGATTTTGAAATGCTCATGTTCTTGGGTACTTTGATATAGTTATCGCCTGGAAAATTTGGGGAGCTGAAGCCATTGAAGAGCACATCTTTAGTGTAACAAAGTCCAGACCCTGTCTTGTATGTGAAAGCTGAGCAGGAGCAGATGTCCATGCAAGTCTTCTTACACGCTTCAAGTGAGATGGACTGGTTGTAGGTGAGATCAAATCCATAAAAGTCAGTTTGAGGGAGCTTGATGAACTCATACTCTTCAACTTTGCTGCAGTTTTTGCTGAATTGTGGCTGGCAGCCTTTGTTCCAATTCTGTGGATCAGTCATCTCATATCCTGGGGGACACGAGCATCTGAGGCCTGGCAAGTACTCGCAAATACCATTCTTTCCACACAGCCCGTGCACATTACATATTTGTTCTATGGCCTCCCATGAGACAATCCAGCTTCCGTTTGATGGGTTCAAGCTGTACATCCTGAGGTTGCTATCATAATCAACGGTCAGCCTTCTCTTGATTCCAGGGGCCCAATCAGAAGCCTTGATGTTGAGCCCATCACTTGACAGGAAATAGCCCGTGTTATCCAGGACTGCAGTCCTGGAGCTGTTGTACTTAGTCCGCCCGTCTTGGAACACTGTGTAGTCTGCACTTGGCCAGTAGATGCTTGATACCTCCGGCCCATCGTACATGAGGCGCAGCACATTGTCGTTGTCAAAATAGAGGCTGTAGTAACTGGAGACCAGCTTTGTTCCTTTTGTGAGTGGCTGTAAAGGAAGTAAGGTATCAGTTGGTGAAGAGAAGCTTTCCCATGCAATTGCACCGGTGGAATCTCTGACGACAAGGTTGCCAGTGTCAAGGAGAGCAACCATTGAGCCCTTGCCAGAGCTCGTCTTGCTATCCCACGTCAGGGTGCCATTGACATCAGTTAGGACCAAGTTCCCATCACGATTCAGCGATACCTTGGAGCCATGGCCGTTCACTGGGGACCTGGGGCTTGCAGACCAAACAACTGTCTTCGCCCTGGTGTTGGTGAACCAGATTGAGAAGGTGAAAGCATTCACTCCAACTTTATAGAAGCCACAAGAGAAGTCCGCATTTGGTGAGGTAAGGAAGGTTTGCTCATACTCTTCTACCAGTAAGGATGAGCCAGTGCTTAACATTAGCTGGGGTGATGCATGTGAGCATGGTACAACAGAGAGCAATGGAAGAATGATTAGACAGAGGAATGTGGCCATTTTTCTCGGTGGATTGGCTATGGTGCCTACAAAGAGATATGCTTTCATTTATCATTTTGTCTAATGCAGGCAGTTTGTGGAAAGATATATTATTATTGTAGTCAACTTATGCTGCAATTTGTACATCTAGGCCAGGAACAGGTAGATATTTTCTCATGAGGATTGTCTCATTTGGTGCACACGCATGGCGGCTTCTTCAGTGATGAATGTGACAGGAAGAGGAGGGTTTTTATTAATTCCCTGTTTTAGAAGGTTTGCGTGAGTTGATCTGGGCTATCAATAAAAAGTTGTGTGCAAGACACCATTGTCAAGATGCTGGCCATGGTTTTTTTTTTTGGATGATCTCTCTTGGTCCTTTGATCCTAAAATTGGTCTCCATGTTATTTAGCCTAGTAAGATGTCATTTTTTCGATCTAATTGGCAACTGGAGTCCATGGGGGATTCATAACCACTTCCTTCAATAGCAATGGCACGTGATGATTATGGGAATTCTTATCTGCTTTGCTCTAGGGTTGTTTTGTTTATTTTAATTAAGGCGGCTTATACTTGGTGTAGATTTAGTGAAAGTTGTCTGTGGGCTGATCGTTATGATAGTGATGTTCATGGATTGAACTTGGACTTCTGACCCAGGAGTTTGGCATTTTGTTATGTGTCACTGTTTCTATGTAAAAAAATTTCATCATGATGCTAGACTGCTAGTGCAAAGATGGTGCTTTCTCTTTTATTTAATTGTGGCCTGCAAAGGATCCCCATTAGATTCTGGCAAATATTAATATGGACTTGTATGACTATACTCAATTATTAGATCCCATGGAGTTGTTTCTGGTTTTCCGTCTCTGTAATGTCAACAGAGTTGTTTCTGGTTTTCCATCTCTGTGATGTCAACAGAGTAAACATTAAAAATGCCGATCCTTTCCTGTGGGCGGGTTGCTTGCTGGTCAACGGAATTTTTCGGGGAAAAAAAATTCTAATGCAGTTGTATTGTATTTTGAAAATTTATCCTCATCATACTATTGGCTCTTTTGTGATTGGTAAGGAGCAAATCTGTCTTTTTGTCCTCTAGTGCTATCTTCATTTGGGAAAAAAAAAATTTCATCTAAGAATAACTCTTTCATTTTTTTTAAAAAGAGAAATACCGTTTTCTAGCATTCTAATGGGATAGGTAGAAGGGCAGTGATGCTGCGACTGTGGCGGTGACTTTACGAGTTTGGTTGCCAGTATGAAGAGAGGCTGGCCTGTATCAGTGGGACAGGCCGAATGAAACAGACTGTGAGATGCAATAAAGATGTTGTTTGGTTGCCTTCTTCACAACTTTTTCCGAGAGTCATCGTTGTTTTGCCGTAGTCGCCATCGTCCTACCTGGCGGCACTTTTGCGCTGTTGCTAGCTCACTGTAGTCACTCGTCGTCGCCATTGACTGCAACATCAGCATTGCCTCGTCCTCATGAAGCTTCAGCTAAGCCCAATTGAACTCCGATGACCCCATACTGGAGAATGGAGGCGGAGGCGGCGAGGAGGTTCGGGTGGAGGCTGAGGCAATGTTGTTTGGGAAGAGGCGGAGGCGAAGGTGGCAACGAGGTTCGGGCGGAGGCGGAGACGGCAACGGAGGCGGAGACGGTGATAAGGTTTGGACGGAGGTGGAGGCGGCGTTGTTGGGGAAAAGGTAGAGACGGCGACGAGGTTCGAGCGGAGGCAGAGGCGGAGGTGGAGACGGCGACGGCGATGAGGACTCGAGAAGAGAGCGTACGCGCGGGCCAGGCTATAGGAAACGTCCAGATTGAGCATATGCCCGGGCCAGGCTAGGGGGAAGACTTGCACTACACGGGCCAGATTGGAGAGACTAATACATGCAACCAAACACACCATAAAAGTTTCATCAGTCCCTAACCTTAAATCTCAGGAGATAGAATAGTTGATGGTGGGCGGTAGCGAGTGGAGACGGTTGACTCATGGTAGGGAAAGAAGAGAGAAGGATGGCAATGAAGTAAAAATAGAGGCGATGGGATGGTGAGGCACCAGTGGCCGTGGTGGTAGTCGTCGGCGGTGACACAAGGGGGCACGGTTGTATGTTGCAATAATATATTGTTGCTTAGTTGCACCACAAAAAGTGTCTTATGGAAACACTTGCCCTGTTGCAATTTCTAGTCATATATTTTTTTTCAATATGACCTGATTAAATATGTATCTGACTTCTGACCTAGCAGATATAATTAAATCCTCCCCGGCTTAACCATCTATTTTTCTTAACTAGTATGGTATAGAGAGCGCCTTATAATAGTACGTTGTACGCACATGCACCAAATCATGAGAAAAAGGATGGGAAATCAAACTGCAAAACGAGCCATCGTCACATTTAACAGTTAAGCCCTGTTTGGATAGCCAGTTTTTTTGGCCCAATCCCGGTGAATTTAGAAAGCCCAGGATTAGGACACTAAGTTGGCCCAAGAAGCTGTTTGGTTGTGCTGGGATTGGGAAACAAAAACGGACAGCAAGCCCAATCCAGTGGGAATTGCAAAATTTGGGCACTAGACAAGTTTTTGGATCCCCTCCTCTCTCCTTGGCCACCTGTTTCTCACTACCTCCCACAACCACACCCCCACGCCCACCCCCACTCCTCGCCGTGCCGCCACGCCTTTCCCCTGCTCCCTCCCTCTCCCCCTCCTCACATTGCTGTGCTCTCCACCCTCCTTGCACCGTGCGCACCGTCGAAAACCCATCGGCAACATGTCTCGGGAACCCAAGCTTGAGGTGCTTGACGCCTTGGCACCATCAAAAAAACGCTCGAGTCCAATAGCGAGCACGTACGTCATGGCGGGCATCACCGTGCTATGGCAGCGACATTGGCAATTGGAATGGGGATTCTTCTTGGGGGTGCTTTCTACGTCGTGCTACTGCTGGTTAGAGGAGGTTGACATGAAACTAAGCAAGCATCAAAGAAATCATGACGTGAGTACATTAGATATAATTTTGTTTTGTTTCCTGTTGTCATATTTGTTAATTAATATATTTTTTTGTTAATCTTTTGTTCTTCTGTGTAGTTAATTTGATGTGTCATTTTGTTCTGGGAAGACATGGTGTTAAAACATGCAAGGTGTGGTTCTTATTCTACACACTTCCAGAATCTAGACATTCTATTTAGAACTAACTCGGTTCATGTTGGATTTGTGATAGCTTTATGTTAATAATTTTGACTTCTTTCGTAAAAAACCATATCCAGAGTTAAATATGTTTTATACTTGCATATATTGCAGGTAGATTTGATGTTTAATTGTCTATATACCTGTTAAATATGCCCAATTGTTTTGGGTTTAAATAATTGAGTTTACGTCCAAACACTTACAAAGATGCTAATCCTAATAAGGATGTGAGGTGAGTATATTACAAGCGGTTTCTTTCTGGTAAAAAAAAGTTTTCTAGATCCCCAAACAGGCCTTTAGTTAGTAGCTAAGCCTGGATGGACGCAACGTTGTCAATTAAGAAAGTGGTGAAGTTTCTAAGGTGGTGGTGATGCACAAGCATCCGATAGTTACGCTATGTTCCCGTGCAAAGAGTGATTAGGGTTTGGATTCCTGATTTGCTTTTTTTCATATATGTGTTTGACTGAAATTTTTTTTGATGTGTGAGTAAGTGCATTGGATGTGGGGGTGCGAGAGATACCGAGAATAGAATTAAAATAGTACATACTAATATCTGTAAGACCTTCTGCAACGCGACTCTTCTCCTTGCACTCCAAATAAGAAAGAGAAGAGAAGAGGGAGAATGACATCGTCGTGTCACAGCTACATTGATTTCTTACTCATGGTGCCCCCATAGCGGAGATTTCAAAACCACGTCCACAGGACACGACATTATATGAAAATTTATATTCCATTATATCTTTTTTTTCTAAAATTTATGGATAGATCCTTAAATATTCGAACAACTCATTCTAGATCACTGGAGTCTTTGATTTTAGCACGATCAATTCCTATGTGACCGTGTCATTGTGTATTTCAAGCCTAGATACTTCTTGAATTGTGACAAGTCATAAATTGCATGTAATCATCCAAAACTTAGAAAAATTCAAAAAAATAATAATAATCCTGGAAATTTATACCCCAGTTTGTCCCTTTATAAAATTTATGAATAGATACTTAAATGTTTGGAAACTCATTTTGTGTCAATGGAGTCCCCAATTTAAACAAGGTTAGTTTCTGCGCGATCATGTCATTGTGTACTTCAAGTCTAGATACTTTTTGAGTCGTGACAAGTAATGAATTGCATCCAATCATTCAAAATCTAGAAAAATCTTTCAAAAATTGTTTAAAAATATTATAAAATAGCAAAAAAAAAGCAATTGTTTGTAATAAAAATGTTTAAAAAGCATAAAACTAAGAAACACTATAGAAAATTTAGAAAAATTGTAGGAAAGATTTCTTTGTTAAAAACATTTAAAATATTATATTTGAAAAAAAATATTTTAATTGATCTTTTTGGAAAAAATGTCTCAGTTGATTTGTTTTGTCAAAAAATTCAATTTAAAATTTGAATGGAAAGAAAAAAATAGCCATAGAAGAATATAACCGTTTAATAATATGATTGTTGGAGAATATAGATGTTAAAGGACGTAGTCATTTGATAATATGTCCGTTGGAGTATATAGGTATTGGAGAATATGACCGTTAGAAAATATAGTTGTTAGAGAATATAATCATTTTATAATATGACAATTAGAGAATATAATCATTAGACATGAATCCTATAAATGTGCGTACCCATTCTCCAATTTCATTCACCAAACTAGTCATTCTCATCACAACTATCTAAAATGGATCACAATCAAAATCAACATGATAGTTTCACGAATTGATTCCAATCCAACATTCCAAGTACTCAACATCCACCTGAGAATTTTCCCACTAACACGCAATATGCTCAAAATTTCAGCTATTGTCCACTACCTCTGTATCCACCAAATATGTATCCACCTAACTATCTCCTATATTTTCCTCTGTCACAAAATTTCTCGAGTCCACAACAGGACCATATATTTCGGTCTTCATTTGTGTTAGATTCAAGCACTCCTATATCTGGGAGAGTCCCAACACCACCCACAATTGTCGATATCACCGTAGGCAGCAACAACAATGAAGGCGAAGGAACGCCCTCGAATCGTAAGGTCTGGTCAAATGCCAAAAACATGCACTTAGTAAGTGTATGGCTGGAAAATTCTATTGATCCTATCGATGGGAGCTCCATGAAAGGTGAGGAATATTGGAGGAAGTCATGGAGTGTACAACTCGAATTGCCAAGCCCACCAACGAAGATTGCCCAAGCATTACAAGGACCACTGGGGAAAGATGAACAAGAAAGTGGTCTTGTTCAATGGTATCTGGTCCTGTTTGAGGTATATGCATACCAATGACCAGTCCGATGATCAGCTAATGGACAAAACTCAAGAAATGTATCGCAATGAATGGAAGCAACACTTCACATGACTATTGTGTGGAAGGAGTTGCGAATGCAGCCTAAATGGTCTCGATCCTATGTAGACAACGTCAATAGCAAGAGGACCAAGGTGTGAGAATTGAGGGCATATACCTTGTCCTTAAACCCTGAGTCCGAGGAGATGCCCCCCCCCCCCCCCCCCCATGAAAAGCGGTCGATGGACCAAGACACTACAAAAAGGAAAGGCAAATCGAAGATGACTTCCTCCTCTTCTGGTGCCATGTCATGCGTAGAAATGGAAGAGTTCATACAATGTAATGCCGAGCAGATGGTAAGTCCCGAAAAAATGTCTAATGTTCACAACAAACTAGCAGTCGAGACAGCGGAAGCACAATGACAAGCAGTAGAGACACGGATGGCCACGGCGCAGACCATAAAGGAGGCATGCAGCTGCAGTAGGCAAAACGAGAAGCAGCAGAAGCCAAAAAGCAAGTGGCCCAGGATAACATGATGTCCACATACACGAAATTTGTCGCAACCAATAGTTCTGGGTTTGATGATCGGCAAAGACGGTAACACCAGAGAGCTGTTAAGTACTTTAGCCATATGCATGGAGAAGATTAGGACATTCAGAGTCATTATTTTATGTACTTTAGAAATTGTTTCTATATCTTTATTTTATGTAATTTAGTAAGATGTACTTCTATTATTGTTTTATATATCATTATTATATTAAATGATTTTATATTATTATTATTGTTTGAAAACTAGCCATTTGAAATTGGATCATTGGAGAATCTAGTTGTTGAAGAATATGCCTGTTAGAGAATTTGTTCGTTGGAGAATTTGACCATTGGAAAATTTGACAGATAATCATTGGAGAATCTGACCATTTTGAAATATGAGTTGGACAATCTGCTAGTTGCCACAATATCTCTATATATAGAGTAGCAATCATAAAACTCCACACTTATCTCATTTCTATCAAATAGCCAAATAACTCACATCTTCCACCATGGCCATGCACCGTCGTTCTTCTTCATCGTCATCCTTTTCTTATTCTTCTATATATTCCGATAGCCCCGATGATGATGTTGAAATTTCTAACCAACCATTCAATATGTTCAACTCTATGTTTGCACAGCAGATTGTTGCTGCTATTCAACTCCGGTGCACAATGAGTGCTCGAATCGAAACTCGCCTACATGGTTCCTCAAGTGGAAGCAGACAAAGGCGATCTCGAGCATATTTTGCAAGTGGTCGTGAGATGGTGCCTCCCGTCTATATGTGGATTACTTCTCTGACAAAATGGTTTACAATCACATATTGTTCCGCCGAAGGTTCATGATGAGAAGACATCTTTTTGAGCATATTGTGCAAACTTTTGGTCAGTGGTCACCTTATTTGACTCAGAGAGTTGATGTCATAAGTAGGAGTCTTTCCCCCTTCAAAAGTACACTGTAATTATGCGCATGTTGACCTACGGTTCACCCGCCGATCTAGTTAATGAATATGTGCGTATTAGTGAACGCACAACATTAGATCACTACTACAGAAATGCAGTCCACTAACCCTTATCTTCTAACGGTTATATGCAATCTGGGAAAAAACCGTTAGTGTACGAGGACCGTAGTGGAGAAGAGATTTTGTATTAACGGTTATGGTCTAAGAAACCATTAGTGAATAGCACGTAACTTTTACTATCGGTTATTAATGCACGAACTGATAGAAGAGAGGTAAGTTCACTAACTGTTGTGTTTTTGAACCGATAGTAAAATTACGTCATTTTTACTATCGGTTATTAATGTACGGACCGATAGAAGAGATAAAATTTTACTATTAGTTTCTTCATTCAACCGATAGTAAAAAACGTCATATATACTAATGGTTATGACAGTAGGGACCTTTAGAAGAGAGAAAATTCACTATTGGTTGTGTTTTTGAACCGATAGTAAAATTATATTTTTACTATCGGTTATTAGTGTACGAACCGATAGAAGAAATAAATTTTACTATCGGTTTGTTTATTCAACCGATAGTAAAAAGACATCATATATACTAATGGTTATAACAGTGGGGACTTTTAGAAGAGAGGAAAGTTCACTAACGGTTGTGTTTTTGATCCGATAGTAAAATAGTACAAGACCCCTATAATGAGTTAAACGCGCGGGAGTTTTCCCTCTAATCCAACCAAACACATTTCCAAATAAGTCTCTACTCACGCGTGGAAAACCCTAGCCTCCCCGACATCCCCTTTTTCGCTCCTGCACCACCATTGCCGCTCGTATTTGGGTTCTCCACCGCTGCCGGCCACTGCATCGCGCCATTGTAGGCCACTCCACGAACTGTAAGTATTTTTGACCAACCCGACTAGAATTGTTTTTGCCGCTCGTGTCAGTTTCTTAAATTGATACTGAACTCGATTAGAACCAGGCAGTCTTTAGGAAAGAGTAATTGAAATGAAATCAGTTTCCTAACTTCATACAAGCATGCAGAGTGTCATGTTGAAAGACCAGTACGAGTTGCCTCAGTTGAAGCAGCTGCGACAAATTTGGGCTCAATATGTTATGGATGAAGTGGCTATCAACGATCGATCATAAATGACTTGTGTAATATACATTGAATGTGTTAGTTGGTGTATGTGTGTACTTGTATTGGTGTATTACTGAATAAACTCAATATGTGAATAATTAGATTCAATATGTCCAATGCATGTGTATATCTTTGTATTAGTGTATCTGTGAATAAATTCAATCTCTGAATAATTAGATTCAATCTGTCCAATGTGTGTCTCTTTGTATTATTGTATCTGTTAATAATCCTTTGTAATACTATCGGTTCATATTCTACAACCGATAGAAGAAAGTTTCCAGTACTAACCGTGTCGAGTAACTAACCGATAGGAAAATTATACAGTACTATCGGTTTCCAGTGTAGAACCGTTACAAGAAATCTAACATCACTATCGGTTGAGTTCACTGAGCCGATAGAAGAAATTATCATTCGCGATTAGTGAACGTTGGAATGAAGGTATTTTACTATCGGTTTGCAACCGATAGAGTTGTGCTATATTTCTTCTATCGTGCCGATCACTAGCGGTAAGAGAACCGATAGTAGAGATGATTTTAAACTGATAGTTAAAAGCAATTCTGTAGTAGTGGATTGTTTGCAACATTTTTTTCGTGGTGTTAATGAGAATTTCCATACACAATATCTTCGACGGCCTACTCCACAAGATATTGAGCGCCTACTACATATAGGGAAAGCACGAAGCTTCCCTGGCATACTGGGAAGTGTTGATTGCATGCATTGGCAATGGAGGAACTAATCAGTTGCATGAAAAGGTCAATTCACCTGAGACGAACCAGGAGTCCTGATAATCATGCTCAAAGTGGTTGCCTTTCAAAACTTATGGATATGACATGCCTTCTTTAGTGTTGTTAGTTCAAACAACGACATCAATGTCTTGAATCAGTCACCGTTGTTTACAAATGTGCTGCAAGGTTGTGCTTTCCCAGTTCAATTCACCGATTATGAATACAACATAGGGTATTATCTAGTAGATGAAATCTACCCAAAGTAGTCAACGTTTATGAAAACAATTCCATTACCCCAGAATCCAAAGCATTGGTTATTTGTGCAAGTTCAAGGAGCCCGAAAAGGCGTCGAATAAGCATTCAAACTTCTTCAAAGTCGTTTTGCCATTATATGTGGTCTAGCACGTGTTTGGAACAGGAATATACTTTTTGATATAATATATGCTTGTATTATATTGCATAACATGATAGTTAAGGATTAACGTGACTCATACCAAGACTATGTTGACATCGGCTACAATGAGGGGCCATCGACCACGTCAATAATCGAATTAGCTGAAGATTCAGTACTGGAGTTCACCAAGATACTATAAGAAAATAATACTATCCGTGATCGACATACGCATCACCATTTTAAAGTCGATCTTATTGAGTATATTTGACAATTTTTTGACATTGACCAAAATTAATTATAATAAAATTATTTATATTTTTCACCTATGGATGTTTCATTCTACTCAGGTTTTTATTTTCTGTCTATTGTCCAGGTTATATGTGCTAGATGATGATGATATTTTGGAGAGCATCCACTTTGTAGGTAGTCTTTGCATGTGATGCGATGTGCACCATGCACACAAATACTTTTTTGATTACTTCAATCTAATCCTCGGTGCGATGACTCGTCTGGTATTTAATTAGCGTGGCGGTACATTGTTAAATCGATGGGATTTTTTTTTTTTGAAACACCCTTTTTGTCCATTTTGTGCCGTTGTGGATGGTTCTAATTTTCTTTAGCACATGTTTAAAATACAGAAATTTTACATAAATTTTGAGAAATTTATACAACTAATAAAAATAGATATTTTATTCTCCAAAATTCATACATTCTAAATAAGACCCTGTGTGCGTACTTTCTTCTTCATTTGAGAATTGGGAGCAATCTCCAGTTTACAACGGTGTCAAATTGTCGATAAGTAGAACTACATGCAACAACCGATCCTGCCGCCACCTTTATTTTTCACATCTTGTGATGCAAAACACCACCAAGTCTTATTTTCACCATTAAATTAAACAATAATGATCATGATTGATTTTTTTTGCAAACAACCATTCTATGAACTAAATGATACATAATCTTTTCCATTTTTTTAACACTCAATTTGGACCATCCTTTGTATAAACAAACAACTAAAAGGCATGCAATAGCTACCCTGGAGTAAGTCCTATATTTTAGATAGGTTGGTCGCCTGATGTAATGCGGAGCGGTACAAGCATGGTAGTTCACCAACCAATTAGTAAAAACTAATTAGCTTGCAACATTTTTTTAAAAAGAAATTGGAAAAAGTTAGTTAGTATGACTATTTTAAATATATAGGCAACATTATGTATCATTTAGTTCATAGAAATTAAACCTGATCTTTAAGTCAGACAACCGTGATGCCAGATGGATTTAACAAAGGGACATTTGCAATATCTAAGGAGCTTATTTTAAAGCTATTGCAGTTAAGGATTTGGATCTGACACCGTTGTTATAGTTTAAAGCTATAGCACATTGGTGCGCAAGTCTGTGTGGACACAAATCCAAGAACCTTATGCAAAAAAAGAAGAAACTTGCCGAAAGAAATAAACTACAACTGGATGGACGAACACAACAATAAAATCCCTGGGATATGACCAAATGCAAGCAGTTGTTTCACCGAGTCAAATACAATCCATGAATGGAGCAATTTCATTTGCACCCTTCATTCTTTAGTAATTGTATGTGTTTCATGACGGCTAAAATGATGAATAAATACAAATGCATTTGGTCCATCTATTTTTTTTTTATGGATTTGTTTGGCCCCTCTATTTTAAAATTGAACAAATTAGTTCCACTAATTTCAAGGTCCTTAAAATATGGGTACTTTGCTATATTTTTGAAAAAAAAGATAAGTGGAGATCACAATTGATGAGTGATGCATAGAGTTTTGTCTTTTTTATTTAATATTGGTGTGGAGTTATGGTATTGACTCGCAGAATTAGGTGAAGTTGAACGGGAACTTCGCGTCTTGAATAAAATATTATTTTTATGTGTGAGGGAGGATAGAGGAGGATGTCTAGGATTTTTTTTGTCTCGATTTTTGTGTAATTAAATTATATACAAATTTATTTTTGATTTATGTGTTAATCTAATTCAAATTAGATGTTGATTATATTGAGAAAGTTATAAATCTTTTAATTATCTTCATATATATAACCAAACATCATATATATTAGATTTTTGAATTAAAAGTTATTTTTGTTTTATTAAAACCACCTAAATGTATCACTCGTGGCCCATGTGAAACGCTTTATGTTGGAGTAGGGGTACTACGGGTGGTACTTCGCACACATCACACATGACACAGAATATACTGTTGAACGTTTCGCGAAGCGTCGATACATTGGACTCAACCTTAGTGAGTACAACATAGAAACTGAGAAAGCAAAGAAGAGCAGAGGAGAGACAGATAGACTAGCTCTTTTTGTGATAATTAGCTCCACAGTTATGTTGGATTAGTTTCACACATCATCTTAGGATCACCAAATGTTACTTTTTTTTTTCAAAAACATAACTCGAGGGGCCAAATTAATTTGAATTTGAAAGTAAAAACGGCTGATTTTTCCCATTTTAAAATAGGACCAAATGGTTGAACTTTGACAAAGGTGCAAGACAAAAGTGAATTTATCCCTAAATAAGTACAAGTCACTAGAAAAGAAATGGAGTACAATCTTTTTCAAGACATCATTCAATAATATCGATACAAACAATTTAATACTTCGGGAAATATAGATAAAAATAAAACTGCAAAATGTGAAATCACAAGTCTAGTTCAAACCTAAATACATACTGCTTGCTAGTCATAAAATAGACATCACCATGACAACTACAAGTGCAATGTTTCTAGCTCACAGAATTATTCAAAAAACGACTAGCTACGTGATTAATTATGCGACAAAATGGAACACATTGCTTTCTGCGGAATTAGTCAATAAATTACAATAATGTTATAGATGCAGCAAAAAAAAACTATAAAAATTCAGATTATGGATTTGGTCATATAGCAAAGTGTATACATTAGGGGCAAAATAAAAATTTTCCTTAGATTATTTAGGACATACATTTGAATAGAATCCACAAATTATCACGTTAACAAATTTCTCTATCATATTACATTTTAGAAGTAATAAATTAAACAGGATCAACAATTATCCCTGAACAATAGTTGGTGAGCATCGTCAGCCCATGAGATAGGGGGTGGGCGGCGGTGGCGATAACCAAGGGCGGAACTATATGCCGGTCAAATTGGGCAATGCCTCTCGCTTTTATTTTAACAATTATATAATTGTGAATAAGTAATTAAAAATTTATACTACATGATACATTAAAAATCTACTAATTTTATCCTTTTAGACTTATCATTTTCAAGTCAAAAATTTAGTTTTTAAAAATTGATTCGAGGTACTTTTTAAGGAGATTGTCCTGTTAGGCGGCTTGTCGTTCGTGCTGGAGATGATGTTTAGGTACTTGGTTGTTCTCGTCGCAGAGATCTCCTCACTGCTGATACTTTTTTCTGTCTTAATGAGGTTTCTTTACCAAATGGCGTCGAGGATTAAAAATTATGTACACATGCAGCCATCATAGTTGGGTCTCACTAATGACTTTTTTTTTCCGTTGTAGACACGAGGATATACATATCGATCGCATTGTCTCTTCGTAGCAATATGCGGACATTATTTTTAGTTTTCAATTTTAGAAACAAATATGAGTCATTGTTTTTTTACTTTCTCAAATTTAATAATTTTGGCACGCATGCACGGGTCATGCATTTACATTGGCATGACCAAACACTACCAAAGATTGTTCAGCTGCGAAACGTCAGATCAGGTCGGAATCTTCCATGGCCTTTTCTTCCAAAGATAAATGCACTAAGGTTAAAGATAATGACTTAAGAAAAGGAAAGGTTGATGACTTAGGCATAAAAAAAAATAGAGTCAAACTAAGAGGCCAATCTAAAAAATAATACTTAATTGTCCCCGTAACAATCCAAAATTACCAATATTATGTGTCTATTTATATATTTTTTTAATATACAGACTAGAATATTTAGTATAGATTACAAAAATCTATAAACCATAATAAATCATAGAGAATGAAACAAAAGATATAAAAAGAAAACATGTTATACAAGTATTCACCTTAATTTGGGTATCAAATGCGGAGCATCTTGATATGAAACTGCTAAAGATACATCGACAATATTTGAATTACATATTACAAGCGATGGTTGGCGTCACATATTACAACACATGATAGAGGCGTTTATTTTATTAAACATAAAAGCATCTAAGTAAGAGGATCCCGCTCCAACAGATAACCCAAACCCCACTCCAAAAAAAATAGCAAGGTCAAATGCGAGTTATTTGGTCAAACTAAGAGGTCAGTCTAAAAGATAATACTTAATTGTCACCATCACAATCTAAAATTACCAATATTGTGTGTCTATTTATATTTTTTCTAATATATAGACTAGAATATTTAGTGTAGATTACAAAAATCTATAAATCATAATAAATCATCGAGAATGAGACAAAAAAATATAAAAAGAAAACATATTATACAAGTATTCACTTTAATTTGGGTATCAAATGCAGAACATCTTGACATGAAACTGCTAAAAATACATCGACAATATTTGAATCACATATTGCAACCGATGGTTGACGTCACATACTACAACATATGATAGGGGCGTTTATTTTGTTAAACAAAAAAACATTTAAGCAAGAGGATCCCTTCCCAAAAGTTAACCCCAACCCCACTCTAAAAAAATAGCAAGGTCAAATGTGAGTTATTTAGTCAAACTAAGAGGTCAATCTAGAAGATAATACTCGCCATAACAATCCAAAATTACTAATATTGTGTGTCTATTTATATTTTTTTTCTAATATATGGACTAGAATATTTAGTTGAGATTACAAAAATCTATAAATCATAATATACCATAGAGAATGAGACAAAACAAATATAAAAAGAAAACATATTATACAAGTATTCACCTTAATTTGAGTATCAAATGCGGAATATCTTGATATGGAACTGCTAAAGATACATCGACAATATTTAAATCACATATTGCAGTTGATGGTTGACGTCACATACTACAACACGTGATAGAGGTGTTTATTTTGTTAAACAAAAAAGCATCAAGAGGATCCCACTCCAACAATAACCCAAACCCCACTCTCAATTAATTGTGCGTGTAGCTATATTCTTACTCGATATGATACAATCAAATTATTGTGTAGCCATCAGGATTATATCAATTGTATCATATCGAGTAATAACAGAACTACACACAATAATATATCGTACATTTTTCACCCAAGTGTATATTAGAAGATTTTTCGACTATAAGGAGATAGACGATACGCCGTGCGACCAAAAGTCCAACGGAAACAATAATTTTATTTAAGACCAAAGCGTTGAAAGTTACAATTCGTGACGTCCTCGCCGCACATCTTTACCGCGGGAACAAGTAATTCCAAAACCATCGGCTTATGCCAAGATACCCACTAAGGCAAAGACAATGACTTCGAATAAAAGAAGAACACTTCTGGTCCCAGTAAGAAGATAAGATCACGAAAAGTAAAAACTAATCAAAATCTCATGCAATTGTATTCTCAATAAACATTAATGTTCTATTTATTAAAGTTCTGTCAAACTTGATGTCCATAAAAATTTAATATTATGTAGCTCAGTTGTTTTTTTTTTCAAATACATAACTCAGGGGAATTGGATATTCATAAACTAATTAGTCCCTTCATACAAATATAAATCGACAACATTTTCATAATTAGGTAGTTCAGTTATATTTTTCTATCTATTACATGTGTACTAAAATACTTGTATAAATCATGAAGACTCATACAATCATTTAAAAGGAAATACAGAAAGACACATAAAAAAGAACATACAAACCCTAATCTTCTACTACATGCAGGAAAAACTGACCAGTTCTTCACTTCAGAGGGGGCAACTGCAAAATCCATCATTTGACTCCATGTAAACCAAAGCAATGCAATTTGTACATCCTGCCTATAGTTTTTGCCTACTCAGCTCAGTTTTCAATATTTTTCAGTCAGCATCAGAGATATGTATACGCAGGAATGCAAATCATCATCTAATTAAGCCGCAAAGAGCCAAAACAACATCCAAACCTCTCTTCTCCTCCATAGCCCAGCTCCCTTGGAAAGGAAAAATGGCTGCACTGCTCCATCTAATCCTTCTTTCATTACTCTCTATCCTGCTGTGCTCTTGTGCATCCCCATGGCAGATCATGAGCACTGGCTCATATCTAAGAGCAGAAGATTATGACAAAACCTTCCTCATCTCACCAGACACCACCTTCTCTTGCGGCTTCTACCCACTTGGAACAAATGCTATGTCCTTCTCCATCTGGTACACCCATACCACTGAGAAAACAGTGGTCTGGACGGCAAAGCGCAAAACTCCAGTGAACGGCCACGGGTCCAGAATAACACTGAACCATGATGGTAACTTGGTCCTCACAGATACCAATGGCTCGACGGTGTGGGAAAGCAGGACAGATTCAGGCAAGCACACAACGGTTTCCCTCCTCGACACCGGCAATCTAGTGATCAATGATCCCAGCAATAAAATTGTGTGGCAGAGCTTCGATTCACCAACCGACACCTTGCTCCCTTTGCAGAAACTAACGAAAGACACAAGGTTAGTCTATGAAAACCATCGCCTCTATTTTGATAACGACAATGTACTCCGCCTATTGTATGATGGACCAGAGATTACAAGCATATACTGGCCAAGTCCAGACTACGATGCACTCAAAAATGGCCGCAATAGATTTAACAGCACCAGAATAGCAGTCCTCGACGATGAGGGTAATTTTGTGTCAAGTGATGGGTTCAAAATAGAGGCTTCAGATTCAGCTCCTGGGATCAAGAGAAGGATTACAATTGATTATGATGGCAATTTCAGAATGTACAGCTTGAATGCATCAACAGGGAACTGGACCATCACAGGGCAAGCTGTAATACAGATGTGCTATGTGCACGGACTATGCGGCAAAAACGGGCTCTGTGACTACTCAACAGGTCTTAGTTGTAGATGTCCTCCAGGGTATGAGATGGTTGATCCAACTGATTGGAACAAAGGCTGCACACCGATGTTCAAAATTGACTGCAACCGACCACATGAGGATTTTACATTCATCAAGCAGCCTCATGGTGATTACTATGGCTTTGATCTCACCTCTAATCAGTCCATCTCGTTCGAAGCATGTCGGAACATTTGCTTGAGCAGCTGCTCCTGCTTATCTTTCACATACAAGCCTGGGGATGGATGGTGTTACACTAAAGGCTTACTCTATAATGGCCAGGTGTACCCGTATTTCCCTGGAGACAACTACATGAAGCTACCCAAGAGTTTCAACATTTCAACATCCTCAATATCCAAACGGAGTAATCTCATCTGCAGGCCCAATGGTTCTGAGATCATGCTAGGATCGGCAGATATGTATGGAGCGAAGAAGGATAACATAAATTGGACATACTTCTATGTCTTCGCTACAATATTGGGAGCCCTAGAGCTGCCTGTTATTGTGACAGGCTGGTACTTTCTTTTCAGAAAGCATAACATTCCCATGTCAATGGAGGAAGGATACAAGATAATAACAAACCAATTCAGGCGGTTTACATACCGTGAATTGAAGGAAGCAACTGGAAAGTTCAAAGAGGAACTTGGGAGAGGTGGCAGTGGAATTGTCTACAGAGGGGTACTCGAAGAAAAGAAAGTAGTGGCAGTAAAGAAGCTTACAGATGTTCAACAGGGAGAGGAGGAATTCTGGGCAGAAGTGACTCTGATCGGGAGGATCAATCACATAAATTTGGTCAGAATGTGGGGGTTCTGCTCAGAAGGAAAAAACAGGTTATTGGTCTATGAGTATGTGGAAAACGAGTCACTGGACAAGTACCTCTTTGGCGATAGAAGCACTGAAAGCCTGCTTTCTTGGAGCCACAGATATAAGGTTGCCTTGGGCACAGCAAGGGGCCTTGCCTATCTCCATCATGAGTGCCTCGAGTGGGTTGTCCATTGTGATGTGAAGCCAGAAAACATACTGCTAACTCGAGATTTTGATGCCAAAATAGCAGACTTTGGACTAGCCAAGCTTTCGAAGAGAGATAGTTCTAGTTTCAACTTCACCCATATGAGAGGCACAATGGGATACATGGCACCAGAATGGGCATTAAATTTTCCAATCAACGCAAAAGTCGATGTTTACAGTTATGGAGTTGTGCTTCTAGAGATTGTGACTGGATGTAGGGTTTCAAGTGGGATAATAGTGGATGGAAAAAAAGTGGAGTTTCCGCAGTTTGTTTGGGAGGTGAAAAAGATTCTGGCCAGTGGGAATGTAACAGATATGGTGGACACTAGATTGCATGGGCATTTTGATCATGATCAGGCAATTGCAATGGTGACGGTAGCTATATCATGCCTCGAGGAAAGGAGCAAGAGGCCAACAATGGATGAAATTGTGAAAGCTCTCATGGCATGTGATGATGACGATGAACAGTGCCACCCTGCTTATTCATACTGACCTGCAACCAAAGAAGATCTATATTATGTGTATACTGTGTCATCTTCAGTAATGTTAGAAGTAAAAAAAGAAAGAGAATAGAAAAGAGGATTGTTTTCTACATTTGTATGTATGTATTTCTAGAATGGGGCAGGTTTTCTACTTTGATGGGTCAGCAACAAAGAGAGGGCGGGGAGTGCCGTCCTTTTCTTACTATCTTGTAATCCTGAACTATCTCAAATATAAAAGCCAATCCCTATTGTATAGCGGATTGCTAGACAATGGATTTTTTTTTTTAAAAAAAAATGTGAAACATTTTGTTAGTCAAATGGAATACATGAACAGAACATCAGATCAGTATTTTACTAAGGAATGTGGCACTAATTATCTCATTAAACTTTTTCAATGCTTTGTATATAGTATGTACTGTAGAATGCGGCACTAATATCTCATTAAACCTTCCAAGCTTTCTAATGTTTTGCACCCTGCTTTCACATACACAAATCTCTATCACTTCCTTCCTTCAACAAGAACTTAATCCATATTCAAAGTATGCCCGCACTTGATGCACAACGGAGCAACAACATCTCTTGTTGGCATTTCATTGATAACAACCGGCTGACGCCAACATTTTACCACCCTGTATTAGCTGCTACAGATCATTCTGATGGCAGAACAGGTGCCATTGGCTTTACCGCCGCACTGAAGGGGTGCTACATGAGAAAGAGATCATCACCTTGAGACTGAGGAGGAACCAGAAGCAGAAGGTTCCGGAAGATTTCAGACCTATATCTGTTACTGTAGCACCGTTTGGAGCCTCTACACTGTCTGTCAAGAACTGAATTTCTATGCAAAACATTCGCAGCCAATGTACTCACTAAAAGGGCTCCACCCAATTAACTGAGACATTCAGGTCTGAATTTTTCAGCGAAGTTCAACACACTTCCAGCAAAATTCAGTAACTACCACCATTGTCCATCAGATCCCTTTGATGAATAACGGTGTTTCATGGTTGGAACTAGTATCAGCAAAGAATATGCTAATAGCCTACAACAGCAGTGATGGGGCAGCGCAAAGATACTTGATTGGAACCATAACTAAGTAAAAGGAGTAAGTGCATATGTACTTATCCTTGAAAGGCGATTGATCGCAACCCTAGACTGAACAAAAGTGGTCACCTAACTTGGTATAACAACATTCGACAAAATAGCCTATATAACATGGACTTGATTCTCTGAAAACATCTAGTGTAGTATCCTTACAGACAACATCAGAAGACACTGACACCGAAAAAAAATTCAAAAACTAACTTCATGACAAAGACGATAGAAGGAATAGAATACAAAATCTAGTATCTGTGGAATTCAGAGATTGCTCCATGGCAAACTGATCTAATTCTATAAACAAAAATGAGCCAATCTTACTTCGTCCACATTTGAACAAGTAATGGAACAAACAAGGAGGAATCTACGAGTTTCCACAGGTGAAGCACTAAGTATAGAGCAAGTAAATTTAGGCGAGATGATAGATCCGGCCGATCAGAAGGCTACATCTGATCATTGCAACCGTCAGTATGCCACTTCGGCCGGTAGTGGGCAGAGTTAGGCAGCAGAGGGGAATAGCAACAATGGTGGGGGCTGCGGCAAGCGCGGGGGAGAGAGGGCTTACATGCAAATGCAGTTGCGACGGCGAGAGGACTCCGGAGGTCGGAGGTAGGACGACGGCGAGAGGCCAAGGCGATGGATGAGGTCACGAGGTGGCTAGTTCGTCGGAGATCAGGAAATTGCCATGACGCGGGGGAGAGGTAGGCGGGTCGCATCTGGCAGTTGGGCGATGGAACTGCAGTCCCGAGTCTACAAAAGTTGATCAAACAGCAGATTGCACATGAGTGTTCCACTTAGATGCATTAATTTGAGACTTTTTACATTCTGATCTCGCTTATCTACTCCAATAACAACCCATTAGCAATAAATGGAGGAAAAAACCACGAACGTACTCTATACCAAACTCTAATCGCATCAAAAGACAATCATAGTACTCTATCCAACACTAAAACACGTCTTGACTCATGTATCGGGATCAGATGTGTTTGATATGACCTTCCGTTCTTAAACAGAACGTGGATTTAGTTCAATTTTTAGGAAATGAACTAAAATTACATATCTATTTTTAATATTTCTAATTAATATGATATGTATTATTTAAATATAAATAATTAATAATTAAATAAAATAATAGTTATGAGAATATTTTTGAAAAATAAGATTACATTTTATCTCGAAAATATAGAATGATATTTTTTTTATTACAAATTTTGTTCTCTAAAATAACTTGTTTTTTAAAAAACAAAGTGAGTAGTTGTCCACTTTATTTATCATTAATGAGTTGACTTGGTGATTTGTGATTAGGGTCTAAGTGAAACATCATAGTTGTGTTTTATATAGAATGGGGGTGTATGCGATAGGTGCACCATAATTAGGGGTATAATGGTGTGACTAATAAAACTAGTAATATATGATATATTCAAAATATTGACTATAAATATGTGTTTAGTTTATAATTAACTCACATGATGATAAAATTAAATTTGATAGTCAAAGTGTGACAGACAAATCATATGTTACATATTTTGTTATGGATGATATAAAAAAATAATCAAATTTTAGTCATACTTATTAAATAGTCAAATATTGATTATGAAACAAATAAAATTTAAGTCACATCGACACTGCTAACATTTAACGTGGCAAAAACTAATTGCTAACCAAATGCACGCTAGACATGCACTGGGTATATCCGCGTACAGGGTGAACTCTGATTATAAAACTGAACAACTAGACTCAGGCAGGCAGATTCTACCGAGCATGTGTCATCGGCTGAACATTTCGTAGATGGTAGGATCTATTAAACGGGTTATACTTTTTCTGACTTTCAGAGAAAAAATTTGACGAACTTTTACTGTGCAGCACATTGGTACTTTCCAAATTTTCTCCAGAATTTTGACTGTTGAAACTATTTGTGGTAGTTGTCGGGAAGTTTTCGGTCCTGCTCCCTAAAGGCTAGTTGCTTCCAAACAGATTGTTACATACTAAAGCACTGTTAGGATAAGATCATTCCAGACATGATCACATGACCAGATCTGCGAATTACCATCTCTCAAAGCGAACCCAATGGTCTTTTTTTATTTTTTATTTTTTTTCAAATTTTGTATTCCCTTAATACTGTCTATTCACTAATTTATTCATTTTTACAACATAATATTATATCATCCCTAATACTGGCCGGTTATATAGTTTCCAGTCCAACTCGGGATAGTCGATTCCTGCCGCCAACCGGCCGGGAACCACCTCGTGCTCACATAGCATGGTTATTGTTTCTGACAAGTTGTAAAGTTGCTTTGACACTTGCAAACTCGGTTAGAATATTTGGTAACACATTTCATGAAAGCATGAGGAAAATATTCATCACGTAGTACAAAAACACACCAAGATGCCAAGATTTTCCCCTTTATTTATCATATTTTAAGACTAGACGACAAGCTATTGGGTGAGAGAAGTAGGGAGTTGGAAATTGGGCACCTCTTGTTTCCATTTGCCAGTCAAACTCACTCCCAGGAGACGTGATCCAATATATAAAATGTGAAGGCGCAAGTAGTCCAACCCATAATAGTGCATTGGATACCTAAGAAAACAATAGAAGATGGCGATCTGACGACCACATGTGAGCTCGCAGGAGATAAATATTGATGATCTGATTTCCTATCTATATTAGATATAAAGTTGATCTCACTAACTTGACACTATTCATTATATCTATTCTCTGACTGCACCACATCGTCGTATTTTTTTCCAATCCATTCAATCGTTTGCTTTGGTGTCTGCGCTTCGTCCACGTGTAGTGGTCCGTAGACTGCACGATCTTGCTTTTTCTTTGTTCGTGGCCCACGTTGAGCCCGATCTTCTTTTTGTTAGTGGCCATTCGATCGCCGTATTTGCTTCATCTGCGTGGTCAAATGTGCTCCCCACTGGTCAAATGTTTCCCATATTCGTCCAAAACCAAGTCTGCTGATTCGACCAGAAATCCAAATTCGACCAGACCACAAATTTCGACCAGCCATATATTTCCCACTATCCAGCTGTGTTGTTCCCACATTTGACCAAGATCAAATCTTCTGATTCGACCAACAACCAAATTTTCGACCAACCATAGACTATTTCCCACACTTATCCAAAACCAGGTCAGCTGAGTCGACCAAAGAACAAAAAAGATGCGACCAAAAGACCCAAAATGCGATCATAAGAAAAAACAGAATCACTGATTCAACTAGACACAAAAAAACCGACCAGCAGACCTCAAAGATCAAGCCAGAAGTTTACAAATCTCCTCATTCGAACATGACCAGACCCGCCCACCAAAAACAAATCTGTTAGGCGACCAGACACAAAAAATTATGAGCATCAAGCAGTACCAAGAACGTCCAACACAAAAGCAAATCTGCTATTCCACCAGACACATAGAAACGACCAGTAGACATCGAAGATTACACTAGAAAATTACTGCCAACACAAAAAGGAAAACTGTTGTTAATGCTTGTCTGATATGATCACGCTGGCGCGACCAATTTTTTTTTACTATCACATCCAACTGTCTGTTTCAATATTTCGATCAGTTCGTTCATTGTCACAACCAAGATTTTTTTTGTCAGTATAAGAATTAGTCATGGTCGTTCAGTTCAAAATTGATCGTGTAAGTACAAATCTTGGTAGTGGTCGTCCAGTTCAAAAAATGATCGTATACGACCAACTCTGGTCGTGATCATCCATTTCAAAACTGATCGTATCATCTCATGCTCTGGTCATGCTCGTCTAGTTCAAAAAAATACAAATTGTATTCATCGTCGTTCAATACAAGGTTGGTCGAGTCAGGACAAAACCTGATTATGGTCGTACACTTCAAAATTGGTCAAATCAGCGCATAATATGGGCATAATCATTCAGTTTTAGATACAATATCTTATCATCTACAAATCAATTTCACCTGAGTGGTCTTGAACGACATCATAGCCAAAATCTGAAATTCAGTGCCGAATGGGAGTTCGCGTCTGAAGGTCATTTCTGATATTTTAAAAAGTTTTGAGTTAGTTTAAACTTTTCTTTAAATGCCTTATTTGTAAAAAAAAAATCCAAAAAAATACAATCCGTGTTGTTGGTCGTTCATTGCAAAACTGATTGACGTAGGTCAAAAGTTGGTCTTGATGGTGCACTTCAAAAATGGATACATCAGCATACAACCTGGGCATAATCATTCAATTGTACATACAATATCTTATTATGTCCAAATCTATTTTCTTAATACCAGCAACAACGTGCGGACACCCCACTAGTTATAAGAAATTTTGCACCTGCCATGTGGAGGAGCTTCTCTAAAAAAGGATAAAAGAATAAATAATGACTTCAGTTTCTTAAAAAAAATAAATTAAAATCTTGATTTGTGAAGCAGAACTAAGCAATTGATAGACCATTTTCTCCACCAATCATACAATGAACAATACCATAAGGCTGTATTGATGTGTGCAGATCAGGCCATTTTTAGTGAAAATTTCTTGAGGCAAAAAAAGGGAGAAAAAGATGAGGGAGTTAGAGACCTTTTACAGGAGGACCATTTTTCTTAAAGGAATTTACAGGACCACTTTGGTTCCCCATATCCATAGATATCGAGTAAATGCGCAACCTACAAAGTAGAATACAAGCAATTCAAGTGACCAGAGCAATGCACTGTAGATTCTCATAACACTAAAGCCCACCAAATGGTATCCAGTCATAATTAACGTATATCCCAATACATACTACTGAACACTGATTACAAAATAGACAAGAGTCATTGACTGAGCCCCACAGCTAAAGAAGCCAAATATCTTTCTCACCGTCACACCCCCAACAACCAGAAACGATGGTTAGATTCCTCTCTCTGATCTCTCTTTCCTTCCTCTCTATTCTGTTGTGCTCTTGTGCATCTCCATGGTTGTCCATGAGCACTGGTTCATCTCTGAAAGTAGAAGAATATGAGCAAACCTTCCTCACCTCACCAGACACAACTTTCTCTTGCGGCTTCTACCCACGCGGTATAAATGCCTTCGCCTTCTCCATCTGGTTCACCAGCTCCACCGACAAAACCATTGTCTGGACTGCAATTCATGACGTCCTGGTGAACGGCCATGGCTCCAAGATATCATTGAATCCTGACGGCAACTTGGTCCTTACTGATGTCAATGGCTCCACGACATGGGAAAGCAAGACGAGCTGGGGCAAGCACACTACAGTAGCTCTCCTTAACACTGGCAACCTTGTAATCAAAGCCTCCGGTGACAAGGTTGTGTGGCAGAGCTTTGATTCACCAACTGACACCTTGCTCCCTTCACAGCCCCTGACAAGAGACAAGAAGTTGGTCTCGGGCTACCATGTCCTCTATTTCGACAATGACAACGTCCTGCGGCTCCTGTATGATGGACCAGAGATCACAAGCATCTACTGGCCAAGTCCGGACTACAATGCACTGCAAAATGGCCGGACTAGATTTAACAGCAGCAAGATTGCCGTCCTGGATGGCGAGGGTAATTTCCTGTCAAGTGACGGGTTCAAAATGACGGCTTCAGATTCAGGCCTGGGTACCAAGAGAAGGATCACCATTGACTATGATGGCAACTTCAGAATGTACAGCTTGGATGCATCAACCGGCGACTGGACAGTCACAGGGGAGGCTGTAGTGCAGATGTGCTACGTGCACGGGCTATGTGGAAGGAATGGGATTTGTGACTACTCAGGGGGCCTGAAATGCACATGTCCTCCAGGATATGAGATGTCTGACCCTGAGAATTGGAACAAAGGATGCAGGCCTACATTCAGAATCAATTGCAGGAAACCACAGGAAGATTTTACATTCCTTAAGGTTCCCCATGGTGACTTTTATGGCTTTGATCTGACTTCTAACAAGTCCGTCTCACTTGAAAAATGTATGCAGATTTGCTTGGACAGCTGCTCCTGTTTATCTTTCACATACAAAGGTGGCGAGGGTCTCTGTTACACTAAAGCACTGCTCTACAACGGCCAGGTTTATCCGTATTTCCCTGGAGATAGCTACTTCAAAATACCCAAGAATATCACCTTTATATCTTTGGCCTCCAAACAAAATGGTCTCACTTGCAGGCAAAAGAGTTTTGAGACTATGCAAGGATCTGCAGATATGTATGGGGAAAACTCTAACAGCATAAATTGGGCGTACTTCTATGTCTTTGCTGCGATACTAGGAGTTGTCGAGTTTCTTTTTATCATGACAGGATGGTACTTTCTTTTCAAAAAGCATAACATACCCAAGTCCATGGAGGAAGGTTATAAGATGATAGCAAACCAGTTCAGAAGGTTTACATACTGTGAGTTGATGGAAGCAACCGGAAAGTTCAAAGAAGAACTTGGAAGAGGTGGTATCGGAACAGTTTACAGAGGAGTACTCGGAGACAAGAAGGTAGTGGCAGTAAAGAAGCTTACAGATGTTAGAAAAGGCGAAGAGGAATTCTGGGCAGAAGTGACTCTAATTGGGAGGATCAATCACATAAATTTGGTCCGAATGTGGGGATTTTGCTCCGAAGGTCGGCATAGGCTACTAGTCTACGAGTATGTGGAGAATGAGTCATTGGACAAGAACCTTTTTGGTGAAAGGGGTACTGAAAGATTGCTATCATGGAACCAACGATTCAAGGTCGCCTTAGGAACAGCAAGGGGTCTTGCTTACCTCCATCACGAGTGCCTTGAGTGGGTTGTCCATTGTGATGTGAAGCCAGAAAACATATTGCTGAACCGAGATTTCGAAGCCAAGATAGCAGACTTTGGACTATCCAAGCTTTCAAAGAGAGACAGTTCGAGTTTCAACTTCAGTCATATGAGAGGCACAATGGGCTACATGGCACCAGAATGGGCACTGAATTTGCCAATCAATGCAAAGGTTGATGTTTACAGCTATGGAGTTGTGCTTCTAGAGATTATAACTGGTCATAGGGTTTCAAGTGGAATAACAGTAGATGAAGAAGAGATGGACTTGATGCAATTTGTTCAGGTGGTGAAACATATGATGGCAACTGGGGCTGACTTGGACATAGTGGATGCTAGGCTGAAAGGGCATTTCAATCATGAGCAGGCAACAGTGATGGTGAAGATAGCAATTTCATGTCTTGAAGAAAGAAGCAAGAGGCCTACAATGGATGAAATTGTCCACGATCTCATGGTTTATGATGATGAAGACCATCACCCCGCATACCTGTGATGACCTGCAGCCAGAAGCAAGATTGAATTTGAGAAAATATTAGTCCGTCGTCTTCACTAATCTTAGAAGGAAAATTGCAATAAAAACAATTATATCAGTTTCAATATAGTCTAGTATCTACTGTACCATATGAAACGGCAAGTCAGGAGTATTCTTTGGATGTCCTGCCTTGCTTTTGAAAATTGCGTTTGATACCTCCGGATTGACATGGGGAACTGGGCAATGGTTTACAAAATTTTGTCAGTTTTGTAATTTCTTTATGTTTCTGTGGTACTATTTATCCCTCTTGGTATTACTGTTTTGGATTTTGTGGGAGAGTTGTTTTAGGGATTACTGCCTTTCATTGTAAATAAGGAATTGGGAAGGGTTAAATACTTTGTGTTACTACATAGGGATCTAAAATAAAGCATTACAATTATTTCTTCTATATTGGTCACTTTGCTTTTCCTTTATGGTTTCATCAGGTAGCACAATTTCATCAAAATCCATAAGTTTTCTGAGTGAATTGTAACAAATTCATATGTTGTTTGACCATTTTACAGGCATCTCTCTGCATCACATTCACTTGTATTATCCAAATATTAGCATAGCAGGTAACTCAGAGTATATATTATTATCAAATCGGACAAAATGAGAAATGGAAATGTGGTTTGCATAACATAAGAGTGGGTGTGCATTTTTTTCCCCTTCCAACTTCCAAGTAAATTTGGAGGTAGATAAATCCTTCAAAAGTCCAATTCAAAGCACTGTTAGCATAGTAAGGTTGGAAAGTTCCTCTACTCGAAATTGAAATTTTTTTCTCCTATCTATTTGAAAATAACATCCCATTAGGTACCTCTTACTCTTAAGATAAGACGTGCATCTGACACAAAGATGTACAAAATAAAAATGAAAAATGAAATGTGGGGTGGGGGGGCACAACCAACCAGAGTCTGGTTTGGTTGGTGCAATCATACCCTTAGTATACGATTCAAATGGAAGGGCAGTACCATTTATCAATAGCATAATTAAAGTAACATGTCATCTCGTGTCATTTTGTCAAAATTTTGTGGTTTTATACACTAAGGAGCTATTTGGTTGATTGCATGAGGGCTCAACCTGACTCACATATACAATTTGGAGTGTTTGGTTGCCTGTATTGATCCCTCCAGTCTGATCCGCGTGGTGCAAAACTCCCCCGCAGCCTGGCCCTCAGATACGCGCAATCTAGGCATTTCTCGTAGCCAAGCCCACGGATACGCGCCTCCGCCTCCGTCACCACCTCTGTCGCCTCCGCTTCCGTCGCCATCGCCGCCTCCGCCTTCGGATCCCTCCAGCCTGGTCCGCGTGGTGCAAAACTCCCCCGCAGCCTGGCCCCCGGATGCACGCAATCTGGGCGTTTCTCGTAGCCTGGCCCACGGATACGCGCCTCCGCCTGGCGACGCCGCCTCCACCTCTGCATCCCTCGCCGCCTCCGCCTCCGCCCGAGCCTGAGCCTCTTTCATCCAACCAAACAACATCTCTACTGCATCTCAAAATCTGTTTTATCTAGTTTGTCCCATTGATACAGGCCAGTCTCTCCTCATACAAGCAACTAAACGCACCCTAAGTGACTTCAGGAAGAAAAAAAAAAAAGAATTTAAGGATCAAACAAATATATACAAAATGCACAAAACCATTGCATTGCAGGACAGCCGCAGGGGGCTTTCTTAAATAGTCCCCTCTCTAAATAATGGTTTTGCAACTTGTCTACAAAATTGTAAAATAAAAAATTTGTTCAAATATAACAATATGTTAGTTTTTTTTTTCTAAAACAAATAACTATCAAAAGTTAAAAAGAGCAAAAAAAAAAAAAGAATTGAACGTGAAGCGTTAGATAATATGGTAGTATAAGTACCAGGATGCTTTTTTGGAAAAACGAAGCATGCGCACCACACATATACTTCTGTTCTAGTATGAAGATATTTCAAAATGATAACACTTGGTTTTCTTTTTCTTCAAATGAACAAAAAATATTTCTTGATATTTAATAAACAACAGAAATAGTGAGCCAAAAACTCAATCACACTTTGAGCACTGTTCTCATGGCAGTAATCCTTTTTCCTTTAACACCACTAAATGCCGCTGTCCAGTTCAAAAGACGACATCTTTTGCACTAACTAGTGACAGGAGTTCTACAAAGATATCCTGGTCCCACGGATTGAAAATGTTTCATTGAACTGCCATAGACTTTAAAAAGGAAACATAATTAGTCATCTCATTAGAAATCCCTATCTAATATTACCTCATATGAATGTTTTCACATATAGCCACTCATAGTAACTTAACCTGCATTCACTGGTTGGTGCCTCTACCACTCCGTATGAACTGGCATTACTGGTATGAGACGAGACATCCTGCTGGTAGAAAAGCTGGATCGAACAAGACTGGACAGGACCATCTGAGGCAGAGATGACCATGCGAATGGAGTCAGTGCAATCAGTTTGTTTCAGAATTTTCAATACAAACCGCTGCTGCACCCTTTGATACTCCATCATGGTCCATTCATGGAGCTAGTCACACCAAACACCAACACACACCCCACACGCAGTCTTTGCTGCCACTGGATAAGATTAGCTTCAAATCAAATAATCCATTCAGATAGAGCTGCAATCAAGTCCAATACTCTGCCAGACAAATGCAGGAAGCACCAACTCTGCTGCTGACACCCACAATGACATTGACTAGCTACTATTATGCAATAAGCGGGAGTATAACATGAGCTTTTCAGTACAGATCCAAAACAGACTGTTTGGAAAGATTTAAGCTTGTGGCAGCTTTAAATTACGGCTCAAGCTAGCTCAAGCCCCTCCAAACAAGCCTTCTTACAGCAAATGGCAGACAGCGAGCGTATCGCTGTTTAGAACCAAAACTATCCCTTAATGACTAATGCTAGGTGCTTACATCTCTTCCTTGAAATAGCAGCCAGCGGAAATTGCAGTGAAGCAACTGATATGGAAATGGTCAAACATCTTCCCCAATATAGTACTACATAGCAACATGCCATGAACAGTTATTTGGTTTATGAAACCAATCATTATAAGTCAATATATAGCATGCACCATATTGATGACAAGGAAAATTGAAAGATATATATGATTCTTTTTTTTTTATGTTTTCACACACACATAGGAAGTCACTTTTATACTCTCCAAAATATGTATTCTCCTCATTTAAATTATAATATGGATATTCTTTTATGTACTATGGATATTTTTTTAGTTATGTATACATTTTTTAATTGTCTATTATATTATTTATGAAAAATATACATTATAATTTTACAATTATATAACATATTTCATCATTAGTACTTATTTTGTTAAACATATATTTTTTTAGTTTTATATTATGTTATTTATAAAAAAATATACTTTACAACTTTGTATACTACACTTCATTAAAAATGTTATACATAACTAAAACAGTATATAGACTATAAGCAAAGAAGTATATATAATATATTTCAATATTGAGAGTGTTGGATCTAGGTAGATCTTAGTATCTAGGTTTTGATGATTAATGACGTTTTGGATAAATCCATGATGATTAAAGTTAATCTGAAGATATCAGATTTGATGATTAAATGACAATTTAGATAAATCCTGATTTAGCATAAATAAATTGAATTGATTATCGGTAAACCTTGAATTGGATGTTTTTCTCGATTGCGGGTTTGATATTGATGCATATGTAGAAGATGAGCTCAGTGGTTGCATCAAGCTTGTGCTAATTGATTGATCAAGATGTTATATGTTAAATCTTGAGGTTAATGACTTCAGTTGTGGATTTGATATCGATGCACATGTTGAGGAAGAGCTTAGGATGATTAGTTATCCATGTTTGTGCAAAAGGTTGATGACTCCGTGTTCTGGATTTGATATCTCTATGTATGATTGAGAGAGAACTCATAATATTAGTCATCCATATTGATTGATATCATAACTTGAGTAGTATGGATCGTGTGTGCATTTCTTGTATCATATATGGATCAATATGATTGTGAAATTCATCCATTACTCATTTATTGTTCATTGAAATTGGTTTTGTCATTTCACCGAAGAAAGAAATTGTTGAGTGAACTCCTGTGTGGAGTGATTTATCTAGTGGTGATTAATGACGAACTGCAAATGAGACTAACGTTTGCGCATTGAGTGTATATGTTCTAGTCTCAGAATGGTTGCAGGATGAAAATAAGCAAGGGCATGAAGGGGATGAAGACGATATGAGACATCCCGAGCAAGGTCGAGTTTAGCGAGGACGAGCTTTGCGAAGACAGGCGTCGAGATGTCGAGTTTCGCGTGGTCAAGCTTAATGAGAACGAGCTTTGAGATGACGAACGTCGAGCGATCGAGCTTCGCGAGGTCAAACTTCACCTAAGGTAAAATCCAAAATTAAAGATTGTTTTCTTAGGGTTTTACCGGTCTCGATGTTTGGAGACAGACCGAGTTGATAGGTTTCTTTTTACTAGTTTGACCGTACTATTAAGAGGGGTCGGAAACTAGTAGCTTGAATCTATCTAGTGCGGAAGCTCAGATGCATTCATATCATCTTGCACTAGTGTCTTGCATTGCGAGTGAGTCTAAGTGTAGTTCATATGCATTAGATTAAATGTTTTGAAAACTGCACTTAGTCGTGATCGCCAGCTGTTTAAATTGGTTTATTTATCTAGAGCTGGTCGTGGTCGTATTTGCATATTCTGATCGTATCAGTGTTGATACGTGGTCGTGGTCGTGTCGCTTGTTTGCCGGCTTTCTGTTTAGGGTTTAGGCGTGGTCGTAGGAGTTCGGACTGGTCGTACCAGTCTTCGACTCGCTTGCGTACGCTCGACCAAACCCTATCGACCACCTGTTTTCGATCAGATGTCAAGACCTGTGTGGTCGTGGTCGTTGCTAAGTGACACAAATCACATCCGCGAGAAAACGGCAAATCCGTATGTGCAAATACTCTAAAATTGCATTTGAGATGATTTTTGGATTAGACATTTTGATAGCAGGAAAGTTTCTGAGTTTTCTAGAAGTTTCTAGACCTTTCTAGGTCTTGGTCCTGTTGACAAAATTGTAGAGCTCTGAGTTATCTTTCTAACAAGCCAAAAATCACCTCAATCGGATCTCTGGATCAAAAGTTATGTTTGTTTTACTGTCAATATGCAGTGGCCGGACAAATGCATCCGTCCGGGGCTATCTGTCCAAAATGGCCGGACTTTGTCCGAAATGGCCGGACATTGTCTGGCCTGTACAAATTTTTTGAGCCGAAAAATGAAACAAAGACAAATGCATCCGTCCGGGGCATTTGTCCGTTATGGGCGGACTTTGTCCGAAATGGCCGGACATTGTCCGGCCTGTACAAGTTTTTTGAGCCGAGAGTTAACAGAGACATATCCATCCGGACAAATAGTATCCGTCCGGACTTCACAAATTTCGCCCAACGGTCACTAACACGTTTGCAACGGCTGAAATTTTTGTACTGACCGGACAGTGTCCGAAGTGGCCGGACAATGTCTGACCTGTACAACTTTTGGCCCGGTTTCTTGCAAACGGCTAGTTTTTCGTTGAGGCTATAAATACTTCGTGTTTGACTTCATTTTTGGGTGCTCAAAGACTTCATTCTTCAGCTGAAAACCTAGCCAATTGAGTTGCATATGTGTTATTGTATTTAGAGACTAAAATTGATCCCAAATCTTGAGTAGATTTGAGAGAGCTTGAGGGGGATTGTGTAAGTGTTTAGTGCACTTCATCTCCATTAGATTACTAATGTTAGAGTGTTGAGCATCTCATTTGCATCATTGAGTTTCTAGCACGTGGTTGGTTCAAGTGAAAGCGTATTCGGCTTGTTACTCTTGGCGATCGCCTTCGCCTAGACGATGCCGGAGGAGAGCCGAGATCTCTCCAATTGAAGTTTGTCGGAGAGGCCGATAAAAGATTGTGAAAGGTGTAGTGCTTGCCTATCCGGTGTGGAAAAGGAACAACCCTGGTGAGATATACTTCGTGGATATAGAAGCGAGACTCCGAGTGAGCGCTTCAACGAGGAATAAGGGAGACCGGGCGAGTCTCCGAGACCTCGGTAAAAATATTTTCAATTGCATATTTATCTTTTACATTACATTCATCTTGACACAATTGCTATATTTACTTTTGTTGCATGATTTGTTGAATAACTTACATGGTTGAATGTAACTAGTTGATTAAATTGTTTTAAGCCTCATTGTATAATCTAATTCAAACGATTATCTTGTTGAAATTGCTTAGTGGGGAAGAAAATTTAAAAACCTCATAATCACCCCCCCTCTAGTTGGCATCCTCGATCTTACAGAGAGTACATACACTTAGAAATATAGAATTATTTATGTATATATATTGTTGTATCGCCGTATCAACATTTTCAGAACAATGCCATATCCATATCATGTTGCACCAGTGTCGGGTACTCGGATGTCCATCTCAGTGCAACCTAGTTGGTATGTCATTCTATTTAACAGCATAGCACATATAAACAAGGAATCTAGGGCTATGCTAATGTCAAAGATCTATTCACAAATGCTGCACACATTGGACAAGCACAAGCCAGAGTAAAACTATGTATAGCACTTTGTCACGTCAACAGATTCGACTAGTAGTATTATACCAAGAATTTGAGAATTTGGTGCAGTAAGCAACAAGATGTACCCAAAAATCAGGGAAAAAAAACTTGTTCTAGCAGCATGGGGGCTAGTCACAGCTCAGTAGAAAAACATGTCTGCCTTCCAATAGCCCTAGTCTGATAAAGAATTTACTCAGGGGAGCTGCTTTGTTACACGAGGAGATAAACCAATGGCCAAACAATACCTTCAACTGAATCAACTAGCGAAAAAGATTAAGCCAGGTAACTGGCATTAGTTGGTCCAATACGCCAGCCAACCCACCCTCAGATTGCCAAAAGGCTCAAAACTGCCGACCAACCCATAATTTAGATGCAAACATCAAATGAAACAAGGTACCTACTGAAACAAATTAGTATATATATTTAACAATTCCCAAAACTTCGATTTTTGCTAAGGTTCATTTCACATAGTCAGATGACGGATCCAAAGTTTGCTACTTGTATCCATATAAAATTAAAAAGAGAAAATGATGCAAGTTATAATAATGTCACTGACACCAATGCAATAAAATTCAAAACCTGTTAAACATTGTTCTCCAGTTGCAGAATATCAATGCTGTAAGAAACTTATGTACATTCTAATAACTAACTATAAAAATTCCAATTTCAACTTCATGCATATCCGAATAGCAGCAAACTCATAAATAGACAAAATTACCATGCCGAATGTTAATTGCCTGTTAGAACGCATACCAGTCTGAAGGTAAAACTCAAAAGCAGTTAGTATTTGTCAATCTTACTTCAACTGGTTGGCTTAATTGAGTTATGATACCTAATACTATAACAAGATATCACCGATCAGTTAGTTGTCCAGCTTCCAGCATTCGTGACCGCAGTCCTCGTCTCCAAGCAAGCCACTTCATTAAAAAAAAGAAAATTGATAGTTTCGCTTCTCTTAAAACTCTCCAGGTCTTCCCACAAGGATCCACCTTCCACTACTGACTATAAGTGGTAAAAATGATCCATTTGCAAAAACCATGTCAGCTTGAAAGCTGTATCAAGGGTGAGAAATTGGAGGCAAATAAGAGCAATCATAGGGAAACAAATTTAAGTCCCACGAAAAGGCAGAAGACCTGATAGGCATCTAATGATATGTACAACATTGAAGAGGCGGGCAAACTCAAGACAAAATTAGCTCACTGTATGGAGTCTATTGCATGTAACTGTAAGTACTCTGTGCAAATTTTTCTGCATCACATCAACTGGATGTCTGGTTGAACATAGAAATAGTTCCTAATATAGAGCAAACACATAATTTGTTAAAGCTGCAATGAAGTGTTGCTTCTGCAGTGACATCTGATGGCATCAATACACCATCTTTAAAGAAAAAACTTAATGGTGGTCCACATAAAGAACAGCTGTGCCTCTCAGTATTTGTGGTTACAGCATCTTCATTGCTTTGCAAATGGCATATACATTCCCTTGAATGAAAACTTACAAACCTCTGAAGTTTGTCATTCTGCATATCTATGATCTTCTGACAAGCACAGTACTCTAAGAGGATTTCTTGAGACTGCTTTTTCCCAAAATTTTCTTCACAACTAGCCACATCTTGAGAGCTGTGCCATTTTCTAATTGTTGCTAGAAGATTCAACGACCACGATGAGAGAATGTCATGCATGTCATCAACCGTTGAACAATGTAGATTAGACCTTACAGAATTTGAGAGAATACCATGAACCACATTATAGACAGCACAGAAGCATGCATGGCAACACTTGTAGAGACACGAATGTTTTGCAACTGAGATACTCTTTATGCTATCTTGCCATTGATCATTAACCAGACTACCTGACTCAACCTCGTTCAGAGGAAAACTGTTACCTAACACATTACCACCATCATGAGCTTCAGAAGAAACCATGTTCCTTGATATGTCTGAATGGTCAATATGAGCTGAGGATGAAACAGAATTTTCTACCCTTTGCAGATCCTTGAAATGATCGACTGATTCTGTGTGCCTTTCAGGTCTCTGAAAATCTGATCCACGGTTTTCTTCGCCATTTGTTAATTTGCACATTTTCCCACCACTGATTGTTCCACAGGATTCCCCATCATTCATTATTGTATTCATTACTGTATCCACAGATGAAAGGGAACTCTTGTGCATGTCAGGAGAAGCTGAATGTAAAAGATCATGTTGCAGTTTGCTCCTGCTGGAGGTAGATGTCTCATGACCATTATCAAAGGGACAACCCACATTTTGAATTTCAAGTCGTTCTGGAGTCTGCTGGACTGGAATGTCTTGTATCTCACTAGCACAGCCAGCAGGAGCAACCTGTTGATCTGGGGTATGTTGAGCTGGAATGCCTTGTATCTCACTAGGACAGCCAGCAGGAGCAACCTGTTGATCTGGGGTACGTTGAGCTGGAATCCCTTGTATCTCACTAGGGCAGCCAGCAGGAGCAACCTGTACATTACTTTCTGTGGCGCAGCCAGTGATTTTATCCTCATTCATGCCTGATGTCCCAAGAGCTGTTCGCTTCGTACTTGACACTCCCGTCCTGCTATCAATTTGTAATCTGTAGAAGGAAAACACTCTGTATGAATTTGGCACAAGGTCTGCATCACAAGTATGACTTAACAACACATCCTACTTGACAAAAAAGAGTATATTTTAATTGTCTTAAAAGAGAAACTAGAATATAACAAGATCAATAGAACAAGATAAAGCTTATAAGCACCTACCTTTGGAATGTATATGCCCAGCTGCTCACAATATCATCCAGATAAGCTACTTGAGAGAGAATATGAAAGTACTGATATCGATTTTTCTTTTCCAAAATTTTAGTACGGATCTGTCCAACTAAGAGTTCCAAGACCTTCCTCACCTCAGCACACACTTCCATAACAGATATATAGGCACCTCTATAAGCTAACAAGCCAACAGCAACCAATCCTCTCACACACAGAGTCTTTTCCTTGCCTTTAATAGCATTACTTCCTCCAGTTAATGATTTATCAGGTGAGGCACTGCTGTGTAGTAAGCACGAATTAAATGGCCAGCCTTTCCATGGTCCATTAATGTCGGTGCAGGGTCCTTCCTGTAGTTTTGAGCTAATCCAACAAAGTTTAGCGAACTGTGGGTGTTGTAGTATCTGAATACCAAAGGCAGCAATAGCAAATGACTCATTTCCCTTCACAATTTTACTGCAAGGATTTTCTGGAACTCTCTCCTGAAAATCGATCTTCCGAACATTTTCCTCTTCACCCCTTGCATTAGATGATTGTGTCCCTTGCTGAGAACTGCTTGTGGCTAGCTGAGAAGGATTGTCACTCAAAAATACACCATTTAAGGGTTGCACATCAGAGCACTTAGGAGATTCTGTTAATATGGACTGTTTATTCTCACTGCATTTATATTTGCCCGGTGTACTGATTTCCAAGGTAGCAAAAACTGTTTTCTGTTCATCAGGATTATTTTCATGAGCTCGCTCATGCAACAACTGAACGTACTGCTGAATTAAGTCCTGTGATAATCGCAAAGCACATGAATTGACCACCTGATCCCAGCTAAAGTAGCCATCAATATTCACAGAAAACCTTGGTATTGTGTGTTCTGAGGAAGCAACACAGTTATCTACTACATCTGTACTGAAGAACTGCCTTACTCCACTAGGAAGATCTTGAAACTTCAATTCACTAGTAGCCTGTAAGACAAATTATCTGCTAATTATCCAATGCTGAACAGAAAATAAAAAAATAAGCCGGGTCGAGAAACAGACCCACCCCCACCCCCACCAAAAAAGGGGAAAAATCATTCACCATTAAATCTTAATTTTAATAAAAGTATAAAACTAAGGTCCAACATTCACCACGTATTTCTGCAAACATGAGATGAAAGTTTGTCTGACAACAAATGAATCAACTGGTTATTATCCTTTGCTCTATAGCCAGTGATTTTACGAATTCATAATGAGCAAATAGCTACACATATCCTCATAGTTGCTCTTAATATCTATGGAGCTACTGATGTACAATATTACAATTGAACAATAGGCTTCTCTAGAATAAACTGCACTGGGAACTCACTTCAAGCATATTTAGTCTACTATTCCACTGCTTGTCCCCAAAAATCTCTTGTTATTCCCAGAAGCATGGTCCAACAAACTGCTAAATTTTAAAATATTCTACAATATAGGGGCATTCCCAGCTTTTCTTTCCTTTTTTCTTTTTTTTTTGAGAAAAAAGGGGCAGGTAGAAAGGCAATTTCTCTGATGATTCAAAAAATTAGCAACTATCCTTTCGCACCTATATTAATCCTACATTTTCTTACATAAGATTCCATGCCCCATTTCTACCTGGAGAATAGGTTTCAGTTATTAGATGTCTATATATCTCATTGAAGCAATAAGATAATTTAGGTGATTGAAAGATAAAAATCCCCAAAGCTTTATGGTCACCAATGATAGTCATAAACTCGTAATCACCAACAAATATGTTAATGAACCTAAGAATCAATATATCATTCATGAAGCCACCATGCATTAATATTTAGCTTGACATTTTTCCAGTAAAGGGCAAAAGGATGTACAGATACCCAAACGAATTTAAACAAAAATCAAAGAAGCATATAGTGTACATAGTGAGTGTACACAGTTCAACTGAAGCTTACCAGGATACTTATTGATACAGATGCTAACAATGAACCCATCTGCTCAACAAATGCATTCCAAACTTGAGAAGATACCCTCAAGTTGTTGATTGGTGAGGATGATGACTTGCTTGTGCCCAAATCGATAGCGATATTTTCCATTTCCGGTTCACAGATCTTATTGACTGCCCACAGATCAATTCTAGGCATGTAGATTATGCATCTTCCAAGATTGAGGCACTTTACTGGTAAAAAAAAAGGTATAATTACTTGCACATATCCACTGGAATGAAATGAAGAATAGACATAGTCAATAGATCATTTCTCATCAATTCAAAATGGGAATGGGACAAAACGTTGTTTTGGTGCAATGAAAGGCACTCATTTCAGTCTGCTCTATGAGATTAATCAATTGCACCAGTATTTGCAATGAATGGTGAATGGATGGTAACTGGAAGATAGCTTGTAAACTCACCCAATAAGGTCAAAATATGATACTTATTCAGCCAAACTCATTCTGCCAATTATAAGCTGGCCTTCCAATCAATGTTTGACCCAACTAACTTAAAAGTGTCAAAAACAAATATGAGTATTAAACCCATATGTTACTTTGTAGTTGGGAATGGAATTTCATCAGGAAAATCCAACTCAAGTTAAGTATGAACTCAAGTTTCATCTAATTACAGTTTTCAATTGAGACCACATGAGGTGTGTGGTGGGGGGGGGGGGGGAGGGGGGGGGGGGGGTGGTGGGGGGGGGTTGGAGTGGGTGTGTAAAGAAGACAGCTATCAGCCTACCATCTATTCATGCTTTCAAATCTTGACTCCTGACCACATGATCAAGGTTAGACTTAGAAAAGCTACTGTCCATCTAAAATTGTAAACAACCCTTATAAGGCAACTTCCAAGAAATGTGATGAATCCACAGTATAGAAAATAGGGGCAAAGAATAATAAAACTACCGTAGTTTAATGACATTTCTATTAGGGTGTTAGAAGCAACAAATGGGAATGGCAGACAAGGAGAAGAAGGGCAATTGAAGGATCGAATCAGAAAGTAATGGCAAGAAAAAGTCAAGTGTGCTCTATCCCATAACAGGTCCTGAGTACCAGAAGTACTAATATATTCTATAAGCGAAGCAAATAGCATGATTTCCTCAGGTTGTTATCAAATACTCCTTCCGGTTCACGATATAAGCCTACTTTCTGTTAACACAAGAATTAAGGTGGCACGGAATACGAAGAAAAAAATTGTAGTAGACTAAAGAACCCCTATTCAATAAAATTTTGATGAATATGGTAGGTGTATTAATGAAAGAGTGAGAAAGAACATAAGAGAAGGTAAAGTAGTAAAGTGCACATTAAATACTACATTGGAATTGTAATAAGCCTTATATGTGAAACGTCTAAAAACAAAAAGTAGGTTTGTATTGTAAAACGGAGGGAATATAAGGTTAACATAGTGGTTTAGCATTTATTTTTATATGCTGATAACATTAGGACAGACTTCCACTTCACAAACTCACCAATGGTCATGTTCAAATGGACATCATGAAGAAAAAAACAGAATGATCAGGTTACAAATACTATCACCAATACTACGAGCAAAATACAATGAAAAGTCAACAGGTGATCTTTCAGCGAAAATTTTGGAAGTCAACAAAAATAAAGGCAACTTACAAAGAATCTGTGTCAATCCACCAAGAATATCTCCATTTCCCTCATGTGACATAGTTGCAAGATCAAGCTTGTGGATTACAATCTGACCTATAAAACCATGCAGAAGGCAACGGATTATATGTTGCTGGCCTGATCTGGGTGTTCCAGCAACTAAAGCTCGAAAGCCTGATAACTTATGCACCAACCCTCCCTTCATAAGAGAACCAGTAGAATTCAATCTGCGGCCATCAAGCTTCTCATCTTTGTTATTACAACTTAACATTGAACCACAATTTCCTAGTTGAGCAGCTAGCAGACCATAGCTGGACAGGATTGTTCCAACTCTATTAGCAATCTCTTGTTGTTGTACCAAAGAATGAAGATAGGAATACCATAAAGTGTGAGGTACATTATTCTTTTTCATAGACGAAAACACAACATCCTTTATAGAGGCGGATGCCTTTAAAAGAGATGAAGGTAACCAGATCCGTTCATCTAGATACAGTGAAATCAGGAGGTGCAGCAGCGGTATAAGAAGGCAAGGAGCAAGATGCGAATCAAGAGGTGAGGAAACTAGATCATTTGCAGCAATTCCTGCTTCTCTTTGTGAACAGGGTGGGGGAGCAGCTGCAAGAGCAGCCAACCAATCCCTTTCCTCAACTAGAATTGATGGTAGAGGAGGAAGTCGGCCATGCTCAAACCCTTTCTCAGCAGAGTGTAAAAGGTCCTGCAATTCACATGTCCTTTTTAGAGCATTTATTGCAGCTTGGGTGCAAATTGCCTGCAGATCAGCCCCAGCATATCCAATGGTTTTGCTTGCAATAAATGATAGGAATGCTCCCGAAACAGGATTTGGCCAGTTTTTTGTGTGCAATGAAAGAATAGCAGATCTATCCTCAAAGGTTGGTAGTGGAAAGTATATCTCACGATCAAACCTTCCTGGTCTCCGAAGAGCAGGGTCAACAGCATCAGGACGATTTGTAGCCCCAATTACTATAACAGAGCCTCGTGATTTCAAACCATCAAGCAATGAAAGCAAAGTCGCCACAACTGAATTATGTGTTTGATCTTGTTGTCTGGATCTACAAGGGGCCAATCCATCTATCTCATCAAAAAATATGATAGAAGGTTGGCATCTTTCAGCTACCTGAAATAAAAGCCTTAACTGCCTCTCAGCATCACCAACATACTTACCCAAACAATCCGCACCTTTTCGAGCAAAATAAGCAATCCTTCTGGTTCCCTGAGAGCATGCGCCTATTAGCGCCCGCACAACAAGTGTTTTACCAGTACCAGGGTGACCATGCAACAGAACACCTCTTGGAGGTGTGAGACCTAAAGAGCTAAAAAATTGGGGATATAAAAGAGGCAATATCACCACTTCCTTCATACACTGGATGACATCACTGAGCCCAGCAACAGATTCCCAGCCACAGTATGGCTTCTCATTTTCAGAAGAACCTCCAATGTAGACAGGTGCAATTCTCAATAGATCTCTATTTAGCCTCTTCCCCTCACGTTTCAAGAACTCTTCATCTTCCCCACAGTTCTCTAACCATTTCTCTTCGGCCTCAATGTCCTTTCTCCATGCATCATGTGAAAGCTTTCTCATATCTGCCTTCATCTTTTTAACCTTCATTTTCTTAAGCAGTTCAACATACTTATCCCCTTGAGGTTGGAAGAGATGCCGATGATCGTTGCAAGCTATAAGAAACTTCCGGTGATCAAATACACAAGCATCTGCTCTACTACAAGGCTACAAAAGGAAAAGATTACAAATTAAGGGCAATAATGGAATGGCAAAATGTCATTTAAGCACTGATTAATTACCAGGTGGTAAGTTTTTGGACATCGATCAACACGACATCCAATAGTCGCTCCAGGTCTGCCACATCGGCTGCATTTCAAAAGCCTTCCTCGGAAAAGTGCGGCTCTTACGTTTTTTAGGCACCCCAAACCAGCAAAATAAACCTGAAATTTGGCAAAAACTAGATTTTTGTACCTCAGTTCATTACATGTAAATCTCAATGTCATTAGCATGCAATAGCATGAAACATTTCATTTTGTTCCACTTGCAACATATTCTACAGTCAGAACTCTGAAGCAGCCAAGGTTGAACCTTAACCATGCAATGACACTGTTATGTTCATGTTTGAGAAATGCAATCACAACTAGGGGTGAAAACAGATCGGAAAGGATAGTGGCTATCCCGTATCCTAATCCACATTGTTTGTCGGATGAGGATGTCAGCCGGTACGAATAATGATCTGGATAGTTATGGATTCGGATATGGAATGGAATATAGATCGGATATAAATACGGTTCCAGAAATAATCCGGATATTATTAACAATTTGAATACATATTATAATTTAGGAAATTCCAAATATGGAGAGTTTATATTAATTTACAATTTTCTTTCTTTTTTACTTTATAGTTAATATTGACAGATCCAAACATCTATAATGAAAAAAGAAACATGTAGACATACTAATGATAAAAACAGGATTGTGGTCCGAGGACCAAAACAAATATTCATTTTCTTATTTTAGCGGACATCTATCGGATATCCATCGGATACAGAATTAGATATCGCTCTTCATATAGCCTAGACCGTATCCGGAAGAAAATAAAATCAGATCCGAATACAGATATAGATATCATCCGGATGTTAAAATTGCAACCCATATTAACAATTTTACAGATACAAAATTGGATTGGGCAGATATTATCCACCCATTTTCACCCCTAGTCCCAACAATTAAAAGGAGGAACAGACAAGGGCATTGCAGCAAACGTATAAGTATAAAACAGCACCAAGCTAGAATCATAATATGAATAATGAGAACTTCATATTCATGTTCTAATTGCACATATTAGAATTTTGAATATACTTCAGGCACAGACCTCAGGACTCCAAACTGCACAATTCTGATGAACCCAAACACGAGCAATGCCAAATCGATCATGTATTGGACCCAACAGCCTTCCGAGCCATCCATGGTCATCGCCAAACCCATCCCACACATCATAATTTGGCTCCTCTGAAGCCAAAGCTCCCTCATAGGCTTCATTCTCGCTGTCAGCAGAATCCTGCACAGCAACCTTTGGTGGTCGCCCATCAGTCCCTCCCCCACACAGCCCACACCTCCTCCCTTCTTTCACCTCCGAAGCTCCCCTCTTTTCATCTGAAACAAGATATTTTCCCTCTCTCTCTTTTGGAGCCTCATCAGCCAGTACTACATTTTGGATATCATCCATCAATTCATCCGGCTGGACCTCTTCCACTTGCTCACCAGAACCACAACAGTCCTCCTGCAATTGCTGCTCAATAGGAGGAGAAGTCTCTTCTACAGTTCGCTCATTGTGCAACTCAAGCTGCTCATTTTCGCCCATATTCCCACTCCCATCCTCCTCATTCTTCTCGTCACAAGCCAATTCATCATCATTCACTCCTTCTATAACTGGTGATTTGGACTCCTCAATTTTTGCCTCCTCTTGGAAACCCTCCTCCTCCTCCTCATCGGCTTCTACCAGATCATTTTCAGGAGCAATTGCTTCTTCTTCCTCTTCCTCTTCTTTTTCTCCTTCCTCCTCTTCAAGTAAAGCGTCATCGTCAACAGACTCAGGTGCGTCCACATTCAAATCGATGGTTAAATTGATCTCTGTGTCCCTCACTTCCTGAGGTTGCAAACCTCCCCTCTCGTCCTCCTCAGACCCCTCCCGCACGTCCACCACTACTGTCCCCACCTCCTCCTCCTCCTCCTCCTCCACCTCCTCCTCCTCCTCCTCCTCCTCCTCTTCGAACCACAAGCTTCTGCCTCGCTTCTTCAGCTTGGCCTTCCCCTTAACCCTATCCCGCAGCCTCGGCCGCCACACCATGCTCCCCAACTCCACCTCCCTCACACGCGAAGCCACCTCCTCCTGTTTCCTACCCATACGCCGCCTCAGCGAGCTCCAGCTCGCGCCGGCCTCTTCGCCACCGCGGGGTCTCTTCCGGCGGTGGGAGGGGATCGGCGAGGTGTCTAGCACCACAGGCGAGCGGCGCACCCGCGTGCTCCGGCGGAGGGCCTCCGCGTCGGATTCGCTTTCGCCGCCGTCGGCGGCGGGAGGCGGGGAATGCGACACGACGTCACGGATGGCGTCGAGGCGCTTCTGCTTCTTCCGGGCGCGGGAGGACGATCCGCCGCGCCGCCGCTTGCCGACGGTGGGCGTCGACGGAGGCATCGGGGAGAGACGGGTTGAAGGGGTTTTTTGCGTCTCGGTTCCTTACGTTTGAAGAGAGGGAGGTGCGGGCGAGGGTTGGGATTTGGGGTGGTCAAGTGCTAGCTGCGCAGCAAAGGGAGGGGACATGATTTGAGGAGTTGGACCTTTGTGTCTGACAAATGGGGTTAGATGATTCTAGGGACCCGCATGGCGGTAGAAAAGGTAGTGAGAGCATGGTGCACTGGGCGGATGGTGTTCGAATAGGAGCGGGGCGCTGCTACGAGGAGTTTGATCCAAATTGGATTTACGAGGCAAATTAGTTATGTTAGGTTCCGACTCAGCAATTTGCATGCCTTCCATGTGTTTATAAACACTCTTTTTGAATTTGATCAGGATTAAATTTAATGCTCAAGGGTTTAAGTGGGGAGAAACTCAACTCTTCGGACCATATCGTGAGACTTTTAGAATTTCGCATCTTTCTTCAAGTCATTTGATGATCGATTGGACGACTACAGAGAACCCAAAAAAAAATGTGTGCTATTTGGATTTTTTTCTCTTAACAATAGGTAATGTGATTCCATGGTGAAGAGTTTTGAACGAAACTGATTGCATGGGAGAAAAAGCAAAAATATGTCATGAGTGTTCTTGGTGGAGTCTAATCAACTTTTAGAATATTGGAACATAGAATGAGGTAAGAGAAATTTTTAGCAACACCAACATGTGAGACATTCTAATTATTCCAAGTGCTCCCCATTCTAAATATTGTTGTGTGTTGAAATAACCGTAAACATGTGTCCTCTAAACAACAAGACAGGGAATATGATTCCCTCGTATGCAAATTATCCAAATAGGATTGAAAAAATTTACGAGCAAGCCGCTCTTTTAGAAAGAAACAAGGGGGAAAAAACAGTTCTCCTCGTGAGAGCAATAGAGCACGTCATCCTGTCAATATTAATGTGCATTTTTAACTTGCATGCTCTTTTCGACTCGAGGCTTTGTTATCGGAGGAGTGCAGCTTACATATTTGCAGTTCAAATTTTGATTTTTTTAATTTTTTTTTTCTTTTGTCATGTAGCTTTGCCAAAAATTGAGTAGATCTTTAAAAAAATTGCTCACCCAAATTAAAATATATTGATCTAAAAATAGAGAGGAGAGATCTCTTGGGATGTGATACCCTCAATAATAAATTTTTTGCCTACTAACGCCAATAGGTAATGTGGTTTAAAACTACTGTTCATCAATTTCAATTTTCAAACTGACAAACAGAGAGTTCTACTTATCCAGTCTTTTCTGGCAATGTTTTACCATTACCTTCTATTCAATGCGGTAATATAATATGGTTTGAATTGTTTGTGTGACTGTGTCCAGTGATATGCACGCAACTTCACTTAGATGAAACCCCAAGCCCCACGCTATTTTGCAACAGGAGGAAGAACAAGAAAACACTGACGTTTTGCCCTAAATTGTTTGCATCATATGGAAGATATTGTCATCGTATGTATATTTTTCCCATTTGAAAACTTCACCGTTCTATAATCATATGCGAAAACTTCATCCATGATGGGCCGTGTTTGATCTGGGCTGTGGGATATGATTGCAAGGCCTATGAAGATTTGTTCTTGGTACTAGTCTGGTCCACATTGCAAATGCCTCCAGTTTAAGGTTCAGGCCAGTTTCGCAGATGGAGCAGCTCAACAGTACAATTATGTGGCATCACAGCTCAGTGATCTGGCAAGTGAAATTCTTGGCACTTCAAAATTCAAATCGCAAGTTGCAGCAATTGCATTTCTGGTCATGCAGATTATTTTCACCTTCTTGTTTGCTGCAGTTCCAGCTATGCAGACTCCAGGCGAGATTAAGTAATGTCGTTATATCTTTCTAGCCAGGCCGGCCCAAGTAAAATGCGAGATGGGCCTTCGCACATGGCCCTTGATTTAGATATTAACTAAAATTTTCAACATTTTAGACTTTGTATACTAGTGTTCTTAATAATGCCTTATGCCTCGACATGACCCCTGCAAACCAGCCGATCAAACAGGGAAGCAGCCGGCCAGAGTTCCCATCTTCTCTTTTTTTTCCCCCTCCTCGTTAACCCTCAATCTTCTCATGTGAGACCTTTCATGTTAGCTAGAATGTCCATGATGATTTCCGCCGAAGCAAAAGCCTTCCATTTTCGGTTCAGAGAAAGAAAAGTTTTGTTAATAGATAGATATCTTGTATACATATATTTCTATCTTTATATCAAATCTCTTGTCTTAGTCTAGTCCCTCTAGAGTTCATCGGACCCTCTTCTTAATTTGTTTGACAATGATAACAAGCGATGAAATAGTGGAAGTCAGTGGGTAAAAAACAAGGTGAAAGAGATCAGGGAAGGAACACGGCAGCGGCAATTGGAAGGAGAGAGAAGGTTGAAGATTGGATATAAAGTTAAACTTGCATTAAATTTTTTAAGAAAAAAGAAGATAACTACTCTCTAAATAAGTAAAAAAAAAGGGCTAACTGTCTAGATGAACACCGCTAGTGGAGCACAAGTTTATCTGACACCCACAAAGCGTGCGTCCGTCCGTTGGAATCGTGCAAACATGATTGCCGAACCAGCAGTCTTAGTCTGCAAGCGAAACTTGCAAGTTTCCATCAATGTTCAGGAAAAAAAAATATATGATCTTGTACTTAATTGTTTTTTTATCAGTTCACTTATCCCGGTGTACAATAGAAAGCAAGATCTTAGTAATTAGGACATGGATCTGCCGCAGATATGGATCAACTATAGTGTACAACTCGTTAGATCAAACATCAACGCTCTACATCCACGTAAAAAATAGAAAACGAGTTTTTTTCAAATCCCTCCTCAATCTTGACTATCAAACACTAAATTGAACGATTCAGATCACGTGCAGTTGATTTAAAGCTATCGCTTCACCAATTTTAACAAATCCCAATCCTGTTTAATTGTTAAGGTTTGGTAGCCTTCTTATAAAAAACGAGAAACATCCTACAGGATTCAAAACACATGTACATCATCTTCTCGGCTTATGATTGCAGAACACTTGGTCATGTTTCTGATACGTGGTACATCTGTCTCTGAGTGCCTATGTTCGATTGAATGGGCAAGAAGTTGCCATGAACAGTTGCATGTCTAGTGACAAATTGTAAAATTTGTGCTCACCGATATTTTGAACATTAATTTTCGGCAGTACATGCAGGTTGCTTTGCAACAGTAGTGCAGAACAGAATCACTGCAACTGTTGTTTAAACTATGATGGCAAGTGAGGGATGGAGAGGGTTTTTTACATTTTGTATAGCAAATACATAGCAGCACACTGCCATGCATGCATTTCTCCCTCTTCCAAACATTCAATCAAAATTTGAACAATCTACATAGACAATTACAATATTTGATATAATGTCCTCCACATTATTGAACAGTAGTAAAAAAAGATGTAGTGCATTCATTTTCAATCCGATGAACCGTAGAGAAATAACATATTACTGTAGTGGCGCGAATTTTGTTATGCATCAGTACCAGCAGCATGGTCCCCCAACACAATGAATCATGCACTACCACAAAGCCTTGCAACTTGCAAGCAGACAAATCTACCAGCCATTTAACGCCCCTATCCACACTGTCCATTTGCGTCCAGTAATGGCTCCAGCGAGGCCGTTTCTGCGCTGCCGCTTGGCTTGCATGGCAGTGGAGTGTTCCCGTGCCCACCCCCTCACATCAATCGCACACACAAATTCGCCACCCTACACCGCGTGTGGTCCATATGATTCATCATGGCCATTAACCATCACACCCGCACACCGTTTCTTTTTTCTACTTTCCTCCTGCACCTTTCATGTTTCCAAGTTCCACTCCTTGATCATAACAACCAGCTCATCTCCAGCCAGGATCCCTACCCCACCGCGGTTATCGTTTAGCATTGTGCGTTTGCCTTCAATTCTTAAAGCTGGTTGTGCGTTTTTGCTCGTATGGACGATCAGCTTAGAATCCCGACAGTCAAAATTGATTGATATACCCAAAAAATAAAAGACAGGGTGCTCGATCATCTAGCAAAGCATTTTCAATTTTTTGCTTATCTTGATATAGAGTGTTGGTTTCTAATTAAATGACGTAGATAAAGAAAAAAAAACTCTCTTTTTGCACACGACGTTGGTCTAGAGTGCTGTTTCTTTTTTTTTTTTATCAAAAAAGATGTAAATAAAGGGAGAGACACCGGACACGTATCTTTTTATACTGTAAAGTATCTAAAGTAGAGGATATGTACCAACCGGTTCTATTCCAGGCTTCTATATCAACCAACCCTACTCACACACTCTAGCAAGCACCCACACCGACACAGCCCACAAGGCCACAATGGCAAGCACCACCTCCACCACCCTCCTACTGGCGGCGTTCCTGTCACTGGCAGCCACGCCCGCGCTTGCGCAGGCGCCCGGGCCGGCGTCCACGCCGACGGGGCCGCCGAATATCACGGCCATCCTGGAGAAGGGCGGGCAGTACACGACATTTATTCGGCTGCTGAAGGAGACGCAGCTGGACACGCAGCTCAACAGCCAGCTCAACAACAGCTTCAACGGCAATGGCTACACTCTGTTCGCGCCGACGGACAACGCCTTCAACAACCTCAAGCCCGGCACGCTCAACGGGCTGTCGCAGCAGGAGCAGGTGGCGCTCGTGCAGTTCCACGTCCTGCCCCAGTTCTACTCCATGGACTCGTTTCAGACGGCGAGCAACCCCGTGCGCACGCAGGCGTCCGGCCGCGACGGGCCATACACGCTCAACATCACGGCGACCACCAACAGCCAGGTGAACGTATCAACCGGGGTGGTGGATGCGACGCTCAGCAACGCGCTGAGTACCGTCAAGCCAATCGCGGTGTACAGCGTCGACAAGGTGCTGCTGCCGCACCAGCTGTTCGCCGCAAAGACACCGGCGGCGGCGCCGGAGGCCGAGAAGAAGCCAGCGAAGGGGGGGGCGCCAGCGAAGGGAGCGCCCGCGCCCGAGGGGTCGTCGGATGAAGCCGCGCCGACGGGCGCGGCGCCAGCGAGGGCGGTGAGGTGGGGCGTGGCTGCCGGTTTGGTGGGCGTTCTTGGGTGCCTGTTGTAAGAAGTGCATGGGATTCGATATGATAGTTTGTTGTGCTTCTTATTATTTTCCCTTCTTTTTTTTTTTGCTTTTTCTCCTTTACATTTCTTTGAATTTATGTTCTTGTGATTTGCAAGATTGGGTCATGTGATTGAGATAATGTTAATAATGCATTACTTTTGATTTATTCATTTCTTTTGTTATACAATATTGTCTCTATGTTATATATGATTTACACATGTATCTACGGATCGGTATTGGCCTGTCTGGGTGAATGTTAGGTTGAAAGTGCCACTACCTATATGTGTTGGTAGAAAAAAAAAACTTTTATCACCTCTTTCTTTACCTTCAAATCAGATCAACCATACTATACACTGATGTGATAATAAAGGAAAGATCCTTCCATGTTGATATTATTAGAATATGTTAGGCACTCACTCTAATGAAGTCTTCTTGTTTGGGTTGGGTCATTGGGTGTCCTTTCATGTTATTCTAAGGCTGTCTCTGACAGTACAGACTTTTACTTGGTTCTTAAACAGAATATTTCTTGTCGCGTCAGTGAGCATCATCTCAAAGCAGCAAGCAAGCACCAAACCTCCAACAGCTTGGCTCTTACTTGGCTCTTAGCGTGGGCCCCACACTCCTAACCATCAAGCAAACACCAAGCAAGAGCCAATCACTCTAATGACTTAGCACTTGCTTGGCTCTATACGATTTAACAATTATATATTCAACGAATTTGTATTAATTCATGAATTTCTATATTAAAAATATATTAACATATTACTTACGAAATTAAATTCGACGTTTGCGACAAAAAAAATAAATTCGACATTTTGGATTTAAAAATTGCACTTGACAACCAAGTAATAGATATTAAAATTCAAATAGTGGTACATGACATAATTGCGAAATACATTAAAATTAAATTTGCAATCAAATGCCTAGTACGAAATTCGGTAAAATACTACTCGTTGGCGTTTCCTCCGAAACGTTGCCAAATGTGCTCGATCAAATCTCTTTTGAGTTCCGTGTGCGTAGGTTGAGCACGGATAGCAGCATTTCTTCGAAGTACATCTCCGAATAAAGGCGTACCCCCAGTGTGGATCACAGGCAGTACTACCGTGGATGTGCCCGGATGATCGTTGTACTCATAGTTCTCGGCATTGCCGTCGCGTTCGTCCTCTATGATCATGTTGTGCAAAATGACGCAAGCTCGCATGATCTTCGCGAGGGTTAACTGTTGCCAAAATCGTGCCGCACCGTGCACGATGGCAAACCGAGACTGTAGAACTCCGAAAGCCCGCTCAACATCTTTTCTCGCTCCTTCTTCGTGTTGCGCAAACAATCGATCTTTCACCGTCTGTGGAAGTGGTATTGTCTTTACAAAGACAGCCCACTCCGGGTATATACCATCGGCAAGATAATACCCCATATTGTACTGTCGGCCGTTGACAGAGTACTGAACATGAGGAGCCCGTCCTTTCAATACATTGGTGAATAAGGACGATTGGTTTAGCACATTAATGTCATTATTGGAGCCGGCAACACCAAAAAAAACATGCCATATCCAGATATCATACGAAGCTACCGCTTCAAGTATAATCGTTGGTACTCCATAGTCTCCACGAGTGAATTGACCCTTCCATGCTACAGGGCAATTTCTCCATTCCCAATGCATGCCATCAATGCTTCCCAGCATACCCGGAAAGCCACGGGACTCTCCTTGTTGCAGTAGGTGATGGATATCCTCGACGGTGGGGCTGCGAAGATATTGGTCACCAAATACGTCGATGACACCTTGCACGAAGTTCTCCAAGCATTGAATCGCCGTGAATTCACCAATGCGCACATACTCATCGACAGCATCGGCGGGGCCATCGTACGTGAGCATACGCATTGCTGCGGTACACTTCTGTAAAGGGGAGAGTCCACGGCGATTAGTGGCGTCCCTTCTTTGGGTGAAGTAGGGGGACCACCCACCTACAGCTTCGACAATGCGGAGAAAGAGGGGTCTCCCCATCCGAAAACGCCGTCGGAAGATACTGTCAGGGTAGACAGAATATTCGGAGAAGTAGTCCGCGACGAGTCGTTGATGCCCCTCTTCGCGATCTCTCTCAACATATCTCCTATTGCTGCTTCGACGGCGTCCGTGGGATGACGAAGCATTGAGTCGAGCGTAAAGACCGGTGATAATACGGTCTTCCTCTTCCTCTTCCTCCTCCTCTATGAATTCCACCAAGAACTCCTCAATTTGGTTCATGGCATCCTCGTTGGAGCTATGTGTGCTCGATGACATTTTGTGAGTGGCTACTGAAACTGAGTTTCTCAAGAGGTGAAACGTCTGAGAAGATAATTGGATTGTGAACACAAACTTTGTGGAGAGGGTGAATATATAGACGAAGAGTCCAACGGCTATATTCCAACAGCTACTTTACAACGGCTATATTCCAACGGCTACTTTCCAACGGCTATATTCCAACGGCTACTTTCCAACGGCTATATTCCAAACAACTACCTTGCAACGGCTATATTCCAAACAACTACTTTGCAACGGCTATATTTCAAAGTAAAATTAAATAGAGAATCATATATAGATTAATAACGAAGGATACATGGCTCGTTATAAGAGATAATTGAAAAACAAAATAACTAATCGTCAGCAGCATTAAGTTTCTCTCTGAGAATCTTCATCCCTGCATCGTACTCCACTTTTTGTGCATCGTCGAAGATGGATTTGTCGAGACTCATCATTTTCCAGTACGCCTTATACAAGGCGGACTTTTCCTTCGCCTTCGCCACGTCGCGCAAGTTATCGGACATACGGAGTACGTCCTTCCTCTTCTCGGCTCCGTCAGGTTGATTTTGGATGAAGGCATCGAGATCTGCTCTCATTGACATTGTAGAATCGTGCGAGTGATCAACCTTTCCCTTACCTTTGCGCCTTGCCTTAGCAGCGTCTCGTCCTTCCGGTCGTGTCGCCGCTGGTGGCACATCATCGTTGTTGGACGACGATGTGTATGTACCCGACTCGGACAATCTGCTTCTTTTGCTGGGAGGATCAACATAGGCTGCAGACCACTTAGGTTGACCGCGAACCGCTGTCCACCAATGATCCAAAATGAACGGATGACCCATCTCCGTCTTGTACATCTCGCGGGCCTGCGCCATGAGTTGGTCGTCCGAACGACCGCTGGCATAGAGTTCATTCAGTCAGAGCCAAACACCGTTGAATTGGACCACCTTTTTGTTGGTTCGTTGCCAGTGATCCTTACAGTGTTTGGTCTCCCTTCTGCGACTTGGCGGCATCGTTTCGTTGTATGCCGCTGCTACGTTGGCCCAGTACATGTCGCACTTTCTATTGTTTCCATCAATAGAATCGAGCAAATTGTTGAGCCAAGAGCTAATCTGTATATAGAAAAAAAAATTTAATATCGAGGTCGAGCGTAAATATGTGTCTTTCATAATACTCTTGTATGAAAAATCAAATTATTACCAGTTTTACGTTGTCATTGGTGCACCACGGTAAGCCCTTCGTCTTTTTCCCACTGTGCACACCAACATTAGTGTTTGGGTCATCGATGCGAACTCGGGCCGCCAGATTGGCTGGAGCAGAGTCTGGAGTGCCGTTGTCGGAGACAGATGTAGAGTGTGGTTGAGGTGGGGAAAACTGGGGAGATGTCGGTGGCGTGCCGACGAAATGAAAATTTTGGCTATACTGTGGCGGTGGTGGAATTGCGTGGCTGTGTGGTGGATACGGACGATAATTTTGGCCGTACTGTGGATACGGCTGGTAAGTCGGTGGCTGTGAAAAACCGGGTTGCGGTTCGTTGTTTTGGCTTTCGGTGTTTTCACTGGGAGAATGGGAAGAGCCAAGCCAGTTAACAAAACCACCCGGTGGAGTCGAATCCTTGTCGGATTTGTAAAAAAATTTGCGAGAATTTCTAATGGCCTTTGTTGTGGATGGATGAAGAATTTTGTGTCAAAATAGGTCAAGAATATGCCCTATATATAGGAGAGGGCAGGGGAAATTTTCTGTGATTTTTTGGAATTTTTTGCTCTTTTTTACGAATTTTTAGCCCAAAAAACATTAAAATAATCTCTCACGGCTATTTTATAACAGCTAAAATCCAACAGCTCTTTTTTGTGCGGCTGACAGGTAGGCCACGGCCAAAAACAATTTCCAACGACTATTTTTTGTAAATCCACTCACTGACATGCGGGACCGTAGGCAACTGGGGCCACCTGTCATATACTGGGGTCAAAAATAAAAGCTACAGTTCACGCGGTTGCGTTTTTTTCCAAACAAACTGACGCTTTTTTGTTTGCTCTCACTGACCCATGGGCCCTACGAATTGATGACCCCACATGTCCCTGAGTTCAGCTGGGTTGCGTGCGTGTGAGTGACGCCAGCGAGGCTGGCGCACTGACTCGTTTTACGCGCTGGTGGGGCCCACGCTTTAATTTTTGTCACGCGTTTACGTACGACCTTGTCACTGACGTGTGTGCCTTTTTTTCTTGGGGACCCACCTGTCAGGTTTAAGTTCACGCGGGTTGAGTTCGTCTTCTGGTTTCTTCGTGAGGCCCGCAAACCGCGTTTTATCGTGCCTTCGTCTTCTCCAAGCCTCCCTCGCCGCGCAGTCGACCGCCGTTGAGCTTCCTCCGTAGCGCACGCACGTCCAATCGTGCCGGGGAAACGTCGACCACGCGAACGCCGCCGTCGACACGAGCCTCTCCTCGCGCTCCCGTTGGAGAGAGCCTAACTAAATCAATCTAGTACATATGTCTAAAAAATCGAGTGCATATTAAATGATATCTAGATCAAGATAAGAATTAGTTGGTGCATTTATGTTTTATTGAAGACAACATTTAAGAGCGCGCGCACACACACAGTTTTGGGTTTTGGATTTATCAAGTGGGAGTGACCAGTGATTTGGGTGAGACAGAGTTGAAAAGGAGGGACCTTTAGACAAGCACGTGATGCCAGGTGGGTTTGGTTAGGGGTCTAATATTTTGCATTAGTGAAAGTATCTTCTGCATGGAGCAGCCTATTTGATTGAAGTGACAACGATTAGTGGGCGAGGTTTATGCCGGAGTTCATTTTTTTGTGGGATCATTCTTTAGTCTCCATCATCGTAACAGTGGAAATCATGCTGATTTAATCGTGTAAACTTGGTCCATGGTCCCTGCGTTTGTTTCTTTTCTTCCTAGTTGTGCGAGCAAGATAGACGCAAGTGTTATTGCGGTCTGCACGAGCTTTTCCTGTGTGTATGCCAATTTTAGAGGGGAGCTAGAATGGTAGATTAAGTATTGTTCGGTATAGTGTTAATTTTATCTTTGTATCAAAATTATTTAAAATATAAATTTATTTTTCAGCTCATATAAATTATAGCTCGTTTGTACACATAAACTAACCGCAACTCTTTTACCCGTTTATGGGCAGATTTGTAAGTTGAGTCATGTTATTGTTGGGTCGGTCCGAGACACACAATTTTAACTTGGCACGTGGTATGTTTTGATATGAAACCCTAACGGGCCGTGTCGGTCTGACACGTGTTATTGGGCCGCAAAATTTGACCCCACGGGTGGCACAGCACGGCCCATTAGCATGCAGGGCGGCATGGCACGGCGAGGTCTATTAGCACACCTTCCTTTGCGTGTCTTCGTTTTCCTCAACCCCCTTTGCTATCTTCGTCAAAACGCCACAATTTTGCTGCGCCTCACACGCTGTAAATTTAGCATGCTTGTGCCGCGTCGCCATAAATCTGGGTCATGTGCCGCACCGCTGCACCACGCCACATCACCGCGCCGCTTGTCGCCAGATCCACCAGATCTGCTCCACCCGAACCACCTCCTTCGTCCTCTACGTCACCGGTGCCAAGCCTTCAGACGACGACGCCTTTCCTAGTTTCTCATCGCCACACTTGATTATTCGCCATGCCGCCCTCAAACACCCCGTGTCCAGACCCTAATTTGGGGATACAACCCCAAATTAGAGTCGTCGTCGACCCCTTCTTCGCTAGCGCCACCACCTACTTCTTCTTCCCATCTTCTCTTACCGCTGGCGAACAACTTTACCCGTCGTAGATCTTGCATGCTCGCCGGTGATCCACTGCCGTTCCCACTCCACACAGCGCGGCCTCGCCATCGCGATGACCTCTGCGGTGATCACGATCCTCGTCGACCACCTCGACCAGACGAGAGACAGCTACCACTAATTTTAATGCATTAAAATTTAAAAGTAATTTTAAAATTCAAAACAACTAGTACTTGTGCCAGCTCAGCATGAAATATGCCCTGTGGGCTATCGGGCCGGGCCAAGCCTATCCGCTGAGCTATTGGGCCGACCTGGCCCAACACGGCCTGACCCAAGCAACCGACTCGATGGGCTCAGGCCGTGTCGGCCTAGCATGGCCCAGTTTGCAAGTATATTTATGGGTGGAGTTTCGCTAAATGCCGCTCTTCTTTTAACTTATCGACCATGTTTTACATAATAGTCATTAATAGTTTATTTCATGAATGAATTTAGCCATTTAGGTGGCTTAATAAATGAAAGCCAAATGAGGAATTGTTTGGATGGTGTGAGTCTGGCCTAATCTTCTTAGAAATGTAATACATGTGAGTATGTAACTAGCCGGTAAGAAATCCTTTTCATCTCGGTCAAGCTTCTCGTGCACGAATGTGACCTATAATTCCAAAAGCTCCCTCAAGACGTCTCGACGTCTTTTTTTGGTTGGGATAATGACATGGTAACAACAAGTATTTTATATTTTTCATGTATTTATATGCAACTAATTCTGCACTGAAGTTTGTGGGCTGTCATGCACGTACGTTACAACGTCATTTTCAATCACCAATTAATCGTCGAAACGGCCAGGTAGTACTACTGTCGGTGTGATCGTTCATAGATCATCATGCATGCTTAGTTGGAACGTACGTACCATCGTTATCTGTGTGTATCATCGAAATAAAAAACTAAAAATCCATCTCATCACTACATATACTTAGATTATGATCATTCTCAAGAAAACATGTACAATTAATGCCTATTAATAGCAAAAAAATAAAATGATGCAAAATATGGTGATATGGACTTAAGGGTTGTCCACGAGTCTAGCTAGACACAATTTGAGTTTGAGAAAAACTCAATTTGAATTTGAGTTTGGTTGAACTAGGATTCAAAAAGTTAGATCTAATTCCAATGCAACCATAAAAGTTAAAGCTAAATTTGATTAAATACTCACTAAATTCAGATGTCGTTCTATTAAAATTTTATGGTTCAAAAGGATCATATCACCACTACTGCATTCAACAGAGACAATTTATAATCTTAGTATTGAGGGACTTGTTATAGAGCATTTAGGGGTTAATTCTTTAAATTTTTCATATTATGTATTGTCAATATCATTAAAATCTCTAGAATAATGAATGTGAACACAGATATTAATAAAAAATAGATTATTTTACAAAAAATCTATGGAAGGTCAATTTACCTAAAGATTTAACGACGGGCCCAGGAGGAGGGAACAGTGCAAAGGGAACTGGCAAAGTCCACCGAGGACACATGACGAGTGAACGTGTGGAGGGATCCACAACGCCATCAGGATCCACCTGATCGAGAGCTGCGCAAGAGATGGACAGCTTTTGAGCAAGCAATTTCACCCCTAATTCTCACAAAGTTTCATATAGTAAGTATTAATCTTGCAAAATATGAAAAAAGAAAAGAAAATAATGTATACTCCTGCTTTGTCGAATTCGACAGTACTCAAGTGGTACATTTTTATGTTGACCACGAGTTGACTCTTTTAAGCTTGGTAGATATACCGGCAGCTAAAAGGTTTGCTGGAATAAAGAGATATATACCTGCCGCTAAAAAGCTGGCTAAAGACAACAAGTAAAGGCTGATATCGAAAAAAGACAATAAGTAAAAGCAATTGGCAACATGGCAGGTTAGGCACGCAACGCAAGGAGGTTGTGTGGTAAGCAAAAGTGATGTTGCACAATTATTATGCAACCAAAGCATATTGTATGGTGTTGGTTCAGAAATGTGATCTTAATTATAATAAATTTTAGAATTTATTATAAATATAAGTGAAATGTATTAATAATATATTCAATTTATATGTATTTAAATTTTTATTAATATGTATTTTGAATGTATGTATTATAATTACGGAATGATCCAATCAAATATCAACTAATATATTTCTATTACAAATAATTAAAATACAAAAAAAAAAAACTCCAAACCAAATATTACCTTGATTGCCTCAATATCCATCCGCTTGTATTCGGTAAGAAAAGGCCCACTTAGTATTATGGTGGGCGGAGAGTGTCCAATTAACAAAGTTAAATTGAGAGGGACAAAATCATAAATAAAGGGACATATAGTGACAGATCTACATTTATAGACATAGGAAGACCAATTTAGATATCCATATATGGCAGAAAATGCATAAATTAATAAAAATTGGTTTGAAGATCCTGGATCTTACAAGAAACAATAGTTCTAGATGCCATTTATATTATTAGATATATTGTTTGATATACCGTTGTAAAGATCGCAAGTGTCAAACTATGAAAGTATTTCCTCCTAGGGAGAAGCTCCATTCTAAAAGAAAATAAATGAGCACTTACCATGTTCATCCGGAGGACGGTCTTGGGTTTGATTCTCTCTACCCTATATTTTTTATGTGTTGAGTGAGTGAAAAGGAAAGAAAATAATTGAAAACTATTCTGAAAATGAAAATAAAGAGAAACAAAAAGACCATGACTAAGATATTCATAACTTTTATATAAAATAACAATCTAAGAAAAAAATAATAATCTAAAATAAGAAAATACGATAACTTAAAATAAAAAATGAGGTAATCTAAAATAAGAAAATATAACAACCTAAAACAAAAAATATAATAATCTAAAAAATATGATATTATAAAATCTATTAAGTCAAATTATAGTCATTAGATGCAGATTTATTGGCTAATATAAAGTAAAGTCGATAAAAAAAACACTATTTTGTAGCCAAAATTTGGCCGACTTTGATCTCTAGCTAGGAAAGCCCAATTGTGAGTACACATCGCGAACCAAGCCCATTAACTAAGCCTAACGTCTTCCATGGACAGCGTAGTTTGGATTTTGATCCTGTGGCCCAAGTAAAGTGTTCTGATTCGTCGCTTTTGCCTGTCGCCGAAATGATAAAGGAGAAGAAAAAGGTAAGACAGCATCAAATCCAATTGACAGCATTGTTTTAGGCTACGTACTGACATAGTGGGCCCATATTAACAGCATTTTCCATTTGCAGTCTTGCTGTGCACTCAACAAAGCAAGTCGGATTGTTTGTGATCTTTGGATCTTCTTATCTTCCTCGTACTAAGAAGCTTCCTATTATATATTTTTGTCCCCCTTCAAACTTTCTAAACTTCCCAAAATTGATAATAGAAGCCAAAAGAATAAGAAAGAACTAAGGGTCTTTTTGGTTTATAATTTTTGATAATTTTGTCAAAATTTAATCATGATCAAATTATAGCACACCAAATTATAGTAAAATTGAAGGTGTTTTAGTTTATATTCAATGTTAATCAAACTTTGGTTAGAATATAAAATGTTAGTGTTTGAACATGTATCAAATAAGATGGTCAAAATTTGATAATAATTTTGGTTAGTATTTGATTTGTTGTCAAATATAATAGGATGAAGGTGGTGCAAACGGCAAAGGGGGACTGGTTGACATGTCAAATTTTAACAATAAAAAACTTCGCTCTCAATTGGCAAAAAAATCAATTCACATTGACAAGATAAAAACGAAATCAAATTTTGATTATAATTCAAACAACAACCAAATACTGAAAACATGATCAAAATTTAATAAGATTAGATATGGATGCAAATCAAATATACCCTAATTATTTGTGATCTAATGGTCCAATTGACTTTCCTAACTTCTTTATGACAGGAAGCTTCCTATTATATTTTTGTTCCTCTTTGAACTTTTTAAGTTTTACACCTACAACTAATGATAGAAGCCAAAAGATTTAGAATTTATGATCAAATGGTTAGGTCGCATGCCTATCTTCTTTTTGGCAGCTCTCTAAGCTTTACACGCTGAATTGATCATTAAAGGCAGGAAATTAACTTAAAGCCAGGAACATATTAATGAGAAGCCGGACGTGAGAAGATTGATTTCCAGTAGGGGCGTCGGAGAAGACCAAGAAATTTGTACAGAGCGGCAGCTAAGTAAGGATAAGATTGCATCTGTTGGAGCACATAAACAGCACATAGGAGATAAGATTATTTTGTGAGCAAGTCAATTTGCCAAGCAAGCCAGGAAGGCACCACCGTATGACGTATTACGTTGTGGCGGGTACCCAACACACCACATGTGGTTTTGACGGGCGACCTGCATTCCAAAGTGGGACACTTGCTGTCTTTACACAGAAGGGCAGCTACATGGAGCCCAGCGTTCCAAAACTACAGCCAGGAGATGACCCAAACACTGACGCGTTTATCTCCATCACCCAAAAATTATAACAATTCGCTACTTCCTTTTAAGGATCCTTCTCTTTTAGAATATCAATACTAAATAAAAGGGATGGAGTATCAATTTCACTTTTTTTTTTGAGTCAACCCACATTTTAACTGTTTGATGTACATATCACTGCAAATATGGATAATTGATAAGACCTAATTTGTTGTTTTGCAACAAACTTAATCTCGTTCATTTATATAAAATTTTGAAGGAAATGAGTGTTTGGTTGACTGAATTGTATAATTAGTTAATTTAGAAGAAATAAAAGAGGGATTTGAGTTAGACTCCGATGAAAATTTGAATTGAGATTTTCAGTAATTTAGATCCACTTAATGACAACATAGATGAGTGATTAACACATATTAAAGATTTTTATCGTAGATTTTGGAGGGTTAAAGATCAAGATAGATTGAGTATAATTTATATGCAATAAAAACAAATTAATAATTTTTAATAATATCTTTTTCATTTTGTATATCATCATTTGCATTATCAATCAAATAATTTCTAATACCAACCCACAGTATAGAACCAACCAAACAACTCTTAATTACCTCTTTTATATATCAATACATCTCATCCTACTAAATGAGCAATTCTCACTAAAACAAGTTGGATTTACAGGGACAACCGATGGCTCCTATAGATTCTACATGATGTGCATGCACTACCTTAATCGACGTACATGCCGACACCATCTCTCACTGGAGAATTTTAAAGCTCCGTGACACCGTGAGAACTTAGATGGCAAGCCTCAAGTAACATCAAGTTTCGTCAACAATAGACATGAGATAACAAGAAGATCAACACTTGCGTCAGGTGACATCAAGTTTCGTGAAGCAAACTTACCAGTTTCTTCTTTGAGACGACATAAGTAAGCAATTTGGCTAATTTATGTCGTAAAATGTGTCAGATAACAGCAAGCTCCAACAGAACCTGCATCTGGTGACCAGTCCTGTTAATAACAGCTCTCAATAAATTAATTTGATCTTTGAATAGTAAATGGCAGAATCATGAGATATTGCACTAACAGGTACTGGGAAACGAGGATCACATGATATTGTAGTGGTTAAAATCACTTATATAAGAGATGATAGATCCATTGTTTTAAGACAGATTGGATTAGAAAATTTTGGAAAAAGAACTAACTATTAAAAACTAAATAACAAACAGGTATGGGAGACAAGGGAGAGCTTCCTTATCAAGTGGATAAAGAGAGATCCTTGACACGTCTGGTAGATTTGCCCCAGCCACGGCTTTCATTAGGGCGATAAGACTTGAGTGGCGCGAATTTTTTTTAATAATCCGAAAAAGAAATAAAAAATAGATCATTTGTTGCAAAATTACGAATCTGACCTTCTGTCACTCACCCAATTATGACTTGAACTTCAAGTCTTAACTGGGTGAGCGACTAAAACATGTCACCTCTTACCACGTTGCACTGGTGATGAGGACATCAGTAGCTCGGATATAAATAAGACTCCTTCCACTACTTCCTCGCCAACACGAGAAGATCAAGGAGAACGGCGAGTCGGCATGAATTCATGTGCTGAGCCATTCACTACGCCCACACCGAAGGATCAGCGAGCTACATCAAAAGTAGAACAACCCACAACGCATCAAAGCCCAGCTCAAGATCAAACCCAACTCGTCTGCGAGTCCAGTTTGGCCATCCAGTAGCAGTTCAACTTCAAACGGATGCCCAGGCCACGCACGAGTCCGTTTTGGGTGAATGAGTACTTTACGGAGAAGTCCACGACACCACCTTTCCAATGGATCTGGCCTCACTGCCAAATTCCGTCTGGATCTCCCACAATCGACGAAACAATTCACGAACAGATTTTGTTGGGTGCCACCTATACTTTGGGCCCAAGGCCCGTGTACCCCTAGAGTTTCACGTCCACCTCCTTGGCCGCCACCCCTGTTACATATGGCCGTCACCCTTCCCGTTCTTCCTCAGGTTTTGTTTAGATTAGTTTTTCTCATGTGTGAAACTTCATCCTTGTATTCTTGTGTCAGCTAGACCAACAACTACAATTTACACAATCTCAAATTTATCATGTGCTTCATCCAGATTTGCAATTTCAGATTGCTTTTATCTTGTTCTTGCTTGTTCTTCGGTTGCTTGCAAGAATCGATTCTTGTGATCAGGTCAGCTGCGTCTTGGCACGGTTGATAACGACTCGTGAGTGTGGTTTAGCGATTATCAGGGCGTCCAGTCTTGTTTGGTTGGTAGCCGGATCACCAAGGTCACTCTCCATCAAATCGAAGTTATCCTTCTCACCAGAAGATCGGACATCCGCAACTTCATCAACTGGTATGAGGATGCATGCCAGCAACCCATGTTAGTTTTTAATCTCTCACCTAGTGAACGACTAAAATTCACAAGTTGGTGAGCACTTAAGATCATAGGTGGGTACTTTTCAGTCACTCATCCAGTGCTTATTTAAACCGAGATTTCCTGCATTGTTCACAGAATATTTAGTTTAATTTAGTAAAATTCAAGAAAAAAAAAGAGAGAGAAGAGAAGAGAAGGAAGGAGAGGAGGGGGATTTTGTGCACACTGTTCACCTGTTTCATTTAAGCTTGCATGTTTGTAACAATTTAACTCAAGTAGCCCTATAGAAAGTACAAAACTTAATTTTTTTTTCATCACCCTGGGGTTTAGACCAGTTAGTGAAATATATTTAGATGTCTGCAAAAGTTAATATTTGTACAGTAGGCTTTAGGTCAGTTGACTAATAAGATTTTATTTCTTTAAGTAAAACATGGCCAGATTCGCATATTGTAATACTTAATCTGTTTAGCTTTAGAAATTTTTTTATCACTCTGGGAATTAGGCCAGTTAGTCCAATATATGCAGATTCGCTAGATTTAATACTTGAATAGCAGGTTGTAGGATTAGGAAAATAAATAATTATTTTTTGTATTGAACCATTTTATTACATTTATTTCTGGAATTCATGGTATTGAGCACATGACCCCTATAATTTAAATATTTGAGCATGTTCTATGACCCACATAGTCTAAGTATTGAAACACGATATTGTGAAGTTTTATCTTGTAGCTGTAACTTTTGCCACCTGACACATATAACTTGAAATTTTCTTGAAGTAGAACATGGAGCCATTCAGGGGGGAGGGTGTATGTGTTTACTACATGAAGGGAATAGTTTGTAATATACCATATAGTGATGATCTTAGCCATTGTGTCTATGTTTATGGGGAAATGTCGAAACAATAGCCAATATCATTCAAAGGTTTGGAGGTTTGGGTGATACAATTGTTACAAATCAACCCTGGCACACATGGTGTTCGGTTGGAGGGCCTCTTGCTAGGAGGCAATGGTTGGGTGCTCATAAGGCTAAAAGGTGATAAGATATGGGGGTCATTTGTTAGAATATTAAAATGACACTATTAATGGAATTAGAGTTTTCATGCTCTATGTGTAAATTGTTACCATAATCAGATCGGAAGACAACCATTCAATAGCAGGGGCTAGCAGTAGTGTAATAATTCAGATTGTGGACTCTGATATCCCCAATTAAACAACATGTTGTCCATCATGAGTTGAGTATTCTCATCACCAAGTAGACTTAGCTGATGATCTACCCAAATTAGAGGAGAATTTTAACGAGGAGTACACCGACCCATCAGACATGTATGACATGTCAAAAGAACCAGTAGACGAGCATGACCCTATGAGTAAGTGGCTAGATCCATTTGCACTAAACTCAGCAATGGTGTCCAGAGACCTAAACACGTCATGGTCTTTCAGTGACTTTATTGTATAGCTCGGTCAGTTATTTAAGAGCACAAAGGATGCGAAGAAAGCCATCTATACATGGGTTGTGTCATTAAACGGACCATTCAAGATAGTGAAGTCAAATACTTGTGGGTTGTGAAGTGTGTAGCGGATATTTGCACATGGTATGTCCGTATGACACATTCAAAGGACGAGCCATTCTTTTGAGGTACTAGAGTGGTAGACCATAAATATTTGTTAGAGGGCATGCTATCCTAGCACATAAATATTACATTCGCTTTTGTGTCTTCTTATCCTCTCCATCATAAAGGAGAATACTAGTATGCCGCTCAAAGAGATCATCGCTTATGTAGGAGAAAAGTATGGCTACAAAATCAACTATCGGAAGGCAAAGAGGGAGAAATAGAAGGAGTTGGAGGAGCTAATTAGTACATTTTGGACATGTATAACTATGTACCCCAGCTACTTCAACGGATTGCAAATGCGAACCCTTGCATTGCCATCAAAATTGTGGACACGCTAGCTGTAGACTTGAATGGTGTTGTCGTACATAACTGCAATGTACTCAAGACAATTTTTCTGGGCATTTCAGTAGTGCATCGCATCATTTCGGTACATGAGACCCGTTCTTTACATCGAAGACACATTCTTGACGGGTAAAATATGAGGGAAGTCTGCTGATAGCAATGACAACTGATACCAATGACCAACTGTTGTTAATAGCATATGCAGTCGTTGAGAGAGAGGACTACAACAGCTAAATGTAGTTTTTAGGGAGATTGAAGAATGAGGTCGTGAAGGATCTACAAGCGTGTATGCATAATTCATGATTGAAACCGAGGCATGTTCAGTACCATCGAGTGCATGCAAGCCGGCACAAACCCGTCACTCACATGGAAGGATGTGCAAAGACATTGGTGTTCTCATCATCTTGGGGTAAATTTTTACACTCGTTTCAAGAGTAAGCAATTGATGGTTATTTTTAAGAAGTTGGCCAAATAGAATGAAAAGATAAAGTGCAAGAGCATTTGGAAGTCACTAGATGAGAGTATATTGAAACATGCACATGCAGAGCAAACTACAGAACCAACTCAGGATAGCAACAACCAGGAAAGGGGTTCACAATCGGATAGTGTCCAAATAGAGGACGATAGCGAACATAGCTGTAGAAGGCTTACGAGCTTTATCCAGTGGGTAGTGTCGAAATCTAAGGAGAAATGGTCATTGCTATATGACACAGATGGGGCAAGATATGGAATAATAATAACGAAATCTTGCAAAGGTATACAATTTTGTGCTGAAGGGAGTTCAGTGCCTATCACTCACCACTCTAGTGGAAATGACATTCTATCGCACTTTGACATATTACAACAATAGGAGCATAGCAACACAAAAGTTGGTTGTTGATCTGCTCATTTGCTGGTTGAAAAAAAAATCCATGACTACTTGGAACTTAGAACAAGAAAAGCTATGTCGCATGAAGTGTACACTCTAAGTCATACTCATGGAAAATACAAGGTGAAGCTTAGGCACAAATATGTGCATGGTACATTAAGTGTGGATCGGATCCACTAATTTACCATCATGTCAGGAGATGCCAAATGCACGTGCAACAAACCTCAACTACTCCACATGCCATGCTCACATGTGATCGCCGATTGTACTTTGCCAGGCATAACTCCAATTTAATACATTTCATAATTTTAGAGTTTGAATACCTAGATAATACTTGGAATGGCATCTTTAAGGGCTTTGTGGAGAGAGGCATCTATAAAGAGATTGTCCCAGAAGATAGGGTGAGATGTATCTTAGATAGGAGGCTACAAGGCATTCACTCGGGCCGATGTTGAACAAAGCTAACACATAATAACATGGATGCGAGGGAGCATGGACACGGACTCTGTAGATGTACCATATGCAGGCAACTTGGTCACACTAGAAACAAGTGCCCTTAGGTGACTAGTCAGATTGTTGTGACAAAGAACATGTAGTCATGTGCTTATCATTCTAATGTGCCTTTAAATGTTTTAATGTACTTTTCTTATTATAATGTACTTTTATGTAATGTGATGTACCCTTTAATGTTATGATGTACTTCTTTTATTATGTCATACTTCTATATATTATGTTGTACTGTTAATGTTATAACGGACTTTTATATTCACTTATTTTGTTTACTTCATGTTTACTTACTTGCAAGCAATAGAGACAACATGCCCCTTCTGAAGTTGTTCTGATTGCGTCAATATGAGCGGCACCGTGCATGGCTATTAGCAAAGGGCACAGCCCTAGAAGCAATGCATAAGAGTGATAGAGATATGCCCTAGAGTCAATCATGGAAATGGTTGTATTATGAGATGTTTATGAATTCTTATTGTATTCCTTAAATAAAGTATCACTTTTATCGGTCAACAGGCATGTGACTTGTTCGTGAAACTCTTTATAATAATATGTGAATTATCTTAATTTACTTACGGCATTTTCAGTGATATTTATTCTAAACATCCCTGACTTTCGGGATTACATGAAATAATAATGCAAAATAAGTTAGCACGATCATTTATTGATAGTCAAGTTTCACGGACCATGCATATGAGATATCAAGTCAAAGTTGTGGACATATGTTCGAGAACATATTGGTCGGATTGACCCATCTTGAGATACTGTTGAGATTATTATGTGTCATCAGTTTGTTTCTAACAGTTATTTTGATTTATTTTTAGACCTGAGATCATCACAGTTTTATACATGCGTAGCAGCATACCTTAGTATCATCAACCACTGTTTTTAACCGAGTAGTCATAAATGTGACATACAGATATGTTATGAACCATGTGGTTGAAAATGCATGGTCAAGATGGGATTCGCCCCTCTTATATCTTGAAAGAGATATATCTGGCTCCTTGATGTAATTAGACTAAGAAAGTGCATGGCCGTGCCGAATATATATGGGAGTCAACTGTGGAAAATATTAGTCCATTACAAAATCGAGAAAGGACCAAGTTATTTAAAGATGACACATTTTTCACTTTGAGTTCGATCTGGTATCGTGAGGCAAAGAGAAAATCCATGATAAGCTGTATAGGTTTGTCGGATATGATCTTCGTGTATATGCAGGTAGTCATAATGTCTTGCTAAGGACCACTTATGACTTGTGATTTGGGAAGTTGTTTCCAGTCGCGACTTAATATACACAAATCTATAGGGCTACACACTTAATGGGTTAGAGCATTAATTTGGATGGGACACGAAACGGCTCCCCTATTGATAATTGGTTTACCATTGGGATTAGAGTTTGCATTCAAGTATGACTTATCTGCAAGGCCGTATAAAAGGAGGCGAGGTGGGCATGCAAAAATCATCTGATTTATTCTGGCCGCCGCCATCATCCACGAGATAAATCTTGTAAAACCCAGCCGCGTGTGTTGGTGCTAGCACACGAACATGCGATGCTCCTTCCCCGGACGTGTGGACTTCCGAAGAGGTGCGGCTACTATTGCTGTATTGCTGGTCATGATTCGGTTGCGACATCGACTCTTCTTCTGTTGCTGCGTTGTCGCATCCGCGCTTCTAGTGGTAAGCTTCTGATCAATGATCTTCTACTTGCATCGTTCTTGGGATTTCAGGTAGATAATTTTTGAAATTATTACTAGGGTAGCAACCCATTCTCCAACTAGGTGGACGGCGTGTGAGATGTGGTGTTTTGATAAGCATTTCACGCCTTACCTACGAGAGACTGTTCTTCTGCCATTCACCCATTTAGTTGATCGGGTGCATCGATTTCTATTTGATTGCACAATAGTTATAGTGTTGGTGGATCAATAGAGACTTGAGACGCACACCTTCCACTTTAGTTTAAGCGAGATGAGAGACTCACCTTATTGGACGCCAGCATGTTGCTTTGTTTATCCATCAGAGGTGTGTTTACGTCTCTACTCCTACGGATAATTGGGCTTGACACGTGGAGTTCTTACTTAGATTTCAACTAGTTAGGTCACATGGTGGGTTGGTATGTTAGGCTAACCAAGTTGTAAGGCTGCAAGAGTGGTACCTGTTGCATCTAGGCCTCTATTATTGTTGATTTTGATTATTGATGACATTATGTGTTTTTGATCTAATCATGTCTTTGAGCTATCTGTATGCAGAGACCTAAGAGCTATTTCTCCTAAGGTCGCAGTATTGCTAAAGTCGCAAGCACAAGGTCGTCAAGAAGAAAGCCACAGAGACCTAGGCTATTCGGAGGATCTGCAAGTTGCAAGCACAAGGTCGTGAGCCGAGGTCAAAAGCACAAGGTCGCAGTGTGGTCAGAGGTTGCAAGTCCAAGGTCACGAGCCATGGTCGCAAGCGTAAGGTTACCAAGAATGAAGCTGCAAAAGACTTAAGGTAAAATGCGTATTTATTTTACCGGTCTCGGTGTTTGGAGTTTGACCGGTTTATAGGAATTTATTTTTAGTTTAAACCGTACTATTAAGAGGGGTTGGAAGTTCTCTCTACATGTCCAGCATAAACCGAGAAACTCTGAGATCATTGCATTCATTCTTTTCGGTTGGATTTGTTTTGAAATGATTTGGTTTTTAAGATGAGTTTTTGACAGTAGAAGTGTTTTTTGTATTTTCTAGAAAGATTTAAGCAGATCTGGTTTTTTATTTTGTTGACAAAAATATAGCCCTTTAAATTATGTTTCAAACAAGCTATAAAACACTTCAATCGGACATCTGGATCAAAAATTATGACTGTTTTTATCCATACTGACTGTCAACATGTGATGTTGACTGTTAGCGTGAAATGTCAGTTTTCGTTGCTGACATTTATCCACACTGATTGTCAGCATGTGATGCTGACTGTCAGCATAAAATGTCAGTTTTGTTTACTGACATTTGTCCAGAGAGCATGTTTTTTGAGTCATTTTTTTTGCTTATGCTGACTGTCAGCATTAGTTTCGACCTCGAGCTGATTTGTTTGAGTGTTTGTTTTAACTAGTTGTTTTTGTGGTCGATGCTGACTGTCAGCATGAGCGACTTCTTTCCATATGCGACCACAAACGGCTAGCAAAGTTTTATCCGTGATTTTTGTCGAGCCGTGATTATGGACGCTGACTGTCAGCATGTGTTGCTGACTGTCAATATGTGCTGTTTTATTTCCATATACGACATCAATCGGTTTGCTGAGTTTTCTCTGAGATTTACTTCGTACTGGTCGTGACCTATGCTGATTGTCAGTATGCCATGCTGACAGTCAGCATGTCAGCATGCATTGTTTCTTCTCAACTCGTGCACAACGGCTCTTTTGATCATTTGGTCTATAAATAGAGGATTTCAGCAAATGTTTCTTAAAACCAAGCAATCTCATATTCATATACACACTTGAGCATTTGTTCCTAGAGATAAAATCTTGATCTTTTGATCATGTCGTGAGTTTTTGTGATCCACCGAGTTTTCTGTTCCCATCATTTTGCATATCTAGAGTTTCTCGGTGATTGTTGGAGGTCTAGGAGAGACCTTGCCACTTATTACTCTTAGTGAACGCCCTCACCTAGACGGTTTGGTGGCTTGGCCGTTGACCTCTTCTGTTCGGAGACTGTTGAAGAGGCTTGGCGTGATTGTAAAAGGCATTGATGCTCGTCTTTCCAGAGTGGAAAGGAGCAACCACTAGTGAGAAATATCCTTTGTGGATATTGAAGTAAGACTTATTTATTTGAGTGCTTCAACGAGGAGTAGGGGAGACCGGGCGAGTCTTTCAGACCTCGGAAAAAATCTTTGTGTTTGTTCTTTCTTTCTCTTTCTTTTTAACTGTGCAATATATTGTTCAATTGCTTTTGGTTCTTCTCTTTGCAAAAGTTGTTTTAATTGAAAAGTTTTAAAGCCTCCTATTCACCCCCCTCTAGTCGGCATCCTCGATCCTACAGTACCTTCTGCACATGAGAGATGACGGCTTCCCGTCGGACACATTGGATTACATTTTCAAGAACCACTTGGAGGCCTATCTGCTGTATTTATTTGACTGGTTGTCGGTCCTGGCCACACATGGAGATACTTGCGACATGCATTTCATAGAGCTTGCCAAACACATCACTGACTCCATGTTAGTGGCGATGTTGTAGTTCAGTCGGAGTTCAATAGTGTTATGCTACACTTATCAGGACTGTGTGACCCAACTAGTAGACGCGAGAGGTCTTCACTTTTTTCTAGGTGCACATTGCTATTGCAGATATAGTTGTACAAGCATTGCCCCTTTGGCCAACCAACTGTGCCACAGGAGCAGATTATCGTTCTTGGTGGCGACGACATCGATATGCCAATTATGGAATGGTGTTGGTCCATGGTTGAATTGTGCCGGGGTACAAACCAGCTTCATCTCTATTATTTGGCATAAGTTAGATCTTTGATCTATTACTAGATGAGAGTGTGATCTAGCGTCTATAGCGGGACGTCTACAATGACTCTCGAGGGGGTAACCAAGCGACGCATACATGGAAAGTAATGCCCCTAGCAACTCTCAAGGGGTAACAGAGGGCAAAAATCTATAGCTCAGAAGGTAACCACTTTTCATATGCATCCCTTCAATATGCGCATATACATGTGCTTATTATGCTAACTCTTTCCATCTATACATAAGACAAAAGCCTAAACTAAGGACACGAATGTAACTATGGTTTGACACAGTAGGTCGTCAGAGCATGAAAGAAAAATAAATTTTGGGAGAAGGTATGTAGAGTGCCCTTGTTTCGACGGGAAGAGATGCATGTAGCTCTAGTGGATTGATTCAGAGTGGAAGGCAAAGCAAATGCTAAATCATCTTCTACACAAGAAGACTCAACTTGAGGATGAATTCGACAAGTTTCAAATGATTTCCACCAAAGAGATGATGTTCTTGTGCTGCCGCCACTACAAAGCCCTTGCTACTGCTCTTGCCATGTGAAAATGTTACTACACCACATGTAAGTTTTTTACTTTCATTTCTCTTTTTATACGTGGGTTGTCTAATACTGTGCATTTTACATACAAGACGATTATGTCTGGGACCATGAATGGCTGGAGCCAGATGAGTTTTGCAGCAAGTATGTTCTTTCTATTAAAGAGAATACTTCTTGGATATACAACACTGCTGGGAGGTTGTATATAGAATGCTGTAAGAAAAACGAGAAAAGCAAATGTAATTACATGTCATGGATAGATGTCTATTTGGATAAAAGAGAAATAAAGACAATCAACCACCTCGTGTGTGTGATGGATAGTTTCAAATTAGACATGCCAAGTCACCAGCAACATTTTCAAAAAAATACAATTATTGTTGCCCTACCAACGTTGTAGCATTCCCTTTTATCTAATCCTATTATCTTTAATTTCTACTATTTGTTCTTGAATTGTATTTGTTGGACTAAATTATTTGTACTTTAATTGTATTTATGGGATTTAACTATCTGCACTTTAATTGCACTTGTGTAATTCTATTATTTGTAATTTTCTTTTTTTTGTTACTTCAAATTTAACTAAAGAACAAGAAGAATAAAGTATGTAGATAGTCTTTGCAATTATTTGCAAAAAAAAAAAAAACTTATCACTATGGGTCATTTTGTGTAATTATTTTTTCTAAATGGATGATTTAAAGAAATTTCTTTTTTGGGTTATTTGCAAAAATAATTTTTTGTGGGATTTTTTTGTTTACTTGAAATGTTAAAAAAATTGTATTTACATTGGAATTATTCCAAAAAAATTTAATGGATTATTTAAAAAAATTCACATTTGCAAAATAGTTTTCCATACCCACACAACAATTAATACATACAATTTATATTTTTCAAAAACAAATAAATACAATTTCTATATTACGCAAAATCAATTTATAAAAAAGTTCAAATATACATTCTATAAGCACCTAAAATCCGCAAATTTAGTTTTTTGCCGAGTGAGCGACAGAAACCATCAACTACACGTGAGCTGTTGGGACGTGCCCTGGTGTCAGCATAATACAACAGGTCGTTCAAGTGCTAATCAGGTGAGCGAAACTATGCGATATTTGTATTTTTTTTTAAACAAATGATCTACTTTTGATATTTTTTAAATTGAAAAATTCGAGCGGCCCTTCGAGCTTCCACGTGGGGGCACAGACACCCAGGGCACGGTGACCACACCTAGCAATCGCACTCGATGCCTCGTGTGGGTCCCGTTGAGCGCCCGGTTCTATTGTCGCGACGCAACGCAAACACGATATATCAATTAGACCGTCTCCAACGCCGCCGCATCCAAGCGCTGACAGGCGGGCCCCACGCGAAAATATTAATTAAAAATTCGCGCGAGGAGAGAGGCACCGCTTCGCGAAGCGGCATGCGTGAGGATCTGACGAGTGGGCCCCACCGACGCCTCGTCCGCGAATCCCCGCGCGTTGGAGATCACGCGACGCCCGGTAACGCGTTTTGTGGGCCCCGCTTTCCCCGCGCGCGTGCGTCTCGTACCCTCGCAAACCCTGTACTGACAAGTGGGCCCAGTTTCAATTTCGGCCCACATGTCAGTGAAGGGGTATGAGGTGCAGGCGTAGCCGAGAAAATTGGTCAGTTTGTTTAACGCGTTTTGTGCACCCGAGGCCAGTTTTTTAATTCTCGCTGACGCGTGGGCCCGGTCAAATTGAGGGCCTACATGTAAGTCTCTGTTTGATGTGCAAGAGGGAAGAACTAGCCGTTTGAATGTTTTTTGAGCCGGTCCCACATGTCAGCCACCTAAATTTCTAGCCGTTTAATTTCTAGCCGTTTAATTTAGCCGTTAGACTTATTTTATTCATTTTTGAGTGTAAAAATTCATAAAAAATCACAAAAAATCACAAAAAATCACCAAAAAATCTAGAAAAATTCTGTGTTCCTCCTCCTATAAATATGAGAGCACTTGACCTCATTTTCACTGAAACACAACAACATACCATACACTTTCCACACTCTCATTCCTGCAATATTTTCTGAAAATTTTTTCAATGACTAGCAATCCCCCCGGCGGTTATGTCAATTGGTTTGGCGAACCAAATATAGATGATGCCAACACCGAAGAGCCAAACAGCCAAAATCCGCCTAGTTTTCAACCTCCACCCCCCCATACCCGATGTATTACCCACCATTGGGTCCACCCCCTCCATACGGCCAACCACATTCATATGCATATCCTGGGCAGTACACGCCTGGGCATCCTTACGCACAACCCCCCTACGGCCTTTACGGCCAGAATCCTCACTTGGTTGGAGCTCCGACCATCCCTACAGAAATGTCGCCCCCGCAAATACCGAGAAGAAATGATCGCTCCACCCCCTCATCGGATACCACCACTCCTGAGAGCACGCCCCCGGTCGTGATCGTGGAGGACGACAACGCTGGACAGCCACGTAAACGAATGCTCTGGTCGCAACAGGACGACATGCGACTCGTGAGTGTTCATTTAAATATTAAATTTTGTTAACGCATATTTGTTTCCACGGTTTTATGAAAAAAAATTTTAAACAATTTTTATTTATTTATCCAGATCAGTGCATGGTTGAATAACTCCATCGACCCGATCGATGGGAACAACCAAAAATGCGAGATGTACTGGTCGAAGGTCACTGAGGAATACAACGCGAGCAGTCCGTCCAATCGTAGACGAGACCTCAGGCACTGCAAAGACCATTGGCAAAAGAATAATAAGAAAATTGTTCAGTTCAATGGCATCTTTTGTAGGTTGAGGGATGCCTACGCAAGTGGTCGTTCGGACGACCAGTTGATGTCGCAAGCACGCGACATGTACAGGCAGGAGGTTGGTCATCCATTCGTCCTAGAGCATTGGTGGAATGCCGTACGTGGTCAACCGAAGTGGTGCCGAAGCTGCTTCGATTTTTGAAAAGGGCTCGCCTCGACGAAGAAGGTACCCACACGTCGTCGTCGAACAACGAGGATGTCCCCGTTGAGCTTCCGCGACCGCAAGGGAGGGACGCGGCAAAGCAGAAGCGGAAGGGTAAGAGCAAACTGGGCCAGACATCGTCGGCGTCCGAGGAGACCCTAGAGCGCATAAGCCGAGCCAGCGCCGAGCTTACTACTGTGGCCGACAAAGCCCTTGCTGTAGCTGATAAATTGCAGGGGATGGCCAAAAGCAAAGAAAAGGCTTCATTTATGAAGTCGTTGACGAAACTACTTGGGATGGATACATCCCATTTCTCGGATGATCGTAAGGCGACGCATGCGGCTGCAGTAGAATACATGAACGAGCAACTTAAGGATATGAAGAATAATTAGTACTCCGAACATTGTATTTTTCATTTCAAAAATTGTACTTGCACTATTAATTTAATTCGTTTTTGATTCACCTGTTTGCACTGTGGTATGTGATCGGTACTTTTGGATTTTAACCGTTGGAGCCGACGCATGTGATCGGTACTTTTGGATTTTAGCCGTTGGAGCTGACACATCTGCTCGATTCCTTTGGATTTTAGCCGTTGGACCCGACACATCTGCTCGATTCCTATGGATTTTAGCCGTTGGAGCTGACACATCTGCTCGATTCCTTTGGATTTTAGCCGTTGGACCCGACACATCTGCTCGATTCCTATGGATTTTAGCCGTTGGAGCTGACACATCTGCTCGATTCCTTTGGATTTTAGCCGTTAGAGCCGATGGAGCCGACACATCTGCTCGATTCCTTTGGATTTTAGCCGTTGGAGCCGACGCATGTGATCGATTCGCTTCTCCCCTTATATATTTGGACCCCTATGCCCTCATTTTGACACCTCAGTAATCTCAACTTCACAACCGAAGCCTCCGTTCTTGGTGATCTCAACTTCACAACCAACCCTAAAAAAATGTCGTCCAGCTCAAGCACAAGTAGTGCTGAGGACGAATGCCTCAACCAGATGGAAGAGTTCGCGACGGGGTTCGCAAAAACCGTTCTGACGATCGGACCCCATCTGCAGCAAGCTCTTGTTGATGTTGAAGCTAGCATTGACGCTGGTACCTCGCACCGCCGCCGAGGAGGTAGCAGAAGGTACATCGAAAGAGATCGCGAAGGCGGTCATAACCGTCTAGTCGCGGACTACTTCGCCGATGTTCCGGTCTACCCCGGCTACTTGTTTCGCAGAAGATTCCGCATGGGGAGACCCCTCTTTCTACGAGTCGTCGAAGCTCTCGGGGAGTGGTCCCCGTACTTCACCGAGAGGAGAGATGCCCTCAACCGAAAGGGGCTATCTCCATTGCAGAAGTGCACTGCGGCTTTGCGCATGTTGTCGTACGGCTCGCCCGCCGATGCCATCGACGAGTACGTACGCATCGGAGAGTCGACGGCTATTCGGTGCCTGGAGAATTTCGTCGAAGGAATCATCGATCGGTTCGCCGAGGAATATCTTCGTAAACCTACTACCGAAGACCTCCAGCGTCTGCTCCACGAAGGAGAGGACCGAGGTTTCCCAGGGATGCTGGGAAGCATCGATTGCATGCACTGGGAATGGCGCAATTGCCCAGTTGCATGGAGGGGCCAATTCACCCGTGGTGATCAAGGAGTCCCCACCATAATACTTGAAGCGGTCGCGTCCAGAGACTTGTGGATATGGCATGCCTTTTTTGGTGTCGCCGGATCCAACAACGACATCAACGTGCTTAACCAATCCCCCCTTTTCACTGATGTGTTGCGTGGGCGAGCTCCTACGGTTCAGTACTCTGTTAATGGGACAGAGTACAATATGGGGTACTACCTCGCCGACGGTATTTACCCCGAGTGGGCTGTCTTCGTAAAGACCACACCCTTGCCCCAAACGGACAAACTCAGATTGTTTGCACAACATCAAGAAGGGGCAAGAAAAGATGTGGAGCGAGCGTTTGGGGTGTTGCAAGCTCGATTTGCTATTGTCCGCGGCCCCGCTCGATTTTGGCAACGATCAACTCTTGCCAATCTTATGAAAGCGTGTGTCATCCTCCATAACATGATAATCGAGGATGAGCGGCACTCTCATGACCCAATCACTCAATTGTACGATACTCAAGGCACATCAACCGTAACACCGCCTACTATCCACAGCAGTGCACCGCCAATTTTCGAACATATGCTAGATCGAAATAATGCGATCCGTGCTCGCCCAACACATCAGCAACTGAAACGAGATCTTATCGAGCACATTTGGCAGCGTTTCGGGGCCGACGGTACCGACGAGTAGTTGTTTGTGCGGTTGTTAACGGCCGACTGTTGCCGAATTTTAATTTAGTATATGTCATGTTTTTTCCCGTGTGTCATTTAAATAAAAATAATTAAAAAAAAATTTTGTTATTTACAACAATTTTATTTTAATTTGTTGTCTTCGAATTATCAGAATTTTATTTTATCAATTTGTTGATGTGTAATAAATAATGTATGTGCGGGCCCCTCGCGAAGCGCCAAGCGAAGCGCCGGTGGGTTGGAGAAGGGTGGTGCTTGAGAAGGTGCCTCGCGAAGCGCCAAGCGAAGCGCCGGTGGGTTGGAGAAGGGTGGTGCTTCAGATGGTGCTTCGCATACGTGGCACAGAATATGTTGAAGAATATTCTGTTGAACCGCCAAGCGAAGCACCGGTGAGTTGGAGAGAGCCTTAGTCCTCCATAAAAAGAAAACACACACAACTACACAAGTGCATGTCTACCACGCACACCTAACGTGAGCCAACGTGAAACTGGGAATGGTTAGTCACTTAGTTGGTTGACCAACGCTATGGTCAAAACTGACTCAGCAATGTTTAGTGGTGGTGAACTCATCATAATAATCGGTGTGTTTAGTGACAATTTTAAGTAGCTATTAAAATTTTATCTATTTTGTTGTCAGCAGACACTCCAATATTGTCTCATCCCCACCCCTACATATACACGCATATTAGATTCTAACAAAATATACATATAAAAATAAAATACATTAAGAGTCGAATCCACAAACTTATTTTATCTGTAGGTATATGCTTCTCTAAAACTCTAATCATCTATGCACACATATGAGTACATTGATAAATGGTTATTAGTGATAATAAAAATGATTAAAGACAACTTTATGTGGTCAGTTATGGTTTTTTTATTAAAATTCTATCTAACCGTAATATATTTAGTCTAGTAAACCAAACATCATCTTAGTTTATCTATATAGTTAATCAAACAATCAATTATTTTTGAGCAGAGAAAATCTGAGAGAAAAAAATAATAAACCTCAATCAATTATTTTTATCAGGTAGAATCCATGATTTAGTGCATAAGCATAAGAAAAAGGGCCAATGAAAAAGACCAAAATTTGAAATAGAACTACTTTTCAAAAGACAATAAGTAGTTGCATAGTTGCTCTAGATGTGTGCTGTCTTCTCTAGAACAAATAATGGGGCCAAATATATAGTACGTCATGCATGATCCACATGCGGTTAGATTGAGTATATTGCATGAATTTTTGTATGGACTCCTCAAAAAATTATTTTGTATATATTATGTGCTAAGTGTACGAAATATCATTCAAAATATCTATTATTTCAATACAAAAGCTTATGGGGAGATTTCTCGTATGGATTCACATACGAAATGACTTCTCAAGCGTCAAGCATTCTAATGTATTGGTGTTTGGGTAGTACTTCGTGTGGGGTCGCGTATAAAATATTTATATGATAATACATTGTATTATATGATTATTAATTGTTAAAAAATTATCAAAATTAAATTCTGATTGTTTTATAATTTTTTACTTTTTTGTTCGAGAAAACAGTAAATTTTTACTAGAAAACAATAATTTTTTACCCCAACAGTAATTTTTTTGAATCACTAACATGTGGGCCCACAAAATAAACACCTCCAATGACTACTTTAAACTATATAGCAATACAAACTGACATGTGGGTCAAGTTCAAATTTGAGTCCACTGTCAACTATTCTGTCCTTTAAAACCGAGGTGAAAGTAAATAATTTTAATTGAAATTTAATGGCAACAAAAAAACCCAAGTCCCAAACTGACAGATGGACTCAAAATATTTTTAGGCCCATCTATCAGTGACGTTGGATGATTTATTGCATGGTGCATGCAGCATGCGAGGTGAGCACATTCACACAGCATTCACGCGTTTTGTGGGGTCGCCACTGTCGCGTTGCTTCCCACATGCACGCATTAACCGTGCACACCACCACTGATTAGCGGGCCTGAAATTTTTTTGTTCCCACCTAACAGTGCGTTTTTCGCCGCGGGTTGGTCAGGCATGGTTCACGAACGGTAGGGTGCACAAAATGCGTCGTCGGGCGCCTTTAATTTTTCTAACACTGCCGCTACATGTACTTGGATGCTGGTGAGACCCACCTGTCAATACACGAAGCAGCCACTACCTCACCATATGTCATTATATAACTCGTTTGCCCACACAGATTCTACGTGACACTGAGGCGCTGATCCAAGCGCCTGAAGTGAACTTAGCGTTAGTACCACGCGAGAATAGTATGCATTACACATGATCCTACTCCTTGGAGATATATCGCACAAATTAGTCTCACATTTCGAGATTAGTAGGAAAAAAAAAAAAGGCACACGGAGAACACAAACATGGAGTAATGTCCAGCCTGTTCACGTCTTTGACGACGACTTGTCCGCCGCTGCCGACGCTACTCGGGAAAGCGTTGGGCCGGCCCCGCATCCTCTGCCCGCGTGCAAATTTCAGCACTCCAATAAGAATATTTGCATTGAGTTCTTTTATCTCTGCGACGATGGATTTTGCACCAAGAACTGACCTTGTCACACTTTCTACTGTTTCTCTGTATTCCTTTGTTATATTGAGCAAATTCGGTGCCTGTCCTAATCTAGTTTTAAGGGCTTTAACCGGACATAAAGTTCAGGGTCCATGGCCGATTTGGGCTGGTCCCGTGACGGTTTGTTCGGATGCAATTAGGTTCTGTATGCCATCTGAGATTTCATTAGTCTACACCTTGCGACGTTACTAGTATTCACCAAAATAAAATCAAAGAGAGAAAAAAAAAAACTTTAGAAACGGCTTAGCTAAGATGATGAGACACTCCAATGTGCATTTTTTTTTCCGAGAATTTTACACCATAATATGTGGAGTGATCAACTCTTGGTGCGGGGGTGGATTTGACAAATGCAGCCTGGTAAACAATGAGCAAAATTTCTCTACAAATCAAACGGCATTGGTTATTCTATTTTTTTTTATAATGTAATGGTGTACCGTTTTGTTTGTCTATCTGATTTGGTCTTTATCAAAGTCAAAAAATAAATACTGCATATTTGAAGATATTAGTGTGGAATGACGCAGTACAATATTATAAGACCTACCCTAGCTATCGACCTAGCGGCCTGGCTATGGACCTAGTCAAAGTCTCGGATCGCTGACTCGAAGGTCGCATATTTTTTAAATTAAATTCAATTAATATATATATTAAAAATTAGAAAAGAGCAATTTTAATTGTATATAATATAAATAGTCCTATAAAAAACTAGCAAAAACTACTATAATTAATAATACCATTACAGAATCAATCATTAAATTAGAAAATTGCCTTGTAGCATGACAACAACCATAGTAATAAGAGAATCAGAGAAACAGAGCAACAGGCAACAAGCAACGAGTTCGCCGGAGGAGCCGAGGAGCTCGATGGAGGGCGGAGGCACGACGCAGAGATGGTCAAGGTGGATGCGGAGCGTTGACGGCTAGAGCGGCGCGAGGCCGGCTTGGGTCGTCGAGCCGCACTGGGGTTGGCGAGTGGCGATGGGAAGAGGGCGCGATGGAGGCAAGGGGTAGTGGGGTGCGAACATGACGCCAAACAACGGTGGACCAGGGCGATGGAGGAGCAGATTCCAGCCGGTGATCGGCGACTTGGCATGGACTTTTTGTGAGATCTCGAGTTGTGCAGCCGCCGCTACAAGTCCAATATTGGGATTTTGCAATGGAAACCCTGCAAGTAGAAGTGTTGTACAAGTATGCCCTTCAATTTTGCCTTAAAATATCAATTTGGGACATGCCAGACTTTTTTTTTTCTCATGTTAAAAAACCAGCAGACTCAGTAAAAGCGGAGTGGGTTGGTCGGGTCAGTACCCGGGTCGATTTTTTTTTCAGGTCAAATGCATGTAAGGAAGTAAGAGTACCCGGCCCGGTCTACTTCTCGGATCCGATTTTTTCGTTAAATACAGAGTTTTGGTGCCATATTAGGAGCAGGCCAAGGCAACCAGCCATCAGGCCACGTCACGCCACAGCCCGCAGCCCACCTCCTCCAACCCCCGCGACCCCGCGTCCGCGGTTGCCGTCACGGATCCGGTGTCCGGAGGCGCACACGGCCCGACCCATGACCGAACCGTGGCTGACGCCGCTGCACGTCACCAGCTCTCCCCCACAGACTAGGCCCCCAGGGACTCGTGTGCAGTCCGCGCGAAAGCTACTCCCGGTCGGTCGGTGCCTTATGCCCGCGTGGACCCCAACTCCTCCCTGCTGACGTCACGCCTCCACTTAACCGCTCACCTCACCTCCCTCCCTTTATATATACACTCGTACCTGATTCCTCTCAACTACGCCTAAACCATCACACAAACCACGCCATCCAAAAAAAATAATATTTTTAAGAGCAGATCGAAATGTACCAGGCTATTCCGTACAGCAGCGGCCGTCCGTGGCCACGGCCGGCGACAATGGTGGCAGAGGCGGGTGTTGCGCCCTCCGAAGAGAAGCCGCGACCGCCGCCGGCGGTGGCGGCGGCCCAGGAGGCGGAGGGGGAGGTGGGGAGGGCGGTGGCGGAGAGCCCGGTGGTGGTGGTGGGGAGGAGGGGGTGCTGCCTCATCCATGTGGTGAAGCGGCTGCTGCAGGGGCTCGGGGTCAACCCCACCGTGCACGAGGTCGCCGACGAGGCGGCGCTCACCGGAGTGGTCGCCGGCGGCGAGGCGGCGCTTCCGGCTGTGTTCGTCGGCGGGAAGCTCCTTGGGGGCCTCGACCGGCTCATGGCCGTCCACATCTCCGGCGAGCTTGTGCCCATTCTGAAGCAGGCCGGTGCTCTGTGGCTTTAGCCCTTTTTTCTTTAAAAAATCATTTCGTGTGAAATAATGGTGTTGTGGTTGAATTCTGGCCGTTGGATCGGGAGTTTTACAGCGCGACGGACGGATAGGATTTATTTTTGTAGCTGTGTGAAAGTTTTTAAGAAAGAAAGTAGGGACCTCATATTACTGATTTAGTAATATTTGTCTGGTGGTGTATGATAGGTAAGTTTTGATGTTCTTTTCTTTTGTTTTTTATATATTTCTTTATAATCTGTGGTTTTTTTGTAATCCACATTAGTACTCTAGTTCGCATCATATAAAAAGAGATTAACATATATGTAGATATATATGGAGAAAGAATGGAGAAGTGGTACTGATGTGTGCCGGACATTATTTATTTGGACCATATGGATAGGAGAGAGAGAGATCACATGAATGTGCTGTACAGTGCTTTCTTATATCTGAATGGAAATGAGCAGTGCACATTTTTGGTCATCCATCATGTTGCCTCGAATTATCTGTCACTTGTCAGTGTGGCTGTAGCTTGGATTTTAATCTGGGATCTGAAAAGAACAGCGATCCCATTAATCACCAACCGTTCGATGTACGGCACATGGTCGTGTAATTCATATTTCATGGCAGCTTGTTGGTTGCTTGTTTCTGTCTTATGCTAATAACCGCGTTCAAATTGTACCGACAAATCATGAGGGGGCTTTTTAATTGTGAAATAGCGACTTGTACACATGGTATATATTATGTCATTATTGCTTAATTAAGTGATTAATTAATTGAGGTTTCCACCCTTTAGGTGGCAAAATTACTGCTTAATTAAGTAATTGCTTGAATTTTTTATCCTCTAGTTTGCATGTATTTTAGTCGACCCTTCTGCTCTCCGTCTGTCAAAAAAATCAAGATAGATGGACTAATTAGAAAAACGCGACAACTGGAGATCGTCTCATACTCTCATTATTCAGATAGATGAACTAAACTAAGCAAAAGTGAATTGCATAGAACTTATTATACAAAATTCAAATAGAAAATAATTTATCAAACAAATAAATGAATAGTAAGAAAAGCTTATAGTGCAATTTTCATTTTACAATAGCTTGTTCTTAGGGCATACTGTGACAAACAACTCCAACCATCCGACTCAGTCAGTCTTTTCCTACTCACTCCATTTTCATGGAAAACTATTTATTATAGTAGTTTCTATTCTACTGGCAACCCACCAACAGCCAAATAAAAACAACAAAACCAGAGGAAGTACCCACTTTTCTACCTTATTTAAGAGAAATAATCAAAATCTTTCTATATTAGTAAAATTTTATGTATGTTTTTTCTTTTAATATTATAATAGAGATAAAATTGGTTTTTGATACGAGTTTTCAGATAAATCTATATCATAATAGAGATAGAGTTAGTTTTGAATATGATTTTTAAGATAATGAATCTATATCAATATAAATATAATGAACATAACTGATATTTTTCTTTTTCTTATTAATATAGGAATTTCAAGTGAATTTTCTTTTTCAAAGATTAATGTGGAAATTTTGAGTACTTTATCTGTTTTCAAATATATGTCGTTTTGGTGTCTAACATAGAAAACAAAACAAAAAAATTGTAATAGGTTTATTTAATACACTTTATTAGTGACCTCACCAACTCTTCAAGTCGTATATTTATCTTTTTAAAATATTAAATGAAGAGTATATAGAGGAAGTGATGTACAAATATATTTTGAAATCGTAGAACGACATGTATTTGTAAACAAAACTAAAAAGGCTAAAATCGATGTGTATTTGGAAATGTAGAGAATAATTTTTTATGACAGACTAAAATTAATGTGGTATTTTTAATATCATCACAATTTATCATATAACAACTAGTCATCAACGTACGTCTGCATTCCCACATGCTAGTGATTTGAACAAACTTTTAAAACCTTATTATTTTATCTGCAGATATATTTGAAATTTAAGTCATAGAGTCGGGGACTCGGGGTCTACCAAATGAATGATTAGACCTTTTACAAAACATGTTTGAAGTGTTTGAAGTTTAAGCCGATATAACTTGGATTCGTTATATGTATTCTATTTCTATCAATTAACATAAAATTTTCTAAGAATTTTTCTTTTTCTCCGATTGAACTCATGATGAAAGAGAATATATTTTAGTATATAAGTAAATATATATTTGATTTAAATCTAAGCCATTATGATTAGAGTTCACCAAACAAATGGTTAGATTTTTTAAAAAAACAAATTTAAAATAAAAGTTGTTATACTGGACGAATGGTTAGATCTTTCTCTTTTACAAAAAAAAAAACAGATACAAAATCTAAATATTTATAACCAGTGTCCTACCAGAGTGATCTTTTTATTTTGAATAAATTTGAAATCTAAGCCATTCTTATGGAAAAAAATTTCTATAAAATCTGATCTTATAAAATTAGATAAGACCAATTTTCTAATTATCGAATCACATAACCTATTATTATGATTTAAACATAACTATCAAAATATGAATTACAAATACATCTTAACTACATATTCATACAAGTTAACAATCAAAAAACTAGTTTATGTGTCTTATATAAGACCAGATTATATAGAATTTGCGTCCTGTTCTAACTGTGGTTCACTAATAACTGGTTACATATTCCTTTTTACAATAGATTTAAAATCTAAATTGTTATAATTATGTCTCATGAATGGATTATTAGAATTCTTTTATATATGTGCACGGCCGAAGTTAAAATGAGTTGGATTACTTGTATATTTAAAAAAAGGGGAGTAGACATTAATATATGCTTAAAATGCTTTAGACATCTGCATGAAAAAAAAGTGACGTGAACATAACAAACATCAACTTATTGTAGGTTAAGCATATGTATTAACCATAAAAAGTTATCAACTCAAAAAAATCTGGAAACATGTTGTATGGGACGCTATTGGGGAGAGAGAGAGAAAAGTTTAAAAAAAAAATAGCATACTTGCTACGCCGACAAGTAGCATATTACCGAATTTCGTACTAGGTATTTGTTTGTAAATTTAATTTTAGTATATTTCGCAATTATGTCGTGTAATACTATTTGAATTTTAATATCTATTATTTTTTTTGTCAAGTGCAATTTTTAAATCCAAAATGTCGAATTTATTTTTTTGTCGCAAATGTCAAATTTAATTTCGTAAGTAATATGTTAATATATTGCTAATATTGAAATTCATGAATTAATACAAATTCATTGAATATATAATTGTCAAATCGTATAGAGCCAAACAAGAATCAAGTTATTGAAGTGTTTGGTTCTTGCTTGGTATTTACTTGTAGTTAGTGTTGCATCTAGGTTTTTATGTCTAATCCTAATTTTGATGATTAATGAAAACTAAGTGTTTCAGACTGACTGTGTTTTTTAGATTGTTCGATATAGAACTCCGTTGGGAAGATATGCGAGATGAACAAAACGAACCCAACGCAAAAGAAGTAAAAGCACAAGTTGCAAGGAATATAAACGAGGCGCAAGTCGCAGAAATGCAAAGGACCTAAGGTAATCCGTGATTTTATTTTTTACCGATCCCGGTGTTTGGAGTTGATCGATTTAGAAAAATTGTTTTTAGTTTTAACCGTACTATAAAGAGGGCTGCAAAAGTCCTCTCTACATTTCCAACATAAACCGAGAAACTTAGGTCATTGCATTGCATCTTTTTGGTTGGATTTGATTTCAATTTGGTTTGAAAGATTTGGATTTTCAGTTAAAGTTTTGACATCAGAAGAGTTTTTCAAATTTCTAGAAAGATCTAGACAAATCTGGTTTTTGCTTCTGTTAACAAAAATGTAGTCCCTAAAATTATCTTCCAAACGAGCTATTAAACACCTCTTTTGGATTTTTGGATTTAAAGTTATAACTGTTTTTGTTCAGTTTGACTGTCAGTTTGAATGTCAGTTAGTGTTAACTGACAATTGTCTAGAGAGTGTGTTTTTGGGCCAAAATTTTTTTGTACTAAACTGACTGTCAGTTTTCCCATTCTGACTGTCAGTTTGGATTTCGACCACAGTTGTTTTTGTCTGAGTTTCTATTTGATTTGGTCGATTTTTTGGTCGAACTGACTGTCAGTTAGGAGTTTCAAGTTTCCTTAAACGACCACAAACGGCTAGCTATTTTTTATCCGTAAATTTTGTCGGCCGTTGTGTACGTAACTGACTGTCAGTTTGTGTTGCTGATTTTCAGTCCTAACTCAAACGGTTCTTTTAATCCTTGAGGCTATAAATAGAGGCTTTGAGCATGTGTTTCATATAACAAGCAGCCTTCTAGTCATATTCACTCTTGAGCTTTAGTGTTTTATACAAAATCTTGATCTTTTGATCAAGTCGAGTGTTTTCTGATTCACCGAGCATTCCAGTTCATTACATTTGCATACTCGTAGTTTCTCGATATGTGTTTGGAGGTCTAGAGAAGATCTCGCTGCCTATTACTCTTGGTGAGCGCTCTCACCTAGACAGTTCGGAGGCGTGGCCGTTGATCTCTTCAGTTCAGAGATTGTTGGAGAGGCTCGGCAAAGTTGTACAAGGCATCGGTGCTTGCCTTTCCGGAGTGGACAAGGAGCAACCACTAGTTGATAATATCCTTTGACTCAATTTACTTGAGTGCTTCAACGAGAATTAGTGAAGACTGGGCGAGTTTCTGATACCTCGGTAAAAATCGGTGTTTACTCTCTCTATCTTGTCTTTTCAATATATAAATTACTTTTGCTCTTCTTGTTGCAAAAACTTGTTTTTCATTTGAAGTTTTTAAAAACTTCCTATTCACCCCCTCTCTAGTCGATATCCTTGATCTTACAGTTAGGAGTGTGGGCCCACGCTGAACCAACAAGAGTCAAATTGTTGGAGGTTTGGTGCTTTAAGATGATGCTCATACACGTGACAGGGAATAGTCCATTTAAGAGTCAAATAAGAACTAAACATATTAGAGATAACCTAATAATTTGTCGGTTGGTATTTATATCCAAGCAGCCAACCCAGCGTATAAAATATTGGCCAGTTTGTATTGGACTCGACACATAATCGATTAGATCTAGTCAACTCACCATTATTAATAGAGTTGTCTTTGTGATTGAAACTAAATCAAAACTATTCGGTATACAACAAATTTATTACTTTATTATTTTTTTGGAATTATATAATTTATACATGAGATTTGATATTTTATTATTTTTAAAATTAAAATTTACAGTTTCGAATTTACATTTTTTTTTTGAAATTTAAATTGGGTATCTAAAAGTTCAAATTCTGGAAAAATATATTTTCAAATTTCAATTATTTACTTTATACATATTGGAATTCTTAATTAGAGTTGTATTTATAAAGAAAAGCTGTATTAATTAAGGAATTCTTTTGTATTCTTTAAGGAATTTCTGAGCCATTATAATTCATTTGTGGAGAAAGTTTTATTCATTAAGGAATTCTTTGGTGAGAATCTTATAATTTGGAACCACCGGATAGATGGTCAGTCTTTTTTTTTTTTTTGCTTAGTTAACGTGAATTTTTTTTGATTTTTTAGTTAATGTGAGAACTAATTAGTACTATATAGATATATTAAACTTTTTTCTCAGTATTTATGATGCAGTTATGTTACGTGGAGACACAGATGTAACGTAAGCAATGATGAACCTTGGAATTGGACAACCACAAAATTTCAGCATGTAAGAAGCAACATAAAGAAAAATCAAACTTCCCTTGCGACAAGCTTCAGAGAGAAGAGACAGCACCAGGAACCAAATTTTTTTTTACCACAAATGTTTCACAAGGTACAAAGTACGCACGTACATGAAACCACGCTTCCTTCCATGGACCTTCCTGATAGAGAATTTAGAGGATTTCAGTGGCACACAGAGGAAAGAACAATTTCGCGTTCCAATACTTTGTACAGTTTATATGCATACGCCTGAGGAAATGTTTAGATGAACTCGTCCAGAGGAAAATGCATGGAATAAGACGATTTAGGATTGGAGGATACATCATATATGATTCCTGAATTGCTGAAACTAGCGCTACAAATTTGGTTGTATGGCTCTATCCCGGATCAAGTAATCATGAATAATTAGTGATGATTAGCATTAGACAGTAATTGTTAGTTATAATGAGTAGCCATAAGAGGTGAGTATTGGTGATTAGTGTTCATTATTAAGTGGCAATAGTGACAGATTTGTGGACTGACGTTTCTCGACCACTGAAAAGGTTGCAGTGGAAATGACAAAAAGTTGATGAGTCATCAATCAGCATGGACAGACGGAAACCAAAAGCATCAACGGATGTCTTCAATTGCACATTGATCCATCAACCAATATTAATCTAATAAGTAAAACATACATTCTAAATCTCCATTAAAGGTCATAGTTTAAATTTCAAGATCTCTAAGTTACAAATTTAAGTCTCTATTTCAGATGTATGAGTTAATATGATTATTTTTTAAACTAAACTAATAGTAATGAGATCTCTTTTAATCTTTCAAATATTTATGTCAATCTACTCAATCTCTCTTAATCTAAAAGAAATATACACTAATTAAATTCCTCTCAGCTTCTTTATAAAAAATAAGCGCTCTAAAAGATAAGGGTCATTATACTGGCGGTGATTATGAAATCTTGACCATTATATTTGAAGCGGTGGTCTCATAGGACCTTTGGAGTGAGGGAGACATTTTTAGAAATTCTTTGTCCGCATGGCATGAAATGTTCTCCCAAAAGACTTATCGAAGAGTCTTAATCATTAGAAACAATCTAAGGAACCATGCATCTATACTGTGTGGCACGTGGTAGGACCTATCTAATAATATTTGAGTGTTCTATTTTTGTTCTCCAATTTCAAGGAAGTTTAGTTGTATCTTTTCATATAATTGTTTTTTAGAGAGAAAATTTCCACATAATCTTGTAGCCAACAAAGATAAACACTTGCCACATGCCTACTACTCCTAGTAGGAAACATTTCTAAGTTGGATTAGGCTTCACTATATTCAACATTCAAGGATCATGGGTTTAATATAAGACATAATATATAGTCAAATATAGGACTCATATTTAAGGAGATACTATCGGTGTCATGTAACAGTGTTACTACACAAATTGCAAAAAAAAACATTTGTCTTAATCAATTTTATTGTTTCATAAGATTGGTAAATAAATAAAATAAAATAAATGCATGCATACATTTAAGGCAATTAAACAGATGAATAAGTTAATCTTCAATTTTCATTGGGAAGTTCATCAAGCTATTTCCTCCCTTATTAGAAAGTTATTAATCATCTGCTAAGATTGAAAAAAAGCCTTTCAAGTGACCACTAAGTAGGCTTACTATTGCACACTCATCATATACAGATTCATATCAAGATGAATTTATGATAGGTTGATGATATTTCCGCAAGAAAACCACATGTCAAGCAAAAAGGGAGAGCATAGGAGAAAAGGAAGGCAACATTATTTAGGAGCAGTGTTTCCATGCCTTCTATTGTAAAAATTAAATTTATAAATTTTGAAGTAATGTAAGTAATATTGGAGTAGTGCGTGGTTATAAATCAGATTCTCAATTTGCTTGAAATTGGATAATTTGATTTTTTCTTAAATCACTTATCAATGTTTAGAAGTTGGAACTTTTTAGAAGACTTCAAAAATCCAAACCGATAGGAAGGGGCCAACAAATGCAGATAAAAGGCTCAAAAGATTGTCTTCTCTGCCCTCCACAAGCTTTATTTATTTATTTATTTTTCCTGATGTCTAGTTTAAGACTTTGATTAGAGAGAAATGTGCAATACAGTTTAGGTGAAATCTCACGTAGAATTGACTGAAAATTTAAGTCTTTCTTTTTACGTAATCACAACAGGTCACTCATGCTGCTTAAACTGCTTCTGGCTTTCGGATTTAAGGGTGGTGGTTCTAGATTAGGATGTCAGCCTACAATTTTCTTGCGTATCCTGATTGATAAGAACAGACTAAATGTTTGGGAATAAGAAATGTCATGACACGTTTGATCGGATGCGTCAACCATCAACCCGGAGACGTGTTAAGAAATGACAAACTGAGTGCGTAATAATATTAAATACTTAATTAAATAACCATATATGTGTCATCTGATGATGTCTACAACGTACTTCGGCTGATACAAAATCTGTCATGACTCATGAGCATGGTCAGGTGCGATGAAGGAATCTTAAGGCTGGCTCCAACCCACCAACGCTTCGTTTAGCGTTTCAATAGAATATTTTTCAGCATATTTTGTGTCACGTATGTGAAGCACCATCTGAAGCACCACTCTTCTCCAACCCACCGGCGCTTCGCGAGATGTTTCGTACGGGCCCACGAGTAAATTAAAAATATGCCATGAGTAAAACATCAATAACTTTTAATTTAAAAATCAAATATATGCCGTATTTGGTCTTTATATGAAGATAATTTAAAGATATACAACTTTCTCAATATAATCAACATCTAATTTGAACTATATTAATGTATAAATTAAGAAAGAAAATTGTATACAATTGATTGTACGAAAAACGAGACAAAAAAACAGCGGGCCCGCATGCTGAGCATGGCTTTGACGCAGCCACCTCCTCTCTCCTCTTTCCAGCAAAAAATATTTATTTAATTGTGAGGCCCGCGTGCAGAGCATACAAGCGTCGGCGATGGAGCAAACCTAATAATACTTTGTTTCTTATTTATTTTTACACGTCTATCCAAGAGAAAATGTCTAATAATAACTTTTTGTTCAATTCTTGATGATGTATAAACAACTAATCATTTTCTTTGTCAAATTATGGGACTATTTAGTCTTTGACCACCAGTTGAAAAAAAAATTGTGCACCCACTAACATATGCTATTGTTTGGTTTGAGTCCAAATATAAACGAGGTAAGAAGTGTATCAAAAATTGGCCTATCTATCGTGCACACATTCACTACTAGAAGATTGGTCGCTACACTCCCTTATGACACGCACACTCCTAGTAGTCTGTGGGCATCAACTAAGACTATCTTCAATCCATTCAATTTTATCTCAACTCTTAAATGACATATTCTCTATTACTTGTGCGAAAACTATCCCAGATAATCAAACAAGAGCCAAGTCTCCAACAACTTAACTCTTGCTTGGCTCTTACTGAGCTCTTAAAACAAACAAATAAAATATTACAGTTTTATTAAAAAATCTGTTTCACTGATATCCGAGCCCCACCAAAAAATTTGTTTATACCGAAACCCGGGAAAACATTTTATATTATACTGGCATGTGGGGTCAACCACAATTGGGCCCACACGTCAATGACAGTACCGAGAAAACGAGTGCGTACAGGAAAAAAAACGCTGGCGCACTCACGCATAAACCGCGTCAGGTGGGACCCACGTGCTTGGCGCGCGTGCGTACGGGATTAGAACTGACCCATTGACTGACATGTGGGGTCGTTTGTTTTGTAGCCCCACATGTCAGTGACTGTGGCTGACGCGCCGTTGGTAGCGCACTTTCTGACATCTTGTACTGCGGCAGTGGTGGGCCCCACGCGTCCAGTTTCTTTTCACATGTGTACCGTCAACACTTCTGACTGATATGAGGGGCCGTTTATTTCATGGATCCACTTGTCAGTTTAATTTTTATGCGGGTACAATTTTCGGCTTTATTACTCGGTGGGGCCCACAGCGCGTAATAAACATCGCGTCGTCTTCCTCGCGTTCCTCCTCCAACGGCGGCGTTTTCCTCGCCGCAACCTTGCCTCGCGCTTGCCTCCGCCCGAAGAACTCGCACGTCCCATCGCACCGAGGAAACGACGAACACACCACCACCGCCGTCGACGCGAGTCGAGGTACGTGCTGTCGTTGGAGCCAGCCTAATAAGCCCCTAAAATTCGGAGACTAGGACACAATAGGAAAATATTATAAAAGGATTGTGAGATGTAGGTCAAGGGCCAATAATACTTTCACTGAAAAGATGAGGGTGACATAATACTGAAATCTGAAAGATCATATTCTGATCTCAGCATGTTTGACAAATAGAAAGCGGCCGGAGGACAAAATTCCAATATTTTGCCAAGGCTCCCGGTTGATGCCTCCATGTGTCTATAAAGTACAAACCATAGAAAGTAGCAGCCTGTGATGAAAGACTTGACACCTAAGAGCAATTATTATTATTATTGAGCATTGTCAAAACTTTGATCAAGACATCACGGTTCAAGCCATATAGTTTCTGCAGCATGCTTAAGAGTCTATTCGGTTGGATGTCTGTCTTGTCTAGACAAAATGTGTTCTCTTATCTAAGTCTAGTAGATCATATTTGTCATACTCTAGCGAGATAAACATATGAGACCTTTCCATACTTTCCATACCACTTTTTTTAATAGTACCAAATCATATTATAGTCACTGAAAATTTGACACATTATATTTTAATTAAACAAAATATGATATCAAACTAAATACACTCTTAGTCAATGGAGTCCACGCTATAGAACATGGAAAATTGGAGTTAGGCCATATCACACTGCTTCTGGGTCATAGCCGCATATAGGAAGCTTTGAAAGAAATTAATGGTAGACCTATTGCAAAAGCCATCATAGACGATGACTAGATGATGTACAGTGTTTGGTCAATAATGCACAATGTCACGGTGTTGATTTAGAGTTCAGACAATCTAGAAATAGTTTGCATAAATAATTATATTTTTTTTTCAAATGAAATGCAATAATATGATAATATACTGTTGAGGAGTGATCCAGTAATAACCTTGAGAGCCCCCTCTCCCCCAAGAGGGTCCAGTGCACCCAGGGACCTTGTATCCCCGACGACTTATAACTTCCCTGATATAACTCCTCTTCCCCAACCATTAGGGATCGAGTGCTCTCAGAGACCTCATGTCCCTCGGCACCCTACTACTTTCTGAGGACCTAGGCCCCTGGGAGTTAAGTGCGCTTAGGATCCCATGTCCCTAGACAACCTACTACCTCTCAGGTTTCCCAATTCCCTGGAGAACTAAATTAGCCTAAAGACTTGTATCTCTCAGTAGACTACAACCTCTCAGGACCCCCAGCCCCTCGAGGGGTCGAGTGCGCTCGAGGACCCCGTGCCCCCTGACAACTTGCTACCTCCTAAACATCCTTGGATTCCCCAAAAAACCGAATTCACTTGAGGGAGTCGCATCCCCGGATGACCTATCACCTTTCGGGAACCCTTGGTCCCCTAAAGAGTTGAGTCCTCCGAGGCCACGCGTCCCTAGGAAGCTGGGTTTAGCATGTGGGCCCGTCTTATCTTATGAGAATGGACCAAATTGCAAGGTATGGTCCCATGCCACTTATCAGTCATATAGGGGGGTCTTGAGCATCAAAAAGACGATCGTGCCTCTCATCCAACAGTTCCCCTAAGGACAATTAGGACCTTTTTGTTTTTTTGGATAATAAATACATCATCTCTCATTTTCAAGAGAAATCAATACAACACTTCAACCCTAGGAGCACTTAAGGTTTTCTCCCCTCGAAGACGATTTCCAACCAACTCTTAAGTTGGGAGCGTTTCAACAGAATTAAGATCCCTTCCTAGAGGCCCAACCTATATAACTTCTCAGTATTCTATTTTTCTTCATTCCGATCGGGATTGATCTGCCACAAGGTCATCCCGGACTAGGTGTTTAAGACACATGGAACATCATTATTGGGGATCCTCATTCCTTGACATATATATTTTTAGAAGTCTTTTTCTATTACTGGTCAATTTCATAATGGTAGGAAACAAATGGACAATTTGATCTATATGATTGAAAAAACAAAAATTTGAGAAATGATATCGTTTTTTTTGTTATTATAGTCTCATGCTTTAGAATCCAAATTTTTTTTTCAAAAATACTATTATGACAAGTCAAAAAAAATTGAGTCGGAGTAAAATAACACTTACACAGTTATATTCTTTTGAATGGACCAATTTTTTAGGCAAGTCATGTCGTGTAGTAGTCATTTTATTGAGCATCGTGCGGGCATCTCGCTGCATAGGTACCCACGCAATGAGACGTCCACTCAACACAGCATGGACACGATGGCGGGCACGGGGTGCAGGCATGACGCGGCTGCGGCGAGCGTGCGGCGGACACGACACACGAGCACGACTGTGGGCGCACGTGGTAGATATGACCCGCGGCAGCCACGAAACGGGCATGGGCGCAGCCACAACGTGTAGCACGAGGAGCGCGACAGTGCCCACATGACGTGCACACGGCATTGTGCACGAGCACGCACACCGCTGTAGTGAATGCATGAGCACGCGTACTGCTATGGCAAGCGCACAACAACGTGCACAGGCGACTGCAGCAATGTGGTGGCAAGTGAGTGTGATGTGGTGGCGCGGCGATTGTTGCAACTGTGATGTGGCGGTGGGCGCCGAACGGCGGTGTTGCTGAGACAAAGCCTGATGACCACATGGCGGTGGTTGTGACATGATGCAAGTGCACCAGTGACGTAGCGGTAAGGGCAGCGACGTGACGCTGCACGATGCAGGCGCGGGAAAGTGATGCAGTCGCAGTGACTGCGATGCAACGCAATAGCCACCGGGGACGCGGTGCGGCGACCACGCGAGACAGTACGGTCGCAACTCGATATGGGAGTGGCGGGCGCAGAGATACGACGAGGCAGTGCGATGGCGGTGTTTACAGTGGGAAGAGGCGGTTCGGCTGCGACAAGCTGGCGATGAATCCTGCAGCCGTGCGAGTGGTCGAGCTTATTGTGGCATGCCTTTTACCACTGACGTGGCCTTGATGCAGCTAGATAAAACATGAGAAAAAAACTATACAAGGCTAGTCTTGTCATTTTAAAAAAAATTAAATCAGCAATGAGATATACAAAATGGTTTTTGATTTTTAGTGACATCTAATCAATTAACTATTTTTTATATTATTTTTAGAAATAAGATATTTGCAGTGGCACGAAGTCCAATATACTTAAGAAAGAAGAAAGACTATAATTATTGACTTTGTCGAAACAAAATCAATATAGAGAGTACAATGAGGACAAAGACAAATAGTGTGATATCCCAATCTAATTGGATGGCCCGAGTCGTCTAGGAGTGTGTGTATTACTGTAATCTCATGTTGGGGATTTAAAATATATATTAATTAGGAGTCAGTCATATTAACTATGAGTTAAATTTTTTTTATATGTAGTGAGAACAAAAAAAACATATTAGCATGTGTGTGTATCTTATTCTATACTTAAAAATTTTGGTTTGTCTCAACCAACTCAATTTAAGTTCAAATTCACTGTCTATAAAATCAGACTGAATTTTAATATGATACTTGATGAACCAAATCCAACCTAATTTTGGCCTCATTGTCTTCCACAATTCAAAATGACTGGAACTATATAAAACAAACCAGTTGCTTATACAACTAAGTTTATGTAGAGCCTACCCAGCCAAAAAGAACTTAGGCCTTTCCACGGCCCCTCCCAAAATATACACAAATCTAGTTTATCCTATATTAAGATAGACAACAGCGTATTGGAGCTCAGAATTTTACAAGCAAAAATATCCTTCATTCTCGAAAGTACTACGTTTTTTAGTTTTTGTTGGGTACAAAAGCACACATACGGTTTTCCATTGTAGTAAAGGACTAAAGGTTATCTGCCACGCTATGATAAATTGTTACTCCTCAGTTATCACACATATCATTTTTTATGTTTCTATAGTTTGAGACATGAATTTGATAAGAATTTTAGAGGAAAAAAAATAACTCGATTAATTAACAAGGAGAGTAATAAAAAGGCGGATTATTCACAATAAATAGACCTAGAGTCACTTATTAGATATGAAACATCAATTTTTGAGGTCCACTGTTATTTTTGAAAGGATCTGTAGTTGAATCATATTAGTTTGATTTCAATTTGTTGTTTCAATACAAAACGATAGAAGAAATATTGTCTTTCCAAAAAAAAAAACCTAGAACTAGCTAGTTCTCCCCGAAATGAGTTGAGGCACAGCCAAGGTATCAGAATCCCTGGTTTGGTACTCCCAGGTGTAGTAAGTCAATTTATAATCTTTGACACCAGCTTTAAATCCAACACTTGCTTTAGACTAGGATTTGTGGCTAGATTAAGGGCTTATTTGAAACACTACATGGGCCACCCATAGTCCTTATGCTAATATTTGGGCCGGCTCCTCATTTACTCATGGGCCATACGGAGAGCCCATCCCTTACGACACCCTTTTAAGAGATCTGGTCCAACACGGACCTTTTCTGTGTAAAGCCTGTATAACCCAATGGAAAATGGGCCTTTGTTTCCCAGCAAGACTGGATCAACCCATTCCCAGGCCTGCCCTCTAAAAGAAGAACAAGTTTTAACATCTTTTCCATGACTAATATGTCATTTATAAATTGACACGAGATACTTTGTGGCTTCTATCACATGTGTCTGCCACGCCTCCTCCCTTATTTTGTCTCATGGGGGAAATATTACTTAACCACACCAAAATATATTATGAGTCTATTTAGAACACAAAAATTTTGGAGATAAACTTTTATTAACTTTGACTAGATTTTTTTCTTCCAAAATTTCTCTAAAATTCCTGGGTTCTAAACATAACCTAAAATGACTTAACTACTTCTAAATCCATATAGTTTATAATTACATTAAACTACCTGCACTTAAAATATTGACATTAAATCACTTTATTTTCATATAACGGACCAAAGAAGTCTCAGAGAACTCATACCACATAACTAGGTGATAGGATACTTAATATAACACCATGAAGGGTGATGTTAGGCACATGCAAATATTTTTATTCATACTCACAGTCTCACATACATCAGAAAATAACTAATGCCACATATTAAAATACTAATTATACTGGATCTAATACTATATATCATGATGTAAATATCTGTATTTGGTGATTTTGTAGGATAAATCTGTATGACATTACTGGGGCACTAGATTTGCATTGGTAACTTGTGGCGGTACATGCCTCCGTACTAATCCCAAGCCAGGTCTGTGGAGTAGGCCTATATATGAAATTATGTGGGTTCTGCGTGTTGTCGTGGGTATTGAGCAAATAGATTTGTAGATAATAAGATATTGTATCCATAACTGAACGATTATGATCAGATTTTGCGCTAATCCGACTAATTTTGAATTGCACGATCGTGACCAAATTTTGTTCTGATCTGATCAATTTTGAACTAAACGACCATGAAGAGAGTTTGTACTGATACAACTATTTTTGAACTAGACGTCACGACCTGGTCTTGTACTGATATGACCAGTTCTAAACTAAACGACCATGACCAGATCTTGTACTGATCCATCCAATGCTTTAATGGTCAAATGCATACTCATATAGTCTACGAGTTAATTAAGGTAGAGCGTGAGTTTCAGAGATAAAAATTATACACTAATTTACTAGAAACTGTTCGGACACAAATTGTCTGATATGACCGAACAAAGTTCGACATTACCAAACAATGTCCGGCTAGTACAGAAATTTTGTCGTGACAGTAAAAATCTTAGTCACACTAATAAAAGAACTAATCGAATCAGTAAAATATAGACTTAATTGTCACAATGAAAATATTGGTCACACTAATAAAAGAGCTAATTGAATTAGTAAAACAGACACTTGGTCGTGAAGTAAAAATGCTTGATCGTACCAGGAAAAAACTGATCGTTTAAATAAAGTCAAAACTGGTCGTATTAGTCTAAAACCTGGTCGTGGTGACTCAGTTCAAAACTGGTCATATCAGTACAAGACCTGGTATCAGTTTTGAACTGAACAATCATGACCAGGTCTTGTCCGGATCTGACTAGTTTTGAATTGAATGACCATGAACAAAATTTATACTGACACGACTAGTTTTGAACTGAACGACCATGACCAAATCCTGTATTGATTCATCTTATACTTTGAAGCTCAAGTGCATACTCATATAGTCTAGGGGCAAATTAGAGTAGAGTGTGAGTTTTAGACATAAAAATTGTGCACTAGTTCACTAGAGACAAATGAATTTGTCCAGGCATAATTTGTCTGATATGGCCGGACAAAGTTCGATTTACCGGGCAATGTTCGGCTAGTACATAAACTTGGTTGTATAAGTAAATATCTTGGTTGCAGCAGCAAAAGAATTGATTGAATTAGTAAAATATAAACTTGATCGGGATAGAAAAAAATCTTTGTCGCACTAGTAAAATACTTGATTGTTTCAACAAAGGCAAAACTAGTTGTATCAGTACAAGGTATGTTCATCGTCGTATAAGTCCAAAATTAGTCGTATCAGTATAAGATTTAGTCATAGTCGTTCAGTTCAAAACTAGTCAAATTAGGACAAGACCTGGTCATGGTCGTTCACTTCAAAATTGGTCAGATTAGCACAAGACCTGTTCGTGGTCGTATCAGTTTAGAACTAGAGGGTCCAATGACGGATACAAACAGCGAGACAACCAAACGTGCAGCAAACAGTGACAATCGCAAACAATGAAGATGCACTGTGCACCGTGTTGCATTTAGGCTCTTATGTCTGATCTGATTTTGATGATTAATGAAAACAACGGTTCAGACTAACTGTGTTTTTGAGATACAGAGTTCGGTTGGGAAGACATTCAGGATGATCAAGATGAACCCAACGTAAAAAAAGAAAAAGTACAAGTTGCAAGGAACAAAGACGAGACGCAAATCACATGATAAGGATGCAAAGGACATGAGGTAATATTGGTTTTATTTTTACCGATCTTGGCGTCTGAAGTTTGATCGGTTTAGAATCTTATTTCTTAGTTTTAATGGTACTATAAAGAGGGGTTGCAAGTCCTCTCTACATTTCCAGCATAAACCGAGAAACTACTAGGTCATTGCATTGCATTTGTTTCGGTTGGATTTGATTTGGATTTTTAGTTGAGTTTTTGACAGCAGAAAAGTTTTTGTATTTTCTAGAAAGATCTAGGCAGATCTGGTTTTTACTTCTGTTGACAAAAATATAGTTCTTTAAATTATCTTTCTAACGAGTTATAAATCACTTAAAAATCGGATCTCTGGATTAAAAGTTATGGCTGTTTTTATTCATGCTGACTATTATGTGCTATACTGACTGTTAGTTTGAATGTCAGTTTGGTTAAACTGACAATTGTCCAGAGAACATGTTTTTTGTGCCAAAAATTTTTGACCTATACTGACTATCAATTTGCTCATACTAATTGTCGGTTTGGATTTCGACCACAAGCTGATTTGTTTGAGTTCTTTGTTTTATCTGGTCGATTTTGTGGTCCATACTAATTGTCAGTTTTTGATACTGACTGTCAGTATGAGGTGTCAGTTTCCTTTTACGATTAGCAAAGTTTTATCCGTAAATTTTGTCAATCGTTGAGTTTGAAACTGACTGTCAGTTAGCACAATTTTATTTCCATATACGACTTCAAACGGCTAGCTGAGTTTTCTCTATATTTTATTTCTTTCTAGTCGTGACTCAAACTGACTGTCAAACTGCCAGTCAGTTTGCACTGTTGATTTTACAGCTCGTGTTCAACGGCTCTTTTGATTCTTGAGGCTATAAATAGAGGTTTTGAGCTATTGTTTTATACACCAAGCAGCCTCCCTCTCATACATACACTTGAGTATTTGTTTTGGAGTTAAAATCTTGATCTTTTGATCAAGTCGTGAGCTTTTGAGATCCACCAAGTTTTCAGTTCGCATCATCTTTGCATACTTAGAGTTTCTCGGTGCGTGTTGGAGGTCTGGACAAGACCTTGCAGCTCATTACTCTTGGTGAACGCCCTCACCTAGACAGTTTGGTGGCGTGGCTGTTGACCTCTTTAGTTCGGAGATTGTTGGAGAGGCTCGGCATGTTTGTAAAAGGCATCGGTGCTCGTCTTTCTAGAGTGGACAAGGATCAACCACTAGTGAGAAATATCCTTCGTGGATATTGAAGGAAGACTTATTCATTTGAGTGTTTCAACGAGGAGTAGTAGAGATCGGGCGTGTCTCCGAGACCTCGGAAAAAATTCTTGTGTTTGTATGTTCTCTCTTTCTTTTATTTATGTTATATTGTTTTTGCTCTTATTCTTTGCAAAGTTGTTTTTAATTGAAAAGTTTTAGAGCCTCCTATTCACCCCCTCTAGTCGGCATCCTCGATCCTACACACCACATGACATATATGTCACAGATGGGCGCGCACTGCATCGAGACTACACATGATGGACACTGCGGTGCACGACAGTAACAAAAACAGAACGCCGTTGGAGCATCGGATGAGTGATCGATTGCGGGATGGCACCCACATGTCTCTCCACCGCTTCGTGGCTGCCTTCATTTCTGCCCCAATAGCACCGATGTAGCGGCTGACGGCACCGATGGCTAGAACCTGAGGAATCGATGGGTGGCTGCCGATGCAGTGAAGAGAGCCCGAGGAAACCCTAGCGCCATCCAGCCGCGAACGGATGGACGAGATCAACCCGAAGACGAATCCAATGGCTCGTGGAGAAGTGGCAGCACGGTTGGCCCATATGAAGCAAAAACACTAATCCAACGGCCAAAAATGCGACGATGACGTGAACAGACATGGGATGAGCTTTCAAATAGTACTACTTCCAACTTCTATAACTATTAATATGATGTGGGGTGAATATGTGTGGGTTGTGGGAGGCATCCTAGGTTCATGACAACGTCCACTATGGATTCATGATAATCAATAGAAGCATGGATTCCCACCTAACACAAACCACGAAATTGAAATCACCAAGCAAGCAAGAGCACCAGAATGGCGAGTTTTATTTAAATAACCCACTTTGGTACTCAACATATCTCGTACAATAAGTGCAAGTCACGGCAAAACTAACCCATATTTCAAATTTTTTACAAAAATAACCTGCCAACGGAGCATATCACGAACAACAAAGACAAATATAGGGTGGAACTGGCAACAAAGAGCATGTTGCGGCTCCAACGAACGACAGGTTTTTTTCTCTTTTTTCCCCTTTAAACAAAATTGAACTAATAATTTTTCATTCTTTTAGAATCAATATTTGACGATCTATAATTTCAATTAACAATCCGTTTAAACCAATGGACTTGTGAGGTTGAAACGATCAAATTGACATAAACTGATCATCAATCAGAGTTATAGATTATAAAAATATTGTCTTTGTATTTTATAATTATTTCTAGATCAATATCTTATGATTTATAACTTCAATTGATGCTCCATTGGTGCTGATTTGATAATTTTGACTTCACAAATCCACTATTTTAAACGTGTTAATCGGAGTTATAGTTTATAGGATATTGATCTCAACATAATTGTAAGATTCAATGACAATATCTTATGATCTATAATTCCGATTGATATTCTATTGTATCAATTTGATTATTTTAACCTCACAAATCCACTGGTTTAAACAGATTGTCAATCAGAAAAATATTTATTCTGAAAGGCTAAAAATGGTTATTAGTTCAATTTCATTTGCAAGGAAAAAAGAAAGATAAAAGACCTATGGTGGGACTGTTGCACTTTCCATACGACATACACTGGTCACCCACGATTTGCTTAGTTGGCATGTTATTTTTACAAAAAAATATTAAATGTGTATTAGTTTTATAATTATCTTTTTAAAGTGATTTATTTAAATAAAAGATTCCCAAAATGGCACACAGCCTCCAAACTTAGATATAAAATTAAAGAAACACAAGTAATTAATGGGCATGTAACACCATCAACAATGGCGGTACCCATCTTTGTTGGCACTATATGTGCCACAGCTCCATTCCAAAAAAAATTACCAAGTTTAAGTGTTAGATCTAGTATAATTAGCATTATAATCTATAATGTTAGTCTTGCATTATATTAAAAATCCTAACGCCTCGTTTACTAGCATTAGCCCTTTAAGGTGTTAGTCCTGCATTATATTAAAAATCTTAACACCTCGTTTACTAGCATCAGTCCTCTAAGATTCTTGTGTCTGTTTCGTGGAAATAAAGTGGTTTAATGTTTATTTTTAAATTTTTCTTTAAAATTGTCTATTTAATTAACAAAAATTCAAATACATGGATTTCATGCATTTTACTGATAAATGAAAATTTTGTGTACAATTTAGAAGAAGATCTGTTGTAGTTGCCACCGTTATTGTATCAGATAATGGATCAGGTTAAAATATAATTTAAAATAAGAAAATTTTGCTCTTTTATTTTTTTTACTATAGTTGATGTGCACCGTTATCTGACGGTTTGCACGCAGATATATATATATATAGTTTGATCTGCGCCGCAGATCCGTTTCGGTACAATTCCAACTTTCCAGTAGCCATATCCAGTTTTCCAAGTCTCTCTCTTGAACCAGTCAGCAATAAAACGAGGAGAGAACCGAGTCCCAGACCTAACCAACTACCCTTCTCAATTCCCTTACTCGCGCCGCCACGAGCGGGTGCGCCTCCCCCTCCCCCTTCTCACGGCTCGTCTCCATACCTTCTCCACTTGCAGTTGCAGTACCCCGGGTTGGAGACGACGTCCTCCGATTCCGATTCGTCGCTTCCGAGGTGCGTCGACTCTCAAAACCCTACCTTTTCGCTTCCCCCTCTAGATCTCGATCTATGTTTGGTTCGATCTGTCTCTGCAAGTTTGTTAATTGCGTAATTCTCTTAAATATGACATATGTTACGCCTAGTGCAAGATTCATGTGACATGAAATCCATCACAGCCATAAACTGCGCCCGATTGTTTTCCTTACCAATTCAACAAAGTTACCCTTGCTTTGATTTCATTTTGTTAATGGTATATTGTAATTACTGCTACAAATTCGGTTACTAGTGGGGAAAAATTGAATCTTTCAAACCATTCTGCCTCCTTCGCTGCGCCGTTGCTGTCTGTAGTTGACTAAAACGCTGCCAAAGTGAGACTTAGTTGGGAGCTGGAGCTTGTTGCCAGCAGCAGGGTAGCGCCAGAGGTCGGACAGCCCATGGCGCGCATGCTTACCCTGAAATTAATCAAAGTTAGAGAAGTATGCAGCTTTAGTTGTCTTGTTGATTGGAGAACAATTTTGTTGGGAAAATAGTTTGTGCTGTTTATTGAGAGAGTTCCATGGGATGTATTTTTGACCAGTGCTTAGTGCATCCTGTGTGGTCTGGGCTTGTCTGCTTGTTGGCTGGTAAGCCCATGCAGGGGGGATATTGCAAAAGAGCCCTGTGCCTACCTGCTTGGGTTTGTTTGCCAGCAACAGATGCTCGCACAGGTCAGTCACACCCTGACAATCAGCATGTACTGCTAATCAGAAACATCTTATGTCCGTCTGATCAGAATGCTGTTGCTAGATGAACAGATAGATTTGCATGTTGCTAGTGAGATTCGTCAAAATTTTGGTTGCATACACACATTTGGGGATTGTTAGTTGGAAGTTTGTCTGATTTCTAGCCATGCAAGGAAATTGCACGTTCTGTTTTATCATATTTATTTGTAGATAACTAGAGATTAATAATATGGCTTTGTTTTATTATAGTGCTGTAAGGAAGAAGTTAATTAACCGACACTATATATTTAATTTTTTTATATGGAAATTGTTCACTTAATTATAAACATTTCAAAGTTTGTTTTGAAAAAGCAATGCACTGCAAGCGGTGAATGACCTGTTTGATGAACTAAGGGTTGAACTAGTCATCTGGTTGGTCCAATCTCTCAGTTTGGTTTTGAATTATGCTTGCAACTCGCAATCAGATGCAGTTTTTGGCTGTTAGATTTGATGTTAGAAGAATTTATGAGCAACGGGAAGTGTAGGTTACGAGAGGCAATCAAATTTACATTGTTGTATGATAGCATACCATTGACTGTAATAATGCATCTACCAAAAGATCCTTTTCTTAACATTGGAATATCTAGTTGCATAGATTTTACCTTTTTCGTTCTGGTTGTTTCATTTGATCGGATTTTAATTATCTAAAATGGTGTGCAGCTTAGGTTTTTAAAATGGACCAAATAAAATTCTTTGTCGGACGGATATAACAAGGCCTCCCTGAGAAGGAATTGCACTTGTGCAAGGCGAAATGCTATTTGCTTTTGTGTTTTCTTGTTGCCTGGTCTATTTTGCAGTTGCAGGGGGAGACACTAAAAACTCTAGTGGGAAACACTTCCCTCTTGTTTATGCAGTTGCAGGAGCAGAGACACTAAACACTCTAGTGGAAAACACTTCCCTTTGTTTCTGTTTAGTTGGTTTCTTCGGCATTAACCGTTTGAACGGTGTGCAGATTTAGGTTAAATAGCAGGGCTGGGATCTATCCATGATGTTGTCTTGCAATAGGAGATATCTTGTTCTCCCAGTTCATTATTTCCCTTTACATTTCTTTTTGTACTAACATTAACAGTTTGAGTGAGTGTGCAGATTAGGTTTTAAGAAGCGATTGGGATTAGGGTTTTCTTGCGAGAATTTGAGATCTATAATGCCTTTCACAACAGGCTTTAGTAGCTGCTCCTTTTTTTGGAGCAGATAACCTCAATGTTCAATGAAATGGGTAAAGACTGGATGCCAATTTGTTGGTGATCTTGAAAGAGACATAAATTTTATGAACCCATTTTGAATTAGTTTCCTATGTTCCTTTGTAATTTTTGTTCTCAGATACACTGTGACAGCTTCACTTAATATACAACTCCTAGATGCCCCTCAAATCTTTATATTGGCCATCACGTAGTAAGAAACATTACCTTGCATTTGTTTCAGACTGTGAAGTTGTGTTTGTTCACTCATGTGTATTCAATACTTCATGCATGACACAGCATAGATTAGAATCAGGCATTGACATTTGTCATGACCACGAAAAGGTCTGCTGCATTCACAAACATCTTTTTTGAACAACTTACACAATTTTTCATAGGTTTGCTTCAAAAATGTAAATGTCTATATTCAGCAATATGTCAAATCTTCATGATGACATACATGCTGAGTGGATTTATTTGAATACTTAAACAAATCACCAAACACTGTTTCCCATAAATAAGTACTACTTTGAACACTACTCATAACTCCATTAGTTTCAACTCATATGAGCTACCAAAATGGCACTTGTCTCAATTAACTTTATACTTAGCGTTTCTATGTGTTTACAGAAGCTGATGGCCAATGTGTCATGATTAAAGTTTGAGGGTGTCATCCCCATGTTTTAAAGTGATTGACCTTAATGTTGTTTCCGCTACTTCCTAGGGATTCTGCAGGCTTTAGGGTCAACTGAACTGCTTCTCAAATCATGGCGGAGCACTTGGCTTCCATATTTGGTACAGAGAAAGATAGGGTCAACTGCCCCTTTTACTTCAAGATTGGGGCTTGCCGTCATGGGGACCGTTGCTCTCGCCTCCACAACAGGCCAACCATATCACCAACTCTCGTGCTTGCCAACATGTATCAGCGTCCCGATATGATCACCCCTGGGGTTGATGCTCAAGGCCAACCTATAGATCCCCGCAAGATGCAAGAGCATTTTGAAGATTTTTATGAGGATATCTTTGAGGAACTGAGCAAGTTTGGTGAGATTGAGAACCTCAACGTCTGTGACAACCTTGCTGATCACATGATAGGCAATGTTTATGTCCAGTTCAGGGAGGAAGACCAGGCAGCTGCAGCTCATGGGGCCCTTCAGGGCCGCTATTATTCTGGCCGCCCAATAATTGTCGACTTCTCCCCTGTGACTGACTTCCGTGAAGCCACCTGTAGACAGTATGAGGAGAATAGTTGCAACCGTGGTGGATACTGTAATTTCATGCATGTGAAGCAGATTGGTAGGGATCTGAGAAGAAAGCTCTTTGGGCGTTACAGGAGGCATCGGGGAAGGAGCCGCAGTCCAAGCCCATCCCATAGGAGGGAGCGTCGTGGTCGTGAGGACTACCGTGATCGTGATGATTTCCGCGGTGGTGGTGGTGGTGGTGGACGGAGGGGTGGAGGCAGCAGGCACGAAAGGTATGATGATGGAGGGAGGCGTAAGCATGGCAGCCCACCAAGGCGTGCAAGAAGCCCACCAGTCAGGGAAAGCAGCGAGGAGCGCAGGGCAAAGATTGAGCAGTGGAACCGTGAAAGGGAGGAAAAGCAAGGGTGAGTCCCTGGAAATTAAGAAGGCCACCCAAGCATTATCCATTGAAGCTGTTCTTTAGGTGGTTGCTGTACTTCGCTATTTTATTTGGGATTTGTTCTGTAGTTGGTGTCATGTTTGTCTGGATTCAGTAATACTTGTGGGTGCGTGCAGACTGTTAATTTATTTTTCTGCTTGAGACACTGGAGATGTTAATGGTGTGTTTTTGGTATGTTTTCTGTGGCATCATACCGTTCGTGATGGGTTATGGATGGCATCCTGGCCGCATGGTGGGCTGCAAAAAAGCCACCAAAATGTTCACGTCATACACTGTTTATTGTTTAAACCTTTGAAAAGCTTGTGGCTGTCAGCGAGTAGCAATTGGTGGTGCTGTAAGAGCCAAAAACTATTAAGTGCCTGTTTGAAATGCCAAACATGAATAGCAGCAGAAATTGAATGTTACGTTCACATAAGTTGTTTGATTGAATCATAAGAAAATCATTATTTACTAAAAATAATTAGGTTTGAGTTAATGTTTTTTTCTTGCAAAAAATTGATGTTAGGAGTCATTTCAATAAAATATAACAACTATTTTCTTTTGTTTCGTATATCTCGTATAAAAAATATAATATATCCAGAGGCCGAGGGTAAACTCGTACTTGGAACTTTTTACAGTTCATCCAATCTCTTTTGTGAATTTCATTTGCTGACGACGTTTGTTGATGTTCTGGGTGTCTCAAAGCGACAGGAAAAAATGGCAGGCGTGCATGTGGATACCGATACGACTACAAGAATTTTGAGTTTTCGATTTGGAGTTGGGAGACCTTCTGCGGCATGCTGCCGATAACGGCAGCTCCTGTGGTGGCCATGTTTCCAAGTCATTTTTGCACCTTCTTACCGTGCGCGCGCACGAGGAGACCGAGTTGGGGATTAGCAACATCACAACCAGCCATCCAACCGCTGCGGGTGCTGCCCTATTCTCAACCAGGTCAAGATGCTTCTTGAAAATAAGTGCATGTTTAGTCCTCTTGTCTATTAGGCAACACTCCCAATAATATTACTCAATGTCTTAATCAGGATATGTGTTTGGTTCCTTCTTTTGCTCGGCGACCTTGTTAGAATGGGTATAAAGTTCTTTAAATTGGTTCTTTCATACGGGCATGATTTGTTTGTTGGACATCATCTGTATAGAACTCAAATTGAGCCGTTGTCTTTTATGTAGAGTCAAATTTATTCAATGATTAAATATTTTGAGAAGTTGTTTATCACTAAAAACGATGCTTTAGTCTTGAATTTTCAGATAGAGGGATCCAAACATCACATCTTCCTAAGCAAGATTCATCCAAGTGAACTAGTTTGTCAAGTGTATCATCACCCATTTCATCATCCAACCATGCATGAAAATGGCTTCAAGAATTAAAATGTTAACCCAACATGAAATAAGAATAGAAAATTACAGATATATATATCACTTATGTGTTTTTATCTGCATGATATTCATAATTTTTATATAATTTTTTAAAAAATAGATAATCTAAAAAAACATGACTACTTAAAATAAAAAAGTATGACAATTTAAAATAAGAAACTACCACAACCTAAAAATGTGATAATTTAATATAAGAAAATACGACAACAAAAAAATATGATATCTTAAAATCTATTGAATCAAATTGTGGCGATTAGATCAAGATTTATTAGTTGATATCAAAAGTGAAAATAAAATTGACAAAAAAAAAAGTTTTTCAAACTATTCTGTTTTTTTTATAATCCATCCAGTCTAAAAAAATTATCATTTTTTACCATAAAAAGTCAAACTTTTTTTAATTTTAACCATTAATATATTTATAAATATCTAGATTGACTATATAAAAATTATACAACTATATTTTTCTAAAAAATAATTTCAAAATTATTATAATTTAATAAACTTTATCAACATATTTTAATAAAAATTATAATCAAAATTGTATGTCAGACTGTATATAATAAAAAATAATATCCCTCTTGGACTAGGGAGTACATCGATGGGAATTTATTTTACGAATAACCCAAGAAAAAAATAATTTCAAAAATAACCCAAAACTTTAAAAAAACTTCAAAACTAACCTTCAGTCGCAAGCCCGCGGACGCGACTAACCTTCAGTCGCTATTCGGGTTCGCGAATGAATGCGTGGCACAGCCCACGGGCTAGCGTACGTGGCTTTCAGTTGCGAGTCTAGATCGCGACTGAAAATGTGGCACAGCCCAGCCCATTAACAGATTTCAATCGCGAGCCCGATTCACAACTAAAACTTCACAAATATATTCGATATTGTTGGAGGCGAGATTCGAATCTGGGTCTCGCACACGAGGAGCTCGGGTCGTAACTAGTTAGGTTACGTTAGATTCATGCTATTTGGTAGTATTATATATATTAGTACTTTAAGAAAGAATGGTCACAAATATATTTGATATTGTTGGAGGTGGGATTCGAACCCGTGTTTCGCGCGCAAGAGGCTCGGGTTGTAATCAATTAGGTTAGGTTGGATTCTTGTTTTTTTTTTGTAACATTATACATACTAATAATTTAAGAATTGCGGTTTGACTGCTAAACAAAAGAAAGCCACGTGTACGTGCGCTGGCCCGTGAGTTGTGCCACGTATTCAGTCGCGAACCCGGATAGTGACTGAAGGTTAGTCACATCCGCGGGCTCACGACTGAAGGTCATTTTTTAAATTTTTTAAAATTTTAAATTATTTTTGAAATTATTTTTTTTCTTGGATTATTCGTAAAAAATTTCCATCGGATGGAAGTTAATAAAATTACTAAACAAAGGTACACGAGCAGCGGTTGAAAAGAGAAGAAATCTCAATACATTTCTAGTTAATTGTTGGTATAAATTGGTGATCCTCTATGCGTGGGAAATATCTTTTATTTTCTACGAGAATTTAAGCTAAATAGTTGGTGTTCGCTCTTTTGTGAAAATCTTTAAATTCAACCAACCTGGATGGCTACTCAAACATATGATCTTTGCTATCACAAAATAGCAAACAATCTTAATTACCGATTATCACATGGTCCCTTAAACACACTCCAAATAAAAGTTTGGTTTAAATCTCAATCGCACAAAACCCCTCAACTTTACCTTTGTCGATTGAGACACGACACGAGGTACAGGCCCTTTGACCCGAAAGATGATGTGTTACGTCCTACAGTGGGCAAGTCTGAAAAAGTTTCAATAATTCTACGGAATGACTTCATACTTAAAAGGTTTATAAAATTATAAAAAAAACCTTGTTTTCGGTATCAATAACTCCTCATGTTAGGGGTGGAAACGGGTCGGGTTCGAGTCGGATAATACATAAACCCATATCCGCATCCGCATCTTTTTTTCGGATATGGATGCGGATACGGATAGTATGTGGATGCGGATACGGATATGAAAAAAACGGATACGGATACGGAGCGAATATTTTGTCGATACGGACACGGATATTAGACGGATTCGGAGCGAGGGATTGGGATGGCGTAGCCGGTGAGGGAGGAGGAAGAAGGAGGGCACCGGAGCGGATCCGGCGCGGGATCAGGAGCAGCGGCTAGGGCGGCAGCAGCTTTGGTGCCGCACAGTGGAATGGTGAGCTCGGCGGCGCAGTGGAAGCGCGGCTTGGGTGGCGCCGGCTTGTGGCGGCGCGCACTGGTGTGGAGACCGGGGAGCGGCTCAGGGCTCGGAACGGCGATGCGCGGCGCAGCTCCGGCTGAAGGAGGCCAAGCGGCGCCGTGGAGATCCGGTGGTGGCGGCGCGAAGAAGAGGCGGTGGGAAGTGGATCTAGGTGGCGGTGCACCGAGGAAGGCGGCGGTGGTGCCGGCTGTGGAGCCAACGGTGGCGGTTTGGAGTGGCGAGCTCGGGGGCGCAGCGGCCGCGTACGCGAGGACGGCTCAGCGACGCAATCGAGCGGATCAGAGGTGGTGCGGGCCAAATCCGACGGAAGCGGCGTCGAGCGGTGCTGGTCTGCTGGAGATGTGGAGATCCGGTGGCGGGACGCGGTGGAGTACGGCGCGGAGGGAGTCCACGGCGGCGCGGGAACGGCCGGATCCGGCCGAGGAACGTGGCGCAGTGGAGGTGGTATATATCTATACGGATCTGCCTCACTGTGAAGCACAAGCACTGAAGCAACATTATACTAGTGAATAGTGATATATATCTATACGGATCCGGGTACAACCCGTATCCGCATCCGTATCAGGGATGATTCAGTCAAACCCGAACCCGCACCCGACTCCGGAAGTTTCAGAAAAACAGCACCCGCATCCGCATCCGAACCCGGATCGGGTCCGATTTTTCCTACCCGCATCCGCATCCGTCCGGAGCCGGAGCCGGGTTGAACCCGACCCGACCCGGCTCCGTTTCCACCCCTACTCATGTCTCACTATTTACACCTGCACTCATGTACCTTGATCTAAATTATCCAATCAAATTTTATAAAGATTATACAAAATTTTATTACACATAACATTACTTAGGTTAAGTCCAGTGCAAGCGTTCTGACAGTCTGTCATGCAGGCTCCACGGCAAAAAATTATTTTTTTAATTCTTTCCGGAGAGAGAAGATGCCACGGCTGTCGTCGTAACGCCAACGAAAAAGTGTTTTTTTGCCTTCGTTTGCGTGTGCTTCAATTGTATCTCATTTTTGTTTCTTAATTTTAAATCAATATCGTTCAAATTAGATGTTGATTATATTGAGAAAGTTGTAGATCTTTAAATTATCTTCATTTAGAGACCAAATTTCATATATATTAGATTTTTAAATTAAAAGTTATTGATGTTTTACTAAAATAACTTAATTTAATTTACTCGTGGATCCGTATGAAGCGCCTCACAAAGCGCCGGTGCATTGGAGATGGGGTGTTTCGGGTGGTGTTTCGTACACGTGGCACAGAATATACTGGAGAATATTTTGTTGAAGCGCCTCGTGAAGCGCCGATGGACTGGACTCAGCCTTATAAGGCTAAGTCCAATATAGACATTAGTGAGCTCCGCACGCGGACCCCACACAAGAAAAAATATTATTTTAATTACTTCCGGAGAGAGAAGGCGCCAGCCGTGGCGTTCCGATGCCAATAAAAATTCTTTTTTCCTGCCTCGGTTCATGTGCGCTTCAATTGCATCTCATTTTTGTTTCTTAATTTCAGATCAATCTAGTTCAAATTAGATGTTGATTATATTGAGAAAGTTGTAGATCTTTAAATTATCTTCATATAGAGATCAAATATGACATATATTCTATTTTTAAATTAAAAATTATTGATATTTTACTAAAATCACCTAATTTAATTTATTCGTGAGACTACACGAAACACCTCATGAAGCGCCTTTGCATTGGAGAGGGGTGGTGCTTCAAGTGGTGCTTTGCATACATAACATAGAATATACTGAAGAATATTCTATTAAAACACCTCATGAAACGTTGATGTGTTAGACTCAGCCTAATGATATTATCGAATTTGCTTACATCCATATATGTGAGTGGGTGATTGAACCTCACTGATGTCAAACTCAAACTCTTGCTTTTGGAATGACATATGAAGGATTGAAATATTATGTTTCTTTTTCCTGTGGGTCTGATTTGCTTTTTATATTCGGACGTGGATGGTGACGAAGGAAGAATAAGAATGCTTTGATTCGGAGTTCAGTTTCTTTGATAAATTAAAATTTGATAAAATGATGGTTTAAATTTTGAGTTTATTGTTTAGACTGAAGTCCTATTTGAACTAAAAGTCTCAATAAGTTTAAATTTTTCCCCAATAAATATTGAACTTATAAGTTTAAACCAGTTTATAAATTTAAACTAAATTAGATTAAACAAATATTAAGTTTTGTCTCTCTTAATGTGGAAAAGGAAAGGAAAAAATTGTTTATTATATGTTATGATTCTTTTTTACAAACTGTTCGAGACAGAGGACATAAGAAAAGAATTTTTGTTAATGAATTTTCCTCAATTCTACATATTTTTGGAAAACAGTAAGAAAGTGAGAACCGAATAACCAAAAGAATATTTCTTAGGTCAAATTTTGATACACCTATTCAAAAGAAAAAAAAATTACGCTGTTGAATCGTGCTTTCCTCCATTGCATTTGCACGTATGAAGTTCATGTTATTTCATTCCATCTATATTTACCTAATTGGACTCATTTTCTTGTTTTCCGGCTATTATATAAGTGATTTATTATTTATGGTACATTCATTGGTTGCCATAGAAAAAAAAATCATAAATAAATATGGAAGGAACCCAACAACATCCTTTATTTATCCTGTATTTCGTTTCTTGTCATAGAAGAAATCACAAGTGAATGTATTTTGATGCCAATTACAGGTGTTACCGACTTTATTTAACTTAAAAAGTTAGCTTCACAGTTTCTAAGAAAAGTTAGCTTCGCAAATGGGGCATGCTTAAACTTATATTTAAGGAGAATGGCTAATCAGCAGGTAGATATTTATTTTCTTTTTTTTATCTTACTTATATTATTTTTCATCCTTGACCAAACCTCTTATTAGAATTAATTTACTAGAATTAATTTTTTAGAATTCACTTAATTTCTTTCTAAGTTTCTTCAATGCTGACTGTCTAGAGGCGAGCGGCATGCGGGTGGTGGTTGCAAGTGGAGGCAATGGGAGATTGTAGGGGAGACGCAATAGATGGGCAGTGGTGCGCGAGGTGACAATGGCACCACTGGTCACGGGCGGCGGTAGCGGGTAAGAGAGCAGATGAGGGCAACGACAATGAAAAAGGGATTAGGGGGAGGAGGAGGAGAAAGAAGTGTGAGGGGGAAAAAGAGTGAAGATTAACTATAGAGAGGCACTAGTACAGAAAAGCTTTCTTCTATCGGTAAAAAAAACCCTTCTACTATCGGTTTTCGTACCGATAGAGATAGACACGATAGAACAAGACAGAACATTTTCTATCGGTAAATAATCGACAGAAAAAATTAACAATTCTATCGGCATATTAGGAGTGTACCGATAGAAAACCCGTTGTAGTCTGACGATTAACGGTGGGAAAAGTACCATTATTCTAACGGTTAATTACATGATTACCGACAGGAAAATATTACTATTCTATCGGCACCTTATGATTGTACCGATAGAAAACCCGTCGTCGTCTGACGTTTAGCGTTGGGAAAAATACCCATATTCTAACGGTTAATTATAAGTTTATAGTACAGAAATGCAGTCTACTAACCCCTATTTTCTATCGGTTATTAGCGAAACAGCACAAAACCGATAGAAAATGTGCCTCGCGGTCATAAAAGCCCGACGGATGTATTTTCCCTATCGGTTTCTAAGAAACTTACCGATAGAATAAATAGTATGATTTACTCTAGCGGTGATGAACATATTTGCCGTTAGAAGAGATGCATAAGTACTGACGGAAGAATGTTGTGCGCCGATAGGACTGGTCGACTTCAACAACTAGACTTATTCTATCGCTACTGTATGAATATACCGACAGAGTATATTAAAAATTCCTATCGGCAATATGTAGTTCGCCGATAGAATAGTTGACCTTTTACAAATATTTTTATTTTATCGGTAATGGATTCTGTTACCGTTAGAATATATAGAAAATTGCTTAGAACTGTTCGTCTTCTAATAGTTTTATTCTATCGGTAATGAATGTTTATACCGGTAGAATATTGCACAAAATATCTTAGAACTGTTGGCCTTCTACAACTAGTAATATTCTATCGGTAATGTACGTACACACCGATAGAGTATGTACAAAAATGCCTATCGGTAATATTTATTGTGCCGATAGAACCATTCGCCTTCTACAGATGTTTTTATTACTAACGGTATTCTGTTTTCTTACCGATAGAAAATATATAAATGTATAAATATACGGGTATGTCTCTTTCATTCTCACAGTTCATCTGGGGCTCGTAGTCCTAACCCGTAAGCTCCATGGACGGCCGGCGCACCTCTACAGGGGACCGCTGCACCTCCGCACCTCCATCGACGCCCTCTAGACGTTGGCATCCCAAGGAAGGTACGTAAAATTTCTGCAATATTGTTAGATTACTCTAATCCGATTATGGCAATAATTCTGCTTTTTTTGTATCCTTCATTTTGATGTGTCTTCTTTTCAATATGATTATGATCTGTTCAGGTCCTTGGATGATGCTCGTGAGGGGCAACGTATTTCACGGTTCTTTATCGCAGTACGCTGCCTACGTTGGCTTGTTGGCGAAAGAAATGGTGAAGATCACCGTCGAGAGCTGGAAGGACGTGAAGGGCGAGATCTTGGTTGGCTCGGTCGAGAAGATGCTTAAGCCCGGCGTGTTTCTCAAATCAGGACCTATAGAAAGCATCTTACATGTTTTTGCATGCACCAGCTTGTGGCCAGATGCTTACCTGCTTGGAGAAGAAGAATTGTTGTTATTTGCACAGCCATTCTACACCATCACTACACAGAACAACATCTTGGAAGGTAGGTTCTTTTTGTTAATGGAGTTGAGTTGAGTTGAGTTGATCGAGTTTGAGTCCGAGGAAATCACCAATACGTACAAATGTATGTCGACGGCAGTTCCAGCTCCTCGGGCGTCTTCGAACTGAACTCCTATGGTTAAGTCCAATGTGGTTCAGACATTTGCTGTTTTGGATGAATGGATTTGTGATGTATCAGGTCTAACTTGTAGTCGGTAGTTGCATTGTGGCAACCTGCAAAGGTTCCCTTTTATGTAAAATGCATGTATGGGCCACTGGGTCCTCGTCGTGATCTGTTGTTAATTTCAGACGTGGCTTTTGTAATATACATCGAATGTGTGAATTTTTGTATTTGTATATTGTTGTATATTTGTGTATCATGTATTGCTAATTGGGACATGAACTTGAATGTGCAGGGAGCATTTGTGTATTTAATTGTATTGGTAGGTAGGTGTGTATTTGTACTGCTGTTTCAGACATGCACTTCAATTTGTGAACTGCCATGTGTATGTTTGTACCTGAATTTGTATTGGTGAACTGGCATGTGTATGTTTGTACCTGAATTTGTGAACTGGCATCTGTAATTTCTTTGGCAAGATGAAGTCCCAACTACCTACGAAAAGTATTTTTGTGTCTCCTAGTTAATCCACAAATTAGCATTTCTTGAAATATATTGCTTTATCTTCTAGTTAAGATCCGTTTGATGTAAGATCTGTTTGATGTTACATTGATATGATTCCTTGAATGTGAGAAATGGCATGTGCATGTTTGTCCCAGTTTGGTAACAGTACCTCCTCTAACGGTAAGTACACATATTTACCGATAGGAAAACACATATATTTGTTCAGTCATGCATGATCTAACGGTAAGTACACATATTTACCGATAGGAAAACACATATATTTGCTCAGTATGTATATTCTCTAACGGTATGTGTGTGTTTTTACCGATAGAATATGTGAGCGGCAAATTACCTAGGTTAGTCTGACGGTTATTTCATGTATTTACCGTTAGAAAAATGTCCATTATAAGGAAAACCCCACTCGACCATTGCTGAGCTGCTCTTTAATTTGTTCTGTTGCACTCTGTGTCCCTCTGTTTGTGACGAAAGTTCCAGCTACACTGCTAGGGTGATCAGCGCAGGCTGGAGGGAAGTTGATTGCGCCCCTCTCTTTAAGGTATGCTTAATCGTCGACACTTATCTCTCTCTCCCTCTAGATCTCCCTTCCTCTCTACTTGCAAGCTAGCTGTATTGTGTAGTTCCAAGTTTGTAGCTCTAAGCTTGGGAGCTTGGTAGCTGGAAATGCGTCATGTTTTAGGAGCTAACTAGCTTGTATTATGTAGTTAGCTAGGTTAATTAGTGTTAATTTCGTCAGGCTAGGGTTCAACACATGTATCTGTTGTAAGAGGCTGTACATGTACATATACATAACTTAATTGGGCAGGTTTCATGCATGGCTTACTCGTTAAATTTTGTTCATTGTAGATGGACAGGAAATATTGGATGTATGGAATAAAACGTACTACTCTTGAATATTTGGATGGTGTGAATGAGTTTATTAAATTTGCTGAGCAACAAAAGGAGAGGAAGGGAGAGAAAAATATGCTCTGTCCTTGTACAGATTGTATGAACTTGAAGAGGTTTAGCAACTCTGATCAAATTAAGAGTCATTTGATTCGTCGTGGTTTTAACGCGCGATACACCCGTTGGATATGGCATGGCGAAGATCTTGAGGAAACAATTAGCACCACTACTACCAATCAGCACGACTCGGATGTGGATTGCAATAATATCGATGATCATCCCAATTTTGGTAATGTTCATTCCGATGTGCACGTAGATGATGATGATGACAATCTAGATGAGATGTTACGTGATGTAGAGGAAGATTACAACGAAAATGACTTCTGTGAATTTGAGAAACTGATTGCTGACTCTGAGAAGCCTCTGTTCCGTGGATGTGCAACATTTACAAAACTGTCTTCTGTGCTGAGATTATATAACTTGAAGGCAGGAAACGGTTGGAGTGATAAGAGTTTCACGGCACTATTAGATCTTCTAGCGGACATGCTTCCAGAGAGAAATGAGTTGCCAAGATCTACTTACCAAGCCAAAAAACTGTTGTGTCCGTTGGGAATGGAAATCGAAAGAATACACGCATGCCCAAATGATTGTGTGTTGTACCGTAACGAGTACTCCAGTTTGCATGTTTGTCCAAGATACGGCGCATCGAGGTATACGCGTAGGGACCGGATTGACAGTGAACTTCACGAGGTAAGGAAAGGGCCCCCGGCAAAAACTGTGTGGTACTTGCCTGTGATACCTAGATTGAAGCGGCTGTTTGCAAATCCGAAAGTCGCGAAGCACTTGCGTTGGCATGCTGAAGCCCGGAAACAAGACGGAAAACTGAGACACCCAGCTGATTCTATTCAATGGAGAAACATCAACAGAACATTTGCTGAGTTTGGCGGCGAACTTAGGAATGTAAGGTTCGGGCTGAGTACAGATGGTATGAACCCACATGGTAATATGAGCAGCCGGCACAGCACTTGGCCGGTTCTTTTATGCATCTACAATCTTCCTCCTTGGTTATGCATGAAGCGCAAATACATCATGATGGCGTTACTAATCTCAGGACCCAGACAACCCGGAAATGATATTGACGTGTTTCTAGCGCCTTTAATCGAGGACTTACAGAAATTGTGGAGCGAGGGTGTGCAGGTGTGGGATGCATAGAAGAAAGAGAATTTCATCTTGCGGGCCCTGATATTTTGCACCATAAATGATTTTCCTGCCTACGGCAATTTGTCGGGGTATAGTAGAAAGGAGCCAAGACTTGCCCTATTTGCCTAGATGAAACTGAGAGCATGTGGCTGCGAAACTGCCAGAAAACAGTGTACATGGGTCACCGCAGGTTTCTTCCGGTGCATCACACGTACCGTAAGAAGAGGAAATCATTTAACGGGAAGCCTGAGAAGGGATCAGCTCCAGTGTTTCTGACCGGTAAGGAGATTTACTCACGCGTGAACGACATCAAAGTTGAGTTCGGTAAGCATTCTAAACCTCGAGAAAAAAATGTTTGGAAGAAGAGATCGATTCTCTGGGATCTACCGTACTGGGAGAACTTACAAGTTCGACATTGCATTGACGTCATGCATGTAGAGAAAAATGTCTGTGACTGTTTGATTGGTTTGTTGTTGAACATTCCGGGAAAGACAAAGGATGGTGTGAAAGCTCGTCGTGACATGGTGGAAATGGGGATAAGGACTGAGTTTGCACCTTTAGAGAATGGAAAGCGTACATACCTCCCCCCGGCCTGCTACACGTTGTCCAAGAGCGAAAAAACAGAACTCTGTCGGTGCCTGCACGGTGTTAAAGTTCCATGTGGGTACTCCGCGAACTTGAAAAAACTTGTGTCTATGAAGGACCTAAGACTGGTTGGCATGAAGTCCCACGACTGTCATGTCTTGATGTCACAGATGCTTCCTATTGCTATCAGAGGCATTCTCCCAGTTAAAGTCAGAGAGACAATCACAAACCTATGTTATTTCTTCAACGCAATATCTTGCTAGGTAAGTACGTGCACTCGTACTATAAGTTCACTACCTCCATTTGTGGAGCTTAATTAGAAGATTTTTCTGATATGAAAATTTGGCGTAACTGTGTCCTCGTAGGTAATTGATCCCGATGGACTGGACGCTTTGCAACGCGACGTGGTTACAACTCTTTGTCAGCTCGAGATGTATTTCCCTCCATCCTTTTTTGATGTTATGGTCCATCTGATTGTTCACCTTATCAGAGAAATTAAGTTTTGTGGACCTGTGTGCCTGCGCTACATGTATCCATTTGAGAGATTTATGGGTGTATTGAAGGGATACGTAAGGACTCGTCGTCGACCCGAGGGGAGTATCATGGAAGGTTATGCCGCCGAGGAGGTGATTGAATTTTTCACAGAATATATGGCCGGGGTTGACCCAATTGGTGTTCCTAGGTCCCGACACGAGGGTAGGCTTGAGGGAATTGGAACAATTGGATTCAAAGCTATCGTCCCCGCTCGTGATGTGTACGCAAAATCACATTTTTGGGTCTTACAACACATGACGGAGGTCGAGCCATACATACACGAGCACAAGGTAATGTTACGGTCACAGAATCCTTCGAAGTTAGACGTTTGGGTAAGCAGAGAACATAACAGGAAATTTGCTGAGTGGATCCAAGAAAGAGTCACGCGAGCTGCCGAGGGCTCCGTAAGTGAAACTGTGACATGGTTGGCTAGAGGCCCAAGATTCACTGTAGGGACTTGGCAGGGGTACGACATCAATGGGTATTCATTTTACACAAGAGCTCAAGACGCCAAGAGTAGCACGCAATGTAGCGGAGTGACACTGTTTGCTATTTCTGAGGATGCCAGGTCAGTAAGGGCGCTGAACTCATATTACGGTGTTATTGACGAAATATGGGAGCTCGATTACGGATTACTTAAGATTTCCCTGTTTCGATGCCAATGGGTCGAAATCCCTCGAGGTGTTCAAGTTGACAGTTACGGGTTTACTCTCGTCGATCTTGGTAGAGTCGGACACCAAGACGATCCATTCATACTTGCAAAGCAAGCCACACAGGTATTCTACATCGTTGACCCAGCCAATCCAAACTTGCATGTTGTCCTCCACAGCAAGAGACGTATTGTTGGGGTCGAAGATGTTGTCGACGAAGAGGAGTATAACCAATTCGATGAAATACTTCCATTTTTAGAGGACATTCAATCTATCCGTACTGAAGATATCGACGAAACAACGTATCTGCGAGATGACCACGAAGAAGGATTATGGGTTGAGAACCATTGATGATTAATTTCTATGTCAGGGATAAATGCCAAGCAAACAGCCCACAAGTTCTGCAACAAGGTGAGGCCTTATCATTAATACATCAGGCAGTACATTTTTCTTTAGAATTTAATGATAAGCTAGTTCACAGCATTAAATACATCTCAATTTTACTCCACAGCATGAGTTCTAACATGTACAGTACCTTTATCCTGTAAATATTTAATTCTTCCCTTCAAATAGCACTTGCAAAAATCTCATCGCAGCCTCTTCAAATTAAGTTCAGCAAAAATCCCTTTTTTCTGACGGTATTTTGTTATTTATACCGATAGAGAAGGACATCTTCTCTCAGGCACTTCAAAACGTTTTCTATCGGTATTGTTCTATTTTACCGTTAGAATAAATTCGTTTGTCTCACGGTATTTGTTGTCTGACGGTTTTTTCCTGTTTTTACCGATAGAAGAAGACTCTGCCGCTTTGAATTCTCAAACGTGTCGCCATGCGTCGCCTTGGAAACTCTATAAGTACCTCGCCATGCGTCGCGGTATTTTGTTGTTTTTCTAATTCTCGAACGGTTCGACTCCTCATCTTCTCTTTCTCAATGGCAACCTCCATGGGATCGTCATCCACGGCCTCCCCGGTAAGAACTCTAAATCTCCTCGGTTTACCCCTGTATTGTTAATCCATGTTCAGTTCATTCTTGACCTGTTGATTTGCACAGGGAATGGTAGCCGTGGAAGACACTGCCAAAGTGAAGGCTGACCTGAGGGCCCTCCAGGAGGAGCACAAGCTCCTTACAGACAAGCACACTCAGCTACGGCTTGACCTTGACGATCTCTTCCAGCGCATTAAGCGCATGAAGACGGATGGTGACAATGCTAGGGCGAGGACGTGGCGTCTTCGCGAGGAGAAGAAAGCCGCGGATATGACCATCGCTGGCTGCGGTTTGACTATGAAGGATACCATAGCGAAGCTGAGGGAGGTCGCAGGCCTTCTTGACGCGGTAGTAGCTTATCCTAGGGACAACTTGTCGCTAGAGGAGTCCTGCGTCCTGGCTGCAAGTCTAACTGACTCTATTCTACATGCAGCTAGGGCTAAGACCACCCCTTGACCTAGCATTTTGGGTTTTATTTTTTTTTGTAAGTGATAAAACAACAATGAATGAACAATTTCTTTTTATGTCAATTTTCCAATTTTCCGGCTATCTTCCCTCTTTCTTTAACATTCTGCAGCTTTCAACCACGGTCTGTTTGATGTTAAATTGTGTACCTTTTCATTACTCTGACGGTATTTTGTTGTTTTTACCGATAGAAAAAGGGCACACAAATCTCAAGCACTTAATCAAAAAAATTTTCTGGGGAAAATTGGGCTCACGGGATTTTTTTGTTTATACCGATAGAAAAGGGCACCTTTTCATTACTCTCACGGTATTTTGTTGTTTTTACCGATAGAAAAATGGCACCCAATCTCAAGCACTTTAAAAAATTTTCTGTGGAAAATTGGTCTCACGGGATTTTATTGTTTATACCGATAGAAAAATGCATCCACTAATTCAAATATTTTTCCTGGAAATTTACTTTTTCTATCGGTATTATTTTGTTGTTTCGATAGAAAATTCATAAGTCTATCGGTATTATTTTGTTATACCGATAGAAAAGTTCCTCCGCTACTTTATTACTCGTACACGGCCCTTTAGTTTCCCTCCACTCGAACAGTTCCACCTTAGAGCACTGCGTCTCTTCGAGAGCGAAGAAAGCCCCAACCTCCGCGGTGAGCACTCACTTCCTCTCTCCCACACGACGATCGCCGGCTGGACACTGGTTCGTCACTGCCACCGGTTCTTATTTTCGTCCTTCGCCCGCCGCTGCTGCGTTCTACACCGCCTCTCCATCACCAGAACTGATCGCCGCCGTAAATACCCTAATTCGTCGTTCTATTTCCAGCATCTTCTTTATTTGATCCTAGTGTTTTGCACGAACTAATTCTTCGAGTTTTGCCATTACACTAGGGTTCCCTATTGTGTTGGCTTATGTACATTCCGCAGGCAATGTTGATTTTAATTAGGGTTTACATAATATGTTCCAGTGCTGTAATGAACCTGTTTTGAGATTTTAACTTCTCTATACTGCTGTATGTGTGATCAATTGTATCCAACTGCCATGTAATGCAGATTATATGTTGGAGGTGTTCTTACACATATTCTATCGGCAGCTCATGTGTTTACCGATAGAAAATTTTTCTGGACAAGTAGTAAAACTTAATTTGGATCTGGAAGGACATGAGCCATGCAATGTACTAGTTTGGTTGGGAATTTTTACTCACTTCGTATGAATATATGGCAATGTGGATGGGTCTTCGATGTATATGTTTCAAATGCCTATATAAATGACTTTTCCCAACCTAATAGCTGTGAAGTCCTGATGACTCACATACAGGCTAGGCTAAAGATTATGCACAGTGGCACTTAGATGCTTGTGTGCATATTTACGTGTGAAATAATAATGCTGGCCCATGAATATTAGTGTAGCAAATCATCGAGAATGTTATGTGATGACAGTGAATGGTGGCTTGTCAACAAAATTCCATATGTAGAGAACATTGTTATGTTCTATCGGTATCTCACGTGTTTGCCGATAGAAAAATTGTCTTGTGTGGAGGTAATTGTTATGGTCTATCGGCAGCTCATGTGTTTATCGATAGAAAATATTTCTGAAGAGTTCAGTAAGTAATTTATGCATGTCTTTCTTTTTGTATTATTTTCCCTTTTGCCGCCCTAGTTAGTCTCCAGTCCTGGGCTGAGTTATGGAACTCCAAGGCGAATTAATTGCCATATATATGGTTTGTTGAAGGTTTTGTAGGGGAAGACATGTCGTCGTCTTCATCGGATGGTACTAGTGGTTCGACTAGGGCCAACCCCATCGTAACTACTGAAGATGGGGCTGTTACATCCCAGCGCAAGAGGGTGGGGCGAGGCCCGACGACGTTGGGGCGTTTGGTCAAACGCACTGATCTTTCTTGTGAGTTCAACCAATTTGGGAGGCCGATTGGAAAGAATGCTGGGAGGTACGCGGCCTACGTTGGGCTGTTGGCGAAAGAAAGGGTGAAGATCACCGTCCAGAGCTGGAAGGACGTGACGGCGGACGAGAGGGATAGGTTGTGGGCGGAAGTGAAGGTTAAATGAACTGAAATCGCTGAACTCTTTCGTAATCACGTTCTCTTGGCTTATACTAAAGTTTAACTAACTCGTGATTAATTAATTGTATGCATTTTTGGGAAATAGGCTAAGTGGAACATCCCCGACGATACACCTAGGACTGCCTGCTTGAAGGACATGAATGGAACATGGAAAACCTTTAAGAGCTGGCTCGTCAGTAACTTCCTAGCTGCGGGGAAATCTCCTTGCGAGAAGTACCCTTTCATATCGGAGGAGGTATGGGAGGAATTCACCAAGCAGAAGGGGACTGAGGAGTTCAAGGCCCTTAGCGAGAAGAATAGGGCGATCCAGAAGAGGAACGACCACCCGCATCAGCTCGGATCCCGGGGCTATGCGGGGAAGGAGGAATAGTGGAAGAAGGAAGACGAACAAAATCCTGTCATCGACACCCCTGAGTTGCCGCTCTCCGAGATCCGGGATGAGAGGTGCAAGCGATGGTGGAGGGGGAGGGGGTCCGTGTCATCCACGGGGTCTGTGCAGTTCGCAACCCCTGGGGACGCCGACGTTGTGAGGCGAATGGTAAGTTGGCTAACCTCGTAAACTGTGTGCGCACAAGTGTATATAAGGCAATTTGTCTCACAAGGTACCTTCAAATGTAACAGATCTCTTTTGAGAAGGAGGCAGCGGAGGGATTGTTTACCCCGCAGAGGGAGAACGACATCCTCACCCGGGCTCTAGGAAATAAGGAGCATCCCGGGCGGACACGGGCTGTGGGAGCCATTGTGTCGTGGAAGGCCGGTTTCGTAGATCCGGCTCCACCGAGGAAGAAGGCCCGCACCTGGAAGGAAAAGGAAGCTGATCTCTCCGATAAGATACGGGCTGAGGTACGGGAGGAGATACGGGCGGAGATGCGGGCTGAGATACGGGCTGAGGTACAGTCTGAGGTGCAGACCGAGGTCGCACAAATGAGGGAAGAGTTTGCACGGTTGAGACAAGCATTGCTGGCCAAGAGTGCAGATGCGGATCCCCAGGACGACGGTACCCCGCGGGGTCGGATAAGCAGTTGCGCTTCGAAGGTACTCGCGGATCCAGTGGATCTACTTGAGGTACTGCAAGCCTTCATCTGTGCACTTAAGTTGATGCAAGCCTTCATCTGTGCACTTAATTGTTACAAATTTGCAGGGGCCGGAGGGCTGCATCCTACAGAATCACGTAGGCGCCGGGCACGAAGTGGTTGGACACGGCTTCGTATATCCGTCTGGGCCGGATGTCCGGGTCCACTGTGTACCTCTGCGGTTGGGTTTCGCAAAGGTTCAGGTGGACATGGCCATGCCGGGCTACAACGATTCTCCGTTGCCAGTCCCAACAGAGGAACTGCAGACACTTGCTGAGGCAGTGGGCTCCTACGTACAGTGGCCTAAGAAGTGTCTTGTAATACAACCGGTAAATTCTACACATTTTAGATTACATCCTACTCAGTACACTCAACTTGCATAATCTAACATACGTGCTCATTAATTGAAGTGGCCTGCCGTGGGGCTACTAGGGGACTGCGCCCCCAGCTCGGGGCATGAGGGCCGATCTCGTGTGAACCTGGACACATCAAAGACGGCCTCGACCCCACCCAGCGCATCCACGCCTCCACCTCGGAAGAAAGCCGCCATCACCTCGCCCTTGCCTTCGAAGGTACGCGCTCAGTCCCCGACAAAAGGCAAGGGCGGCAAAGGCAAGGGCAAAGGGCGACAGGGACTGCCGCGGACGTTCACGAACGCGCTCCCACTCCTGTCGGAGGCATCTTTGCGGAAATTGGATCGATCAACCAGAGACCTCCACGACTGGTACCTACATCGAGCTCGGCGCAGCCTGAACTTCTTAGTTCCCTACAGGCCTGGGCAGTTCCACCGTGAGCCCGGGACTATATCCGTAGCACACGAGGATCTGTTCGACCTCTAGAACTGGCGGGAGCTCGATATATCCATCATACGGACTGGAGTCCTGTGAGTTTGCTGATGCTATGTATTGCTGTTTTCTAACTCTGTTTGCTAACTCTGCATTAATGTTGCAGTTCATTTGAATACTGAGTAACTTTCTGTGAAATTAATATTAATCTCGTCCTTCGCATGCAGGTGCATGTACAGGCTAGCATCGGAGGCTGCGTGTGACAAGGTGGGTTTCCTCGACCCAGAGAAAATAAGCCTCACGATGCTAGAGCAGGACGCCGCGCACGCTGAGCAGTACATATCCAGCGCGCTGATGGCGCAGCAGGACAGGGACTTCATTCTGGTGTCGTACCACCAAAGGTTAGTGCATTTCGTACTAATTTAACTCAATCTTGTATGTTACACCTGAGATGTACTTTGAGCTAGCGGTCCTCTTTTACGTACAATGCAGGGGCCACTGGATCCTCATCGTGATCTGTCCGCCGAGGAACGAGGTGTACTACCTCGATTCGATGCGTGACAGATTATCGATGGAATATGTGCTCAAGGGGAATATGGAGGCGTAAGTAACTTATATGTTTGATTTATATTTTGACCTCACTAGCTAATGATAATACATTAACTGGCAATACTAACTGAAATGCAAGGCTTTTGATAAATATGTGTCCGCTGGAGGGAGGCATGCCGCACCGCAGGGCTCCGTACTAGCTTGGAAAGAATATGAGGTACTCACGAGACTTTTTGTTTATGCTTAATTAGTTTATGGAAACAATATATAGCTAACATGTCTTCGCATATGCAATTATCTCAGTGCCATCAGCAGCCGCAATCGTGGGAAAGCGGGTTTTATGTGCTGCGCTACATGTACGACCTAGTGCGGGCAAACTTTTCCCGATTCCCCCAGGTAAGCATCGATAGCTAACTCAAATTTCAAAAATGGGTGTCACGTTCTAAATTAGGATCGAAGTTAGTTACTCAGTATGCACACATGCTTGCAGATCGCCATGTCGAAAGACCAATATGAAAATGCAAAGATTATATATCTTCGACAAATCTGGGCACAATATGTCATGGAGGAAGTAGCGCCCAACCATCCAGCATGACAATTTTCTCCTTTTCGTGTACTCTGCATAGACTGTTCATATACATGTGAATAAATATATATATATGAATAAATGTCCACATTGGATTGCAATCGGTATTTGTCCATACATATGTGAATAAATGTGAATAACTGCCTAATGTGTCAATTTGTTCTGTGAATTTACCTTGCATCTGTACTGTATTGTGTATCCAATCTATACTGTATTGCATCTGTACTGTATATGTGAATGTACTGTATTGTGAATGCAAATAAAGTACTGTATATGTGAATGCTCTATCGGTAAATTCATCAACAACCGAGAGACTACTGTACTTTTTTCTATCGGTACAATCAATATTAACCGTTAGAAGAGTGTGACCTTTCCTGCCGGTGAACTCATACATATCCGATAGAGTACTAAGCTTTTTTCTGTCGGTAATATTGTAATTAACCGTTAGAATAGTGGTACTTTTCCAACCGCTGACGACGAGTTTTCTATCGGTACACTCATAATATGCCGATAGAATAGTATGATTTTTTCTGTCGGTAATCTTGTAGTTAATCGTTAGAATAGTGGTACTTTTCCAACCGCTAGCGACGAGTTTTCTATCGGTACACTCTAAATATACCGATAGAATAGTATGATTTTTTCTGTCGGTAAACTTGTAATTAACCGTTAGAATAGTGGTACTTTTCCAACCGCTAACGACGAGTTTTCTATCGGTACACTCCTAATATGCCGATAGAATATTATGATTTTTTCTGTCGGTAATCTTGTAATTAACCGTTAGAATAATGGTACTTTCCCTGCCGCTGGACGTAAGACTACGACGGGTTTTCTATCGGTAGATTCATAATATGCCAATAGAATAGTGAACTTCTTCTGTCGGTTATTTACCGATAGAAAATGTCCAGTCTTGTTCTATCGTGTCTATCTCTATCGGTACAAAAACCGATAGTAGAAGGGTGTTTTTTACCGATAGAAGACTGCATTTCTGTACTAGTGTTACCGACAGAAAAAAGTGTAGCACTCTCTCGGTTGGAAATGACATCATCGATAGAAAAAATCTTAGCACTCTCTCGGTTGTGTATGAGTTCACCGGCAGGAAAAATCACACTCTTATAACGGTTAATTATAGATTTACCGATAGAAAAAACCACAGTAGTCTCTCGGTTGTGGATGAGTTCACCGGCAGGAAAAGTCACACTATTCTGACGGTTAATTTCAAGTTTACCGATAGAAAAATGGGTAGTAGTCTCTCGGTTGTGGATGAGTTTACCGATAGAAAATTTGTAGTGGTCTGTCGGCTATGAATGAATTTACAGATAGAACATTCACATATACAGTACGTTTACATTTACAATACAGTACATTCACATATACAGTACAGATGCAATACATTATAGATTGGATACACAATACAGTACAGATGCAAAGAAGGGTAAATTCACAGAACAGATTGACACATTAGACATTTATTCACATTTATTCACATATATATGGACAAATACAAATTTCAATCCAATGTGGACATTTATTGACATATATATTTATTCACATGTATATAAACAGTCTATGCACAAAGTACACGAAAAAGAGAAAATTATCATGGCGGATGGTTGGGCGCAACTTCCTCCATGACATATTGAGCCCAGATTTGTCGAAGATCTCTAATTTTTGCATTTTCGTATGAGTCTTTCGACATGGCGATCTGCAAGCATGTGTGAATACTTAGTAACTAACTTCCTAATTTAGAACGTGACACCCAATTTTCAAATTTGAGTTAGCTATCGATGCTTACCTGGGGGAATTGGGCAAAGTTTGTCTGCACTAGGTCGTACATGTAGCGCAACACATAAAACCCGCATTCCCACGATTGCGGCTACTGATGGCACTGAGATAATTGCATATGCGAAGACATGTTAGCTATTGTTTCCATAAACTAATTAAGCATAAACAAAAAGTCTCATGAGTACCTCATATTCTTTCTAAGCTAGTAGGGAGCCCTGCGGTGCGGCATGCCTCCCTCCAGCGGACGCATATTTATCAAAAGCCCTGCATTTCAGTTAGTATTGCCCGTTAATGTATTATCATTAGCTAGTGAGGTGAAAATTTAAATCAAACATATAAGTTACTTACCCCTCCATATTCCCCTTGACCACATATTCGATCGATAATCTGTCACGCATCGAATCGAGGTAGTACACCTCGTTCCTCGGCGGACAGATCACGATGAGGATTCAGTGGCCCCTGCATTGTACGTAAAAGAGGACCGCTAGCTCAAAGTATATCTCAGGTGTAACATACAAGATCAAGTTAAATTAGTACGAAATGCACTAACCTTTGATGGTACGGCACCAGAATGAACTCCCTGTCCTGCTGCGCCATTAGCGCCTTGGATATGTACAACTCAGCGTGCGCGGCGTCGTGCTCTAGCATCGTGAGGCTTATTTTCTCTGGGTCGAGGAAACGCACCTTGTCACACGCAGCCTCCGATGCTAGCCTGTACATGCACCTGCATGCAAAGGACGACATTAGTATTGCACAGAAAGTTACTACATTTCAAATGAACTACAACAATGCAGAGTTAGCAAACAGAGTTAGAAAACAGCAATACATAGCATCAGCAAACTCACAGGACTCCAGTCCGTATGATGGACATATCGAGCTCCCGCCAGTTGTAGAGGTAGAACAGATCCTCGTGTGCCACGGATATAATCCCGGGCTCACGGTGGAACTGCCCAGGCCTGTAGGGAACTAAGAAGTTCAGATTGCGCCGAGCTCGGTGTAGGTACCACTCGTAGAGGTCTCTGGTTGATCGATCCAATTTGCGCAAAGCTGCCTCAGACATGAGTGGGAACCCATTCTTGAACCTCTCCGGCTGTCCCTGTCGCCCTTTTCCCTTGCCTTTGCCCTTGCCTTTTGCCGGGGACTGAGCGCGTACCTTCGAAGGCAAGGGCGAGGTGATGGCAGCTTTCTTCCGAGGTAAAGGCGTGGATGCGCTGGGTGGGGTCGAGGCCGTCTTTGATGTGTCCAGGGTCGCACGAGATCGGACCTTATGCCTCGAGCTGGGGGCGCAGTCCCCTGGTAGCCCAGCGGCAAGCCACTTCAATTAATGAGCACGTATGTTACATTATGCAAGTTGAGTGTACTGAGTAGGATGTAATCTAAAATGTGTAGGATTTACCGGTTGTATTACAAGACACTTCTTGGGCCACTGTACGTAGGAGCCCACTGCCTCAGCAAGTGTCTGCAGTTCCTCTGTTGGGACTAGCAACGGAGAATCGTTGTAGCCCGGCATGGCCATGTCCATCTGTACCTTTGCGAAACCCAACCGCAGAGGTACATAGTGGACCCGGACATCCGGCGCAGACGGATATACGAAGCCGTGTCCAACCACTTCCTGCCCGGCGCCTACGTGATTCTGTAGGATGCAGCCCTCCGACCTCTGCAAATTTGTAACAATTAAAATAGGTTAACGAAACAACTCTAACAGAATGGGAGTGGCATCAACTTAAGTGCACAGATGAAGGCTTGTAGTACCTCAAGTAGATCCACTGGATCCACGAGTACCTTCGAAGCGCAACTGCTTATCCGACCCCGCGGGGTACCGTCGTCCTGGGGATCCGCATCTGCACTCTTGGCCAGTAATGCTTCTCTCAACCGTGCAAACTCTTCCCTCATTTGTGTGACCTCGGACTGCACCTCAGACTGTACCTCAGCCCGTATCTCAGCCCGCATCTTCGCCCGTATCTCCTCCCGTACCTCAGCCCGTATCTTATCGGAGAGGTCAGCTTCCTTTTCCTTCCAGGAGCGGGCCTTCTTCCTCGGTGGAGCCGGATTTACGAAACCGGCCTTCCACGACACAATGGCTCCCACGGCCCGTGTCTGCCTGGGATGCTCCTTATTTCCTAGAGCCCGGGTGAGGATGTCGTTCTCCCTCTGCGGGGTAAACAATCCCTCCGCTGCCTCCTCAAAAGAGATCTGTTACATTTAAAGGTACCTTGTGAGACAAATTGCCTTATATACACTTGTGCGCACACAGTTTACGAGGTTAGCCAACTTACCATTCGCCTCACAACGTCGGCATCCCCAGGGGTTGCGAACTGCACAGACCCCGTGGACGACACGGACCCCCTCCCCCTCCACCATCGCTTGCACCTCTCATCCCGGATCTCGGAGAGCGGCAACTCAGGGGTGTCGATGACAGGATTTTGCTCGTCTTCCTTCTTCCACTGCTCCTCCTTCCCCGTATAGCCCCGGGATCCGAGCCGATGCGAGTGGTCGTTCCTCTTCTGGATCGCCCTATTCTTCTCGCTAAGGGCCTTGAACTCCTCAGTCCCCTTCTGCTTGGTGAATTCCTCCCATACCTCCTCCGATATGAAGGGGTACTTCTCGCAAGGAGATTTCCCCGCAGCGAGGAAGTTACTGACGAGCCAGCTCTTAAAGGTTTTCCATGTTCCGTTCATGTCCTTCAAGCAGGCAGTCCTAGGTGTATCGTCTGGGATGTTCCACTTAGCCTGTTTCCGAAAAATGCATACAATTAATCACGAGTTAGTTAAACTTTAGTATAAGCCAAGAGAACGTGATTACGAAAGAGTTCAGCGATTTCAGTTAATTTAATCTTCACTTCCTCCCACAACCTATCCCTCTCGTCCGCCGTTACGTCCTTCCAGCTCTGGACGGTGATCTTCACCCTTTCTTTCGCCAACAGCCCAACGTAGGCCGTGTACCTCCCAGCATTCTTTCCAATCGGCCTCCCAAATTGGTTGAACTCACAAGAAAGATCCGTGCGTTTGGCCAAACGCCCCAACGTCGTCGCGCCTCTCCCCACCCTCTTGCGCTGGGATGTAACAGCTGCATCTTCAGTAGTTACGATGGGGTTGGCCCTAGTCGAAACACTAGTACCATCCGATGAAGACGACGACATGTCTTCCCCTACAAAATCTTCAACAAACCATATATATGGCAATTAATTCGCCTTGGAGTTCCATAACTCAGCCCAGGACTGGACACTAACTAGGGCGGCAAAAGGGAAAATAATACAAAAAGAAAGACATGCATAAATTACTTCCTGAACTCTTCTGAAATATTTTCTATCGGTAAACACATGAGTTGCCGATAGACCATAACCTCCACAGAAGACAATTTTTCTATCGGCAAACCCGTGAGATACCGATAGAACATAACAATGTTCTCTACATATGGAATTTTGTTGACAAGCCACCATTCACTGTCATCACATAACATTCTCAATGATTTGCTATACTAATATTAATGGGCCAGCATTATTATTTCATACGTAAATATGCACACAAGCATCTAAGTGCCACTGTGCATAATCTTTAGCCTAGCCTGTATGTGAGTCATCAGGACTTCACATCTATTAGGTTGGAAAAAGTCATGTATAGGCATTTGAAACATATACATCGAAGACCCATCCACATTGCCATATATTCATACGAAGTGAGTAAAAATTCCCAACCAAACTAGTACATTGCATGGCTCATGTCCTTCCAGATCCAAATTAAGTTTTACTACTTGTGCAGAAATATTTTCTATCGGTAAACACATGAGCTGCCGATAGAATATGTGTAAGAACACCTCCAACATATAATGTGCATTACATGGCAGTTGGATACAATTGATCACACATACAGCAGTATAGATAAGTTAAAATCTCAAAACAGGCTCATTACAGCACTGGAACATATTATGTAAACCCTAATTTAAATCAACATTGCCTGCGGAATGTACATAATCCAACACAATAGGGAACCCTAGTGTAATTGCAAAACTCGAAGAATTAGTACGTGCAAAACACTAGGATCAAATAAGGAAGATGCTGGAAATAGAACGACGAATTAGGGTATTTACGGCAGCGATCAGTTCTGGTGATGGAGAGGCGGTGTAGAACGCAGCGGCGGCCGGCGAAGGACGAAAATAAGAACCGGTGGCAGTGGCGAACCAGTGTCCAGCCGGCGATCGTCGTGTGGGAGAGAGGAAGTGAGTGGTCATGGCGGAGGTTGTGGTTTTCTTCGCTCTCGAAGAGACGCAGTGCTTTAAGGTCGAACTGTTCGAGTGGAGGGAAACCCAAGGGCCGTGTACGAGTAATAAAGCAGTGGAGGAAATTTTCTATCGGTACAACAAATTGATACCGATAGAATTATGTCCTTTTCTATCGGTACAAAAAAATAGTACCGATAGAAAAAGTAAATTTCCCGAAAAAATATTTGAAGTAGTGGATGCTTTTTTCTATCGGTATAAAAAATAAAATCCCGTGAGACCAATTTTCCCCAGAAATTTTTTTTAATTAAGTGCTTGAGATTATAGTATTGGGTGCCCTTTTTCTATCGGTAAAAACAACAAAATACCGTCAGAGTAATGAAAAGGTACACACAATTTAACATCAAACAGACCGTGGTTGAAAGCTGCAGAATGATAAAGAAAGAGGGAAGATAGTCGGAAAATTGGAAAATTGACATAAAAAGAAATTGTTCATTCATTGTTGTTTTATCACTTACAAAAAAAAAATAAAACCCAAAATGCTAGGTCAAGGGGTGGTCTTAGCCCTAGCTGCATGTAGAATAGAGTCAGTTAGACTTGCAGCCAGGACGCAGGACTCCTCTAGCGACAAGTTGTCCCTAGGATCAACTACTACCGCGTCGAGAAGGCCTGCGACCTCCCTCAGCTTCGCTATGGTATCCTTCATAGTCAAACCGCAGCCAGCGATGGTCATATCCGCGGCTTTCTTCTCCTCGCGAAGACGCCTCGTCCTCGCCCTAGCATCGTCACCATCCGTCTTCATGCGCTTAATGCGCTGGAAGAGATCGTCAAGGTCAAGCCGTAGCTGAGTGTGCTTGTCTGTAAGGAGCTTGTGCTCCTCCTGGAGGGCCCTCAGGTCGGCCTTCACTTTGGTAGTGTCTTCCACGGCTACCATTCCCTGTGCAAATCAACAGGTCAAGAATGAACTGAACATGGATTAACAATACAGGGGTAAACCGAGGAGATTTAGAGTTCTTACCGGGGAGGGCATGGCTGACGATCCCATGGAGGTTGCCATTGTGAAAGAGAAGATGAGGAGTCGAACCGTTCGAGAATTAGAAAAACAACAAAATACCGCGACGCATGGCGAGGTACTTATAGAGTTTCCAAGGCGACGCATGGCGACACGGTTGAGAATTCAAAGCGGCAGAGTATTCTTCTATCGGTAAAAACAGGAAAAAACCGTCAGACAACAAATACCGTGAGACTAACGAATTTATTCTAACGGTAAAATAGAACAATACCGATAGAAAACGTTTTGAAGTGCCTGAGAGAAGTGCCTGAGACACATGAAAGTAGCGGATGTCCTTTTCTATTGGTATAAATAACAAAATACCGTCAGAAAAAAGGGATTTTTGCAGAACTTAATTTGAAGAAGCAAGAGGCTGCGATGACATTTTTGCAAGTGCTATTTGAAGGGAAGAATTAAGTATTTACAGGATAAAGGTACTGTACATGTTAGAACTCATGTTGTGGAGTAAAATTGAGATGTATTAATGCTGTGAACTAGCTTATCATTAAGTTCTAAAGAAAAATGTACTGCCTGATGTATTAATGATAAGTCCTCACCTTGCTGCAGAACTTGTGGGTTGTTTGCTTGGCATTTATCCCTGAAATAGAAATTAATCATCAATGGTTCTCAACCCATAATCCTTCTTCGTGATCATCTCGCAGATACGTTGTCTCGTCGATATCTTCAGTAGGGATCGATTGAATGTCCTCTAAAAATGGAGGTATTTCATCGAATTGGTTATACTCCTCTTCGTCGACAACATCTTCGACCCCAACAATACGTCTCTTGCTGTGGAGGACAACATGCAAGTTTGGATTGGCCGGGTCAACGATGTAGAATACCTGTGTGGCTTGCTTTGCAAGTATGAATGGATCGTCTTGGTGTCCAACTCTACCAAGATCGACGAGAGTAAACTCGTAATGTCAACTTGAACACCTCGAGGGATTTCGACCCATTGGTATCGAAACAGGGGAATCTTAAGTAATCCGTAATCGAGCTCCCATATTTCGTCAATAGCACCGTAATATGAGTTCAGCGCCCTTACTGACCTGGCATCCTCGGAAATAGCAAACAGTGTCACTCTGCTACATTGCGTGCTACTCTTGGCGTCTTGAGCTCTTGTGTAAAATGAATACCCATTGATGTCGTACCCCTGCCAAGTCCCTACAGTGAATCTTGGGCCTCTAGCCAGCCATGTCACAGTTTCACTTACGGAGCCCTCGGCAGCTCGCGTGACTCTTTCTTGGATCCACTCAGCAAATTTCCTGTTATGTTCTCTGCTGACCCAAACGTCTGACTTCGAAGAATTCTGTGACCATAACATTACCTTGTGCTCGTATATGTATGGCTCGACCTCCGTCATGTGTTGTAAGACCCAAAAATGTGATTTTGCGTACACATCACGAGCGGGGACGATAGCTTTGAATCCAATCGTTCCGATTCCCTGAAGCCTACCCTCGTGTCGGGACCTAGGAACGCCAATTGGGTCAACCCCGGCCATATAATCTGTGCAAAATTCAATCACCTCCTCGGCGGCATAACCTTCCATGATACTCCCCTCGGGTCAACGACGAGTCCTTACATATCCCTTCAATACACCAATAAATCTCTCAAATGGATACATGTAGCGCAGGCACACGGGTCCACAAAACATAATTTCTCTGATAAGGTGAACAATCAGATGGACCATAACATCAAAAAAGGATGGAGGGAAATACATCTCGAGCTGACAAAGAGTTGTAACCACGTCGCGTTGCAAAGCGTCCAGTCCATCGGGATCAATTACCTACGAGGACACAGTTGCGCCAAATATTCATATCAAAAAATCTTCTAATTAAGCTCCACAAATGGAGGTAATGAACTTATAGTAGGAGTGCACGTACTTACCTTGCAAGATATTGCGTTGAAGAAATAACATCGGTTTGAGATTATTTCTCTGACTTTAACTGGGAGAATGCCTCTGATAGCAATGGGAAGCATCTGTGACATCAAGACATGACAGTCGTGGGACTTCATGCCAACCAGTCTTAGGTCCTTCATAGACACATGTTTTTTCAAGTTCGCGTAGTACCCACATGGAACTTTAACACCGTGCAGGCACCGACAGAGTTCTGTTTTTTCGCTCTTGGACAACGTATAGCAGGCCGGGGGGAGGTATGTACGCTTTCCATTCTCTAAAGGTGCAAGCTCAGTCCTTATCCCCATTTCCACCATGTCACGACGAGCTTTCACACCATCCTTTGTCTTTCCCGGAATGTTCAACAACAAACCAATCAAACTGTCACAGACATTTTTCTCTACATGCATGACGTCAATGCAATGTCGAACTTGTAAGTGCTCCCAGTACGGTAGATCCCAGAGAATCGATCTCTTCTTCCAAACATTTTTTTCTCGAGGTTTAGAATGCTTACCGAACTCAACTTTGATGTCGTTCACACGCGAGTAAATCTCCTTACCGGTCAGAAACACTGGAGCTGATCCCTTCTCAGGCTTCCCGTTAAATGATTTCCTCTTCTTACGGTACGTGTGATGCACCGGAAGAAACCTACGGTGACCCATGTACACTGTTTTCCGGCAGTTTCGCAGCCACATGCTCTCAGTTTCATCTAGGCAAATAGGGCAAGCCTTGGCTCCTTTCTACTATACCCCGACAAATTGCCGTAGGCAGGAAAATCATTTATTGGTAGTAGTGGTGCTTGTTTCCTCAAGATCTTCGCCATGCCATATCCAATGGGTGTATCGCGCGTTAAAACCACGACGAATCAAATGACTCTTAATTTGATCAGAGTTGCTAAACCTCTTCAAGTTCATACAATCTGTACAAGGGCAGAGCATATTTTTCTCTCCCTTCCTCTCCTTTTGTTGCTCAGCAAATTTAATAAACTCATTCACACCATCCAAATATTCAAGAGTAGTACGTTTTATTCCATACATCCAATATTTCCTGTCCATCTACAATTAACAAAATTTAACGAGCAAGCCATGCATGAAACCTGCCCGATTAAGTTATGTATATGTACATGTACAGCCTCTTACAACAGATACATGTGTTGAACCTTAGCCTGACGAAATTAACACTAATTAACCTAGCTAACTACACAATACAAGCTAGTTAGCTCCTAAAACATGACGCATTTCCAGCTACCAAGCTCCCAAGCTTAGAGCTACAAACTTGGAACTACACAATACTGCTAGCTTGCAAGTAGAGAGGAAGGGAGATCTAGAGGGAGAGAGAGATAAGTGTCGACGATTAAGCGTACCTTAAAGAGAGGGGCGCAATCAACTTCCCTCCAGCCTGCGCTGATCACCCTAGCAATGTAGCTGGAACTTTCGTCACAAACAGAGGGACACAGAGTGCAACAGAACAAATTAAAGAGCAGCATAGCAATGCACAAGTGGGGTTTTCCTTATAATGGACATTTTTCTAATGGTAAATACATGAAATAACCGTTAGACTAACTTAGGTAATTTGTCGCTCACATATTCTATCGGTAAAAACACACACATACCGTTAGAGAATGTGCATTACCGAGCAAGTACAGGACTTCTTCTTTCGGTAAATATGTGTATTGACCGTTAGATCATGCATGACACAGCACGCACATGAGTTTTTCTATCGGTAGATATGTGTACGAACCGTTAGATGATGCATGACACACGAGCAAGAGTTTTTCTATCGATAAATATGTGTATTTACCGTTAGAATATGCATGACTGAGCAAATATATGTGTTTTCCTATCGGTAAATATGTGTACTTACCGTTAGAGGAGGTACTGGTACCAAACTGGGACAAACATGCACATGCCATTTCTCACATTCAAGGAATCATATCAATGTAACATCAAACAGATCTTATATCAAACAGACCTTACATCAAACAGATCTTATATCAAACGGATCTTAACTAGAAGATAAAGCAATATATTTCAAGAAATGCTAATTTGTGGATTAACTAGGAGACACAAAAATACTTTTCTTAGGTACTTGGGACTTCATCTTGCCAAAGAAATTACACATGCCAGTTCACAAATTCAGGTACAAACATACACATGCCAGTTCACAAATTCAAGTGCATGTCTGAAACAGCAGTACAAATACACACCTACGTACCAATACAATTAAATACACAAATACTCCCTGCACATTCAAGTTCATGTCCCAATTAGCAATACATGATACACAAATATACAACAATATACAAATACAACAATTCACACATTCGATATATATTAGAAAAGCCACGTCTGAAATTAACAACAGATCACGACGAGGACCCAGTGGCCCATACATTTTACATAAAAGAGAACCTTTGCAGGTTGCCACAATGCAACTACCGACTACAAGTTAGACCTGATACATCACAAATCCATTCATCCAAAACAGCAAGTGTCTGAACCACATTGGACTTAACCATAGGAGTTCAGTTCGAAGACGCCCGAGGAGCTGGATCTGCCGTCGACATACATTTGTACGTATTGGTGATTTACTCGGACTCAAACTCGATCAACTCAACTCAATTCCATTAACAAAAAGAACCTACCTTCCAAGATGTTGTTCTGTGTAGTGATGGTGTAGAATGGCTGTGCAAATAACAACAATTCTTCTTCTCCAAGCAGGTAAGCATCTGGCCACAAGCTGGTGCATGCAAAAAAATATAAGATGCTTTCTATAGGTCCTGATTTGAGAAACACGCCGGGCTTAAGCATCTTCTCGACCGAGCCAACCAAGATCTCGCCCTTCACGTCCTTCCAGCTCTCGACGGTGATCTTCACCATTTCTTTCGCCAACAAGCCAACGTAGGCAGCGTACTGCGATGAAGAACCGTGAAATACGTTGCCCCTCATGAGCATCATCCAAGGACCTGAACAGATCATAATCATATTGAAAAGAAGACACATCAAAATGAAGGATACAAAAAAAGCAGAATTATTGCCATAATCGGATTAGAATAATCTAACAATATTGCAGAAATTTTACGTACCTTCCTTGGGATGCCGACGTCTAGAGGGCGTCGATGGAGGTGCGGAGGTGCAGCGGTCCCCTGTAGAGGTGCGCCGGCCGTCCATGGAGCTTACGGGTTAGGACTACGAGCCCCAGATGAACTGTGAGAATGAAAGAGACATACCCGTGTACTTATACAAATATATATTTTCTATCGGTACGAAAACAGAATACCGTTAGTAATAAAAACATCTGTAGAAGGCGAATGGTTCTATCGGCACAATAAATATTACCGATAGGAATTTTTGTACATACTTTATCGGTGTGTACGTACATTGCCGATAGAATATTACTAGTTGTAGAAGACCAACAGTTCTATGATATTTTTTGTAATATTCTACCGGTAAAACATTCATTACCGATAGAATAAAACTATTTGAAGACGAACAGTTCTAAGCAATTTTCTATATATTCTAACGGTAAAAGAATCCATTACCGATAGAATAAAAATATTTGTAGAAGGCCAACGATTCTATCGGCGCACTACATATTGCCGATAGGAATTTTTAATATACTCTGTCGGTATATTCATACAGTACCGATAGAATAAGTCTAGTTGTAGAAGTCGACCAGTTCTATCGGCGCACAACATTCTCCCGTCAGTACTTATGCATCTCTTCTAACAGCAAATATGTTCTTCACCGCTAGAGTAAATCATACTATTTATTCTATCGGTAAGTTTCTTATAAACGATAGGAAAAATACACCCGTCGCCCTTTTATGACCGCGAGGCACATTTTCTATCGGTTTTCAACTAAATCGCTAATAACCGATAGATGATAGTGGTTAGTAGACTGCATTTCTGTACTAGTGAGGATATGTAATGTAGATAGTGTAAATTTTTTAAGAAAAAGATTGCCACCTGAACCCTAGAGAATCACATATTTAACATGGAACAAAACTCAACAACCCACGATTGCATATGAGTTGCCCAAAGATGGTGATTTGTGACAACAAGATTATGAAAATGCAATTAAACGAATTAGAACTTCCCTTGCAACGAGGTAAATTAAAATTGAATTTGTAATTTTTTTTATGTTAGTGAGATTTAAACATTAAAAATGCAAGTATAGGAAGAGTTAGTTAGAGTACATTTAAAGTCATGGGTATCTTAAAGTCATGGGTTCAAATCCTAATAATATCAACAAATAAACCACACAAGTTTCATCAGCTATTAATTATCACATAAGTTTTTAGATAAATCACATTTTCATGGGGATATTTCAGTCTATCTCACCAGAGAAAATGAAAATTCGAGAAATACTATTGAAATTTGCATAATTGGTTGTGTGCTGATGAAAAACAAAAATCTTCTAAAGGTGCGACTTTGATGAGGTCGAAGAATTCGATCCCGATCAAAACAACTCTTATGTTGCTTTGAAAATTCCAAATTACACACAAATGCTACTTCCCATGTCTTTAGAGAACACACTCATAAGTCGTGAATGCTGGATCTAGGTAGATCTAAGTATCTAGGTTTTGATGATTAATGACGATTTGGATAAATCCATGATGATTAAAGTTAATATGGAGAATGTCAGATTTGATAATTAAATGACAGCATAGATAAATTCTGATTTAGCACAAGTAAATTGAATTGATTATCGGTAAACTCTGAATTGGATGTTTTTTCTCGATTGCGGGTTTGATAGTGATGCATATGTAGAGGAGGAGCTCGGTGATTACATCAAGCTAATACTGATTGATTAATCGAAATGTCATGAGATAAATCCTAAAGGTTGATGACTTCAATAGTGGATTTGATATCGATTCATATGTTGAGGGGGAACTCATCATATCAGTCATCTTTGCTTATCTTTATTATAACATGAGCAGTATAGATCGTGTACGTGTGTTCTTATCATATACAGATGTATATGATTGTATTTCATCTCGCACTCATCTATTGATTGTTGAATATGATTTTGTTATTTCACTGGAAAAATAAACTGTTGAGCTAACTCCTGTGTGAAGTAGTTTCTCTAGTGGTGATTAATGACGACTCATATATGAGACTAATGTTGTGCATTGAGTGTACGTATTGTAGTCTCGGTTTGATTGCAGGATAAAAGCAAGCAAGGGAGTGAAGTGGATGAAGTCGATATGAATCATCTCGAGCGAGGTCAAGCTTAGCGAGGTCGAGCTTTGCGAGGACAAGCGTAAAGTGGTCAAGCTTCACGAGGTTGAACTTCACCAAAGGAAAAATCTAAGATTAACGATTGTTTTCTTAGGATTTTACCGGTCTCGCTGTTTGGAGACAGACCGGATTGATAGGTTTCTTTTTGCTAGTTTGACCGTACTATTAAGAGGGGTCGGAAACTAGTAGCTTGAATCTATCTAGTGCGTAAGCTCAAATGCATTCATATCATCTTGCACTAGTATCTTTATCGCTCTTGCATTGCTAGAGAATCTAAATGTAGTTTGTGTGAATTAGAGAAAATGTTTTGAAAATTGCACTTAGTCGTGATTGCCAGCTATTTATTCTAGTTTATTATCTAGAGCTGGTTGTGGATGTATTTGCACATTCTGGTCGTATCCGTGCTTGATACGTGGTCGTGTCACTAGTTTTGCGGCTTTCTGTTTAGGGTTTGGGTATGGTCGTAGGAGCTTGAGCTGGTCAAACCAGTCTTCGGCTCACTTGCGTACGCTCGACCAAACTCTCTCGACCACCTGTCTTCGATCGGATATCAGATCTGTGTGGTCGTGGTCGTCGCTGAGTGTCAGCTGAGATATCCGCGAGAAAACAACAAATCCGTATGTGCAAATACCCTAAATTGCATTTGATATGATTTTTGTGTTGGACATTTTGGCAATAGGTAAGTTTTTGAGTTTTTTAGAAATATCTAGGCATTTTTAGGTCTTGATCTTGTTGACAAAATTGTAGTTCTTTGAGTTATATTTCCAACAAGCTAAACATCACCTCAATCGGATCTCTGAATTAAAAGTTATACTTATTTTACTGTCAATGTGCAGTGGCCGGACATTGTCCGACCTGTACAAATTTTTTCAGCCTTTTGCATAATGCAACAAGAGACATTTGCATCTGTCTGGGCCTTTTTTCCCGGAAAGTCAGACTTTGTCCGATATGGCTGGACATTGTCCGGCTTGTACAAATTATTTGAGTCGAGAAATGAAACAGAGACAAATGCAACCGTCTAGAGCTTTTGTCCGGCATGGCCGGACAATGTCCAGCCTTTATAGAAAAAACTCCCAACGTTCACTGACACATTGCAATGGCTGTTTTCGTTGAACTGGTCGGACAATGTCTGAAGTGGCCGGACAATGTCCGACCTATACAAATCTGGTTCAGTTTATTGCAAACGTCTTGTTTTTCTTTGAGGCTATAAATACTTCGTGTTTGGCTTCTTTTTTTTGTGCTTAAGGAGTTCATATTTCAGCTGATAAGGTAGCCAAGTCTTTGCATTTGCCTTTTTGCACCTAGAGGCTAGATTTGAGCCCAAATCTTGAGTAGATTTGAGAGATAGCAAATTGGGTGAGGTTAATAGTGCTTAGTGCACGTCAATCACCATTTGCATACTAGTGCTAGAGTGTTGAGCATCTCATTTTCATCTTTGAGCTTCTAACACGAGATTCGTTCAAGCGAAAGCGCATCCGGCTTATTACTCTTGGCGATCGCCTTCGCCTAGACGGTGTCGGAGGAGAATCGCGATCTCTCCATTGAAGTTTGTCGGAGAGGTCGGCAAAAGCTTGTGAAGGGTGTAGTGCTCGCCTATCCGGTGTGGAGAAGGAGCAACTCTAGTGAGATATTCTTCGTGGATATAGAAGCGAGACTCACAAGTGAGCGTTTCAACGAGGAGTAGGGGAGACCGGGCGAGTCTCCGAGACCTCGATAAAAATATTGTGTCAAATGCGTATCTCTTATTTGCTTTATATTCATCTTTACACAATTGCTAAATTTACTAATGTTGTATGTATGGTTGAATATTTTATATGGTTGAATGCAACTAGTTGATTAAATTGTTTTAAGCCTCATTGTATAATCTAAATTTCACAATTATCTTGTTGAAATTGTTTAGTGGGGAAAATTTTTTTAAAAACCTCCTATTCACCTCCTCTAATCGACATCCTTGATCCTATAGTGAATGCCGCCAAAACTCATCCACATATAATAAATGTTATCTAGTGCTAAAACAAAGTATGATGAAAAAAGAAAGGCAACTGTATTCATGGTATTTTTGAGAAAAAAATTGAAAAATGATATATAATAAATCATCTTAGATTTCTAATGCTATCTAACCAATTAGTTAATTTCGATGGTATTATTAAAATATAATATTTCTCAATAGCATGGAATAAAATATTTCTTCTAATTATGAAGCCATGGAATGATAGACAACCTCATTCATTGATAAACAACAACTACATCACGTCATCACATATATGTAATAATGCCAACAAGAAAATATCTAACCTATGTACATCTGGTATACACAGACTTAGGTTGCCTCCAACGGTGATGCGAGTGGTGGCGCATGTCGACACTGGTGGAACGTACTCGTCGCTTGTTCGGTGTGATGGGATAACAACAACACACGGGAGGAAGGCGAGCGAACGGTGAACGCGCCGTGACAAAGATGCCACAATTGGAGAAGACAAAGACGCTTTGCGATACAGTTTTGCGGGTCTCACGTTGCCTTTTATTTTGTAACGTTATTCACGTGAAACACATACTAACATGTGGGGTCATGAAAAAATTGGATCTATATGTCAGTGATAATCATATAAAATACGCTCATGAAAAAGCGGAATGTGTGAGCCCACCACTGGCGTGAGTGTGCCCATGTCAGTGCTATACACACTTACCTGTAATATAGCCATAGTCGATGACAACTGGATCCCATGTTCTGCATCACCACTTGACAGTGTAAAGGTTAGATCTGGTTGCGTCGTAAGCGAGCAAGGCGCGTGGAGCTCACCTGATGCGTTTGCCGCGTGAGTGTGCCAGTCTCAGTCCGTTCGCTCACGCATACGCTGTTGACCCGCACTCTTGGACAGGCGGGCTCTCGGTCCGGTCGACCCAACACGTTAGCAACACATAACCCAAAATGGTCGTTGGAGTAATATAAAATTGGATTTAATTTTTACCGGCGCCGATTTTGTACACACGACGTCGACAGATGGGCCCGATGCTTCCTTGGCCCACCTGATAATTTTTATTTTTGGTTGCCATGTGTAAGAAATATTGGATTTTAATTTTTAGTGGATTCCACTTTCCAGCGACATAATGATTTCTGTTGGATTTTAATATTTAGTTGTCACATTATTTAAAGTCAAGCAGATTTAGCTCTTGTTTGATTTTTCAAGATAATTTTTATACACATAACACAGAATATTTTTTTAAAAAACTAAAAAAAATTGCACTGTTGAAGATAACCTTAGAACCTCATAGAAGCATACCTATGCGCTATGAGCAATCAACTTTAGCTTCTTATCATAGGCTTCAACATAAAAGAAAAGAGCGTATGCAAGCGTAACAACCTTCTTGTTGAGCATACAACGGAACATATTCTGGCCTTTATTGGTATACAAATCTTGTAAAACTCACTTCATTTGGTCTGTGAGATCACTCATCTTTTTTTTTCTTTTTTTTGTTTACACAAAAAGGGATTTACTCCCCGGTTTCCGTTAACGAAATCACTCACTCATCTCTATTTGATTTTGGTCCAACGTTTGCAAGTAACACTAGCCAAATAATCACATCGACCTATTGAAAAATGTATATTTTTATATCTATCATTGAAAAATCGACTTTTTTTATTTATCATTGAAATGTAAAATGATATTTTATATTTTTCATTTCCATTTAGTCAATCATTAGTCAACAGAATAAGTAATATTTTTACTTATGTTAGGTAACATTTTTACCCTAATAAATAAAACAAATATACTTCTATAAAAGATTGTAAAAAAATTATATTTTTTAGATAAGCAATACTCTTATATTAAAAAAATATTTTATTAGTAAATATATCTTCACAAGGATAAAAATATTATTTACTTCATTTACTAGCGGTTTACTAAACAGTGATAACAAATATAAAATACTAGTGAACGTTTCAATAGTAAATAAGAAAGATTGATTTTTCAAGGATAGATAAAAATACACACTTTTCCAATAATTAGGACAAAATTTTCCCGTTAATGACAGCCTTACCATCAAAGACAATTTCTAATTATAACTCTGATTTCTGGTTTAAAGAACTTATAGTTTCTTCGTTTCGCTTTTAAATGGAAAATAACAATAAACTCCTCTAAAAAAATCTACTTCTTCCATCACATTTCTTCAATATTGTCATAAAATATAGCGTGTGAATGCATTTGTTTACATTTTTTTTATGTTTTGCTTTTAATTCTCTCTTATATTTATTTATGAATAATCCTTCTTATTAAATACTCTTATTCTCTTTCATTTACAAGACATCTTTTATTAATAAGATTTTTTTTAAGTGATAGATACCAATTTTTTATATTATATATACACTTCTCTTAATCATTGTGTCACTTTATATCTAATTTTCTAAAATTTACTTAGTCCTCTTTTTGGTTTTTTTTCAACAGCGGTGCTGTCAACCACGAGTGGTGATCAATAAGAAAGATGGGTGATGGAAGATGTGGGGTTGATGAGGTAGTGGTGGTTGACAGGGAGAATAAGACAGGATGAGGAGATAGGAGGTGCTAATGATGTTTTGGGTGTCGATGGCTGTGCAGGGGGAGAGGGACAACACTAGCGTGGTTGCTAGCTAGCGGGCGGGTGCCAAATGGAGGAGGAATGTGGGTAGGGTTTGTGGATGTTGCAACGGCGGGGGATAGAATAGGGATGGGGAGGGAAGGACGAGGTGTTTGGAGAAGTAAGAGTTGAGATTAAATATAGTTTTTTAATGTATGGAGTAGATGAAAAAAGATACGAGCTCTTTAGTCAGCCCCCCATTAATAATAGGTTAGTTTTTTTTTATGCTACTTTAAGGGGCTATTTGGAACAAAGAAATTTTAGATGAATTTTAGAAGAAACCCCACATTTAGTTAAAGTGTATATTTCTTTTCTTTTACATTCCTACAAAATCCCTATGTTTCAAACAGTCTAATCTTATAATTTGTGCAAAATATGGCCATACTTACATTGAAAGGGTGTTGTATAAGGACATATGACATGAGGCAAAATTTTTTATTTAAATAACTCACTTTAAAAAGATAATTACAAAAATAACCTATATTTCACGCTATTTGCAAAAATAAACTACCAAATCGGCAAATCACGAGAGACAAGTGCATGTCGCATGTGGGAGCGGCAATGGGATCATGTTGCAGTTTCAAGTTGTGACATGTCCTTTCTCTTTTTTTTTTCTTGTAAACAAAATTGAACTAACAATTTTTTTTTATTTTTTTGGGATCAATATCTGATGATATATATTTTCGATTGACGAATCATTTAAACTAATAGATTTGTGAGGTCAAAATGATTGGAACATCAATTGAAATTATCAATCATAAAATATTGCCATTGAACCTTACCATTATGTCAGGATGAATATTTTATAATCTATAACTTCAATTAACGTTTTGTTTGAATAAATGGATTTGTGAAGTCAAAATGAGTAGAGTAACTCAAACAAAGTCTCAATCGGAGTTGTAAATTATAAGATATTGATCTAAAAATAATTGTAAGGTTATTTTATGATCTATAATTTCGATTGATGATCTATTTGTGTTACTTTGATCATTTTTTACCTCACAAGTTTATTGATTTAAACAAGTCGTTAATTAGAGTTATAAATGGTCAAATATTGATCTCCAAATAATGAAAAATTGTTAGTTTAAGGGAAAAAAAAGAGAAAAGGCATGCTCCTGTTGTGGGTCCCGATGGTGACTTACACTTGTCTCTAGGGCTGGACAAAAAGATCGAGACTCGCGAGCTATTCGGGATCGGATCGAAGATCGGCTCGAGTCCTTAACGAGCCGAGCTCGAGCCTGAGGTGAAGCTCGAGAGTGAACTCGAGCCGAGCCCGAGCCTTCCCGAGCTCGCTCGAGCTCGGTTTGATAAAAATCAAATCACCAATTCACCATACCCCATTTCCCCTGCCAAGCAAATCACCATTCCTCCTCTCCTCCCCACGCCACAACGCCACCGCCGCCTCCTCCTCCCCGCGTCGCTGCCGCCTCCTCTCTTCCCCCCGCGCCACCACGGCCGCCTCTCCTCCCCGCTCGGTGCCGCCTCCTCTTCTCCATGCGGAGCGGCGCTGCGGTGTGGGTAGGAGAGGTGGCGGCGGCGCTGCGGCGCGGGGAGGAGAGGAGGCAGCGGCGGCGGCGAGCGGGAAGGAGAGGAGGAGGCAGCGCCGGTGCTGCGACGTGGGGAGGAGAGGAGGAGGAGGAGAGGAGGTGGCGGCGGCTCCAACGTTCACGGCAGTGGCCGCGCTCTTGTCGAGCCGAGCTCGAGCTTTATCGAGTTTGCTTCGATTCGAGCCCGAGCCCAGTTCGAAACTCGTTAAGATTTCGAGCCGAGCCCAGTACAGTATCGAGCTCGAGCCGAGCCTGGCTGGGCTCGCTCGAGCTCGACTCGTTTCCAGCCCTACTTGTCTCGCGATTTCTTGAGTTGGCAAATCATTTTTATAAAAACATGAAGTGTATATTAGGTTTGCAATTTTCTTTTTTAATATAGATTATTCCAAACAAATTCCATGGCCCATAAAAACACTCCCTAGATAAGATCACACGCACAAAAAAAAACCAGAAAAGGGCGTAACCCTCTCTTTCTCACGCTTGAAAAAAGACGATTAATAATAAATGATATTGATATATACCGTCCAAAAATAATAGAAGCCAGAGCATGTTGCTCTCTCTCTCTCTCTCATCTCTCATCTTTCTCCCTAAAAAAAGCTTGTCGTGCCTATAAATACACAACTCTCTTCCCCATTTCCAATTCCTCTTTCCGATCCCCTTCCTTCCCACCAACCGGTCGCCCCCCGCACCACCCACGCGGCGGGCGATCGCCCGGCGCGATTCCCGACACGAGGCGCGCTCCTCGGATTTCCTCGATTCCCTCCCCGCTTCGCCGATCGGATCGCGAGCTTCCCGAGGTGATGATCTGTGATTTGTCGCGGTTTTTTCCCGCATTTTTTAGGAATTTTTCCGCAATTTTTTGGTGTCTGCTTGCTTTGGTTGGGTGCGAAGGCATCTCGAATCCCCGAGGCGAGCTCCCCGAGGTGAGGAGGCGATTTGAGTGCTTCGGAGGTCACTGTTTGCGACTAGTTTTGTTAATAATTATATGCGAGTTGCGAGTATAATAGCGTGAGCATTTGTTAATTTTGTCTCCGAGTTGTGGAATTTTGGGGAGTGAGCTAAAATTTAGGAAGTATTATATGTACATTTGGTTGGCGTGGAAGCTTTGATTATAGCTGTGGTTTTTTTTGGAAGTTTTGGTAGGCATTGGGGTCTACATGGGGAGGTGGGAGTTACGTTTTGGTGTGTGGTTAGTGTGTAAAATTAGAAAGCTATGACGCTTTTATCTTATAATTGCATGCTTTGTTTGGTGTATGAAACAGCTTAATTGCGGAACCTCTGCATGCTTTTAGTTAGTACTTTTGAGGTATTGGTGGTGATTACGGGGGTGATGACTATGAAACTTGTGAGACACCTAGTATTTTTCTATTTTAGTGACTAGAAATTTGAAACAATGGCTATTTTTAACTGTGGTTGTATGTGAGTTTGATCAGTGTAGAGAATTTTGCTGGTAAATGTGGAACTCTTGGTTGAAGTGAGATGAAGCGATTGTGAGGTTGCCGTTGCATTCTTTTTGCATTGTAAGTGAACTTTTGTTTGGTGAGAAGAGTATGATTAGAATGGGGAATATTGTGGGGTTAGTTTTGAAGTTATTGAGGCATTAACGGAGTTTAGGATGTTGCAGTTGTAAACTTTTTGAAGGTTAGGTAGTTGTTTGGTTGGTCTGTTTGGAATTCAGATGCCTTTTTGCAATTGAAGTTGTGGTAGTTGTTTCATGACTAAAATTTAGAATTTGGTGGTTTGGGGAAATTGTTTTCTATATATACAGGATTATATGGTATTGCTGGGAAATTTATTTGAGTTGGTGTTTTCCCTGGTGGTGTTGTTGATATGGCCGTTCGATTTTATAGTCGCTGTTTGAGAACATTTGTGGAACAACAGGTAGTATTTGATTCATTTTTGCCTTTTTGGCAATTATCCAGTTGTTAGTATATGATGTGGCTTTAATGGATTATGGATATTTTCTTGGTATGAATTGATTTATGGATGCAAACCGCAAGCGCATACTTGAACGAGCATTTGGTTTAAGAGAAGAATTTGCTTAAGTTGCGGGGCAAGATTAGCTGCTTTGGCAGTGTCTTTAGTATGTGATGTGAATAGAGATTGACTGATTGTGGTTATGCTGTTATATCATTGATTCTTGGGAGTTGGGACACTTTTTTTTTGTAAGGTACATCTAAGTAAGTAGCTACTTTGCATGGAGTTGTGCTTCTTGTGGAATTCATGCAATAAGCAGTTGTCAACCTTAGTGACAAGTCAGGATATTAAACTATATATTCACATGAGTTATGGCTGAGGTAATCTTTTTGTTTTTTGGGTGTAGTTTGCTTACTTACCTTGGGCAACTATAGTATTGGTAATCTAGGTTGATGTGCATAACCATAAGATAAATATATTAGTAATAGAGATAAAGTGTTTTTTACAAAAGGAAAACATTTCTTCATCAACTTAAATTTGGAGAGATTGGCTAGCTGGTTTTGTTGTTTTTTTATTTACCCTCCGATTTGGTTTGTTGTTGTGCATCTAGTCGTTCATATATTTCTTAATTTTTTCGTCTATAATTTCTGCTTTACTAGGGATTCTCCCTTTTCTTTTCGGTCTGTATCTTGGTTATCTATTTGGTCTGTGCAAAAGGGTTTTGTGTTTTGATCCATACATGAAGAATGATCATTCCTTTCTTACCGTTTTTGGAGACAACATTTTAGTACTATTTCGAAGCAATGTTTCCTTTTATAGAACCTATAGTGAACTAAAGGAGATTGGAACATTCATAGCTCTTGGAATGGCTTCACTCTAAGGTTGCACAAATATGGACACATACACAGAAGACGACATGATACAGACATGCACTGCATTTCTCCAAAATACCGACATGGGGACACGGCTATATATATAGAAAATCATGTATTCTCTAACTTAAACCTTAATAGTATATTTTAAAACATAAATTCAACATTTGAATATGAAATGAAGAAAATATGGTAATCAACTGCTTAGTTTCATACACTAACTATACAAGTTGAGCAATATAACCAAAATAAATTTAAATTGTTTTTTACAACTAGAGAAAACATAGCATTAGAAATAGACAAGCAAGACATATCTAGATTTTTTTTGTTTGTGCTTTTGTTAGATACATCGTGGACATGGCATTGATGCCATGTTTTTCCTTTGATATGTCATGGACACGGCATTGACATGGTATTGACAACTTGATATAGTGGACACAGCTCCGATATGTATCAGAGAGGTATCGGAGGAGTGTTGATGTCTGATATGGTGTTGCATATGGACACGTCACTTAGTAGCAGTATCAGTGCAAGCTAGCTCTGCTCACGTACCAAGCTGTTCGTTGAAGTTTCTTTTGTGCATAAGTTCTACTGCTGACATGAGTGTGTGTTCAATGTTGATAACCCATTTGCATGCAGTTCTATGTCTGGGTATGTGCCAGGCACAGTCATTACTTATATGTAGAAGTTGGTTTATGATATTTTTCAAGGGTTTAGTTAGAGAACACACTAAACTAAAATGATGTCCATTTCAACATTTTCAAATAAATTTTTAACCATGGCACTTTTGGTCTATTTACTTTACTCGAAAGATCATTTTGGTTCCTCTATTTTCAAAAGGGTCAAATTAGTCCATCAACTAATTCAAAATAGTTATTTTGACTAAACATTCAATTTAAAATGTGAGATAGCATGTGTGTATGCTGACTGGAAGCCACATAAGATGCCACATCAGCTAAGGTTATTGAATCAAATAATTTGTCAAAGATTGTAGTTGCAAGAATTTATTTTTAAACTGTTTTTTCAAAGATTGGTAGTGGTGTGGGAGCCTAAATGGTTCATATGCTTCTGTTGCAAAGTTTTAACCCACCACATCAGCATACGCACATGCCACATCATATTTTAAAATTTTTTATCAAAAAGACTACTTTGACCCAGTTCACAAAGTTGAAGAATCATACTCTTTTGAAAGTAGAGGGACTAAAATAAGCTTTTGAGCAAAATAGAGGGACCAAAAACGTTATTTACCCTCGTGTTCAAGCTATAAAAATTTATATATACCTACATTATATGTATAAAGGTTTGTATATACTATAGTGACATTCAAGTGGTATTACTAAGTGCAAGACTTAAACTAGGAAGCTTCAACTTTTCTGGAAATGATGGGTCACTATCAAACATGTACAGATATAATTATTCATATCTGATGCTTTTTGAGAAACATTATTGGTAACATTGTATGTATGTTTGGAACAGTTTGTGCTATCGATAGTTAGGTCTAAAAATTTAATAACTTATGAGGCAAGCAAGCAAAAGAACGGTAGTTTGGGGACGGCTTGGTTTCTTGCAAGAAAATGTTAGCAGGTTATAGGAAGGTGGTTCTCCTGGAGTGGATGCAGTACGTTCTCTTTTAGTGAATGGCAGTAATACTGTAGTGTGATGGGTGCCATGGATAATCAAAGGAGAAAGGGATTGAAGATATCTATGTGATTGTTGTGTGGCCTCTTTAAAGGGCACGGTTCTTAAGTAGTGAAAGTTCTATGTATGCATAGAAAATCATGCTAGCACTGCTATTGTTGCGTGCACCATTTATGCCTTAAATATCATGAACCACAGAAGAGATAGGAATGTCTATTTGGCCACTGGATGTGAGAGATATATGCATGCTTGTGGCATCTCTCTTATAGATCATAGTTGATAGTTTGTTTGAGTTTTTCTCTAAAGGTATAGTTGATCAAATGGCACTATGGCACATAGAAAATTCTGAAGTTTAGGCATTTTACATTTGAAGCATGATTAAGATTTTCTGCCTTGAACTACTCTTCTTTTAAAGTGAACATCTACGAGCCTTTTATGTAGTTTTGGTTTCATCCATACTTGATTCTGGTTTTCATCTTCTATCTTGGTTTAGAGGTACAATAGTTAAGTTAACAAAGGAATTATTCTTGAAAAATGAAGGCCAATTGTTGTTTTGGTGACATCTTTTTTATTAAAGAAAAACATTGGTAAAGTCCTTTCAGTATATCATATTGCTTGGACTTGTAGGGGTATTAGTCGGTAACGTCGAAAGGAATTTTCAATGGCATCTAAAACTTGTATTGTTCGTATTGTCTAGACCTGTAGGAAAGTTAAGCAACCAGTTTATAATATTCTATCACCACAAGGTCTGAGCATAAGATAGATGTACAAAACCTTAAGGCCACATAATGAAAGGTTGCATGTAGATTAATAGATCCTCAACCGGTGTACACATTTTGAGCGCACTTCTTTGTACCAACTGTGCAGGCTGTCATGGACTATGCTACTAGGATGGTATCAGATTGCCTGGAATTTCATTCCTGGTAATCAAATTCTAGTGGTGACTATTCTGGCAGCTATGTGCACATACTGACTATGGTAGAACACCATTACCAGAACTCAATACTGGTTTGTAGGGCCACCTATATGTGAATGTTTAGCATCCTGTACTAAATGTATGCATATCTTTCTTAGAAAGTGTTAAGTGTTAATTATACTTGAAGTTTAGCATTTCATTGTACCATTATGTTAAGCAACCTATGTTTTGCTTGATAGTTGTACCTTGATAATTTATGTTGTATAAAAGTTGGCATGCATAGCATTTTTCAGAGAAGATACTATGTATAACTTGATAAATTTTTCCATGGCTATCTAGGTGTGGTAACTAGCAGCAGTGACCTTCCAGAGGTAAGTAATCGATCTTCTCACATTTTTGCTTCTCTTATTTAGAAGATAAGTATTAAAAGTGGACATGGGGGTTCCAACGTATACCTGTGGGACCATACCTGTCCCCACATTATTCTCATGAAGACTTGCTGTTTCCATTGAAAAAAGGAAAAACTCCTTATCGTTACAATCATCTATTGGTATTCTATTCACGCTTCTTACTGTGCTAATAGCCTTGTCCCTTCACTGCCTATGGTTGTCTAGTCTTCCCCTTCTTCCTCTTTTACCTTCCATTCCTCTACTCTATCTTGCATCTTCAAGGTTTTCAAAGCTGGTACCAAACTGCTTACCAGTTGGTGGCAAATGCTAATTTATGGTCAGTTACCAGTGGTGATCAATTTAATGCTGGATTGAACACTATGCTAAGGTCCATGGTGGTGCGCAGCTTTGCCTTGAGGGCCAAAAATCAGGTTTCCGATTTTTTTAGCAAAACTCACTCCTCTCAATGAGCTTATTTGTTTGTTTTTTCTAGTTTGCAAGAGTCGTGAAATTGTGTTTACTCGCAAGAATAATGTGAAACTTGCCCAAAGTCGATTGTTTATAACTCACTCTAACTGTTAAGAACAATGTTACCTGGACGCACATGTCCAAATGTCGGTGCGTGTTAGATGTTGACGATGGGCGTCTAACGCATCATGAGGAATCCTAAGAAAGGGAAATGAGGGGGAGAATGTGAGAAGTGGCGGTGTGCAGTTGGTGACTGGATATGGTGTTGGGCAGATTTGGGAGATTGGGAAAAAAGGTCGCCAGGTTCGGGTGGATACAAGGTGAAGATGAGGAGGGGAAGCAACAGGAGAAGAAGGGGAAGAACTTGAAACTTGTACCAGGTTGAAGAGATATGATGGGAGGCGACAGTTGATCTGGGGAAGGGAAAAGTCGATTTGGGGATGGAGGAGGCATGGAGAAGTTTGACCTTTTGTGGCTCGAAGAAGTGTATGTCGTTTGCTTTTTTGCTGCATAGCGGACTAAGAGGAGGTTGAAGAAATAGATATGAGATCTTTGGTTGAAGGTGGTGTAGATATTGTAGTTTTAACAAGTTTCTAGATATTTTTAAGAATAAAATGTATTATATTAGGTGAGTCCCTCTATTTTTTTTAGAGAATGCCGAATCAGACATCAGTATCCTTGTCGGATTCCGACATGTGTCTGTGACCAGGTAGTTGGCCTAGTTGAGATCGCAGTGTACCCTTAAGAATCAGTTGGTTAGGCCTTGGGCCTTGCTTATATGGTAGTTGGCCCTGTTTAGTTTCCCCTACAATATATGAAAAATTTGCAAACCCTCAAATACAATCATTCTCTAAACTGTAACTCATCCCATCAACAGTTGTTGCTCTCTCTCAACCTCTTGAGTTGTCGCACATTGTCACACTACCATTATTTGACAATGTCACCATTCTTTGTGCCAGCCGCCAATGTCCAGATGCTGCCACAGTTGGCTGTGGATCACCACCTACCAGCACTAGAAGGTGGCAATCGGCTACCAGGCCCAAGTTAGTCATGATCAAAAAGGTCTCTGTATGTTTTATGAATCTGTATTTGTCCAATGCCACTTTGGGCTTAGTTGATTGGTCCTTTAGTCTTAATTGCAGGATGTTTCATGTTTTTGTTTGTGACTTGTGATCAATGCTTCTTATAGGAACTTGGAATTGTGCAAACATGGGTCTTGAGTGCATTGTGGTCCGTGCTTCTTATAGGTATAGGTTTTGTTTTCCTTTTATTGACTCTTCATTGCAAATTTATTTATTGCGAATGTCAAATCGTTATGAATCTAATCCCTTGTGATATGTGAGTATTCGTCATGTCGAGTCTAAAAATCGTTATGAATCTAATCGCTTGTGATATGTGAGTATTTGTCATGTCGAGTCTAAGTGATACCCACGTGTGACTTCACCCCCTAGTCTATGATTTCAGGGTTCACCACTGAATGAGATACTTGGTGGCATTTTGTTAAATTCCTAACTTTGGCAATGGTATGAAGCTCATTGCCCCTATTGATTATTGTAGTAACTGGGCGATAACCAGTGTTTTTGAACCATGTGCATCCTCATTGCATTTCCTTGCATGCACTTCACTGCCTTATCATATCCGACTTTGATGGCCCTACTGTGAGTCCTTGTTCATTTTCTCCTTGCCGTTCATGTTGACATCCTCTTTCGTAAAACTGTGCTCTACGACAAGGTCCTCCAAATCACAATCTGACTATTCGAAGCTTATGATTCTACGACCCTACTTCAATGAAATGACTCGAGTCTTAAGTACTCTTGAATGGGTAGAACCTTAATATGGTTACGGTTCTAGCCAAAAATCTTGTAGGATCATGATCCTAATCTTATGGATGGTCCTATTGATTCTACCAATTTTGATTGTATACTAAAGTTAATCACTTCTTATATGTTCTTACTTCCAATTGAGACAAAAGTATTTTTTGTATACTATATTTTATGACTACAACATATTTACATCTTAAAAGATTGAACTTGTTTTGTAATGTACTTATTGTCTTTTTTTATATACAAATATTTTTATATCATTAAGAAAAATGTAAACATATGCACTAAGTTAAGAAAATTGTCATAATTTTGAAGAGAGCAATAAACTAAATAGTAAAATAGATAGGAAATGTTAAGAAAAAACAAGCTTTCAACTATTTTTTTATGGTAAGCTTTCAACTAATTTGATTGACATAAAATGCTATTTTAGTTTATTGAGTGCATACAAGCGAAGACAATGACAACTACTGTATATGCCATTTCTGGAAGGCAATTGCTTTTTGGTTGACATGTAAACGATGGATTTCACATGCAATGCTCTTCATTTGGAAATCATTTCAATGCTCTTTTGGATTTGATGCTGATGGAATACATATGCTATTTTAATGATGCATTATTATACTTCTATTGTACTACTTGAAGTCTGGAAATGATTCCTACAATTGCTTATCTGTTGTGGTTAGAAGGATTTAATTTGTAGAAACTATATGGCCAAGCAATCTTATAAAAAGGTTAAATGGAGAAATATATCATTGTTTAAACAAACAAGCAGTCATAAAACTCTGAATCTGTGGAATACGCATTCATTATTGGGGCAAGATATGATCACCACAGCTCATCATGAAATAATCGATGACATCAGATATGTAAAACTTGAGTTGGAAGTTTGATATTTCTGCAGAATGCATTTCACTTGCAATCTTAATCTCATGTTGCCTACTTTAGAGAAGTTGGATAGCTTTATGTGGGACTTTTGGTGAACTATACATTAAGGTGCCTTAAACTCTTTGCACTGTTGGCATGTTATCCTAGTAATATAGGGCACTGGCCTGTGGCTTGCTGCTTATAGATGGTTATGCATCTTCTATTTTGTAGGCCAGTCAGCTTTTTTTTGTTTTCTTTCAATCTTGTGATTCAATTGTTGTGTTTTGGAATGCAAAGTATTTCACTAGTTCACCTGCATCAATCATCTTTAGCTTATATGTAAGATTATCCTTTAACGTCTAGCATGAGAATGTGCTTGCCTTCTACAATGAAAAATTCTAAGTTTCATGCTTTTGTTGCATTGTGTGTCTGCTTTGTGTAGCTATTCACTTTCATTGTGACCGTATTCGGTTTCTGATCTGATATCAGGTAGAGTTGATGATAAAGCATAGTTGTTGACCCAACTTTGCAGAAGTTCTTTTTAAATCAAAGGAAATAATAATTGGTGTTATGGCATATAGAAATATGATATGCACTCCGCAAGTCATTGATCTTGAATCAGAACAAGGGCACGCTCAAGTTCATTCTGAAAGTTTTCATTATGGAGGCAATGGGAGTGAATTATCCAACCAGGATGCACAACTTTCTGTCAGAGTTGTAGGAAATGCTACGAACATTAGTCTCTCTGAGATGCGAAGTTACTTTGATGCTAGCATGAATAATCAGCATCAGCCTGTTCAGAATTCTCACCCACATTTAGGTGCTGATTCAGGTTTGATCTTATCATCAAGTATGTACAACCCCTGCATGCCAACAACATCTATCAACAGATATGTCCCTCATGCTCAGAGTTTTGGATCAGGGAATCTACCATTGCCTTTAAATCATCAAGTTGTCTCAGGAAGTATGGATGAGAGTGGCAGGAACGACAATGTTGGTGAAAGTGCTAGAGGATTTATCAAAAGGAAAAATGCAGCAGTTGCAGGAAGTTATCATTTTGTTAATGGATTTGCAAGCTCAAGTTCATCATCGCATGTTTCTCAGAATCATGCACATAGGCTGTGGGGTGCTCCTTTTGAATCAAATGTTTTACCCAATGTGGCAGCTTTCAATCCACCAGAGTATCATAGCCATGGCAGTTGGCCATCCATAGAAGGATCTTCCACAGCCGGAACCAATGGGTTCAACTCCATCGCTGTTCACCCAGAATCAGTACAACATGGCAATTATATATATCCAACAAGTCACATGGGTCAGTGCTTTCAACCTGCCAACAATGCATGGACTGCACAGTCTGCAAATGGTATTGCTGAGGGAGTTCCACAGTGGGAATACATCAATGCAATGACTAATGTTCCAGGTAAGTAAGCAACTTATGGAATATATATAAGTGTTTCTAGTGAACCATTTTAATTCATATTTTCTTCTTTCTAACGATTGGAATCAAGTTTTGCTGTATTATGATAAAAAATATTTTTACTTAGATTGCTGACCTAGTGATTTACTATGTTTGGTAGCTTTACTCGTTAGATTGATATGAAATTTGAAATATGGCTTAACTTCACCTGTAAAATAAATTCTGTGAGTATATGATGGGAGATATAATTGGAAACTTTTTGCTGTCAACAGGAAGATTTGTTCGTTCAGGAGCCACAGAAATGGTTAATGGAGGTCTTAACGAATATCAAAATGGACCTTCTACCATTAGCCGAGGACCTTTGCCTTATTTCCATCAGCACCCTGTGCATAGCATGCATGCTCATAACCTACTCGATCATTCTCAGATGCAAATCCCTTACCAACAATGCCTTAATAACAGTGTGGTACATGGTGGTGTCAATCATTCTGGCAGCGGGTTGCACATAGGTCCAAGAATTCCAGCTTTCTTCTCCAACTCCGAGTGTCCTTTTGGGCCTCCACAGCATCCATTCATGACAAATCCAGTTAATCATGGGAGTGTAAGAATTATGCCACCTGAGGTGAATTTACACTTCACATTATTTTTGTGCATACCACTATTAATATGCATGAGTATTGCTGGTAAAAATTATCTTCTTTGGATAATTTGATATGTCCACTGTGGTCTTCTCCTCCTTGGAAACTATAGGGAACTCTTCTAACAGTTTGCATATCTCATTTGGACTTGTGCTGTTGGTGTGCCAAGATATGAAGTGTTTCATATAGATGCTGGAAATGTGATCCCATTTTAACAGAAGATGTTCTGTAAAGGATGTTGGAGTAGGGTTGAAGTGATCAGACTTGGACATTACCTTGTTCTAGACTAGATCATTAGACTAAATTTTGCACCACTTTATTGCCAATGGCTTGATGCTTTAATATTCTCAAAAATGTTTTGTTGAAATGATCCAAATTATGTGTTGGTTATTATATTCCAGAAATCAAATTCTTTGACATTCATTGTTTGTGTGAATGCTCAATGGTTAGTGAAGATTTTACTGGCAAACAAGTTTTGACAGTCTCCATTATTACCTCAAATTATCTTTTGTAGTTTTCTTTTGGGCAAATTGAAGCAAGACAAATATGCTATTATTAACTTTAAGTATTTAACTCATGCTTTGACTGCATGCCCGTGACCACTAGTTGGGAAAAAGGTTCTATGTTGCCATGTTTTGTTTCTTGCTATCTACTGTGTGCATATAAAGATGATATACCCTTGCCTAAACACAAACTTTTATATACATTACTAAACCTGTCTAGGTTATCTGCATGACCATAGAAAACCTAAACATATGAGCATATAAACATAGAAACTTCTACAGCTAAATTGTTAGCTTGGGCCACATCTTATAGCATATGCTGTTCAAACGCTGGAGGTATTCTGTCAACTTTGTTCTGATCATTGAGAATGCAGTAATTACTTTCTGTCAAACTGTATTCCTGACAATCAGAAATGTAGTGATTTACTCTAGTATACTCTTTGCTAATGTAATCAGAGAGGTTCTCAACAGGTTTCTTTCAGCATAGAGATATGCAGTTAGATCTGTCTTCATTTTTGGTCCTCCAACATTGATGCCAAGTCTATTATATAACCCTTCAACTTGTGAAGGCTCAAAACAAGCGGCTTTGAACTTTCTAGTTGGGTGCAAATTTGGTTCTCTATAACAATTTAGAGACAAAATAAGCCAATGTGACGAAATTTTTTTACCTCAAATTGATGACTTAAATCATAATCCACATGAGCAAGTCATTTTGGCAACTAAAGACCCATCTAATCTCGTTTTGGTTCATGACTTTACAAAATATGAACTAAAACTTGTAAGCTTGTACTTTTAAATTGACTTGTTTTTATTATCCAAAACAAATTGCTCATGTGGATTATGATCCAACTCATCAATTTTGGGTAAAAAAACACGCCATATCATTTTTTTTGGGTTCAAAAATTGTAATAACTTGAAAGTTCAAGACTTGTTTTAAGCCTTCACAAAGTTGAAGGGTTAAAGTGCACTTGGCATCAAAGTTGGATGAACTTTTCCCTTTTAATTTCAACCAATGTCTTCATTTTTGTTTCATCTGTGCAAACTATGTTAGAATTGTGCATCACTTGAAATATTTTACTCTTGTTATTGTTAAGAATGTAATGATGCACATGTAGATCATAAAGTTATCTGTTTGCCTCTACAGCATGCTACAATAATGGATCTTTCAAGATTGTATGAAGTGGCAAATGTTATTGATGAGCATAGAGATATGCGGCTAGATATAGACAGCATGACTTACGAGGTATGAATGGAAGCTCATTCAGGCCACAAGTTTTTGTGTGCCATGTCCCCTTTTTCCAGTGACATTGCACAGTAGGTTATAGCTGATATGCTTCTTTCACTTCCATTACAGGAGCTTTTAGCCTTAGAAGAGCAGATTGGAGATGTCAACACTGGTCTGTCAAAAAGCTACGTTCTAGAGAATTTGAGGACTAGTTTATATATACCAGGAACATCCTGCATGCCTGGCCAATCCTCTGAATCTTCTTCTGTGCAGAATGATGCTTGCATAATATGCCAGGTCCTTTTCTTTCACGATAAGTTGCTACCTTTTCTTATTCACATTTCAGTTGTTTGAACCCCTCAAGCATCAGCTGGCTATCAGTTCCATGTTGAAACGTCTCAGCTGTTGCATATTTATGAGCTTGTTAATCACTAGGACCTTACCTTCTGTGTGTTCCAAAGCCTGTAACATCACTCTTTTGAATAACCTACTGATGCTAGTGCAGGTGACAACTGTTTTCTTGTAGTAATATATAAACAATTGATGTGTCTTAATACCCAGTAAGTTGAGCTCCCACAAGTGAGGAGTCTCTCCAAGAATTTCCCTAGTGTTAGTTTAGTATATGTTAAGAAGAGGAATCATGGCATATTTTGATAGATCTCCTAGTATTAGTCTAGTATGTGTTTGTCAAGAAAAGAAACTCTTGCATATTTTGATGTCATAATATTCTCAATTTCTGATGCATTCAATCTATAACTGAACTGGTTACACTAAAAAGCAAGCAGCCTCAGGAAGGTCAGCAGATATAGTTTGAGATTAGCATTAGCAACTGTGCTGGAGGACAGCTGCGTGGTGGTAATCATCTACAAAGAAGTTACCGACAATAGGTTTTCTTTACACCTCATTCATTTTTTCTTGCCAAACACTGGTGGTGTTTGATTCATATTCTGATTATGCATAATTGGAATACATTATCTGCTATTTAGTTAGAACACTCTGTATTCAAAATACATTCTAATACATTTTTTAAATACATCTCACTTAGATGTATTTCAAAATTATCTCATCTTATTCTATTACTCACCTCACCGGATCTAAACATATTTTGTATTTATTTATTTCACTCTCAACTCCAATGTATTGTAAAACTCGATTATGATTATAGTTCCGAACCAAATATCATTTAAGGGGATTGAAGGGCGGTGTGAAAGGAAAATGATATGGCTTGTAAGTGTTGAAAAAGCAGATGTTGTGTTTGGGCTTGAAACCACGAATATTACTCATGGCTCATGTTCAACATTTTATATTGAAGAAGAAATTGTTCATTTGTTTTGCAATCTTAGTTCACGTTTATAATTATAAGACAAGGTGAACTGGCTTTGTCTTGCAGGAGGAGTATGATGTTAAACAACGCATTGGAACCCTTGACTGTGGTCACAAGTACCATGCGGGGTGCATAAAACAATGGCTGATGGTAAAGAACTTGTGCCCCATCTGCAAAACAACAGCTTTGTCTGCCAATAGAAGAAATGGATGATGACTGGGAATAATACTGTTAGTTATTTACTTTGACAAACATTCAGCTCAATTTTGTATATAAGAAATGATGGATAATGGTGCTACCCGTATTTGTTGCCCGCTTTGTTGTGATCGTCACTCAGCTTCCTAAAATTGTACAGCCATAAATTTGATCATTTTGTTCAAATGTAGAATATTTTGAACTATTCAGCTTGCCCATGATGTGATGCATAAGTTGCGCCAATAGCTCTCATCATGGCATTCCTAGGTAACCTTGTATTTATCTTTATGTTTCTTTTCTAAAAAAGAACAAAAAAAGCACTTGTGTACATTTTAGACTTGAAAGAACTAGAAAACTCTTGTCATTGTTGGACTGATGCATAGATTTTTAAACTTGAAAGGACTAAGGTATTCTTGTAGTCGGTGCCTCGTTGGACTGATGGGTTTTTTCATTGGGTAAATTTCTCTCTTTTTCTTTTTTCTGCAGCAGTTTTATGTTGACCACTCGTCACTAGGGTATTATGCTACTGTTATTCGTTAATCGTTACCATAGTTGTCTAGATTCACAGTTTGTAGCCTCGTATTGTGATTTGTTCAAAAATAATGTGGCTACTTCTCGTGATTCCAACATAATGCCGATACAAGGCAGAATCCAAACCAGTGAAGACTATCGCGAGTTCTCTATCAGTGGCCAGCTGTGCAAACATCCGGTAATTGTCAAGACACCACGAAGCAGGGCTGTTGATCATCTGTTTCAGAAGGTCGTGACAGGTGAATGCTGAGGTTCATTAATCGACCTATTGCAGCTGTTTCTGAGTTGAGCCGCAACTCGTAATTACCATCCTTAATTGCCATTTCATTCATTCATTTATTTATTTTTCAGTAATTTAAGACCGATTAAGCCTATAAACAAATAATGGAAACAGTTCTCACTTCGAGAACAAGAATGCTGCTATGCTGAGTTGAATTACACCGTTAAATATGTGTCGAACTAATATCTCAACTTTTTCCTCATGCCCAAGAGTAATGGAAAAGATAATTCCAGTGAAACCAAGTGGTGCAGCACTGTAAACTGTATTAATAAAATGGAGGCAGCAATACACAAATCAAGAGGTATAAACTACAAAGCACAAAAGGAAAAAAGAGCCTGTATGACAGTTGATAACCTGGTAGTCTGGCCCTCAAGAAACCTAAACTTAACTGTATCAATCTGAACTTCTGAAGTACTCAACTAATTGGTGTATCAAACAGCAAACTGGGAATGAGGGCCTGAGAAACAAATGAATACAGGTAAGGACTGCCATTGCAATAACATGCCGTTCCCCTAATGCATAGCATCAACCACCTCAAGTATCTGATATATATCATCTTGAGCTAAACTGAACAGCATCCCACTGTCTTCACTGCAGAGACATCATCCTTGGTGCCCACATTGATGGTCTGCCCCCTCGGAGGAGCAGCTGGATCATCACCGATGTCGAGAGCTTTCTTGCTCACAACATGGTAGATCTGGGTGAGCACTTCAGTGAAGGCATTCTCTACATTCATGGACTCAAGGGCAGATGTCTCCATGAAGAAGGTGTTGTTTTTCTCAGCGAATGCTTTCACATCCTCAGTTTGGACAGCCCTGAGGTGGCGCAAATCCGCTTTGTTTCCCACAAGCATGATCACGATGTTGGCATCTGTGTGATCCCTGAGCTCCTTCAGCCACCTCTCCACGTTCTCAAACGTCACATGGCGTGTGACATCATAGACAACAAGTGCACCTACGGCTCCACGGTAGTATGCGCTGGTGATAGCTCGGTACCTACCAAAGCAAAACAATAGGAGAGAATAAGCTAATTGTGCAGGAAGTTAACGGCAACAAAATATAGGTGCTATTTTGTCAAACACAAACACGGCAAATCAGGCACTTTGCGCATGCTCAAAACATGAGTCACGCCAAATCATCCAATGCCGGATGCCCAACACATTGAGTTCCAAGAATAGGAACCTAACGAAATCCACTGGATTGTACCCAATTCTAACTGTTTGACACAGCTATTTGTTCATGTTCCTCAATTTGCAGTGGACTCTAGATATCCATGCAAACTCGCCACTTATAATCTTGAATATAGTGCTAGTTGCCATAAATATCTACATCCGGGCCCCATCCAAGAAGTACTCAAAACATTATCACCTACTATTCCTATCAGTTCCAGCTTCCAAGTTCCAACCCAGAAATTTCAGCAAAGCTGCTTCAAATCAACTTTTTTTTTTTTCTTGAAATCTAACTTCAAATCAACTTGTACCAATCATAACATTAAGGACCAATCAAAGCAAAGGATGGAATGAATACCTTTCTTGGCCGGCGGTATCCCAGATCTGGGCCTTGACGACCTTGTCCTCGACGTGGATGCTGCGCGTGGCGAACTCGACGCCGATGGTGGACTTGGACTCCAGGCTGAACTCGTTGCGCGCGAACCGCGACAGCAAGTTCGACTTCCCCACGCCGGAGTCGCCGATCAGCACCACCTTGAACAGGTAGTCGTAGTCGTCCTCTGGCCGGTACGCCATCGTGCCCCGCCTGCCTGGACGCCGAACACTATATATACCGCAAAACTACACGCAAGAAACGCTCAAACCCCACGCGGTGCGACGCGTTTCTCTTCTTTTTTCTTGGGTTACTTGCTAGAAGAAAAAGAAACGGGGGAGGGAGGGGAGGGAGCTGCGGTTGCTTCTTTGATACTTTGTTGGATGCAGGGCGGCGGCGAGGGGGATTTGGTATGGATGGGGGCCTTTTAGAGGTGAATTGGTAAAGTCAGATTGACCGGTGTTTCTTGTGGTGGCATGTCCGGGACGCGTGCCTGAGACTGTGATGTGGGTTAAGGGACGCGGATAAGCGAAGTAATGGAGGCTGCTGAAATGTCTGGTCTTTTTACTTGTGTTGACAGGCTCGTCGTAAATGTGTAATTCGGCCGAGTTTTTGGCTTCAGCTTTTTTGAACTCTACGTAAGTTAATGGTCCAACTTGTTTTCAAGCCGAAAAAAAGTGGTTTACATTTGTAATTGGATATGTGGCGTCATTGGGAATTTGGGATTCCACTAAAATGGTTTTAAAAAATTGTTTTTCTTTTTTTTTTTAAGGAAAACAAAGTGAGGTCAGGATGGACCGATTAGTTGGTTAGAGTTGTTATGTTTAGGAGGACAACTGGTATACCACTTTCAATAGAATGAAGATTTGTGAAGAATTTTCCTTTTCTTTCCCCTATTTTCTTAGCTTTTTCATGAGAGAAAAGAGTTGACTAAGACAATTGTGGGAATGCTCGCTTCAATGCACGCAACAAGGCCAACATATCGCTCCACAAGATATTAATCATTTAAACTAAGGTAACATGAACGGCACTCCAAGTCTCCAAGAGGTTCATGCATGTCACGTCCACTACATTGTTGGGTTTGCATATATTTGTGATGCTCTAACTAATCTAACATATTCTAAAATTTTGATAAATGCATGGTCTGGCATGACGTGACTATGGATGCAAGTTATCATTTGATATTTTGGTATCGAGCAATGCTGTGTGTACAATTAGAAACTCTTGCAAAATTCTAAATAGAGGATAAAGATCAAAATTAAGTGGTTTGCAGATCAAGAATATGATGAGACATGCAAAATAATGGAAGGTGTGAGTTAGTTTTTTAAAAATTCTTAGAAGAAAATTTATGTAGTTATTAATCTCACCTCGCTTCATCCCAGTTAATTTGGAAAAGAAGTTGGCGTAGCCTCCTGTGGATGTGGTGTTACTTGACACGTTAATTGATTCAGCAATGTGTGCAAATATGTGCATGCTGGATCTAAGACCTGGTCATAGAGTAAAAGGCGTGCAGGTGTCAAGTGTATTGTTAGTTAGAGTTGGACCAATTAAACGTCGTGCTCATCGACCTGGTCATGGCCAAGATAAGTACTTGTGTTTTGTGTTGTCTTCTCGAATAATGAACACAACAACAAAAGAAGAGAAAGGATGTCAACACAAAGTTTTTATTTCTGTCTTTTGTCACAGTGAGCTAGCATTTGAGGCGAATCTGAAACTTTTTATGTCCAAGATGGTTAGAATATATCTCTGCACAAAAAAGAAATCATAAGTTTGATTCGCTCTCTTTTATGTTCATATTTGCTTGGTTGTAGGGTTTGTGTTAACATGAGTGCATGTGTAAAATGGATTAAAATGTGTGTTGTTAGCATAACTGTGGTACACGACATGTCAAGATTTAGCTATGACGAAGGTTGAGGGGATATATATACACACACACTCTTTTAGGTAATTATTTGTACATACAAACTATACAAGAAGAGTTTCAATATTTGGAGTTTAAACAACTTTTAGGAGGCTGACTGGGCTGATGGAGCCGGAATTCCTCAAATCCATGCCTAATCGATACATTTTATATGGACCCGTACATCCGAAGTCCCACCGGCCCTTTTAATTGGGCCGATTAGGCCCATACTGGCCCATGTAATTCACGCGAAACTCCCACGTTTGTCATGAAAGTGCCGTGGCGGCAGCACTCAAAAGTAAACCAATTCGACGCTACTGCAGTCCATCCTGAATTGGAATAGATTTTGATAACTCTCTCTCTCTCTCTATTTGTACAGCATATGTTTCATTCATAATTTTTTTGGGATGTTATCCTGAGCGAACCAGTGCTAAAATATAAAAATATGATCTCATGTGTGAGACATCAGGCTTTGGACAACTCGGATTGAGGTGGAGTTGTGGAGGGGAGACGGGTGGGGTGACATGTCTTTTGTTGTAAATGTGGTATAATTGGTGAATTTTATTTTGGCAAAATGAAATGTGGACAATCCTCCTCCATCGTGTATTATGAGTAACATCATCCAGCTTTGCTTCTGCTCTCTTCACACCTCCTTAACACATAAGCAATAGGCAAACGGATTGAGCTACATATGGGAGTACATGTATCACACCATCTGGTGCATGGGAGACATCTATAATAATAATAAGTCAATAAGTGAGGCTATCTACCTTGTTTTTAAATCGATCTTTACTCGGTCAGCTCATCCAACACGACGAGAAAATCCGAGCTCATTGTACGTAAGTATGGCTATCTGCCAAATAAAGATTTCTGTGCCACGGACTAATCAATGGACACAAACACACACGAACGATCGATCCAACTTAATGTGAAAAGCCATTTATAATTAAGTAATGCTAAGATACGGGTCCATGCATGGAGTTGGAATTAACTATAGGCCTTCTAAGGTTTGCATGTGGAGAGCAAACGTGTGCTTGTCTGTTGTGGAAGCGCGATAGCTGGGGGAAATATCTCTTGCTTCTGGATGTGATTTATCTATTTTTTTTATATCTACTTACATTTTTCTCCTAATAATGTATCAACGAAAGTATTTAGTACAGTTCAAATAGGTTCACAAATAAAAAAAAACATACAAATCTCGACCATACTTCTACCTCTACGTATGTCCATACATAAATAACTCATAAGGTATATGGAATGACTACTTATACTACCAACATTTCTTTTAAAAGATTTTGTAATACTCACCGACCGACGGAGAGCAAGATACACTAGTAAGAATTTGACCTGCTATACTATAGAAACTCCTATTTATATACTAAAATTTGTCAAGAAAACTAGTGAAAAAAGTTATCATTTATCACTTTAGTGAATGTACATCGAGTCTGGTGGGTCATAAGACCGATTGGAATTTTGCAAAACAGTCCACTTAGTTAAAAAAAACATATAAATTCAAATAAGCTGGAAAAACTTAAGAAAATGACCCACTAGAACTATATAAATTACTAAAGAGTGAACCTTTATAGAATAATTTTAAATACAAAAGACCAGACAGGATAAGTTTTCTAACTTCCGGGCTCATACTCTCCACAGCTTTCGAACAAGTAGGTCGAAAGATAGCATAGCTCAAACATAGACACGGGTGGATTCTGGAGAGCTTCTGAGCTAAGCGCTTTCCAAAACTTATCTGGCCATGTTTCTCGCAAGTATTTAATTATTCGGGCCCATGTGGTAGCTAGCAGTTATTTGAGGAAGTTGCACCTATATATCTTCAACATTTCTACAACATAAGAGGACTTTTTTTTCAGAGACGGAGTATGTGGTTAGTGCAGTTATTCCAAAATTATAGTCAACAATAGGTCGTGGTAATATGTACTCAATGAGAATCAGATATTATCTTTTGAAAAATTTTACGATATTCCAAGTGATATTAGTACCTCTCCACTAAAATGGTACTAGTTTAGTATAACCTTTTGATTTAATAAGGATAGATTTGTTTTTTCGCTTTAAACAAATCTATTTGTCCAAACCAACTGGACTAGCATGATCCAAACTTCTCCTATTCAACTTGTCGATGATCAGAGAGTTGAACGCCGATCTTACGAAATAAACAATACAAAAAACACCAAAAAATTTTTTAGATAAGTTCGGACCCTTAAACAAGTCGAGTAACAATCTAATGTCTAGTATGTTGTATTATATGGAGTGTGTGAGTCAATTGAACATTCCAAAGAACCCCTTTTTCCTACAACACTTTTGCTTTATATATATATATAAGCAACTACTTGTAGTTGCTGAACATAAGTTTATCACCAGTTGTGGATGAACTGCACAGTGATTGCTGAATAACCAAACCACAAGGTGGTTTACACATGAAAACATCTTAAAATTAATTGTATGTTGTAGTTAGGACAACATCCTTCGAAATTCTTAGAAGAGTATTATCGACCAAGTTTTGATCGAATTTTTGACCAAGTTTGAACTTAGCCTTACCAATAGTCTAAAGGCTTGTCAAAACTATTGATTCAATTAATGGTTTAGAATTGGTCGAAATCATTAATTGGTTAATGATTTTAAACTGATTTAAACCATCGATCATTAATTAGTTTTGTGTTGAAAAACTAACATCAACTAAGTATAAGAATTAAATATCTTAATTCTCATCACAACTTTAAAAAAAATAACAAATTTCGAGCTCCTGCTTAGACGCCCCTTGATCACACGATCAAATTTCCCATCCGAACTCCTGCTTCATCCCGTCCATAACTCCCAGCCCCCTCTCATATTTTAATTTTTTGAAAATGCAAGCATCATATATGTATTCATTGAGAAGAGAAAGAATGTATATGCATTCCTAAATTGAAGTCTAAGAAAGAATTAAAAGTTTAGAACATATACTAATATATATGCTCATTTTGTTTTTTGCATCCATGATTTGTCCTCCCATCTTGCCGATCTTTCTTGTTTGATCCAATTATCTTTTAGCTTCTAAATTTGAATTCGGGTTGGAAGAGGAGGTGAGAAAGCATAAAGGTGGATTTGGAGAGACCCCCCGAGTTGGAGGAGTTGGGAAGAGGATTTGAATAATATAGATTTAATAGATGTTTTAAAAAAGAGGATTTAATTTATACAATTACTATAATATCTCACACCTCTTTTATTTATGCAACATAAGTGGAACAGATATCAAGAAGTATTAACAAAACTAATTCATTTGATTTTAGTGGGTTGGATGGTTCTAAAAAATTTGAGAGGACCATAAAAAAAGCTCTTATATTTTAACCAAACAAACGGGATATATTTACCACACCAATTGAGAACAATATATGAAAACTTGTTGGCAGTGGCAAACCCCGGGCACTCTAGGTCATTGCTTCTTGGTGTTAATATGTGTCACCACGACCGCATGCAATCTATCTATCTACTACTCCATCTTCCATGCAAAAAGTTGAAATGATAGGTGGGTTTTTTGGAGTGTTTTGTACGAATAATCTGTATGTAAAATAAAAAATTGAAAATAGCAAAGAACAAAAAATAATTTGAGAACTGACAAAAGTCGCCAACCTAATTGGTGATATTCGGGAAATTCGACCAGTCGACATTCGAGCTGGTGACTTAAACTACTTCATCAGTCGCCATAGCCAGTCGTCATCTTTGGCGACTGGTCGAATTTTCTTGCGACATCACAGTTTGAATCTTTTAGTCGTCAGGAGCCAGATTCATGACCATTATATAGTCCTATCAGTCACTATCTCGTCTGGTGACCAGTTGGTCGTTCCGCACTAAAATCCTAAATCGCTATCTGGTCTGGTGACTGAAGATTTTTTTGGGTAAATCATCACGAGATCTGGCGATTAAAGTCAATTCTGTAATTACTTTTTATTCTGTACTATTTTCAATTTGTTTTATATACAGAGTATCCGTAAAAAAAGATCAGTTTTTTGGAATTTACTCATCAATATTGTGGCCAGGTAAATGCGTGCGAAGAGAAGCGAAGCACAAGAGTGGAGGGCCGTACAGACCAGCGTCCGCTTTGTTCCTGTCTCGCAGCAGAAAAGGCAAATTTAACTCCAATCCACTTCACCGAAACAGAAGCAGCGGCAAGAAAATTAAACAAAAAGTGAAGGGGAGAAGAAGCAAAGATAAGGTAAAAAGACGTCGCCTTCGTACGTATTCGCTTGTCTCTCTCTTCGTCTGGCACGAGCGATCGGATTGCGTTCCGCACTTTCTGCTGCACCGTACGTTCTCTTCGCATTACTCTCTCTCTCTCTCTCTCTCTCATAATGGCAGAGCTGGGTAGCTTCTGACTTGTTGTGTTCCATGCATGCATGTCCATGTTTCTACGAGGTGTCAGAGTCCCCCACGAGGAGACACACGAGTTGTGCAGACCTGTACACGCACGCACGAGCGCACCACTACTCGTTTCGCTTCTAAGACCACCGAGCACCTCAACAGGTCATGGAGACATGGGCCCATGGTTTAAATAAATCTGATCTTTGAGTATATCAGTTGTTTTTCTTTGAGAGAAAGGTGTATCACTTAGTAGTTGGTATATATTATTTCAGGAGCGAGCTACATGCATCAATATTTCCGACTTAGATAATTTTGATCTAATTTAACTTTTATTTTTTGGAATAAATTAACGGGTTGCTAAAAAAATACCATTTTCAGTAGATCCGACAAAAAAATGATGGTGGCATGAAGTGTTATAAAATGAGAGAAAAATAAGTGTTTCAAATTTCAAACCCTTATAAGTCTAACTCTTCTCACACAGTCGTAGGTAAATATAGTGGAAACATCGATCATAGAAAAGCGACGAGACAAGTTGACAATAGCATGATCATAATTTTGGGGTGTGGGATTGCAAAGTGCAAGCAAACAATGTTAGTGGTTGCAAAGGGTAAGGGAAAGGAGTAACATAGATGAAGTAGATTATCCTATAGGAAGGGTGGGAATGGAATCCCATCTCTATTATATCTTAATTATTTTTTGATTTCAAATCTTCAAACTAAACTATAAAATACAATTATGAAATATCAAAGAAACATTTATGTTTAGAGAGGCAATAACTAAGTCTTAAATTTCAACACTGGAAAAATTTAAGACGAATCGTAGTTTTTACTCTTACTCGCTTTATATATGCTAGTAAGGATAATCTAAGTTGCAATTTTTGCGTCTACTATTCTATTAGAAATGGCATGCAAAGGTCTTCGAGTGATGCTGTCTTTTGCGGGATGCAATGTACAAAATACTCAGGCAAGAAAACAATATGATCACTCTAGAAACGTGGTAGGCCATCACAAGGACGTATTGCACACAACCCAGCTATAAAATGAGCAATGTGGATCTGTTCCTGCTGTCACTCTAACTAGCAGGACACTTACACCAAATCTTGATGATTCTATCACAATTTGAACATTTCAAATTAAAACATGATCTAAAATTAAAAAATTCACCTCTTATTTTTTTTTTATAATAGTTAATTTTAAATATAAAAATTTTAATTAGATGGTCTGCATGTGTTGTAGTTCAGCTATCTTAAGAGGGAGGGAGGGGGGGTGGGGTGGTGTAGTAGGTGTGTGTGCCAGCGCGTGGAGATGCAAGTGCAGCAAGCATCCCCTCGAGTCAATCCAATCCAACCCGTTGGAGAGCACAGCAAACCAGGCCAATGGCCCCCCCCAAGGCCCCCAAAAGTTGCAATTACTGCCTTGGACCAGCGTTTTTCCAATCAACAGCTAGTCCTAGTCCTTCCTCCTTGCCCTTTTTCCTGGTCTTCTCTTCTTGAGGACTCACACCATGCATTGCATGCAGATGAGATGAGCTGCTCATGCATGAGCTCCTTCCCCTACATCATTTACTCCATGCAACAACTTACTCTTCACTTATAGCCCCGCCCATTTAATACCAACAACATGCCAAGAAGTGTGAGCAAACTAGGAAACCATCTCTCTCTCTCTCTCTCTCTGAAAGAGAGAAGAATGTGATAGTACGTAGGATGGAAGACCACTCCACTGCCATTAACGCAACCCTTTTGACTGGATAAATTCGGGGTATATTGTGCTTTTGGTCTCCAAATTGCCGCAGAAACTTACTTGTAAGTGAGATATCGAGGAAAGGTGATAAAAACTGATAGATGAAGGCTTTACACTGGTCATCTTTTTTGACTAACTAGGTACGAAGGGGAGTAAATTGCACTGGTGATCTCTCTTAATTAAAACTCCAAATTTCGTGTGGACATTTATTACCAGTAGTTCGCAGTCCAGCGCAACGCGGGGATAATTGTTGAGAAAATAATTAAGAACTCGATTTGTTAATTCTTGTTTACTGTATAAATTAAAGTACTTCTTGACATAGATATGCATATAAAAAATTCTATTCAAACCCGTCCATCCGTAACTCTGTATTGTTGTCTATGTCGACGTACGAACCAAACATTCAATTCTATTGACGTGTCGAACCACATGCACATCCAATCCTACATTTACTCAAATTAAGTTAAACCGTAGAAGTATAATTAACTACACCATATATTCCTTTTTACTTTTTTTTTTCGTCTCTTCTACATGAATCCGCGCATTTCTTGAATTTTCTGGAAAATAGATATGATGGAGGACAGTCTGATAGCTTAGTGGGTGATTAAAACTATTCATTGTTAGATGAAAGACTATTAAGTTCAAGTCCTTGTCAGGACGATTTGGGTTGATGGATTATCTGAAGAGACTTGAAGCGGTATTGGTGCAGGTGTGACCACAGCATGATCAAATTGCATTATGCAAATAGAACAAAGGTCATAATGTAGAAGACCACTAGATCCACTACAGCAATTAACTAACTCATCTATTTGACTAAACTAGAACACTCGTCTTATTATAATTAGAATATATAATCACCTGATGATGTAAGTACATTTCCATTCCTTGTATGTACATCAAGATAGTTAATTAATCCCTAGGTCATCATCACACTTTCAGATGCTAAAGGGTACTATTGTACTAACAGGGGACCAGACAGAAGGGCCTCTCCGTGTCTTCCTTGCTTGGCAATGTTGCCAAACTAGAGGAATTGCACTGTACTTTGCATCCACACAGTAGCAATGGCCTTGTGGGGGCAAGCACCCATCAGCACCGCTCCTTTCCCTCCTCATGCAATCCTATCCACCCATCACACGCATCTCCAAGCAAGCAACATTAATTGTGCGTTAACTTTGCACACTAGGGTAGGTGAGACCATTTTATAAGAAGCAAGCATATGCAAGAGGATACATACATGTATATACATGTAGTAGCTACAGAAAGGAGTTCTCTTCTAGCTCCCTCTCTCTCTACCTCATCATCTCTCCATCATCATAAGCACAGAAGCTAGTGTTGGCAAAGGCCAAAGGGAGACAAGAACAGAAGGAATCATCAAAGCAGCAGCATGGCCTCCTCAAACAGGCACTGGCCGAGCATGTTCAGGTCCAAGCCTGCCTCCTGCAACCAGCAGCCATGGCAGCCTGACATGGGCAACTCGCCACCCTCTCTTCTCTCTGGCAGTACCACCAAGTCACCCTTCTCCTCAGGTACATATCCATACATGCCATGCACACCATGCATGCCACTATTGCATGCACGCATGTACTAAAAGTGGTAAGTTTGTGCAGGGTGTGAGGAGAGGAGCCCGGAGCCGAAGCCGCGGTGGAACCCGCGGCCGGAGCAGATACGGATCCTGGAGGCCATCTTCAACTCCGGGATGGTGAACCCGCCGCGCGACGAGATCCGGCGCATACGGCTGCAGTTGCAGGAGTACGGCCAGGTCGGCGACGCCAACGTCTTCTACTGGTTCCAGAACCGCAAGTCCCGCACCAAGAACAAGCACCGCGCGGCGGCCGCGGCCGCCAACGGCCGCTCCGCCCTGGCTCCCTCGTGCGCGGCCCCCGCGGCAGCCGCCCCTGCCACGTCCCCGCCACCGCCTGCGCTCGTCGCGCCTGTGGCTCCCACGTCCTCTTCCTCGTCCTCCTCCGACCGGTCTTCCGGGTCGAGCAAGCCGGTGAAGCCGCCCGCGTCGGCTCTGCCCTTGCCGGCGGCTGTGGACCTGCTTTCGCCGCTGCAGGCGCCGGCGGCACTGGCCGCGGCGTGCCAGATGTACTACCAGGGCCATCCCGTGGCCCCAGCTCCCGAGCTGGAGGCCGAGTCGCTCGTCCTGCAGTGGCCGCAGGGCCACTGCCTGTCGGCGGCGGAGCTGGCCGGCATTCTTGGCACCCAGTACGCGCACACGCCCATGCCGGCGCCGGGTGTGTTCTTGGGGCTCTGCAACGAGGTGGCAGATCACGATGTCGGCCACGGAGTCTGCGCTAAGGGGCTGGGCCAGTACTGGCCCGGCACCGGCGCTGCATTTCTAGGCAAGAGCGGGGTGGCCAAGAGCACCGTGACCAGGGAGGTGCAAGAGGAGGCGAAGCTGGGGTTGCTGCACTATGGCCTCGGCGTCACAGCTGCAGATGCCACCTCTGTGTCTGCCACTTTGCCTCTTGCGGCTTCTGTGGATGCTTCTGTCACTGTTGCAACTCTGACTAGTACTACTACTACTGCCGGGGCTACAAGTTTGGCCCCAACTAGTGTCCTTGATACTAGTTCAGTCACCAATGAGCAGTTCCAAGGTATGCCATGTACAAGTTTTTGATTAATTTGGATCACCATTTAGATCACTTACTTACATGCACTTCTTTTGCTCAGTATCATATGCATATGTCTCCACTTGCTGCGGTTTCTTGGCTTTAGCTAGCTTGGAATGACTGGAGAAAGACTAGTACTACTATCTAGCTTACCCTTTTTATGATATGAGCAAAGAGGAGACATATGTATCTTTTGTGCTTGCATGGGGTGTTGTACAAATTTCCTTTAGGGCTCAAATCACATCGATCCCAACACAGGGATGGTGTGTAGTGTGTACCTCTAGGCATGCATGCAGGCAATATGACAAGGTTTGGCCATGTAAATCTCTTGTACATGCACAGATCTTGTCTACTCATGCTGTTCATGCATAGAGACTTTTCCATGACAAAAGATGGGGAGAAATTTGTCACTTTGTAAGCGTGTCTTTGGACAAACCAGATATTCTGAGCTGTTCTCCATCAAGACAAATAAAGAAGATTTCATGAGAGGTTATAAATATATGAAGTATTTCATGGAGACAAAACATCATATCATATGGAGTAAAAAAAATCCATATGCGTGCATGAAACTATTCCACATGCATGTTCATGAAAAGACTAGTTGGAGGAATGGAAGCATAAGATTCCACTACAAGATTCCAAAACGGAGACTTTAGAGACACAGATAGATAGTTATAGTTCCATACTCATTATGGGAGGAAAAGATCATGCATGTCATGCACACATGCGGTATAGTAGTAAAGTAGGAGTATAGCACAAGAAATGTGTGAAAAGACTACAATTGGATGACCTAAATGACAGATTAAATCAGGAAATGCATGCACCGATCATGGGAATCCGAAAAGAGCCTTTTTGATGAAGAGCAGTAACTAATGGTAACTTGGGTCTTGGTCACAAGTCACAACTCATAAATTGTGCCCCTTTGTATGGTCATGTCATGTTCGCTTCGCAACACCCACGCCCCCCCCCCACCCCCCCCGCCCCCTCTCCTGCCGTGGCCTCTCTCTCTCTCTAAAGGTAGCTAGGAGGGGGTTAATTTTACAAGTGTACGTACGTTGTTGAAAGGATTGAGGTGATGGTGGTCAAATTTCTCCTGCTCGATCTCCCACAAGGAAGCACTTTAAAGTTCTTCACATTACAGGGCGTTTTTACCTAGATTGGCCGTGTGCATGGCAATTTAACACCCTTTCATGGATTTCCTCGTTGCCTTAATTTTGTTTGACTGTTTGGAAGCAGAACTAGCGGATATTGGTGCTATTGGCGCGGCGGCCGCGCCCACGGGGACGGTGGCAGCGGCCAGGGGAGCCGTGGTGTGCACGACCACCACACAGTACAACGTGCCGGCCATGCACCTCAACGTGAAGCTGTTCGGCGAAGCGGCCGTTCTGTTCCGCCACAACGGCGAGCCGGTCGTCGTCGACGAGTCCGGCGTCACCGTTGAGCCACTCCAGCAGGGTGCCGTCTACTACATGCTGGTATAGAAAACACACAGAATTTTAACAGAAATATTTGTACTAAAAATTTCTAATAAAATAATTACAAAACTAACGTATATCCTTAACTAGTTATTCGTCGTATCCATATCTGTATATCTTTGATCTACACCTTCCATTAAGATTTTGTAAAGATTTTCTAGTAATGTTAGGCACTTTTTTTTTGTACATGCAGGTGGACTAAGAATGGACCAGATAGCATCGTTTAGGGAAGTGACCAAGTGAAAATTGTCAGTGCAATTTGAAGTGTTTTATTTCTTGCTGTTCTAGTATGTTGTTTCAGTGCTATATATGGCTTTAGCATGTCGTGCATTAAACCTGTATCGATGAAATAGTGATGTGCTGCAGTGTTCTTAATCCAATTTAATTAGTTGTTAGTTCAAATACTTTATAACTATCCATAAAAAGATGCACTACCCAAAGTTCTGCTTGGTTCTGTAGGATCACATCGATCTACTGTTTTGTCTTGAATGTGGCCAATAGGAATGCAAGAACATAGCCTTTATTGGTGTAACAGGAACGTGACATATAAACACTGTAGTGAACTATCCCAGCACTGTTCATGGCACCTTTAAAGAAAACAAATGCTTCGACTTCCATAGCTGTCTACTATGGACATTTATATTTGATCTTTAGCCATGTTTCAAGCAACACGTAGACAACACAAATCTTTTTTTAAAAAAAACAAATAGGCAAAGCAAATTTTGTGCCATGGGTGCATGCAACAAACTTTTTTCCAAAGTGGAAGCAAGTGAGCTGCTTTCCAATTCATTAAGAGGAAAACAGAGTTGTTTTTACGACATATTAGTCTGTCCATTTGATTGCAAATGGACCCCTCCGTGCTTACCCTAATAAAGGTCTACCAGACTCAGCTTTAGGTACACTATCAACTACTCATTTCTGAAATCTGCAAGCCCTACAAAATACCATGAGCGGATTCCTCCTTAACGAAGGTACAAACAATAGTGCAAATGGAAGTTATTAATATGCTTGCTAAGCATAGTTTTTGATGTAGGTGGTTACAATGCTTGTTAAGCAAAGATTTTTAGGATTGTTAAGAGTCCATTTCTATCACAAAGGTTGTCTATTTTTAAATGAATAATTTTCAGTACCGGTCCCTTGTTTATCTCAAAAATTCCATATAACTCCTTCTTTTTTCTTTTTTGACAATCAATTACTTTTTTTGTTGTAATCATTTCAAATAGTTCCCCTCCGTCATCTTCCACAATAAACAAACAAAAAAAATTAGCTTCATACCACAACAAAAACACCAAATTAACAAAATACCACTGAATATAAGTATGACATGTGAGGTCTGAATCCACATGTTAATAAGTCATAGTGGTATTTTGATAAATTCAAAACTTTGACAGTAGTATGAAACTAATTGTCCCTTAAAAAAATATTGACTTGGTATTCTACGTGGTGTATCAAATTTACTTAATGGTGTGGAATATAGTAGAAGAAGGAAATCACCCTCTTTAACTTATTTTCTACTAAAATTTTTCTTTTGATTCACTTGTAGCATGAAACAAGTTTACACTAAAAATAATAAATTTTTTATGTTTGTGGAAATTAAATAAAATATTACTTATTTTACACATGGAAACAAATATACATATCTTTTTTCCATTAATTTAGACACTTATGATGCATCATCATAAGACATTATTAATTCGGATTTAAGGACAATAAAAAGCTTTTGCAATCAACGTTGTCGGTAGATACATATGCATATGATTTTTCAAGATCTTGAATACTAAATAAACTATACCACCTTTTTATTTGTTCTTGCCCCCATATTTGGGCGGGAGATGGAAGGTGGGTTTAAGTTAGAGATAAGAAGATAAAAAGTTTACTTTTTCACATCCTATGAGAGGTATATTAAGTGAGCACGATTCTCTTTGTTTAGTGCGTCACATGAGATGCCAACTCAATATTTTTTGTTATTGTGAGAGATGATGGATGGAAACTATTTGAAATGATGTCATTAAAAGAGGGTGTTGATTGTCAAAGTTGAAAAAAGAGGGAATTGTACAAAATATTTCAGATAAAAGAAAGGTTAGTGGTGAATATTACTCATTTTTAAATTTTGTGTTGTATGTTTAGTACAAAAAAAATATATATTTTAAAAAATATTTACAATTGAATTAAACAGCCAGTAACCATGGTTCAAGAAACTGATATTTGACCAAATTCCACAAGGTTGTCAGGTCACATTTTACGAGCTTCTGAAATATCAAATATCTAATTATGGAAAAAAAATAAATCTAAAATTAACTATCTTAGTAACTGACCAGCATCTTTTTTAGGGCATAACCGACCAGCTTCTGAGTTGCCAGCGTTCGCTGAGTTGCTCGTACCAAACCGTTTTTGTCAGTTAAGTACCGGTAAAAAAAAACAATAAACGGCTGTATTTTTAAGGAGGCAACCGTAGAAGATCAACCATCCTTTTGGGTTATTATAACTGAATTATCTGTTTCAAAGTTGTATTCTATAATTGAGTTATAGAACTAGTCATCAAAAAGATTTTCTACTAGTCTGATTGATACATAGGGGTGGAAATAGGTCAGATTCGAGTCGGATAGTATCTAAACTCATATCCGCATTCGCATCTTTGTTCTAGATGCAGACGCGGAAACAGATATGAAAGAAACAGATACGGATATGGAGCGGATATTTTACGGATACGGACACGGATATTAAATGGATTTGGAGCGGATATGGACACGGATATTAAACGGATTCAGAGCGGATACGGACACGGATATTTGTAAAATGAATATAATTATGATACGAAAACAAACAAGGTGCACAATGGAGGAGCTTTTATGTGGTGAGTCTGAGTGGTCAAACTCAGTCCCTCTCCTGGCAATTGGTCAGTGCCCATAGTTGCGACATATCTAGCAGGATTGTGGCATAACAACAAATGCTACCAACCGTTAGGGTTCGTCTTGCCGCAATCGTGGTTGTCGAGGCCCAACCCAGAGCAACTGTGGTGAGGCCTAACTCAGGGATTGTTAGCAAACATCAAACATATTTTTCTTGATCTTATGTCACACTAAGAGTTTGAGAAAGGTGATAGATGTAATGAAAACAGAGAAAGTGTGTGGGAGAATAGAAGAGAAGAAGAAACAATGTCAAAGTGTGCCAGCTTGTTAGTGATTCTACAATTTAATAGAGACAAACAGTAAATTGGATGAAAGGGGATTATGTGAATTATGGGTAAAATGTAGGGGACAAATTTTCTAAAAAAATTTTGTAAAAAGGTGCCGTGGATTAAGGATAAAATGTAAGGGGTGTTAGGCAATTCCCCTTATACATATGCAAGATCATTCCTCCTTAGTCTAAGAGCACATGTTAATGGTCAATTAATCGATTAATTAGAGTACTTAATCAGGCGGCGGAGGGGGGAGCCGCGTGCCGGCACCGACTAGAGGCGGAGGCGGCAGAGGAGGCAGATGGCTTGTGTTGGCGTCAACTGGAGGCGAAGACGACGGAGGGGCGGAGCCGTGGAGGCCGCGTGCTTCGTGTTGGTGAAACTGGATCTGGATCTAGGGTGTGGAGGGGTGGATCTGGATCTAGGGTTTGTCGCGTTTGTGTTACTCTTACTAATCTAGGGGCGGAGAGAAGTAGGTCTGTAGAAAAAACTTGGTATATATATACGGATCTGGGTATAATCTGTATCCACATCTGTATCCGAGATATTTCAGTCAAATCCGAACCTGAAAGTTTCAAAAAAGCTAGATACGCATCCGAACCAGGGTCGGATCCGAATTTCGATGTCCGGATTTGACTCCATCCGGATCCGGATCTGGGTTGAACCTGACCCGACTCAGCTCCATTTCCACCCCTATCGATACATGTTATATTCAGTTTGGTGCTTCCGTGTGTATGGATTGGATTAGTATCCTCCGTTTTATAAAACAAAAGATATATGATGTCTTTCTTAAAATCTCAACTATTTGATCAAAATTCAAATAATTTAAATTGATATAGGAGAAATTGAGGTGATTAATAATTTCATTCATTTATTATTAATTTATTATTTAATTGTTCGAATATAGAGAAGACACGTATTTTTTGCCTCTAAAGCAGAGGGTAGGGATCCAACCATTGAGCAGGCTATAGAGAATGTAACCAAATGTGTGTTGCCGAAAGAATGCTGCCAGAAAGTTAAGCAAACAAGAGCAGGCCGGCACGACGAATTCTCCATTCTCCAGAACTCGAGATGGTCTGCAGCACGGTGCAGGCTAGCTGCTGCCTTTCTGCATCTATGGCCTGATAAATTTCCCAGATCGATGTGACGATGTGCAAGTGTAACTTTCCTTTTCGCGGTGTTCGATTACCTTGTACTGTGTTGGCATGGGGGGACATGGGTTACGTGTAGCCAGGCCTCTCCCGTGCTGCAGGAGAGAAGCAGGCCCCCACACCACTGCAGCTGTGCACACTGCACAGAGACACACACACAGCCAGAGAGAGAAGAGAGAGAAATTAGCACAGGACTGTCCTGCCGTCCGGCCGTCGGCAGACCAGCCGGACGTCTCTTTTCCTTTGACTCCAAACATCTCTCTCTTCTCTCTCTCGTCAAAAGGGAAGGTTTGTCGTCAACAAAACAAAGGGGATGTGCATGCTTTGCGGGGACAAAATGTAGGATATGTGGATGGGACTTCACCCCTCTCAGGGGCTTTGGACGTAGCTCGATCTCCCTAGCTAGCTATTACCTAGATGTGTAGCTGTTTGGCTACTTTGTGTAGGGAGATGGATCAATTCTTCAATGTTGCCTCTTTTTTTCCCGTTTAATGAATTCGGGCCCCCTTCCTCAATTTGTCCTGTGGTCAATCTTCAATTCTTCATGGATTGTTCAATTCCTTTTGTTTTGTTTAGTCTTTTTTTGGAAGGTTGAGTGGTTGGACCGCTTTTTTGTTGAGTAAGATGGTAAAAATCTTACCTAAGTATTTTGTGGACTGTGCCAAACCATCTTTTCTTAAGATTAGAGTTTTTGGGTCCAACACGACTCTAAATTGCTAATTAAGTCTGTTGGGTCGATCATGTGTATTTTGCAAATCAAATTAAACTCAAACCAAGTCAAGGCAAATTCAATCTTAAATCCCCATTTAGCCTAATATACTTGTTGATAAGATATAAAATTATATTAAAAACATATTTGATTCAATTTAATTTAAATTTATAAATTAAAACTAATTTTAGTTTATCCGAAAAACTGAAAACTGAATAAGCCGACTCATAAAACTCAAGTCAAGAACCTTTTGATCTATATTCTTGCACCTCGCCTCATGTCTTACTATATCTTGGCTGCAAACTGCCCAACACGGCCTAACTGCAACTAGACCTCAATGCCCTGCACTAACCTTATCCCTATGATCCTACCCTTAAATTTAAGTAATTGGCCTAATCTCATCCCATTTCTACAGAACTTATCTAAAATCCAGCCAACCTTGAACCACCAAGAAAAGGCTTAACCATGTCCTAACGCACTTGGGTCGTTGGGCTGGCCTCAAATTAAGGCATAGAGGATCTTTGTATTCACTTGAGAACTTAAATGAGCAATGGAGGATTTATGAGGTTAAGTGGGGAGAGTTGAGGCGCTGGGATGGGTCAACTTCAAAGCCCAACATATTTTAGTCTTTTATTGTCAAGATCCAATCTAATCTATGATTTGTTTGATTCAAAAATTATTATTATTTTTTGCATTCGTATTCTCATTACTCATAAAAAAAATATATTATTTTTTATTTGATTAGATTACTCTATAACACAATACTCATATTGAAAATATATTCTAATAAAAATCATAATACTTCCAAATTAGATATAATTCTAATATATTCCTCCACCACTTACAATGGATTACAAAATCTATTAAGATTATAATTATAAGTTCAAACCAAACACCACTCTAATATGACTCATTTGAGCTCTCTATAACTTGGTGCATTAGGTAGCCCATCATTTAACCTTGAGTTTACTCATTCCAGGCCTAACTTCAACTAAGGGTGTAAAATGGATATAGATTATCCGAAATATCTAACATCTATATCCGATTTTAGTATATCCGCATCTGAATTGCAAATCGGATTCGGATCCGGATGGTAGAAGTAGAATATTCCGGATTCGGATTCGGATGTGGTATGCTAATTGGAGTCGGTTTCGGATTCGGATATTATCTGTATCTGAATTGATTATATAACCACATATATATATATATATATTCCAAACCCGAATTCCTAAACCCACCCAATTACACCCGCGTCCGTCGTCGCCGCCTTAGACCTCCTCCAACAGAGCAGGGAAAGCACTGTGGATGGGAAAATTTTGTGCGTGAGGCCACGTTTGGGTTCCCCCGCCGCTCCAATAGTCGACGCATCCCCGCGCCCGTCGATAAAGATGCTACAGAGGAAACTCAAATGTCCACATTCTCTCTCCTGTTGGTATCTTCTCCCTACTCCCCTCGACGCCGGTTCCCTGCGCTGTCTATCCCCCGCGTCGCCGCTCACCCGCGCCTCCATTTGGTCGCGCCGCCGCTCCTCCCGCGCCTGCCACGCGACTCCCCTGCGCCGCCATTCCCCCGTGCCTCCGTTTTCTCGCGCCGCCGCTCCCCGCGCCGCCGGTTGCCTGCTCAGATGCGCCCCCGCTCCCCTGCGCCAAAAGTGGATGAAACGGTTGATTTTTAGGAATTGGGATTGAGATTTAGGGATTAACTGTTGGAGTGAGATAAAATATAGGGATGAAATTTTTTTTGATAGATATGTATATGGGGATATAGAGATCCATTTTTAAATACTATTGGTGGAGAAGGTCTCAGATTCGCACCCGCGTCCGTCGTCCAAGCCTCAACTCCACGTCTCCATTGCGCGTCCACGCCGTATTTGTGGCTGTACCGCCTCGCCGCTCTCTGTGTGCCGCCGCCACAGATCCGGTTGTCACTGCCTCAGATCCGGCTGTCGCCGCCGTCTTTGTGCCGCCTCGCCGCTCTCTCTACGCCGCCGCTTCAGATCCGGCCGCCGCCGCCGTATTTGTGCCACCTCGTCGCTTCAGATCCCCTTTTTTCTTGCTCTCCTCGCCACTGGATCTCGTCACCACCTCAGATCCGCTTCCTCCTCGACCAGTTGACCTACCTCCCACAGCGGGTCAACTCCGGCAACCTCCACCTTGACCAAGGCTTCTCTTCAGCTTCAGGCCTTCAACTGTTCAACTTAGCTCTAGCCTCCAGCAATGTCTATGGCTCAGTGACCACTTCCTCAGCATTTTTAATGTCTCATAAATGATTCATTGGCTCTGATGTTCTTCTTGTAAATTCAGAATCTTGCTTGCTGTTTAAATGTTTATTATGTTTTGCATAGCTCTTCATTGCTTTTCGAGGAGTTAAGGAAACTCTGGAAAGTCTTGGTTCCTCATGTTGTCCATCCATAATGGATATTGGAATTGAAATATTAAAGATTGCATGGGACTTCTCTCAAAGGACATGGAAGAACTTGGTCTATTCTACAATGTTGTCCATCTATGATGCAAGCTCTTCTTTTAAGTATATCTTTGGTTCTAGTCTCATGCAAGCATACAATCACATATCTAGTTAAATAATTCCAATTTAAGTTGGTAATCCACCATTCCACCTATTAATGCTGCTTGTCCACAAATTGTAATCTGTTTTGATATTAGCAGCCATTAATATTGGAAATTTATCTGAATTAATTGGGTTTTCTTGAAAATTTTCTAACAAATGATAATTTAAAAAGAAAGTACAAATATTAATGTTTCTATCATAATACAAATTATATATATTTATTAAATTGTTTTGTTATTATTTTCATTTATCATACTGTAATGAATACTTATTTATGAATGTATGGTGATGAAAATTTCAAAATATAACATTGTAAGTGTTAAGTAAAAAAATATTATAGGGCAAATAGATGTTAAATCCGTATAACATCCGAATCCGATCTGATTGAAGTTGAAATCCGGTCCGAATCCGTATCCGACAGTTAACCGATCCGTATCTGAATCTGATTAATATATGTGGGACCCTCATTTGAGGAATCCGGTGGCAATCGCCCAAGTGGGTTGCACTCAGAAAGGTACATTGCAAACTCACAACAACAGGATTTACTTTAAACAATAAAACTGGTAGATAAAACAAGTACAAGGTCACGAGGACCACTATTACAATATCATAATGCCAAGGGTGGCACTAATTAAATTTGATACAAAAGTAGAGAGTTTTTCAAAATCAAGAATCGGTATCGAAGTACCGAACACAGAAAAACAACACAAAAAGCAACCACAAAGGTCTTCACTTCCTTCTGCAGCGGCTCTGGAAGGGCTTCCACCACATCGGACTCAATTTGGCTCATGACCCTCCTAGAAACTTGAATCGCCTGGAGAGGTTCCTTCCTCTTCTTGGTGCTCAAGGCCAAGGAAATCGGGATCCACAGATCCTTTCTTCTGAATTTGTGTGCAAAGGCAAGGGTGAGCATGTTTTTACACAATGCTCAGCAAGTCTCGTTATGAGAATGCAGGTATATAGATGAGGAGTTTTCAAGGAATGAGGTCTTGATTTTATATGTAAGAATAGAATAGATTTTCACTCTAAAGTTATAAAGAAAAGTTTTTAGTTTCAAAAACAATACTTTGAAAACTTAAGATATACTTTAGAAATCGTTATGATGGTCTCCCATGAGTCATCACTTTTATCAACCCACATTATGAAAACATTCCAAATATTACTTGTACTGAACCACATGGATAAATCCACCGCGAACATACTCCATGACCTGGGAGTACAGAGTATCTGATACTTTTCTTACACTTTGCAAAGGTGTACCTCTTTTTAAATCCACTTCTTCACTCGGCTTTCAAGTCGGGCCAGCTCCATGCGACTTTTACGCATCTGACAAGGCCGAGATCACACAACGCTTTTGCAGTTTAGTATTAATAGTATCCCCGCCCGGTAAATAGACAGTTAAGTCTCAAGTATCGTTGTGGGTCATCCCCACTACCTTACTTTCTAGCCTAGGCCTGTGTGCACGCAAGACATATGACCTTATGATTACAGCCGCGCATGACTTAATCAGGCGTAGAGCGACTTCCTTCTTTCCACCTTTTCCTCTCATAATTTTTCTGAACTCACATCACTCACAGACGAACTGCGCCCAACCAGTTTCCACGCAAGAAACCAGACCGACAAACCATGCAGGGAACTGCTAATACCAAAAAGCTACTAAGTTGTGTCTGTCCCATACCAGGCAAGTGGTTGGTGTTGCATCTAGGTCTTCATGCCTAACCCTGATTTTGATGATTAATGAAATCAGAGTGTTTAGGACTAAATGTGGTTTTTGAGATTGATTAATACAGGGCTCCGTTGGGAAGATTGTCGAGATGAACAAAACGAACCCAACGCAAAAGAAGTAAAAGCACAAGTCGCGAAAATGAAGTCAAGACGCAAGCCTGAAAAGCAAAGGACCTAAGGTAATCCGTTTTTATTTTTCCGATCTCGGAGTTCGGAGACAGATTGGTTAAGAACTTTGTTGCTTAGATTTTTTAACCGTACTATAAAGAGGGGTGGCGAAAGTCCTCTCTTTATCTTCAACATAAACCGAGAAACTTAGGTCATTGCATTGCATCCATTTTGGTTGGATTTGATTTAAATTTGTTTTGAAAGATTTGGATTTTCAGATGATTTTTTGACAGCATAAGTGTTTTTCAAATTTTCAGAAAGATCTAGGCAGATCTTTTTTTGCTTCTGTTGATAAAAATGTAGCCCTTAAAATTATCTTTCAAATGAGCTATTAAATACCTCTTTTGGATTTCTGGATTTAAAGTTATAACTGTTTTTGTTCAGGTTGACTGTCAGTTTCCCAAACTGATTGTCAATTTGAATGTCAGTTTAATGAAACTGACAATTGTCCAGAGATTGTATATTTTGGGCTCAAAATTTTTGTACTAAACTGACTGTCAGTTGGGGTTTCGACCACAGTTGATTTTAACTGAGTTTCTATTTGATTTGGTCGAGTATGTGGTCGAACTGACTGTCAGTTTACATAACTGACTGTCAGTTGTGGGTTTCAAGTTTCCATAAACGACCACGAATGGCTAACAAATTTTTATTCGTAAATTTTGTCGGCCGTTGTACACTAAATTGACTGTCAGTTAGGCAAACTGACTGTCAGTTTGAGTTGCTGATTTTCAGCCCTAGCTCCAACGGTTCATTTGATTCTTGAGGCTATAAATAAGGGCTTTGGGCATGAGTTTTACACAACAAGCAGCAGCATTCTCTTATACACTCTTGAGCTTTAGTTTTCTACTTAAAATCTTGATCTTTTGATCAAGTTGAGTGTTTTCGATCCACCGAGGGTTTTCAGTTCATTTGCATTTGCATACTCCTAGTTTCTTGGTGCGTGTTTGGAGGTCTAGAGAAGACCTCGCTGCCTGTTACTCTTGATGAGCGCCCTTACCTAGACGGTTCGGAGGTGTGGCCGTTGACCTCTCCAGTTCGGAGATTGTCGGTGAGGCTCGGCAAGTTTGTACAAGACATTGGTACTCGCCTTTCTGGAGTGGACAAAGAGCAACCAATAGTTGATAATACTCTTCGTGAGTATTGAGGCAAAACTCAAGTGACTTTAGTGCTTCAACGAGGACTAGTGGAGACTGGGCGAGTCTCCGATACCTCGGTAAAAATTACTGTGTTCGTTCTCTTCTCCTCTTGCTTATATTAATTGTTCTTGATTATTTGTTTAAGTTTAAAGTTTTTAAAAGCCTCCTATTCACCCCCCTCTAGTCGGCATCCTTGATCCAACAGTTGGTACATTTTTCATGCCGCATAGAGGCACAATACAAGGTTCTTGTCCTTATGAATTAATAGTGAGGAGACTTTCACATTCCCTGGTGCGCACTGCACCCTCACCACACAAACACTAGTACAGAAATGCAGTCTACTAATCCCTATATTCTATCGGCTATTAGCGATTTAGTAGAAAACCAATAGCAAATGTGCCTCGCGGTCATAAAAGGCCAACGGGGTATTTTTCCTATCGGTTTGTACGAAACTTACCGATAGAAGAAGTACTATGATTTACTCTAGCGGTGATGAACATATTTGCCGTTAGAAAAGATGCATAAGTACTGACGGGGGAATGTTGTGCGCCGATAGGACTGGTCGACTTCTACAACTAGACTTATTCTATCGGTACTGTATGAGTCTACCGACAGAATATCGCAAAAATTCCTATCGGCAATATGTAGTGTGCCGATAGAACAGTTCGCCTTCTACAAATATTTTTATTCTATCGGTAATGTATTCTTGTACCGTTAGAATATATCAAAAATTGCTTAGAACTGTTCGTCTTCAAATAGTTTTATTCTATCGGTAATGAATGTTCATACCGTTAGAATATAGCAAAAATATTTTAGAACTGTTCGCCTTCTACAACTAGTATTATTCTATCAGAATGTACGTATATACCGACAGAGTATGTTCAAAAGTTCCTATCGGTAATATGTATTGTGCCGATAGAACCATTCGCCTTCTACATATGTTTTTATTCTATCGGTGATTTATTTGTATACCGTTAGAATATATCTAAAATGACTAACGGTATGCGGTTTTTGTACCGATAGAACTTATCTAGTACTATAAATACACGGGTATGTCTCTCTCATTCTTACAGTTTATCTGGGGCTCGTAGTCCTAACCCATAAGCTCCATGGACGGCCGGCGCACCTCTACAGGGGACCGCTGCACCTCCGCACCTCCATCGACGCCCTCTAGACTTCGGCATCCCAAGCAAGGTACGTAAAATTTCGGCAATATTGTTAGATTATTCTAATCCGATTATGGCAATTATTCTGCTATTTTTGTATCCTTCATTTTGATGTGTCTTCTTTTCAATATGATTATGATTTGTGCAGGTCCTTGGATGATGCTCATGAGGGGCAACGTATTTCACGGTTCTTCATCGCAGTACACTGCCTACGTTGGCTTGTTGGCGAAAGAAACGGTGAAGATCACCGTCGAGAGCTGGAAGGACGTGAAGGGCGAGATCTTGGTTGGCTCGGTCGAGAAGATCCTTAAGCCCGGCGTGTTTCTCAAATCAGGACCTATAGAAAGCATCTTACATTTTTTTGCATGCACCAGCTTGTGGCCAGATGCTTACCTGCTTGGAGAAGAAGAATTGTTGTTTTTTGCACAGCCATTCTACACCATCACTACACAGAACAACATCTTGGAAGGTAGGTTCTTTTTGTTAATGGAGTTGAGTTGAGTTGATCGAGTTTGAGTTCGAGGAAATCACCAATACGTACAAATGTAAGTCGACGGCAGTTCCAGCTCCTCGGGCGTCTTCGAACTGAACTCCTATGGTTAAGTCCAATGTAGTTCAGACATTTGTTGTTTTGGATGAATGGATTTGTGGTGTATCAGGTTTAACTTGTAGTCGGTAGTTGCATTGTCGCAACCTCCAAAGGTTCTCTTTTATGTAAAATGTACGGGCCACTGGGTCCTCGTCGTGATCTGTTGTTAATTTCAGACGTGGCTTTTCTAATATACATCGAATGTGTGAATTGTTGTATTTGTATATTGTTGTATATTTGTGTATCATGTATTGCTAATTGGGACATGAACTTGAATGTGTATGGAGTATTTGTGTATTTAATTGTATTGGTAGGTAGGTGTGTATTTGTACTGCTGTTTCAGACATGTACCTGAATTTGTATTGGTGAACTGGCATGTGTATGTTTGTACCTGAATTTGTGAACTGGCATGTGTAATTTCTTTGGCAAGATGAAGTTCCAAGTACCTAAGAAAAGTATTTTTGTGTCTCCTAGTTAATCCACAAATTACCATTTCTTGAAATATTGCTTTATCTTACAGTTAAGATCTGTTTGATGTAAGATCTGTTTGATGTTACATTGATATGATTCCTTGGATGTGAGAACTGGTGTCATGTGTGTTTGGTACAAGTACCTCCTCTAACGGTAAATACACATATTTACCGATAGAAAACACATATATTTGCTCAATCATGCAATATCTAACGGTAAATACACATATCTACCGATAGAAAAACTCATGTTCGTATGTCATGCATCATCTAACGGTTAATACACATATTTACGGATAGAAAAACTCATGTATGTACGTGCTGTGTCATGCATCATCTAACGGTCAATGCACATATTTACCGATAGAAAACCCATATATTTGCTCAGTCATGCATCATCTAACGCTAAATACACATATTTACCGATAGAATAAGGCCTGTACTTGCTCATTAATATACATTCTCTAACGGTATATGTGTTTTTTTACCGATAGAATATGTGAGAGAAAATTACCTTAGTTAGTCTAACGGTTATTTCATGTATTTACCGTTAGAAAAAACTCCATTATAAGGAAAACCCCACACGACCATTGCTGAGCTGCTCTTTAATTTGTTCTGTTGCACTCTATGTCCCTCTGTTTGTGATGAAAGTTCCACGCTCGCAGCTACACTGCTAGGGTGATCAGCGCAAGCTGGAGGGAAGTTGATTGCGCCCCTCTCTTTAAGATATGCTTAATTGTCGACACTTATCTCTCTCTCCCTCTAGATCTCCCTCCCTCTCCACTTGCAAGCTAGCTGTATTGTGTAATTCCAAGTTTGTAGCTCTAAGCTTAGGAGCTAGGTAGCTGGAAATGCGTCAAGTTTTAGGAGCTAACTAGCTTGTATTGTGTAGTTAGCTAGGTTAATTAGTGTTAATTTCGTCAGGCTAGGGTTCAACACATCTGTTGTAAGAGGCTGTACATGTATATACACATAACTTAATCGGGCAGGTTTCATGCATGGCTGACTCGTTAAATTTTGTTAATTGTAGATGGACAGGAAATATTGGATGTATGGAATAAAACGTACTACTCTTGAATATTTGGATGGTGTGAATGAGTTTATTAAATTTGCTGAGCAACAAAACGAGAGGAAGGGAGAGAAAAATATGCTCTGTCCTTGTACAGATTGTATGAACTTGAAGAGGTTTAGCAACTATGATCAAATTAAGAGTCATTTGATTCGTCGTGGTTTTAACGCGCGATACACCCGTTGGATATGGCATGGCGAAGATCTTGAGGAAAGAAGCACCACTACTACCAATCAGCAGGACTCAGATGTGGATTGCAATAATATCGGTGATCATCCGAATTGTGATAATGTTCATTCCGATGTGCACGTAGATGATGATGATGATGACAATCTAGATGAGATGTTACGTGATGTATAGGAAGATTACAACGAAAACGACTTCTGTGAATTTGAGAAACTGATTGCTGACTCTGAGAAGCCTCTGTTCCCTGGATGTGCAACATTTACAAAACTGTCTTCTGTGTTGAGATTATATAACTTGAAGGCAGGCAACGGTTGGAGTGATAAGAGTTTCACGGCACTATTAGATCTTCTAGCGGACATGCTTCCAGAGGGAAATGAGTTGCCAAGATCTACTTACCAAGCCAAAAAACTGTTGTGTCCGTTGGGAATGGAAATCAAAAGAATACATGCATGCCCAAATGATTGTGTGTTGTACTGTAACGAGTACTCCAGTTTGCATGTTTGTCCAAGATGCGGTGCATCGAGGTATACGCGTAGGGAGCAGATTGACAGTGAACGTCACGAGGTAAAGAAAGGACCTCCGGTGAAAACTGTGTGGTACTTGCCTGTGATACCTAGATTGAAGCGGCTGTTTGCAAATCCGAAAGTCGCGAAGCACTTGCGTTGGCATGCTGAAGCCCGGAAACAAGACCAAAAACTGAGACACCCAGCTGATTCTATTCAATGGAGAAACATCAACAGAACATTTGCTGAGTTCGGCGGCGAACTTAGGAATATAAGGTTCGGGCTGAGTACAGATGGTATGAACCCACATGGTAATATGAGCAGTCGGCACAGCACTTGGCCGGTTCTTTTATGCATCTACAATATTCCTCCTTGGTTATGCATGAAGCGCAAGTACATCATGATGGCGTTACTAATCTCAGGACCCAGACAACCCGGAAATGATATTGACGTGTTTCTAGCGCCTTTAATCGATGACTTACAGAAATTGTGGAGCGAGGGGGTGCAGGTGTGGGATGCATACAAGAAAGAGAATTTCATCTTGCGGGCCCTGATATTTTGCACCATAAATATTTTTCCGGCCTACGGCAATTTATCGGGGGTATAGTATGAAAGGATCCAAGGCTTGCCCTATTTGCCTAGATGAAACTGAGAGCATGTGGATGCGAAACTGCCGGAAAACAGTGTACATGGGTCACCGCAGGTTTCTTCCGGTGCATCACACGTACCGTAAGAAGAGGAAATCATTTAACGGGAAGCCTGAGAAGGGATCAGCTGCAGTGTTTCTGACCGGTAAGGAGATTTACTCGCGCGTGAAGGACATCAAAGCTGAGTTCGGTAAGCATTCTAAACCTCGAGAAAAAAATATTTGGAAGAAGAGATCGATTCTCTAGGATCTACCGTACTGGGAGTACTTACAAGTTCGACATTGCATTGACGTCATGCATGTAGAGAAAAATGTCTGTGACAGTTTGATTGGTTTGTTGTTGAACATTCTGGGAAAGACAAAGGATGGTGTGAAAGCTCGTCGTGACATGGTGGAAATGAGGATAAGGACTGAGCTTGCACCTTTATAGAATGGAAAGCGTACATACCTCCCCCCGGCCTGCTATACGTTGTCCAAGAGCGAAAAAACAGAACTCTGTCGGTGCCTGCACGGTGTTAAAGTTCCATGTGGGTACTCCGCGAACTTGAAAAAACTTGTGTCCATGAAGGACCTAAGACTAGTTGGCACGAAGTTCCACGACTGTCATGTCCTGATGTCACAAATACTTCCCATTGTTATCAGAGGCATTCTCCCAGTTAAAGTCAGAGAGACAATCACAAACCTATGTTATTTCTTCAACGCAATATTTTGCAAGGTAAGTACGTGCACTCGTACTGCAAGTTCATTACCTCCATTTGTGGAGCTTAGTTAGAAGATTTTTCTGATATGAATATTTGGCGCAACTGTGTCCATGTAGGTAATTGATCCGGATGGACTGGACGCTTTGCAACGCGACGTGGTTACAACTCTTTGTCAGCTCGAGATGTATTTCCCTCCATCCTTTTTTGATGTTATGGTCCATCTGATTGTTCACCTTATCAGAGAAATTAAGTTTTGTGGACCCGTGTGCCTGCGCTACATGTATCCATTTGAGAGATTTATGGGTGTATTGAAGGGATACGTAAGGACTCGTCGTCGACCCGAGGGGAGTATCATGGAAGGTTATGCCGCCGAGGAGGTGATTGAATTTTGCACAGATTATATGGCCGGGGTTGACCCAATTGGCGTTCCTAGGTCCCAACACGAGGGTAGGCTTCAGGGCATCGGAACGATTGGATTCAAAGCTATCGTCCCCGCTTGTGATGTGTACGCAAAATCACATTTTTGGGTCTTGCAACACATGACGGAGGTCGAGCCATACATACACGAGCACAAGGTAATGTTACGGTCACAGAATCCTTCGAAGTCAGACGTTTGGGTCAGCAGAGAACATAACAGGAAATTTGCTGAGTGGATCCAAGAAAGAGTCACGCGAGCTGTCGAGGGCTCCGTAAGTGAAACTGTGACATGGTTGGCTAGAGGCCCAAGATTCACTGTAAGGACTTGGCAGGGGTACGACATCAATGGGTATTCATTTTACACAAGAGCTCAAGACGCCAAGAGTAGCACGCAATGTAGTGGAGTGACACTGTTTGCTATTTCCGAGGATGCCAGGTCAGTAAGGGCGCTGAACTCATATTACGGTGCTATTGATGAAATATGGGAGCTCGATTACGGATTACTTAAGATTCCCCTGTTTCGATGCCAATGGGTCAAAATCCCTCGAGGTGTTCAAGTTGACAGTTACGGGTTTACTCTCGTCGATCTTGGTAGAGTCGGACACCAAGACGATCCATTCATACTTGCAAAGCAAGCCACACAGGTATTCTACATCGTTGACCCGGCCAATCCAAACTTGCATGTTGTCCTCCACAGCAAGAGACGTATTGTTGGGGTCGAAGATGTTGTCGACGAAGAGGAGTATAACCAATTCGATGAAATACCTCCATTTTTAGAGGACATTCAATCTATCCCTACTAAAGATATCAACGAAACAACGTATCTGCGAGATGACCACGAAGAAGGATTATGGGTTGAGAACCATTGATGATTAATTTCTATTTCAGGGATAAATGCCAAGCAAACAACCCACAAGTTCTGCAGCAAGGTGAGGAACTTATCATTAATACATCAGGCAGTACATTTTTTTTTAGAACTTAATGATAAGCTAGTTCATAGCATTAATATATCTCAATTTTACTCCACAGCATGAGTTCTAACATGTACAGTACCTTTATCCTGTAAGTACTTAATTCTTCCCTTCAAATAGCACTTGCAAAAATCTCATTGCAGCCTCTTGCTTCTTCAAATTAAGCTCTCCAAAAATCAATTTTTCTGACGGGATTTTGTTATTTATACCGATAGAAAAGGACATCCACTACTTTAATGTGTCTCAGGCACTTCAAAAGTTTCGCTGCGAAACTTTTACTTATTCTATCGGTATTATTATATTTTACCGTTAGAATAAATTCGTTAGTTCACGGTATTTTGTTGTCTGACGGTTTTTTGTTGTTTGTACCGATAGAAAAATACTCTGGCGCTGTGAATTCTCAACCGTGTCGCCATGCGTCGCCTTGGAAATTCTATAAGTACCTCGCCATGCGTCGCGGTATTTTGTTGTTTTTCTAATTCTCGAACGCTTCGACTCCTCATCTTCTCTTTCACAATGGCAACCTCCATGTGATCGTCAGCCACGCCCTCCCCGGTAAGAATTCTAAATCTCCTGGGTTTACCCCTGTATTGTTAATCCATGTTCAGTAAATTCTTGACCTGTTGATTTGCACAGGGAATGGGAGCCGTGGAAGACACTGGCAAAGTGAAGGCCGACCTGAGGGCCCTCCAGGAGGAGCACAAGCTCTTTACGGACAAGCACACTTAGCTACTGCTTGAACTGGACGATCTCCTCCGGCGCATTCAGCGCATGAAGACGACTGGTGACAATTCCAGGGCGATGACGAGGCGTCTTCGCGAGGAGAAGCAAGCCACAGATATTACCATCGCTGGCTACAGTTTGGCTATGAAGGATATCATAGCAAAGCTGAGGGAGGTCGCAGGCCTTCTCGACGCGGTAGTAGTTGATCTTAGAGACAGCTTGTCGCTAGAGGAGTCCTGCGTCCTGGCTGCAAGTCAAACTGACTCTATTCTACATGCAGCCAGGGCTAAGACCACCCCTTGACCTAGCATTTTGGGTTTTATTTTTTTTTATAAGTGATAAAACAATAATGAATGAACGGTCTGTTTCTTTTTATGTCAATATTCCAATTTTCCGGCTATCTTCCCTCTTTCTTTATCATTCTGCAGCTTTCAAGCACGGTCTGTTTGATGTTAAATTGTGTGTACCTTTTCATTTTCTGACGGTATTTTGTTGTTTTTACCGATAGAAAAATGGCACCCAATACTATAATCTCAGGAACTTAATTAAAAAAATTTTCAGGGGAAAATTGGTCTCATGGGATTTTATTGTTTATACCGATAGAAAAAAGGAATCCACTACTTCAAATATTTTTCCGGGAAATTTACTTTTCTATCGGTAGTATTTTGTTGTACCGATAGAAAAGGTCATCCACTCCTTTATTACTCGTACAAGGCCCTTGAGTTTCCCTCCAGTCGAACAATTCCAACTTAGAGCACTGCGTCTCTTCAAGAGCGAAGAAAATCACAACCTCCGCCGTGACCACTCACCTCCTCTCTCCCACACGATGATCGCCGGCTGGACACTGGTTCGCCACTGCCACCGGTTCTTATTTTCCTCCTTCGCCGGCCGCCGCTGCGTTCTACACCGCCTCTCCATCACCACAACTGATCGCCGTAAATACCCTAATTTGTCGTTCTATTTCCAGCATCTTCTTTATTTGATCCTAGTGTTTTGTACGTACTAATTCTTCGAGTTTTGCAATTACACTAGGGTTCCCTATTGTGTTGCATTATATATGTACATTCCGCAGGTAATGTTGATTTAAATTAGGGTTGACATAATATGTTCCAGTGCTGTAATGAACCTATTTTGAGATTTTAACTTATTTATACTGCTGTATGTGTGATCAATTGTATGCAACTGCCATATAATGCACATTATATGTTGGGGTTGTTCTTACACATATTCTATCGGTATCTCCTGTATTTGCCGATAGAAACAATTTGTCTGCTCTATCGGCAGCTCTTGTGTTTACCGATAGAAAATATTTCTGAACAAGTATTAAAACTTTGGATCTGGAAGGACATGAGGCATGCAATGTACTAGTTTGGATTGGAATTTTTACTCACTTGGTATGAATATATGGCAATGTGGATGGGTCTTCGATGTATATGTTTCAAATGCATATACATATATGACTTTTCCCAAACTAATAGATGTGATGAAGTCCTGATGACTTGCATACAGGTAATGCTGAAGATAACCAAGAGAGGGTGCTATAAACCATATTATTCCTTTTTTGGTTGTGACCTACTTTCTGTGCTACTTCAATATCTTTATATTCCATTAGCATTAGGTTTGTCAGATTATGCACAGTGGCACTTAGATGCTTGTGTGAATATTACGTGTGAAATAATAATGTTGGCCTATGAATATTAGTATAGAAAATCATGGAGAATGTTATGTGATGACAGTGAATAGTGGCTTATCAACAAAATTCCATATATAGAGAACATTGTTATGTTCTATCGGTATCTCACGTGTTTACCGATAGAAAAATTGTTATGTTCTATCGGCAGATCATGTGTTTACCGATAGAAAATAGTTCTGAACAGTTCAGGAAGTAATTTATGCATGTATTTCTTTTAGTATTATTTTCTTCGGACATCCCTTTTGCAGCCCTAATTAGTCTCCAGTCCTGGGCTGAGTTATGGAACTCCAAGAAGAATTAATTGACATATGTTGCCTGCTTCCTATATGAAAATGTGTAGACAAAAACGCTGAAAAATAGAATCTTATCTTGTATTGCATGGTAGCTTTTGTGTTTACCGATGGAAAAAATATTTAAAATAGGTTCTTTTTCTTTGAAAAATGATTTGGTTTGTGTTTCCATTAAATTTTTGATGGTTTGTTGATGGTTTTTTAGGGAAAGACATGTCGTCGTTTTCATCGGATGGTACTAGTGGTTCGACTAGGGTCAACCCCAACGTAACTGAAGATGCAGCTGTTACATCCCAGCGCAAGAGGGTGGGGCGAGGCGCGACGACGTTGGGCCATTTGGCCAAACGCACGGATCTTTCTTGTGACTTCAACCAATTTGGGAGGCCGATTGGAAAGAATGCTGGGAAGTACGCGGCCTACGTTGGGCTGTTGGCGAAAGAAAGGGTGAAAATCACCGTCCAGAGCTGGAAGGACGTGACGGCGGACGAGAGGGATAGGTTGTGGGCGGAAGTGAAGGTTAAATTAACTGAAATCGCTGAACTCTTCCGTATTCACGTTCTCTTGGCTTATACTAAAGTTTAACTAACTCGTGATTAATTGTATGCATTTTTTGAAAACAGGTTAAGTGGAACATCCCCGACGATACACCTAGGACAGCCTGCTTGAAGGACATGAACGGAACATGGAAAACCTTTAAGAGCTGGCTCGTCAGTAACTTCCTCGCTGCGGGGAAATCTCCTTGCGAGAAGTACCCCTTCATATCGGAGGAGGTATGGGAGGAATTCACCAAGCAGAAGGGGACTGAGGAGTTCAAGGCCCTTAGCGAGAAGAATAGGGCGATCCAGAAGAGGAACGACCACCCGCATCGGCTCGGATCCCGGGGCTATGCGGGGAAGGAGGAGCAGTGGAAGAAGGAAGATGAGCAAAATCCTGTCATCGACACCCCTGAGTTGCCGCTCTCCGAGATTCGGGATGAGAGGTGCAAGCGATGGTGGAGGGGGAGGGGGTCCGTGTCATCCATGGGGTCTGTGCAGTTCGTAACCCTTGGGGACGTCGACATTGTGAGGCGAATGGTAAGTTGGCTAACCTTGTAAACTATGTGCGCACAAGTGTATATAAGGCAATTTGTCTCACAAGGTACCTTTAAATGTAACAGATCTCTTTTGAGAAGGAGGCAGTGGAGGGATTGTTTACCCCACAGAGGGAGAACGACATCCTCACCCGGGCTCTAGGAAATAAGGAGCATCCCGGGCGGACACGGGCCGTGGGAGCCATTGTGTCGTGGAAGGCCGGTTTCGCAGATCCGGCTCCATCGAGGAAGAAGGCCCGCTCCTGGAAGGAAAAGGAAGCGGAGCTCTCCGATAAGATACGGGCTGAGGTACGGGCAGAGATACGGGCTGAGGTGCAGTCTGAGGTCGCACAAATGAGAGAAGAGTTTGCACGGTTGAGAGATGCATTGCTGGCCAAGAGTGCAGATGCGGATCCCCAGGGCGACGGTACCCCGTGGGGTCGGATAAGTAGTTGCGCTTCGAAGGTCCTCGCGGATCCAGTGGATCTACTTGAGGTACTGCAAGCCTTCATCTGTGCACTTAAGTTGATGCCACTCCCATTCTGTTAGAGTTGTTTCGCTAACCTGTTTTCATATTTACAAATTTGCAGAAGCCGGAAGGTTGCATCATACTGAATCACCTAGGCGACAAGCAGGAAGTGGTTGGACACGGCTTTGTATATCCGTCTGGGCCGGATGTCCGGGTTCACTGCGTACCTCTGCGGTTGGGGTTTGCAAAGGTACAGGTGGACATGGCCATGCCGGGCTACAACGATTCTCCGTTGGCAGTCCCAGCAGAGGAACTGCAGACACTTGCTGAGGCAGTGGGCTCCTACGTACAGTGGCCCAAGAAGTGTCTTCTAATACAACCGGTAAATCCTACACATTTTAGATTACATCCTACTGAGTACACTCAACTTGCAAAATCTAACATACGTGCTCATTAATTGAAGTGGCCTGCCGCCGGGGTACTAGGGGATTGCGCCTCCAGCTCGGGGCATGAGGCCCGATCTCATGCGAGCCTGGACACATCAAAGACGGCCTCAACCCCACCCAGCGCTTCCACACCTTCACCTCAGAAGAAAGCCGCCATCACCTTGTTGGATCAAGGATGCTGACTAGAGGGGGGTGAATAGGAGGCTTTTAAAAACTTTAAAACTCAAGCAAATAAATGCAAATCAAGACAAATAAAATAAGTAATGAGAAAAGAGAATGAACACCACGATTTTTACCGAGGTATCGGAGACTCGCCCAGTCTCCACTAATCCTCGTTGAAGCACTCAAATCACTTGAGTCTTGCCTCAATATCCACAAAGGATATTATCACTAGTGGTTGCTCCTTGTCCACTCCGAAAAGGCGAGCACCGATGCCTTGTACACACTTGCCGAGCCTCTCCGACAATCTCCGAACGGAGAGATCAACGGCCATGCCTCTGAACCGTCTAGGTGAGAGCGCTCACCAAGAGTAAAAGGCAGCGAGGTCTTCTCTAGACCTCCAAACACGCACCGAGAAGCTAAGTGAATGCAAATGCAAAAGAACTGAAACTCTCGGTGGATCGGAAAACACTCGACTTGATCAAAAGACCAAGATTTTAAGTGGAAAATTAAAACTCAAGAGTGTATAAGAAATGCTGCTGCTTGTTATGAGAAACACATGCCCAAAGCCCCTATTTATAGCCTCAAGAAGCAAATGAATCGTTGGAGCTAGGGCTGAAAATCAGCAACTCAAACTGACAGTCAGTTCAGTGCACAACGGCAGACAAAATTTACGGAATAAACTTTGCTAACCGTTTGTGGTCGAAAAAGGAAAGCTGAAACCCACAACTGACAGTCAGTTACACAAACTGACAGTCAGTTCGACCACAAACTCGACCAAAAACAAATAGAAACTCAGTTAAAAACACTGTGGTCGAAACCCCAACTGACAGTCAGTATGGACAAACTGACAGTCAGTTTAGTACAAAAATTTTGAGCCCAAAATACACCCTCTCCGGACAAATGTCAGTTAACACGAACTGACATTCAAACTGACAGTCAGTTTAGCAAACTGACAGTCAATATGAACAAAAATAGAGATAACTTTAAATCCCGAAATCCAAAAGAGGTGTTTAATAGCTCGTTGGAAAGATAATTTCAAGGGCTACTTTTTTGTCAACAGAAGTAAAAGCCAGATCTGCCTAGATCTTTTTAGAAACACGAAAAACTCTTCTGCTGTCAAAAACTGAACTGAAAAACCAGATTTTTCAAATAAGTTCAAAACCAAATCCAACCAAAAAGATGCAATGCAATGACCTAGTTTTTCTCGGTTTGCGTTGGAGATAAAGAGAGGACTTTCGCCGCCCCTCTTTATAGTACGGTTTAAAACTAGAAAATAATTTCCCTAACCGATCATCTCCAAACGCCGAGATCGGTAAAAATAAAAACTCATAATACCTTAGGTCTTTCGCATCTTCACGTTTTGCGTCTTATCTTTGCTCTTCTGCATCTTGTTCTTTACTTCAAGTCGGGTTCATCTTGATCATCTTGTATTTCTTCCCGAACAATCTCTGTATCACAAAGTCTCAGAAGCACAGTTAGTCCAAAACATTTTGTTTTCATTAATCATCAAAATTCACTAGTACAGAAAAGCTTTCTTCTATCTGTAAAAAAAACCCTTCTACTATCGGTTTTCGTACCGATAGAGATAGACATGATAGAACAAGACAGAACATTTTCTATCGGTAAATAACCGACAGAAGAAATTAGCAATTCTATCGGCATCTTAGGAGTGTACCGATAGCAAAACCGTCGTAGCCTGACGATTAACGGTGGGAAAAGTACACTATTCTAACGGTTAATTACATGATTACCGACAGGAAAATATTACTATTCTATCGGCACCTTATGATTGTACCGATAGAAAACCCGTCCTCGTCTGACGTTTAGCGTTGGGAAAAATACCCATATTCTAACGGTTAATTATAAGTTTACCGACAGAAAAAAGTGTAGCACTCTTTCGGTTGGAAATGACATTATCGATAGAAAAAATCACAGTAGTCTCTCGGTTGTGGATGAGTTCACCGGCAGGAAAAGTCACTATATTCTGACGGTTAATTTCAAGTTTACCGATAGAAAAATGGGTAGTAGTCTCTCGGTTGTGGATGAGTTTACCGATAGACAAAACCACAGTAGTCTCTCGGTTGTGGATGAGTTCACCGGCAGGAAAAGTCACACTATTCTGACGGTTAATTTCAAGTTTACCGATAGAAAAAAGTACAGTAGTCTCTCGGTTGTGGATGAATTTACCGATAGAAAAAACCACAGTAGTCTCTCGGTTGTGGATGAGTTCACCGGCAGGAAAAGTAACTCTATTCTGACGGTTAATTTCAAGTTTACCGATAGAAAAATGGGTAATAGTCTCTCGGTTGTGGATGAGTTTACCGATAGACAAAACCACAGTAGTCTCTCGGTTGTGGATGAGTTCACCGGCAGGAAAAGTCACACTATTCTGACGGTTAATTTCAAGTTTACCGATAGAAAAAACTACAGTAGTCTCTCGGTTGTGGATGAGTTTACCGATAGAAAATTTGTAGTGGTCTGTCGGCTGTGAATGAATTTGCCGATAGAACATTCACATATACAGTACATTATTTGCATTCACAATACAGTACAGATGCAATACATTATAGATTGGATACACAATACAGTACAGATTGACACATTAGACAGTTATTCACATTTATTCACATATATATCGACAAATACAAATTGCAATCCAATGTGGACATTTATTGACATATATATTTATTCACATGTATATAAACAGTCTATGCACAGAGTACACGAAAAAGAGAAAATTATCATGGCGGATGGTTGGGTGCAACTTCCTCCATGACATATTGAGCCCAGATTTGTCGAAGATCTCTAATCTTTGCATTTTCGTATGAGTCTTTCGACATGGCGATCTGCAAGCATGTGTGAATACTTAGTAACTAACTTCCTAATTTAGAACGTGACACCCAATTTTCAAATTTGAGTTAGCTATCGATGCTTACCTGGGGGAATTGGGCAAAGTTTGTCTGCACTAGGTCGTACATGTAGCGCAACACATAAAACCCGCATTCCCATGATTGCTGCTGCTGATGGCACTGAGATAATTGCATATGCGAAGACATGTTAGCTATTGTTTCCATAAACTAATTAAGCATAAACAAAAAGTCTCGTGAGTACCTCATATTCTTTCCAAGCTAGTAGGGAACCCTGCGGTGCGGCATGCCTCCCTCCAGCGGACGCATATTTATCAAAAGCCCTGCATTTCAGTTAGTATTGCCCGTTAATGTATTATCATGAGCTAGTGAGGTGAAAATTTAAATCAAACATATAAGTTACTTACGCCTCCATATTCCCCTTGACCACAAATTCCATCGATAATTTGTCACGCATCGAATCGAGGTAGTACACCTCGTTCCTCGGCGGACAGATCACAATTACCTCCATAGAAGACAATTTTTCTATCGGCAAACACGTGAGATACCGATAGAACATAACAATGTTCTCTACATATGGAATTTTGTTGACAAGCCACCATTCACTGTCATCACATAACATTCTCGATGATTTGCTACACTAATATTCATGGGCCAGCATTATTATTTCACACGTAAATATGCACACAAGCATCTAAGTGCCACTGTGCATAATCTTTAGCCTAGTCTGTATGTGAGTCATCAGGACATCACATCTATTAGGTTGGGAAAAGTCATGTATATAGGCATTTGAAACATATACATCGAAGACCCATCCACATTACCATATATTCATACGAAGTGAGTAAAAATTCCTAACCAAACTAGTACATTGCATGGCTCATGTCCTTCCAGATCCAAATTAAGTTTTACTACTTGTGCAGAAAAATTTTCTATCGGTATAGAATATGTGTAAAACACCTCCAACATATAATCTGCATTACATGGCAGTTGGATACAATTGATCACACATACAGCAGTATAGATAAGTTAAAATCTCAAAACAGGTTCATTACAGCACTGGAACATATTATGTAAACCCTAATTAAAATCAACATTGCCTGCGGAATGTACATAAGCCAACACAATAGGGAACCCTAGTGTAATTGCAAAACTCGAAGAATTAGTACGTGTAAAACACTAGGATCAAATAAAGAAGATGCTGGAAATAGAACGACGAATTAGGGTATTTACGGCGGCGATCAGTTCTGGTGATGGAGAGGCGGTGTAGAACGCAGCGGCGGCCGGCGAAGGACGAAAATAAGAACCGGTGGCAGTGGCGAACCAGTGTCCAGCCGGCGATCGTCGTGTGGGAGAGAGGAAGTGAGTGGTCACGGCGGAGGTTGGGGTTTTCCTCGCTCTCGAAGAGACGCAGTGCTCTAAGGTGGAACTGTTCGAGTGGAGGGAAACTAAAGGGCCGTGTGCGAGTAATAAAGTAGCGGCGGAACTTTTCTATCGGTATAACAAAATGATACCGATAGACTTATGTACTTTTCTATCGAAACAACAAAATAATACCGATAGAACAAATAAATTTCCCGGAAAAATATTTGAAGTAGTGGATGCCTTTTTCTATCGGTATAAACAATAAAATCCCATGAGACCAATTTTCCACAGAAAAATTTTTTAAAGTGCTTGAGATTATAGTATTGGGTGCCATTTTTCTATCGTTAAAAACAACAAAATACCGTGAGAGTAATGAAAAGGTGCCTTTTTCTATCAGTATAAACAAAAAAAATCCCGTGAGCCCAATTTTCCCCAGAAATTTTTTTTAAAATGCTTGAGATTATAGTTTCTATCGGTAAAAACAACAAAATACCGTGAGAGTAATGAAAAGGTGCCTTTTTCTATCGGTATAAACAAAAAAAATCCCGTGAGACCAATTTTCCCCAGAAATTTTTTTTGAAGTGCTTGAGATTATAGTTTCTATCGGTAAAAACAACAAAATACCGTGAGAGTAATGAAAAGTGCCTTTTTTCTATCGGTATAAACAATAAAATCCCGTGAGACCAATTTTCCCCAGAAAATTTTTTTGATTAAGTGCTTGAGATATAGTATTGTGTGCCATTTTTCTATCGGTAAAAACAACAAAATACCGTCAGAGTAATGAAAAGGTACACAATTTAACATCAAACAGACCGTGGTTGAAAGCTGCAGAATGTTAAAGAAAGAGGGAAGATAGCCGGAAAATTGGAAAATTGACATAAAAAGAAATTGTTCATTCATTGTTGTTTTATCACTTACAAAAAAAAATAAAACCCAAAATGCTAGGTCAAGGGGTGGTCTTAGCCCTGGCTGCATGTAGAATAGAGTCAGTTAGACTTGCAGCCAGGACGCAGGACTCCTCTAGCGACAAGTTGTCCCTAGGATCAACTACCACCGCGTCGAGAAGACCTGCGACCTCCCTCAGCTTCGCTATGGTATCCTTCATAGTCAAACCGCAGCCAGCGATGGTTATATCCGCGGCTTTCTTCTCCTCGCGAAGACGCCTCGTCCTCGCCCTAGCATTGTCACCATCCGTCTTCATGCGCTTAATGCGCTGGAAGAGATCGTCAAGGTCAAGCCGTAGCTGAGTGTGCTTGTCTGTAAGGAGCTTGTGCTCCTCCTGGAGGGCCCTCAGGTCAGCCTTCACTTTGGTAGTGTCTTCCACGGCTACCATTCCCTGTGCAAATCAACAGGTCAAGAATGAACTGAACATGGATTAACAATACAGGGGTAAACCGAGGAGATTTAGAGTTCTTACCGGGGAGAGCGTGGATGACGATCCCATGGAGGTTGCCATTGTGAAAGAGAAGATGAGGAGTCGAACCGTTCGAGAATTAGAAAAATAACAAAATACCGCAACGCATGGCGAGGTACTTATAGAGTTTCCAAGGCGACGCATGGCGAGACGGTTGAGAATTCAAAGCGGCAGAGTATTCTTCTATCGGTAAAAACAGGAAAAAACCGTCAGACAACAAATACCGTGAGACTAACGAATTTATTCTAACGGTAAAATAGAACAATACCGATAGAAAATGTTTTGAAGTGCCTGAGAGAAGATGTCCTTCTCTATCGGTATAAATAACAAAATACCGTCAGAAAAAAGGGATTTTTGCATAACTTAATTTGAAGAGGCTGCGATGAGATTTTTGCAAGTGCTATTTGAAGGGAAGAATTAAATATTTACAGGATAAAGGTACTGTACATGTTAGAACTCATGCTGTGTAGTAAAATTGAGATGTATTAATGCTGTGAACTAGCTTATCATTAAATTCTAACGAAAAATGTACTGCCTGATGTATTAATGATAAGTTCCTCACCTTGCTGCAGAACTTGTGGGCTGTTTGCTTGGCATTTATCCCTGAAATAGAAATTAATCATCAATGGTTCTCAACCCATAATCCTTCTTCGTGGTCATCTCGCAGATACGTTGTTTCGTCGATATCTTCAGTACGGATAGATTGAATGTCCTCTAAAAATGGAGGTATTTCATCGAATTGGTTATACTCCTCTTCGTCGACAACATCTTCGACCCCAACAATACGTCTCTTGCTGTGGAGGACAACATGCAAGTTTGGATTGGCCGGGTCAACGATGTAGAATACCTGTGTGGCTTGCTTTGCAAGTATGAATGGATCGTCTTGGTGTCCGACTCTACCAAGATCGACGAGAGTAAACCCGTAACTGTCAACTTGAACACCTCGAGGGATTTCGACCCATTGGCATCGAAACAGGGGAATCTTAAGTAATCCGTAATCGAGCTCCCATATTTCGTCAATAACACCGTCATATGAGTTCAGCGCCCTTACTGACCTGGCATCCTCAGAAATAGCAAACAGTGTCACTCCGCTACATTGCGTGCTACTCTTGGCGTCTTGAGCTCTTGTGTAAAATGAATACCCATTGATGTCGTACCCCTGCCAAGTCCCTACAGTGAATCTTGGGCCTCTAGCCAACCATGTCACAGTTTCACTTACGGAGCCCTCGGCAGCTCGCGTGACTCTTTCTTGGATCCACTCAGCAAATTTCCTATTATGTTCTCTGCTTACCCAAACGTCTGACTTCGAAGGATTCTGTGACCGTAACATTACCTTGTGCTCGTGTATGTATGGCTCGACCTCCGTCATGTGTTGTAAGACCCAAAAATGTGATTTTGCGTACACATCACGAGCGGCGACGATAGCTTTGAATCCAATCGTTTCGATTCCGTCAAGCCTACCCTCGTGTCGGGACCTAGAAACACCAATTGGGTCAACCCCGGCCATATAATCTGTGCAAAATTCAATCACCTCCTCGTCGGCATAACCTTCCATGATACTCCCCTCGGGTCGACGACGAGTCCTTACGTATCCCTTCAATACACCCATAAATCTCTCAAATGGATACATGTAGCGCAGGCACACGGGTCCACAAAACTTAATTTCTCTGATAAGGTGAACAATCAGATGGACCATAACATCAAAAAAGGATGGAGGGAAATACATCTCGAGCTGACAAAGAGTTGTAACCACGTCGCGTTGCAAAGTGTCCAGTCCATCGGGATCAATTACCTACGAGGACACAGTTGCGCCAAATATTCATATCAGAAAAATCTTCTAATTAAGCTCCACAAATGGAGGTAGTGAACTTATAGTACGAGTGCACGTACTTACCTTGCGAGATATTGCGTTGAAGAAATAACATAGGTTTGTGATTGTCTCTCTGACTTTAACTGGGAGAATGCCTCTGATAGCAATGGGAAGCATCTGTGACATCAAGACATGACAGTCGTGGGACTTCATGCCAACCAGTCTTAGGTCCTTCATAGACACAAGTTTTTTCAAGTTTGCGGAGTACCCACATGGAACTTTAACACCGTGCAGGCACCGACAGAGTTCTGTTTTTTCGCTCTTGGACAACGTATAGCAGGTCGGGGGGAGGTATGTACGCTTTCCATTCTCTAAAGGTGCAAGCTCAGTCCTTATCCCCATTTCCACCATGTCACGACGAGCTTTCACACCATCCTTTGTCTTTCCCGGAATGTTCAACAACAAACCAATCAAACTGTCACAGACATTTTTCTCTACATGCATGACGTCAATGCAATGTCGAACTTGTAAGTGCTCCCAGTACGGTAGATCCCAGAGAATCGATCTCTTCTTCCAAACATTTTTTTCTCGAGGTTTAGAATGCTTACCGAACTCAACTTTGATGTCGTTCACGCGCGAGTAAATCTCCTTACCGGTCAGAAACACTGGAGCTAATCCCTTCTCAGGCTTCCCGTTAAATGATTTCCTCTTCTTACGGTACGTGTGATGCACCGGAAGAAACCTGCGGTGACCTATGTACACTGTTTTTCGGCAGTTTCGCAGCCACATGCTCTCAGTTTCATCTAGGCAAATAGGGCAAGCCGTAGGCAGGAAAATCATTTATGGTGTAAAGTATCAGGGCCCGCAAGATGAAATTCTCTTTCTTGTATGCATCCCACACCTGCACACCCTCGCTCCACAATTTCTGTAAGTCCTCGATTAAAGGCGCTAGAAACACGTCAATATCATTTCCGGGTTGTCTGGGTCCTGAGATTAGTAACGCCATCATGATGTACTTGCGCTTCATGTATAACCAAGGAGGAAGATTGTAGATGCATAAAAGAACCGGCCAAGTGCTGTGCCGGCTGCTCATATTACCATGTGGGTTCATACCATCTGTACTCAGCCCGAACCTTACATTCCTAAGTTCGCCGCCGAACTCAGCAAATGTTCTGTTGATGTTTCTCTACACTTTCTCTTCCTTATTCCATTTAACTGAGCTATTGAATAGAATCAGCTGGGTGTCTCAGTTTTCCGTCTTGTTTCCGGGCTTCAGCATGCCAACGCAAGTGCTTCGCGACTTTCGGATTTGCAAACAGCCGCTTCAATCTAGGTATCACAGGCAAGTACCACACAGTTTTTGCCGGGGGCCCTTTCCTTACCTCGTGACGTTCACTGTCAATCCGGTCCCTACGCGTATACCTCGATGCGCCGCATCTTGGACAAACATGCAAACTGGAGTACTCGTTACGGTACAACACACAATCATTTGGGCATGCGTGTATTCTTTCGATTTCCATTCCCAACGGACACAACAGTTTTTTGGCTTGGTAAGTAGATCTTGGCAACTCATTTCCCTCTGGAAGCATGTCCGCTAGAAGATCTAATAGTGCCGTGAAACTCTTATCACTCCAACCGTTGCCTGCCTTCAAGTTATATAATCTCAGCACAGAAGACAGTTTTGTAAATGTTGCACATCCAGGGAACAGAGGCTTCTCAGAGTCAGCAATCAGTTTCTCAAATTCACAGAAGTCATTTTCGTTGTAATCTTCCTCTACATCACGTAACATTTCATCTAGATTGTCATCATCATCATCTACGTGCACATCGGAATGAACATTACCAAAATTGGGATGATCATCGATATTATTGCAATCCACATCCGAGTCGTGTTGATTAGTAGTAGTGGTGCTTGTTTCCTCAAGATCTTCGCCATGCCATATCCAACGGGTGTATCGCGCGTTAAAACCACGACGAATCAAATGACTCTTAATTTGATCAGAGTTGCTAAACCTCTTCAAGTTCATACAATCTGTACAAGGACAGAGCATATTTTTCTCTCCCTTCCTCTCGTTTTGTTGCTCAGCAAATTTAATAAACTCATTCACACCATCCAAATATTCAAGAGTAGTACGTTTTATTCCATACATCCAATATTTCCTGTCCATCTACAATTAACAAAATTTAACGAGAAAGCCATGCATGAAACCTGCCCGATTAAGTTATGTATATGTACATGTACAGCCTCTTACAACAGATACATGTGTTGAACCCTAGCCTGACGAAATTAACACTAATTAACCTAGCTAACTACACAATACAAGCTAGTTAGCTCCTAAAACATGACGCATTTCCAGCTACCAAGCTCCCAAGCTTAGAGCTACAAACTTGGAACTACACAATACAGCTAGCTTGCAAGTAGAGAGGAAGGGAGATCTAGAGGGAGAGAGAGATAAGTGTCGACGATTAAGCGTACCTTAAAGAGAGGGGCGCAATCAACTTCCTTCCAGCCTGCGCTGATCACCCTAGCAGTGTAGCTGGAACTTTCGTCACAAACAGAGGGACACAGAGTGCAACAGAACAAATTAAAGAGCAGCACAGCAATGCACGAGTGGGGTTTTCCTTATAATGGACATTTTTCTAACGGTAAATACATGAAATAACCGTTAGAGAATGTGCATTACTGAGCAGGTACAGGACTTGTTCTTTCGGTAAATATGTGTACGAACCGTTAGATGATGCGTGACACTCGAGCATGAGTTTTTCTATCGGTAAATATGTGTATTTACCGTTAGAATATACATTACTGAGCAAATATATGTGTTTTCCTATCGGTAAATATGTGTACTTACCGTTAGATCATGCATGACACAGCACGCACATGAGTTTTTCTATCGGTAGATATGTGTACTTACCGTTAGATGATGCATGACACTCGAGCATTAGTTTTTCTATCGGTAAATATGTGTATTTACCGTTAGACTATGCATGACTGAGCAAATATATGTCTTTTTCTATCGGTAAATACACATATTTACCGTTAGAATATGCATGACTGAGCAAATATATGTGTTTCCTATCGGCAAATATGTGTATTTACCGTTAGAATATGCATGACTGAACAAATATATGTGTTTTCCTATCGGTAAATATGTGTATTTACCGTTAGAGGAGGTACTGGTACCAAACTGGGACAAACATGCACATGCCATTTCTCACATTCAAGGAATCATATCAATGTAACATCAAACAGATCTTACATCAAACGGATCTTAACTAGAAGATAAAGCAATATATTTCAAGAAATGCTAATTTGTGGATTAACTAGGAGACACAAAAATACTTTTCGTAGGTAGTTGGGACTTCATCTTGCCAAAGAAATTACAGATGCCAGTTCACAAATTCAGGTACAAACATACACATGCCAGTTCACCAATACAAATTCAGGTACAAACATACACATGCCAGTTCACAAATTGAAGTGCATGTCTGAAACAGCAGTACAAATACACACCTACCTACCAATACAATTAAATACACAAATACTCCCTGCACATTCAAGTTCATGTCCCAATTAGCAATACATGATACACAAATATACAACAATATAAAAATACAACAATTCACACATTCGATGTATATTACAAAAGCCACGTCTGAAATTAACAACAGATCACGACGAGGACCCAGTGGCCCATACATGCATTTTACATAAAAGGGAATCTTTGCAGGTTGCCACAATGCAACTACCGACTACAAGTTAGACCTGATACATCACAAATCCATTCATCCAAAGCAGCAAATGTCTGAACCACATTGGACTTAACCATAGGAGTTCAGTTCGAAGACGCCCGAGGAGCTGGAACTGCCGTCGACATACATTTGTACGTATTGGTGATTTCCTCGGACTCAAACTCGATCAACTCAACTCAACTCAACTCAACTCCATTAACAAAAAGAACCTACCTTCCAAGATGTTGTTCTGTGTAGTGATGGTGTAGAATGGCTGTGCAAATAACAACAATTCTTCTTCTCCAAGCAGGTAAGCATCTGGCCACAAGCTGGTGCATGCAAAAAAATGTAAGATGCTTTCTATAGGTCCTGATTTGAGAAACACGCCGGGCTTAAGCATCTTCTCGACTGAGCCAACCAAGATCTCGCCCTTCACGTCCTTCCAGCTCTCGATGGTGATCTTCACCATTTCTTTCGCCAACAAGCCAACGTAGGCAGCGTACTGCAATGAAGAACCGTGAAATACGTTGCCCCTCACGAGCATCATCCAAGGACCTGAACAGATCATAATCATATTGAAAAGAAGACACATCAAAATGAAGGATACAAAAAAAGCAGAATTATTGCCATAATCGGATTAGAATAATCTAACAATATTGCAGAAATTTTATGTACCTTCCTTGGGATGCCGACGTCTAGAGGGCGTCGATGGAGGTGCGGAGGTGCAGCGGTCCCCTGTAGAGGTGCGCCGGCCGTCCATGGAGCTTACGGGTTAGGACTACGAGCCCCAGATGAACTGTGAGAATGAAAGAGACATACCCGTGTATTTATACAAATATATATTTTCTATCGGTATGAAAACAGAACACCGTTAGTAATAAAAACATCTGTAGAAGGCGAATGGTTCTATTGGCACAATAAATATTACCGATAGGAATTTTTGTACATACTCTATCGGTGTGTACGTACATTGCCGATAGAATATTACTAGTTGTAGAAGGCCAACAGTTCTAAGATATTTTTTGCAATATTCTACCGGTATAAACATTCATTACCGATAGAATAAAACTATTTGAAGACGAACAGTTCTAAGCAATTTTCTATATATTCTAACGGTAAAAGAATCCATTACCGATAGAATAAAAATATTTGTAGAAGGCCAACTATTCTATCGGCGCACTACATATTGCCGATAGGAATTTTTAATATACTCTGTCGGTATATTCATACAGTAGCGATAGAATAAGTCTAGTTGTTGAAGTCGACCAGTCCTATCGGCGCACAACATTCTTCCGTCAGTTCTTATGCATCTCTTCTAACGGCAAATATGTTCATCACCGCTAAAGTAAATCATACTATTTATTCTATCGGTAAGTTTCTTAGAAACCGATAGGGAAAATACATCCGTCGGGCTTTTATGACCGCGAGGCACATTTTCTATCGGTTTTCTGCTGTTTCGCTAATAACCGATAGAAGATAGGGGTTAGTAGACTGCATTTCTGTACTAGTGATTAGGGTTAGGCATGAAGGCCTAGATGCAACACACCTCGCCCTTGCCTTCGAAGGTACGCGCTCAGTCCCCGGCAAAAGGCAAGGGCAAAGGCAAGGGAAAAGGGCGACAGGGACAGCCGGAGAGATTCAGGAACGGGTTCCCACTCATGTCGGAGGCAGCTTTGCGCAAATTGGATCGATCAACCAGAGACCTCCACGAGTGGTACCTACACCGAGCTCGGCGCAATCTGAACTTCTTAGTTCCCTACAGGCCTGAGCAGTTCCACCGTGAGCCCGAGAGTATATCCGTGGCACACGAGGATCTATTCGACCTCTACAACTAGCGGGAGCTCGATATGTCCATCATACAGACTGGAATCCTGTGAGTTTGTTGATGCTATGTATTGCTGTTTACTAACTCTGTTTGCTAACTCTGCATTGTTGTAGTGCATTTGAAATGTAGTAACTTTCTGTGCAATACTAATGTCGCCCTTTGCATGCAGGTGCATGTACAGGCTAACATCGGAGGTTGCGTGTGACAAGGTGGGTTTCCTGGACCCAGAGAAAATAAGCCTCACGATGCTAGAGCACGACGCCGCGCACGCTGAGCAGTACATATCCAAGGCGCTGATGGCGCAGCAGGACAGAGAGTTCATTCTGGTGCCGTACTACCAAAGGTTAGTGCATTTCGTACTAATTTAACTCAATCTTGTATGTTACACCTGAGATATACTTTGAGCTAGCGGTCCTCTTTTACGCACAATGCAGGGGCCATTGGATCCTCATCGTGATCTGTCCGCCGAGGAACGAGGTGTACTACCTCGATTCAATGCGTGATAGATTATCGATCGAATATGTGGTCAAGGGGAATATGGAGGCGTAAGTAACTTATATGTTTGATTTAAATTTTGACCTCACTAGCTAATGATAATATATTAACCGGCAATACTAACTGAAATGCAGGGCTTTTGATAAATATGTGTCCGCTGGAGGGAGGCATGCCGCACCGCAGGGCTCCCTACTAGCTTGGAAAGAATATGAGATACTCACGAGACTTTTTGTTTATGCTTAATTAGTTTATGGAAACAATAGCTAACATGTCTTCGCATATGCAATTATCTCAGTGCCATCAGCAGCCGCAATCGTGGGAATGCGGGTTTTATGTGCTGCGCTACATGTACGACCTAGTGCAGACAAACTTTGCCCAATTCCCCCAGGTAAGCATCGATAGCTAACTCAAATTTGAAAATTGGGTGTCACGTTCTAAATTAGGAAGTTAGTTACTCAGTATTCACACATGCTTGCAGATTGCCATGTCGAAAGACCAATACGAAAATGCAAAGATTAGAGATCTTCGACAAATCTGGGCTCAATATGTCATGGAGGAAGTTGCGCCCAATCATCCGCCATGACAATTTTCTCTTTTTTGTGTACTCTGTGCATAGACTGTTTATATACATGTGAATAAATATATATGTGAATAAATGTCCACATTAGATTGCAATTTGTATTTGTCCATATATATGTGAATAAATGTGAATAATTGTCTAATGTGTCAATCTGTTCTGTGAATTTACCCTTCTTTGCATCTGTACTGTATTGTGTATCCAATCTATACTGTATTGCATCTGATTGTATATGTGAATGTACTGTATTATGAATTTAAATAACGTACTGTATATGTGAATGTTCTATCGGTAAATTCATTCACAACCGAGAGACTACTACAACTTTTCTATCGGTAAACTCATTTCCAACTGAGAGAGTACTAAGCTTTTTTTTATCGGTAAACTAAAAATTAACCGTCAGAATAGTGTGACTTTTCCTGCCTGTGAACTCATCCACAACGGAGAGACTACTGTCGTTTTTTCTATCGGTACACTCGAAATTAACCGTTAGAAGAGTGTTACTTTTCCTGCTGATGAACTCATACACAACCGAGAGAGTACAATAGTTTTTTCTATCAGTAAACTCATTTCCAACCGAGAGAGTACTAAGCTTTTTTCTGTCGGTAAACTTGTAATTAACCGTTAGAATAGTGGTACTTTCCCTGCAGCTAAACGTCAAACTACGAAGGGTTTTCTACCGGTACACTCCTAATATGACGATAGAATAGTGAAGTTCTTCTATCGGTTATTTACCGATAGAAAATGTTCTGTCTTGTTCTATCGTGTCTATCTCTATCGGTATAAAAACCGATAGTAAAAGGGTGTTTTTTACCAATAGAATAAAGCTTTTCTGTACTAGTGAAACCATCCTCACTATCAATTCTAATTTACATTTTCTTTCATAAAAGGGGTTTCAAATTCATTTCTCACATATTAGCCATTTCACACCCAATATGTACATTTAAATAAGAGTAGAGTTTAAGCATTGCATCCTAGGGTGACAAGGGTGCATGGGTATTCAATCACAAGAGGGGCTTCACAATCATTTAGGTTATATCTAACCACATTATTTAAACATACTCTCATTTGAATTTAAGGCATGCATATACTTTCAAAACAACTAACATACTTCATTTGAAAATATTAGGTGAGACATGATCAAGGGGTTGAGACTTGTCTTGCAATGCTGGGTCTAGTTACTCGGACGAAACTTCGAAGACTTCTTCCGCTCCTTCAACTTCGGGCACTGCGGCGGACATAAGCAATACAACACATATGCTACATAAGCATACATAAAATAGTTGCAATAGAAAATAATAAGTAAATATATCATGCATGCAAGGGGAAAGATTTGGACAAAGTCACTTGGGTGCTGGTCGAAGAGATGGGCTCAAAAGGAGTTGAATGTCGAAAGGCCGACATTCGGTCCATGGCTAGACATAGCCCTAAATTGGTCTTAGGTAGGTTTTCTGGAGAAGTGGCAGAAGAGAAAGATGTAGAGCACAACTCCAGGAATCTAGGGGACAAAGTGGCATTTCAATTCCTCAACTAGAAGATAATAAACAAGGCTAATGTCAGTGGCTGACATGCACTGACAATGCCAAAAACTAGGGCAAAGCATTAGATTTGATTCTGGACTTCAAACACTTCACCAACTATGTCTAGGAGATAGGCGAAGATGCCAGGAATACAATGCAGGTGATTTCAAGGCAAGAGATGGCCGGACGGTGGGGAAATCTGGCGATGAACCGCGGTGGCAACACGCCACAGGCATTGATCTGGACAGAAACTTGGCAAGGTCGTATCTTCCAATCTGGGCAGATCTAGATGTCGAGATAGTGGAAGGAAATGCTCAAGGGGCTGAGGCCAAGCTAAAGGACAAAGTATAGTTCACAGAAAAGTCCAGGGATTACAGGGAATTGCAACAAAGTCCTTGGCACAGGGAAAATCGAATGCCACTGCACTGCAGCAACTAGGGTACGCGTGTTTGGACGAACCATGCGTGCGTTGCTTTGCCAAACATGTCAGAGAGGTAGGCGGGATCAAAACAAGGTTCTGGTGAAAGGAATTGGTTGGGGTGGCTCATCGGCGATGAACGGCGAAGTTGAAACCTTCGGCCGCCTGAGACATGGACGAGCCACGGTGACAGAGAACTGGGGGTGGGTTGAACTTGAAATTGATTGAGGGGAAATACTCTTGGGGTGGTGCTGATCGTTCTTGTGAAAGGAATTGAACAGATGTTAAGTGTGCAAGCTCGTCGGCGTTGGCGCCGGACTTGGAGAAGACGATGAACGACGAACTGGCTCTACACAGCAATGCTGATTAAATGCTCTGGACTACACCATCTAGGGGTTACAGGGAAGGTATAGGTGGCTTCAATTTGGGGAGAGCTGCAGCGAGGCACGCCGGCGATGTGCGACGTCCACGATGGCACGCGAAAATTGGAAAATCACACAGTGCTGCACCAATTTGAAAACTGGCTAAACAAGCTTGCTAAGAAGTGGCTAGGGATCATTTCATTCCACAGAAATGAGTGGTGAAAAGGACTGGAGTGAGTTTAATTTGGGGAACAGGGCAAAAGGCTTTTCACGGCGATCACCGGCAATGGGGCTCACTGGCGGCCAATTGGGAGCTATGACACAGACAGGGGGAAGAGGGGAACTCACAGGTGAACTTGGATTGGAGTGAGGGGCTGTGAATTGCTCTGGCGACGGTGGCCTCAAAAACAGCTCGCCGGAGATGAAGAAGAACGCAGCGAGAATGCTGGAAAATGGCTAAGTCCTGAAGATGAGGAGTTAACACAGCATTGGAGGGGTATTTATAGATGCTGGAGCAATCTGCTGGTCGACAATTTGGGGAACAGCGTCGATGAATTCGACCGCGAAGCGACCGGACACAGCGGGGACTTGTGCCGGCGATGATGGCGAGGCACTGGCGCGCGGCGATGCAGGCTTTTGGCAGGGGCAATGCAAGCGCAGGCGGGGCACTGGTCGAGAGCAACGACCAGGGGCTGGTCGAAAAGGGCTGAAAAAGAAAGCTAGGGCTGATTTGCAATTTCAGAAACCTGCACCAGGGACTGATCTGCGAGGATTTGGACTGATTTGCAAGGGTTTTGGATTGGACTCTTGGACCTATTTGCAAATCTGGAGTTCTGGAGGGCTGATCTGAGATCTGATTTCAGGAGTGAGTTGCATAAAATTAATAGAACTCATCTAGCTAAAGTTTGACAAGATCGGGCAAGATCTGAAAGGTTTCGACAAAAATGGGGAAAACGACTTAGGGTAAAATTAGGGTATTTAGGATTTCAAAGCGGCAAGGGCCGAAACTCAGGTTTAGGGTAAGATTTGGAAATTCTTCCAGAAGGGAAAATTGTTCAGAATAGTGAATGGGAGATGTTCATTGAATCAGATCAAAGTTTGGAGATGGTTTGAGACTTTTAGTCATTTTTGGGCTTCTAACAAATCTGAAAAGGGCTGATTTGTGATATTTTTGGGTTGATTTGTGAAAAAGATCTGAATGAAATAATTTGACTGCCAACTTTTTGGGGTAAGATATTGGCACAACTGGGATCTCATTTTGAAATAGAGAGACGAGGCAAGCCAGGATTTGAGAAAAATAGGGGTGTTACAATATATATCTAAATTCGATCCAAATCCGTTTTTAAAATATGGATACAGATATGGTTTGACTAATATCTGATCCATAGTCGATCTGTTTACACCCCTAGCTTCAACTCTTGGAGGTGGCCACCTTGATCTTACTGACGTTACCTTCATGTAAGTCAGTGAGCAATCAGTAATTATTATTATTATTATTATTAGAATATGAGTAGATTGACTATTTTTCTCAACAGTTTAAGTTTTTAAATAAACTAGTTAGTATTTGAAAGCCAATATGATATTAAAACTCAAAGATTTTAAGTTCAAGATCTAATTGTGATAATTTATAAAAAATTAATTAAAGGAGACCAAGAGTTCTGAAAGTGGATTAGATTCTCAGATTGAAATAGAATCTATATCATAGTCTTAATTGAATATAGATACGAGAAGAAGTGTTAGAATATGAATAGATTGGCCGATAATTCAATGCCCCCATCACTGTGGTGAAATCTTGGGAGTTTGAATTATGTGTGTTGGCCTGTAGGGTGGTATGCACGCTGTTTTGCGTTCAGAAGTTTCCATTTGATGACATTTATCTAGGGAAGCGGACCCAAAACAAAAAATGAGTTGACCACAAAACTAAAACTCCAGATCTGATTTGGTGCCGGTGACGAGCACATCAAACATCAGTGACTTCTTACCTCCAAGCTCGGGCTCCCCTCCTCGTGTGTCTGACTTATAGTTATCAAAATCGGATCAGTGATCGAATCATCAAAGTGCCCGATGCATCAGTTCATTGGTTCGATCGGTGTTTCCGGTTGTTCTTTAAATTTAATAATTACATATTTTGTAGTCGTTTTTTGTTCCAAATTTGATTTTTAAGTACTTGCACGTTTATTTTTTCATTAGGTATATAAACTATTATAAGTACGTATTTTAGTTAAAATTATAATTATCAAATTTTGATTGACAATTATTTTTTCTGACGAAGAGTGCGTCAGAAAAATTTCTTCAGTTGATCATTTCATGCTTCGTCTGAACTCCTGAACCCTCACAAGTTATTGTACTTAACACACTACTGCTTCTCCAGTCCAAGCAAACAAAACACATTGTGTCACACACAAGACATAAAAGGGAAACAAACAGACCTGCACACATTTCTGCACAAACAAGAAGCAAATGAGAGGAAAAGGAAAGCTAGTTAATTAAGCTTCAGAGATAAACACACCTTGCTATCATTTGTTGTGTACACCAGATCAAACTACTTCAAACAAGTTCAAAGTTCAGACCAAGTGCTTGCTGCAAACTCTTCTGATCTCGCCCGTCCTCCCTTTCTTGATCCTGATGGAGCCCATCCTAGTCATGCTCGCGGCGAAGGCCTGGAAGAACCGGTTCTTGTCGGCGGCGAACTCCTGCACGAGGGGCCTGGTCCGGTCGTCCAAGAACAGGGACTGGTCGGTGGCGAGGACGCCCATTTTGGCCTGCAGGTTGGCATAGTAGGCGTGGTCGAAGCGGAAGGGCGTGTCGACGTCGAACGGCACGACGACGCGGGCGCTGCCACCGGTGTAGGGGCAGGACATGCGGAGCGCCTTGACGAGGCGCGCGTCCATGAAAGGGTCCGGGAGGCGAGTGCCGCGGAAGTCGTAGAGGCGGCCGAGGAACTGGTCGCAGTGCGCGAAGCCGACGGTGTGCGCGCCGGAGAGCGCGACGAGGTCGGCGAGGGCGAGGCCCTTGGAGGCGAAGAGGCGGAGGAGCTCGTCCACGGTGGCGTTGGCGCGGGGGAGGTTGGCGCGCACCTTGCCGGGCAGGGACACCTTGCTGTCCTTCCTCCCCTTCTTCACAGCGTAGTAGGGGCCTCCAGCCTGCACAAAACCACCATGTTCAGTAACAATTTAAAACTTTTGCCGGGAGTTGTTGTCCAACTGCATCCAAGTTTCCCTTGAATGTTACAATGATTATATTAGATTTAAATTATTTTCTAGTTATCGAAGATTTTGCTGATAGAATAATTTTCTTAACTGACTAGGTGGAAAGCTAATTACTTTTTGGAAGACTATGACGAAGATCTGAGTAAATTTTGGCCCATATAGCTTGGAGTTTTGGACCGGGTCGGACCTGGCCGCCTGCGGTAGGATCAACCAATCTAACTGGGCTTTCCTCTCAGGCCCGATATTGAATGCCAGTCAAGGTTGAATCACGCCTTTTTTTCTTTCCAAGAAATACTCACGTTTACCAATTACCATAAGTGGCTTCCAAACAGCTTCAGCTTAATGTTTTGAAAATACCTTAAGATCATGCTTTGGAAAAAAAAGATAATTGAAAATATATTTTTTAAAAAAAAATTAAACGTACATCACCTCCACTATTAGATTCAAAATCCTAGACTCCATTTCCGCTCTTTGAATCCTACTCCTAGTCCCCACCACAGCCACCCCACCTCCTCTTCCAATCTCCACCAAACCCCTCCCCACGCCTTGCAGGTGCCCACCCCAACACACGAATAGTTATGATACGAACAAATTTGTACAAAGCATGTTTGAATTGAGACTGACAAGTCAGTTTTTCCGCATTCCACCCCGAAGGGGACCACTTGTCAAATGCTGTTCATAAGATCTGCTACACAGTTTCATATGCATGTGGCATTGCTCTTATCAATTATGCATGTCAATATCTGATGACTCATGTTGATTGTACTGTGATTAGTTCATGGACGAAGGCAGGAATGTGATCGGAAGAACTCAACAAGATTTGATGAGATCCATCACTCTTCTCCAATGAAGCTGTCCAGAAGCAGATCAGATCAAAATATAAATTGACGGGTAAGATAATGTAATCTGATGAAAAGATATCCCGCATGATCCAGACCCTTGTGACCAACCTAGGCAAAAGCGGTCCAGAAAGATAGCACGCAGATTCCAAAATAGAGTGGTCGGACTGGGCAACAAAGCAAGAGCCAGAAAGGACACTTGACCATTCTGGGAGTAAAAAACAGAGAAAAGGATAGGACACTTGACCTGCGCAGAGGCTACTGGACAAACTAAGACTGTTAGTATCTGGTTTACCTACTTAATTAGCTAGCTTAATCACTGTGCCAGTCAAGACACAGATCAATGCATGTGCCCCTAATGTGAGCACCAAATCTGGTTTTGACACAAATGATCCTGTCTTTGCTGTCTTTTCTACCAATAAAATCCAAGAGATCGTCGAATCTCCAAGCCTAATTACCCGTTGGAGTAGTGACCTTGTCCGGGTATGTGAGGCAATCACCAAAAAAAGCTGGTTACGTGTCTCGGTGCACATGTATTAAGGACATCTACGGTGTAGCTTCAACTTCTGCGATAGTCCAGATTACTCAAGCTACTTTCCCACCAGGCATATTAGTTCCCTTAGTGTATTTTTTTATGTCTCATCCTCTATAATACATGGTTTATATCTATATTAAATACTCTTGTTCACATATACTCCTTCTCATTTTTAAATATATGTCATTTTAATATCTAGCATAGAAATCCAGAAATTAGAAGAAAAGACTCTAATAGTCTCATTTAATACACTTTATTAGTATCTCTCTCAATTTTTAAGCCACATATTTATCTTTTCATAATATTAAATGAAGAGTATATAAGAAAAATGATGTACAAATAGATCTTGAGGTCATATAATGATATGTATTTGAAAAGAAAACTAGAATACTAAAATGACATATATTTGAAAATGAAAAGAATAATATAAACACAAATACAAATAAACACACAAAGAAAATAATCAAATCCTGTAATTTTAGGGTAGTATTTAAATGCTTTAATAAAAATTGAAAATGTGCAATTTTTAAGATAATTGAGAGTCCAGTTTACAACTACCTACTATTTCACTATTGTAAAATTTAGATCCGAAAAAGTATAGAATCACTATTATCTATTTGACTCTAACCTTAGTTTACAAGCATATAAATTAAAACTAACTCTAAACCAAACACATTGTAAATCTAATTAAACTCAAGGGCATAAGTGCAACGAAATGGATCACTTCAGCCCACGGCACAAAAGCCCCACTTCAATTATGAACAAAAGGAACCGAACAATTAGCTAGCAAAAAGAATACCCGCCGTGCTATATTTCATCAATTTGGCAAAACAAGAAGGATGAACACGCTTTATTTATTTTACCCGTACAGGACTTAATAGTAGTATTAGTGCATTTGGAAGCAATGTTTATAAGAACAACTCTATATGTAGATCTTGATAGTTATCCAACCATGATTCATAGTAGAGATCGATCACAACGAGAAGGCACCTGATTAGGGTCATAGGTTAAAGGGTCCTCGCACAATATTTTTTGCAGTGCATTTGGCCTAATTAAGTTAAGTACACTCCCTAAGAAGATTAATTCACATGCAATCCATCAACACAGAGGATGCGCCTTTATACACATGCAAGCAGGCCAACTTTTTGGGCTCAGCTTTGGTCCTGACTTGCACAACTTTGACAGTTGGGGGAGTTGCATCGATCACTTTTCAGTGTAATCTGTTCGAGCTTTTTGTTGCAGCTTACCATACTTGCACAGTTTTTATGTTCCGTTTGCATCACTAAATCTACGCATTGCGTATAAACCAAAAAGAAAAGACAATAAGAAAAACAAAGATAAGGCACCATTTGTGATTATTGCGTAGTTTTGTGCGCAAGTGACAGTGGTATATTAAATGTAGTTTTGGAAATACATTGTAATACCTAAGAGCAAAGTATATACCATTTGCACGAAGTCTCGAGCGGCCAGCGCGAGGATGTCGGCGCAGGTGACGACTCCAGGGCACTTGCTCTCGACGGCGGCTTTGGCCATCTCAACCGTGTCGAATGCCTCCTGCGGGAGGTTCTTGTTCTCCTCCACGTCTCTCTCCACCTTCGGCCTCACTGCTGCACCGCCACTGACAGTATTGGCTGTCGGCGATATCAATATGGACGCATCACAACCCTGAATGCACAAAACCATTAATCACAATGTTGGGGGACAGTAGAATGCACCCACCAAAGTGTATCAAGCAACAAACATGGTGGGTGCACCGAATCAAGCGGTGCACGTTAGCGTGTGACTCCGAGAGGTTTTAGTTGTTCATTGCAAGAACAAATGTTGGTGCAATTACCGTCTGACCGATTTTGTACCCTGTGGTAGTCTATAAGCTGCTCTTTTAATTAAAGAAAAAGAATATAACTTTTGGTGTATAATTCGGCCATTTTAGAGTTAAATTTCTGGATCCGCCATTAAATGCAATGGCCAAGTCGGCAAAGTTGACGTAGATTTCATTTGCACAAAAATTTATAAGCACCCACGTATGCACGGTTGAAGGAGAGAGTTAATTCTAGTTGTCTGGTATGTGTATATGCTTGCGTACTTCTACGAAGCAGTCATGGAAGAAGAGGCGGAGCGTGGCAGGACCCGCGGCGGGGTAGTCCCGGAAGCGGGCGGCGGTGACGTTGGCCACGATCTGGTCCACCATGGGGCACGTCTTGGCGTAGAAATCCAGCGACAGCTCGTGCCGGACCGGCCCCCGCCTGGCACCGGCACCGGCTCCGGCGCCGGCACTCCGCACCGCAAGCGGTAATGGCGCCTCCCGAGCAAAGCACGAGACGAAGCACACGCAGAGCCATGACAAGAGGGGAAGGAATTGGATGTGGGTGAAGGCCATGGCATCCATTGTTATTAGATGTGGAAGAAACAAGAAGCTAGGCCTAATTTGACTTGGCTTATCTCCTAGTCTGTAGCGTGGCTATGGACAAGGTGAGGGAAAGGAGGGTATTGTTTCTAGGTATATAGACAAGCAGTGGAAGCCGATACAGTCCAGTGCGGCAGTGCATGCATGTGTGTGCTGAGTGGCAGAATCTGAGTACTCTCCCCCTCCCGTGAAGAGAGAGACGGGAGGGAAATAGCTCTTGTACTGTGTGGTGTGTACTGCTTGTTCTTAAAAAAAATCTATTGTACTATGGAGAGGAATTCACTGTAATCGTCACGTATTGAACCACCCAAAATTTGTTGTATTAAATATGTGATTAGATATTTTAGATTAAAGTATGATCTATCATAAAAAAATATATAGTAGATTTAAAATATCAGATAAACTACGAGTTACAATTTGATTATAATAACAGATTTATTTATTAGAAAGATTATTGTGAGCACGCAAAGGTGCCAAATACATGCACGTCTCTGTTAAACAGGTTTGTATATAATAATACAACGTTTTGTTCGTCAGCGTTTAAAGCAGGAATAGTGTTTGGGAGTGGTGCATTTAGGGAAAAAAATGTGAACCAAGTAATTAACGTTTGTTCTTTTTTCTTTTTTGGAAAAAAAGTAATCAACCATGTTTCGGCGATACATGTATGGTAATATGTAAACTGCGGGCATAGTCTAACAGGTTTAAGTGTAGCGTACAGTTGGACACAGTTCCATAGCTAGCGAGAAGTTCCGTGAGACCGTGAGAAATCCTATTCGTACTGTGTCGTGCAATGTTGGTTTGAGTTTAATTGTTAAATTAAAAATTGATGGTTATAATTTTGAGTTTTATAAGGTATATGTATTGATTTTTTTTATCTTGTATGTATTTTTTTTTCACTATTAACTCAATTTCTTCTCTTTAAATCTAATTTTCTAAGAAAAAATGAAGAATATATAGGATACAAATTCTTTTTTTAAAAAAATATGTACATGGACATTAGACACACCCTAATTTTATAAAATAAAACTTCAAGAAATCTAGCATGCTTGTCTATTATTTTGAGGATAACCACTGGATTAGAAACCAATGATCGTGATTTGGTAGATGGAAAATTCAAAATTTCTTTGTGGAACATGTGAAGTTGTAAATTTAGTTTGCACCTAACATTTATCTTAACTGTTGGAGTTCAGACCTTTCCTTAGAACAACACAGGCAAGGGTGGAGAGATGGGTAGGGGTGGCCCCCTTATACTAGATGTATATCTTATCATATAAAATATTGTTGATGATCGATAGGCGGCCTTTGATCTTATGAAATAAATAAAGTTGTGGAAAATAAAGAGAATCAAACATGGTAAAGATACAAGGATTTTTTTAGACAAGTTCAGTCTTTTAAATGATTGAATAATAATTCTACATCTTGTGTTGTATGATTCATTAAAGAGAGTATGTGGTTGCTAAAGGAGAAACCAAGAGTGAAATGTTTCTCCTCTTACTATTTTACCATTTGATCTTGTTTCCTCCTAGTCATTATCTACATGCTGCCCTCTTATAGCTTTGTAAGAGTGGTTATTCTCATCAAGAAACTACCGCCAGTTATTTTCTTGGAAGTGGTTGTTTTGACGGTTGTTAGGAAACCGTGCACTGACCACCTTGTCACAGAGCACGTGAGAAAATGACATGTATGTGGTCGCAGGTAACTAATGCCTCAACCAGAGGTCTCAGCATTTAGGCTCTGTTTGGAAATACAATATTTGAAAAACGCAGTTTGAAAAAAATCATGACTTTGTAATTGTCATGCAACCAAAATCATAGTATTTTGTAGTATTACAAAACCATATTTTTTAAGAAAACTATAGTTTTTATAAGTGTTTGGATACACAATTTTTTTCAAAGTTTCAGTTTGGTATTTAAATGAACTGACTGTTATGAGAATTTAAAAAAGTAACTGTTGGACAATTTCTACGGGTGTTTGAGTATCATAGTTTTTAGTATAATATTTTATTCAAATAATTATATGTTAGACAAATTATATTTAATAATTTTATACAATACGATACAATAACATAAAATTATATTCAATAATTATATGTTAGACAAATTATATTCAAGTTTGCGTTGCATTTATCAAAAATAGTATTATCCCAATTGTCATACTAGCATCATAGGAACGACATAAAGTAACATAGAAAAAATAACATTGTCCCAAATTGTCATAGTAGTGACAAAAAATGATATAAAGTAACATAGCAAAAATTAACATTGTCCCAAATTGTCATAGTAGTGACATAGCAATGACATAAAGTGACTAGGAAGAGATAATGTCTTTGAGATATTCATAAACAACATCACAAGCACTAATGCACATCATTATTTCACGAACTTCTTTATCATCCTTAAGAAAGTTGATTGCCTTCACCATCTCACTTGGTGTGAGAATTGATAGGTTTTCTAGTTTTGAAATGCACTTTGCTATGCAGTAAGGATCATTTTTTGGATCATTCATTTCCAATTGTTTAAGTTTAACTTCCTTGTAGCTCTCAATTTGCTCTTTTTTGATTTACTTGTAACTCTCAAGTTCTTCTTTCCGCAATGCTATCAAATTCTTTAACAAAGCATCACTGTTCTTCTTAGGCCTTTTTGCCTCATTTCCTTCACTACTTTCTCTACTACGACGAGACAACACACTTGGTCCTTCGCTCTTTCTCTAACATGAGAAGGCACATCAGTTGGTGGTGAGAACTCATAATATGATTGCTCTTCAGTTGACAAATGATTTTGGGTATTTTGTAGAACTTGACTAGATATCGGATTTGTCAAACTTGTGCCTTCATTGTGGAAGTAGTCCTCCTCCAATTCAAAAGAAGTATGTGTGGCTCCTAGAGCTGGTATGGTAGGACTAGGTGACCGGTTGCCAATATTGGCAAGATGTGGAGACGTTGGTACGTCAATGGCCTCCTTGTGCTTCTCAATTGACCTCCGATAATGTTTTTCTTCAGCAATTTTCTCAATAGTAGAAAAAACATAATAATAAAAAATATAGTTAATATGCACAAGCATACTAGCGGAAACAAAGTTATCATTGTAAATATCAAAAAGGTCATCATACAGTGGAAAAGATTTATTTTTCCACTTTTGCAAATTTTAATCTAGTTCATTTCTTTTTCATCAATAGCTGTGAAATCAATAGTCGTTGTTCTCGATCTTTTGGTTGTGTGACATTGAACTTGAATTTAGTAAATTTCTCATTCATACGAGTCGTCATACTATTTCATGCCTCCTTCGTCCAACCGTTCTGAGCACGATATCGTGTTGAGTTGTATTCCTTCATCATCGATACAAGAAAATTTGTTTGAATTTCGCTCCATGTTGATCTATCTTTCTTGCCTACAATTAGTCAACTATCTATTACACAAATATTTCTACTTCTATAGTCCAATTTAAAATTGAAAATTGTAGCACCAAAATTCATCCAGCAATCTAGACTACAATCTAGATTACACTGAATATGAAAAATCTAATAGCTCTCAACTAATCAGCCTACAGATACTAAATAAGAAAATGTATTGAAGAACACAACTTTGAAACATGGCATAAAAAATCAAATACGAAATCATAAGATGCACAAGTGAGCAACTAAGCACAAAGATAATCTAGAAAAGAAAAGTAATGGTCGCTGTAAGGTTATCTTTTCTGGGCTGAACTTCCCCTTATATCTCGACAAGCTATGGAACAATGCCAAGCTTATTAGGCCCAAGTCTTGAGTGGCCAATCCAACATAAGCTCAATGGAAATTAGGAGATTGTTTCAGATCTAGAGGCAATTTTAATTAAAACATGTGCACACAATTCAGGCCAAAAGAAAATAGAGGCAACTCAAGCTTGACAACAAATTTTAGCACTTCTAAACCCTATTTAGTTCAGCACATGTTTGCAGGTTTGTTCTATAATTGGCAGCAAGTGACGCTCATACAAAACTCACCAATGCCAGGACTTGACTCCAAAATAGATCATATATTTGCTAAACTAATCAAGCAAAGCAAAATTACAACCCATTAAGACTTGATTTCACAGAATAGATCACAATTTTGATTCAAAACTTCCCCACATTTAGAATCAATTGAACGTTACAATCTAGCCAACAAAATATATGATGACACTGTAGGTGATTGCTCAATATTGGACTCCAAACCTTTAATAGATCAAATCCCCATACGAGGCATCTAATTATCCACCAAGTAATCAAAATCCAAGACTACAATTGATCACACACTATAATCTGGACATGATTCGAACTTATGCCTACTAGTGACAAGGCCCAAATTTAATCCAGCAAATGACACAGACATCTTGCAACAACTATAGCCTCAAATCAAATTTGTAGTGATTGGAACAAAGCCATGGATTGTAAAGGATGTGAACACATGAAAGCATCAGATTGACACATAACTACAATCTAAAACCTTCAGAATCCAATCCAAAGTCAAGTCCTCAAATCCAAATAGAAATTACATCCCTAAGATTCAAACACAATTGAATTCTCCATGCAACTACTACAAACTTGATTCAACTATGGTTTCATCCTCAAAATCTGAACAACAAAGCGTCTCTCCAATCCTAAACCAAATCAAACTCCAGATAACATCAAAATAGATTTGTATTTGAATCAGACAAAATTCATATCCCCTAGCTTCAAACCAAGTCAAACTTTGCATAGAATCGGAATCAATTTGGACTCAAATCCTCATTCATTCAAATCAAAATTCAAAACAAGGGCAGAATCTCCCAAAAAATCTAAACAGCCACCATCCAATTCCAAAACATCACCATGTCGCATGCTACACGGGCAAGAGAAAGGGAAAAAAAAGGGAGCCGGCCGTCTCTGCCACACCCATCGCCATTCCGTGCCATGCCACGCTGTCGTTCACTCTGCCTTCGTTGAGCTGTGCCCTCGCATCACTACACCTCGTTGCCCATGCCCCAGTGCATGGCCTCCGGCGGGAGGAGGAGGAAAGGGTGAGGAGCGGGAACCGACGGCGCTCCCGTACGCGGTCGTCGATGGGTGGAGGAAGGGGTGAGGGGGAACCAGCGGCAAGAGAAGGGGGAGGGTGCGAGGGGGCAACCGGCCGGAGGAGGAGGAGGATGCAGCAATCGGCGGCGACCCTATACGCGGCCGCCGACAGGAGGAGGAAGGGGCGAGGGGGCAACCGGCGGCAAGAGGAGGGGGAGGGTGCGGGGGGGAATCGATAAGAGGAGCAGGAGGGTGCGGCAACCCGCGGTGCCCTCGTACGTGGCGGCCAACGAGAGGAGGAAGGGGAAGGGGAAGGAGGTGGGGTAGGGTTTAGGATCTCACCTTTTTTAGGATCCTTCTCCATTTGACCTTCGGCCGCCAATGCTTCATCGGAGAGCTGCCGACAGGTGGTGGTCGATCGATCGAGAGAGAGAGAGAGAGTACTGTGAGCCAGCTGTGGTCAAAGTTTTGGGCCAAAACTTTGGACCAAACCAAAGTTTACAAAAATAAGAAAAAATCATGGTTTTGAAGAAACTATGGTTTCAAAAACTGTAAAATACTTTAGAATCAAACACCTCTTTGATTTTAAATACCACAGTTTCTTTTAAAACCATAGTATTGGATAAAAACTCTAAAAAAACCTTTGTAACCAAATAGGGCCTTAATAACTTCGATCAGGAGTTTCTTAGGCATAGTATTTCAACCAGACCTGATTGTGGTTGTATGCCTTGTCTTAAATTGGACGTGGCTGCATGTGTCAACCAAAGCTAGTTGTAGTCGTGGACTTCACGTTTATTATACTAGCTATAAACTGTTATTACAATACAATTGTGGGTTAATTAATAGGTACTTATGACATCCATTAATTAACTTTTTGACCAAAATGAAGTGTTCTAATCCTCGTCAGCTAGCCCCCCATCTCAAATGAATTGATATACTTGAGAAAAGGAGGTTATCCACCAAATTGATGGCTCTTCGACCAAATATTTGATTGGATCAGAAAATTAGGATGGGAATATGTGGTTGCAAAGGACCAAACAATTTTAGGAAACTTTGTTCGATTGATATTATAAGAAAAAAAACTTATTGAATCTTGGTCGGAAGATAAATAAATGAGAAAATAAATCAATGGTTGGTTTTATATTACTGTAATGATAACGTGAAGAAACCAAAGAGACATTTTCCATTGCGGTTGCCTTGATTTCTGCCAGTTGTCCTTTATATAACATTGTGGGATGATTCAGTTTCCCACCTTTGCGACAAAGCCATTTTGTGCCCAAAAATGTCCAAGCCTTTCTTCTTTTTTCTCTGAAATTTTCTTCTCACCCTAATTAATGGCCGATTGGAGCACATCTTGCTGCAACTTGAGCATCCTTGATGTCTTGGAGAAGAATGGTCATCTTGACCCCCAAGGCATTCTTGACCGACATTTGGTAACGAAGGGCGAACATTCCCCAAAGTCTTTAGATGGGGCAATGGTTCTATTCACCTATTTCTTGGGCCGCAGATTTCACCTACCGACCAGTCCTTTCTTCACCACAATTATGGAGTATTATGAGGTAGATTTGTTGAATTTGACTCTGAATTCATTGGTGATTTTGAGTGTCTTCGTACACTTGTGAAGTGTACTTAGGAGTGGAGATCTTGATCAAGCTCTTCTCCCACTATTACCCAGTACTTTCTTCACCACATTTATGGAGTATTATGAGGTGGAGTTGGTGAATTTAACTCCAAATTCATTGGTGATTCTGAGTGTCTTCGTACACCTGGGTGAGGTGTACTTAGGATTGGAGCTCTTGATCGAGCTCTTCTCCCACTACTACCAACTCTACTACTCCAAGGGAGTAGGTGCTCTGGGCTATGTATACTTCCAACTTCGAGAGGGAAATAAGTCAGAGTACCTGTTCATGCCGTTGAAGGAATCCCAGGTGGGGTGGAAGATACGGTTGTTCTACACCCGTATTCCTGGCAGTGACCCCTTTGTTCTACGTTGGCAAGTATGCAGAGAAGAATGAGAGTTGGGATATTTCTCCCATTCTCAAGAAGGAACATGTTCACTAGATCGCCCTAATCAAGTCTTTAAGCGAGCGGGGCTTGATTGGTCTTCACGTGACTGCGAACTTCGTTCGCTTCCATATCAGTCTTCTACGTGCTCATGATCATTTGGCGTGGCAATACATCGGAGACAATGAATTGACCAGAGACAACAGCAATAATAAGCATTTCATCCTTTTATTTGTAAGTGATATTGGTCAATCAATACCAAGGCTGATCGTCTGATTATTTTGCAAATTTGACCCTAGTTGATATCGAATGGCGGGTCAAATTCATGATGGTCCCCTCAAAGAGAGTGTTGAGGAATCTCCCAAAAATGTTCTGACCAGCTTGTTCAATGCTTCTGATGATGGGAAGGAAACAAGGAGGTAGGTAAGTTCTAAACTTAGTTAATCAATAGCCACTAGGTGTTTGTTGTTTTAGCTAACTCATTTGTTCTTCTGTCTTGATAGGCCCTGAAGGCCTCAAAGGCTCTCCCAAAAGAGAACACAAAGATGAAGGTGAAGGCGGGTTCGCTAGAAGCCACTCTTGTGGGGAAGAGCCACAAGAGGAGAAGGTTGGTTAGTCTCCATGACTAGGAGAAACTCTGGTCAAAACCATCTCCCGCAGCACCATTGCCATCTTCGAGCATAACGTCGGCACCTCAGAGTGTCTTCGGTTTTACTATTCAAAGACATATATATATCTTGTCTCGAATAAAACTGGTTGATAAAAAAATTCAACATTTTAGATTAAAACAGATAAATTTGAAAATTCTAGTGAGATAGCAAAGCACCCAGATGTTACGAATTCCATTTCCTGCCTGAACGCCTACTCAAATATTTTTTCCTGAACATAAATGATGTAGTCAGGAAAAAGCCCACACATGCTGTGAGTTTAAAATTAATTTTAAGATCCACTATGCCTAACCCAAACTGGGGTTCTAAGCCTACGCAGCTCATTATGCCCATCAAACTTATGCCATGGCCGGGTCTGTGCCACCTTTTTGGAGCCTAACGATGCTTACGCCCAAGAAACCGTCCGAAGGAGTATAGCGGTCTCCCATGACTTGTACTTGTCTAAGAGAAACACCATTACGATGTTTTAGCCACTGCTTCGAGTAGAGAGATAATCTACAACAGAGAGAGAGGAACTTCAGTGCTTATTGAGACACATGTGCCAAGTCATTTCAAAATCGGTTTTTAATAATAGGGCTCACCAAATAGTTGCTACCTAAGCACCAATGAAGAAACTTATTATTGGAGTAAAAAAAAATTAACCAGTTCTTTGGAGCAAATACTTATTGATGTGGCACTGAAAAAGTTGGTTAAGCAGCCAGGTATAGTGCTAACTATTGGAAATGCTTAGAAAAATCTCTCTATCCTCGTTCTTACGGGTTTTATTATATGATACATACTCACTATATAGTAAATTGGTGTATATTTTTTTATTATGTGACGGGTAACGATTGGTCCGAATCAAATATATACATGTGAAATTTTACTATATGAGATCAAAAATTGATACAAAAATACTCTGTGCATATATTAATCAGATATTGTGGCTGTAAGTTATATATATTTTAGTGTAAGTTTGAATTATTTTATTGTAAGATCGCACAGTTTGTTTTTTTTTTGTAGTATTTTATTTTTTTTATTGTAAGATGCAATATTGTATAATTTAGATTTAAGTTTTATTTCTATGTTAGTCATTATTATTTTATATTTATTTATATATATTTCTAATATAAGGATACATAGATTCTATCACTACCATAATGAACTTTTGTGATAATAATTGCAACTGTACATGTGTTTGACCCAGAAATTCACTTTGGGTGAATTTCTTTTTAGTTATGGGGTGCCATTTTTTTTTATAGAAAATAATGAAAAATGGAAAGAAAGAAAAGAAAGTGGCACAAATGAACTTGTGTGTTATTAATTCTTAACCGAATTACAAAATACAAGTATCTCGTGTGTTTTTTTTCTTCGTCTTCCGCATCATGAGAGGATCTGACAGTAGGGGATTTGTTAGAGTATCCCTCTATAAAATATAAAAATATGAAATCTTATCTCGATAACTCCAAAGAACGAGAAACTTGTGGTCACATGTGGTATAAAAAATTGTTTTATTCTTATCTTTTTATTCATCAATATATTATTTATTTATTTTTACTTATTATTAATGAAATGGATGTGACTTCATGGTTGTAAATAATTTTGTAATATAAATTCTTTGTCAAAGAAAAATAATTTATTTACATTTATTATATATGTCGGTTTGCAGAGTATGACTCATCTTACTCATTCTTGAGTTAATTTATTTTTTGTAGTTTCAAAAGGTGGTGATCATTGTTGTCGAAATTCCATCGGGACATGAATTTAGACAGTAGATTAAATCAGCTGGGGAGGGATGATCCGGGAGGATCTCCAAGTCCTGATCGCATGTGGCTTCGCGACTAAGTCCTGATCGCATGCGGCTTGGCGACCAAATCCTGATCGCATACGGATTCGCGACCTTAACCGTGTTCGGAAAGGTTTCGCGACCATGGATTGGTTCGCGACCAGGAAAAAGGAATTTGTTCCCTGTTCGGAATTATAATCAGATCCGAATGTGTATAACTAAGCTTATCTGTTTAGGATTAGTTATATGAGTCTAATACGTTTAGGATTACTAAGTCTGATACGTACTCATACGATTGGACTATAAATACCTTGTAATAGGTCTAGTTTAGATCATCGAACTCAATCGAAGAGTCATAGAACTTATTTGAGTTTTAGACACTTATAGTTCCTTCGACGTGGACAAGTGTGTCTAACGTTCGACGTGTAAAGCCCTCTTTGAAATAAAGAGTTGTGCACTTACTTTGGGTTTCGGTATTTCCGAGTAAGATCCCGTTATTCCGCATATTAGAATCTGGGCGAGCCTAGTGCGAAAACCAAGACTAGGTCTCAAACGGATCAAGTTGGTATCAGAGCAACTTTCCTATCCTGTGGATGGTGAAAACTCGCCAGGGTTACAAAACTTCCGGCGAAATTCCAGGCGATCAATTGACGGTTCCTACAGCCGCGTCTCCGACAATGTCTGACGATACCTCCGTTCAAGCTAACCTAGCCGAAAAAGTGGCTAAGCTCTCCACCGACATGGAAACCGTGCTTGCTTGGATTAAGCAGCAGGCCATGATTGTACCTCCTGAAGTAGGGAAGGTTATGGGTGAGAAGACTGGTGAAGACTTGCGCAGGGCAGACGAAGATGAAGACGAAGGCGACCACAAGACCGACGACCTCGCCAATACCTCCTTAGCTGTCGGATCTTTTAAAGTCGACGCTAAGATTGATATACCCATATATGATGGGGTGATCGATGCCGAGAAGCTGGATTCTTGGATCGACCAACTTGAGACCTACTTTGACCTTAAAGGGTTCAGTAGCGCTCAAAAGGTCAAATTTGCACCTTTGAAGATGAAGGACCACGCCAAGACATGGTGGAAGGCCCTTGTCGCCAGTGGTGAAGCTGACGACCTTGCGTGGGGTCAATTCAAGCGACTTCTGCGACGAGAATTCTATCCAATGGGTTACCTTGAGGAGAGATGGGAGCGTTGGCACAGATTGTACCAACGGCGCGACCAGACCGTCCAAGACTATACGACAGAGTTTCGGCGACAAGCAATGGTCATTGGCATCTCACTATCCGACCCTCAGGTATTTCGGAAGTACACATCTGGACTTCAGAAATCGATCAGTACTGAGCTAAGTCTGTTCGGTGTCCAAGACATTGCGACCGCGAGCACAACTGCTATGGCGATCGAGAAGAAGAACAAATCCCGCAGCGACAAAAGCACGAAGGAAAGTGCGACCTCAACAAAGAAAAAGCCGAGTCCGAAGAAGAACGCTTCACAATCGGGCACGGGTGCCTTTTGCGAACATTGTCAAGTCACGGGGCATACCAAGGACAAATGTTACAAGCTTCATCCTGAACTTCGACCAAAGAAAAACGGACCAGGGAAAAGAACAGCCACGGCTACTGCGACTTCACCTGACGAAGAAGTTGTCCGAGTGAATTCGGTTAATGAGGCGGATACGACCTTGTCTCTGATGGCAATGCCGAAGGAGAAGGGTTCCGATCCACCGAACGACCATCACCCAACGGAGGACTTGTTCACCATCAACATCCAGGTGAAGCACGAAGTGGTCGCAGCGATATTCGATCCAGGAAGTCAAAAGAATCTAGTCTCCGCTGGACTGGTTCGGCGATTTGGTTTGAAGACAACCACACACCCGCGACCATACCCGCTGGGTTGGTTTACATCCGACGTGAACCAACAGATTACGAGTCAGTGTGTGTTGAAGTTTGCGATCTCTGCACGATATATCGATGAGGTGCAATGCGATGTTGTCCCTATCAATATCTGTCAGGTGATCTTTGGGAGTCCGTATCTGTATGACCGAGACGCTCACTTCCATCGGCGAGCGCAAGAATACGACCTCACCAAAGACGGAGTTAAGTTCGTGATCAGTAGAGACATCCACGTCAACACTTCGAACTTGATTACCGCAAATCAAGCCAAACGAATTGTTAATGCATGTCACAAGTATGTGCTTGTCATGATTCGACCCATTGATCAAGGTGAGGGTACTCGACCAGCATTGTCGCTGGCGTGCCGAGAGGATTCTGGTCGTTTGTCGGGACTGCTGGAGAAATACAGTGATCTGTTCGAGACTACCCAGGGTCGTCCGCCGAAACGTCCAGTCGAGCACGAAATTCAGCTTGTGTCCGATGTGACACTGCCCAATCTGAGTATGTATCGCAACTCAGTATTGGAGAATGAAGAGATCAAGAGACAACTTGGTGAGTTGCTGAACAATGGTGTCATTCAACGGAGTAGTTCACCTTGTGGATCTCCTGTGGTGTTAGTACCAAAGAAAGATGGGACTTGGCGTATGTGCATCGACTATCGAGCACTGAACAAGATCACCATCAAGAACCGGTACCCCCTTCCTCGTATTGATGACCTGCTAGACCAATTGAAGCATGCTGTTGTCTTCTCCAAATTGGATCTTAAGTCAGGATATCATCAAGTCAGCATCCGAGAGGAGGATACATGGAAGACCGCGTTCAAAACACGGCAAGGTTTGTTCGAATGGCTGGTCATGCCGTTTGGTCTCTGCAACGCCCCGGCAACTTTCATGCGTCTTATGAATGACGTATTGAGACCGTTCATCGACGACTTTGTGATCGTGTATCTCGACGACATATTGGTTTATAGTTGTTCATGGGATGAGCACCTCATTCATGTCGAAAAGGTGTTCGAACAGCTTTGGCAACATCGACTTCGCCTCAACCGTAAGAAGTGCGAGTTCGGTCAGCAAACTCTACTTTACCTCGGATTCATAATCGGCAACGGTACGTTGCAAATCGACCCGGACAAGGTCAAAGTGATTTGTGAATGGCCGCGACCGCGAACAGTTACGGATGTGCGTAGTTTTGTGGGAGCATGCCAATACCTTCGGAAGTTCATCCGACACTTCTCGATTATGGCTTCTCCATTGCATGCATTAACCAGGATCGATCAGAAGTTCGAGTGGACAGGGAAACATGAGGACACGTTTCTCTTGCTGAAAAGGAAGATCAGCGAGGCACCTGTGTTAGCTTTGCCGAATCTCCAGAAACCGTTCGAGCTAGAAACCGATGCCTCAGGTTATGCGATGGGCGCAGTGCTCATGCAAGAAGGTCGACCAGTGGCATATCACTCCGAGTTATTCCAGGGAGCTCAGAAGAACTACCCGACTTATGATAAGGAGTTATGCGCACTGCATCAGGCCGTGAAACATTGGCGGTGTTATCTCTTGGGGAAAGAGACGGTTGTCCACACCGACCATCAACCATTGCAATATTTGCAAACTCAGTCCAAGTTACAGCAAGCTCGGCACATGAAGTGGATGTCGTATCTGCAGCAGTTTAATCTGGTGATTAAGTACAAGAAGGGCGTACACAACAAATTGGCGGATATGTTGTCGCGACCACCAGTTACAACCCTCTGTTTATCAGCGTTCATGCAGATCGAGCCATCATGTCATGATGACTATGTCACTATGTACAGTGAAGACCCTGATTTTCAAACAGCACTGACTGAGGTCGAAACAGGGAACCCTACAGAGTTCGTTCGTCCAGAAGGACTCTTGTACAAGGGCAATTTACTTTGCATACCTCGTGGAGCACCTCGAACTCAATGGATGCGAGAAGCGCACACATCGAAGGTAGCTGGTCACTTTGGGGTTACAAAGACGTTGCAAAATCTTCACCGACATGTGTTCTGGCCGCGTATGCAGCAAGATGTGGCTAGGTTTGTTCGAGGCTGCGGTCTCTGCAGCATCTCGAAACCGGCAAACCGAAAATTAGGTTTGTACACTCCTTTGCCAGTTCCATCACGACCATGGGAGAGCATATCCATGGATTTCTTGGGAGGATTGCCTAAGACCCGACGTGGCAACGACTATCTATTCGTGGTCGTTGATCGGTTCTCCAAAATGATTGTTCTTATACCTTGTCGGAAGATTATCACGGGAGAAGAGGCAACTCGGGTATTCTTTCAACACGTTTGGACACACTTCGGACTGCCGACTTCTATTGTGTCTGATCGCGATACCCGGTTCCTTAGTCACTTTTGGCGATCGCTCTGGACGATGAGTCTGATACGTACTCATACGATTGGACTATAAATACCTTGTAATAGGTCTAGTTTAGATCATCGAACTCAATCGAAGAGTCATAGAACTTATTTGAGTTTTAGACACTTATAGTTCCTTCGACGTGGACAAGTGTGTCTAACGTTCGACGTGTAAAGCCCTCTTTGAAATAAAGAGTTGTGCACTTACTTTGGGTTTCGGTATTTCCGAGTAAGATCCCGTTATTCCACATATTAGAATCTGGGCGAGCCTAGTGCGAAAACCAAGACTAGGTCTCAAACGGATCAAGGGATGCCACTAAAAAATTTATATTTTGTTCAATTCATAGTTATTGTCTTTTTTGAAACTATTGTACGCTATCTATGTAACGAATAAAGTAAGCTTTAAGATGTCTCTTTGATTTTGGTCTACTTTATGTAAAACCTTATATGGTTATACACCGTTTTATAAGTGTGTGTCGACTTTTATGCGTAGGCCCTATTTGAGGTGGGACATGGATCATAGAGATGTGGCAAGAGCTACACTCCCAAGTCGAGGCATAAGCAACCTAATACAAGATGCAACACATTTAGTCATGCCCGATCAGATTAGCTTGGGGCGCATGCCGTGATCCAATTAGTCAGATCCTTCGCGAAGACTTAAGTGAGGTGCAACACAACTCCGAATCTTTATGAAGATTAAGAAAATGGTTATCGTCCCTCTGCTTTAATTTATGGATGAGTCATGTGGGAGGAAGTGAGCTGCGCTCTCCCAAGATTAGGGTGCTATAAGCTTGCTTGTAATATTTAATGCTCACCTTGGAGACATAGAGCCACAACAATTGTAGTGTCCGTATGCCTTTCTTTGGGGTTTTTTCCCCTTCTTATTGTGTAAAATGGCTTAGAAGTGGTCTCCTTATAAAGGCTCAATCCCCTCCTTTTTAGCAAATAATTCTTTTGTTATTTTAAGGTGGGCTACCAAGCTCTCATGAGAAATGGATACATTAAGAGGCATTGCTTATTCATAAGAGTCATCACTCATCCAGATAATTGATGGGATTGTCAAAACTCTGATGCACACACTTTTATAACATGTGAGATCTATTGAGCTCAAAGGACACATTTTTATTGCTTTATTTTTTATTCCTTAACACCTAAAGATATTACTTTTTTTTTAGTTTTAAACTCATATCTCTTAATTTTAAATTTGCACTATTCTTTGTTAGTACCCATTATAAATTAATATTAATACTAATCATAAGTGTGCCCACTTTAGTTTTAAGTTATTATATAATTTTAGTGGAAATTCAGTAAAACTAGTTTAGTTTAAATATTTTTTTTGTAAGAAAGCATTTAATTTTACTTTAAAGTAAGACAAGTTTGAATTTTAACAAGTGAAAAAAAGAGATTTTAAAAAAAAGTGCACCAGGTTGCTAAGTATTGCATATGCACTATATAGATGTCTCCTTTTCCAATGCTAAAAATAAACAACATATGCTAACAAGTGGATGAAATAACACTGGACTCACCTATCAGTGCTTTGGGTGCTATTGTGCGGGCACATGTGAAATGATGCGAGCGCACTCCACACCCACCGACATGTTTTGTGGGCCCATTGGTGTCGCTTCGCACCTATACGCATGAACAACACTACCACTGTCATGCGGGCCCAACCAGTTTTAGCCCCACTTGTCATTGGTATAGATCAAAGAAAAGAGAGTTATGCGGAATGCGACATGCATGGGCCCCACAAACCGAATCCTTTGGAGCCAAAATGGCCTACAATGGTGCTACTTGGCTCAGTGTGCAGCTTGTAGAGCCCACCTTTAAGTGCTCACTGGCTCATTGCTTCACCATGCATCACTTAAGCAGTCTGCGCTCTCGAATCGAGTAGCAATAGCTTCTACATGAAATTGGGGTAGTGGATGAGGCGGTTGTATGGAAGTCATCCTTACACCTTACACCTTACACTGCATCAAATACACTAGTCTTAAGCTCCTTTATTTCGTCAGTTTTATTATTGGTCGAGGATCAATTCATCGGCACCTACACAAATAAGAAATTGTGTAAATAGCATATTTAGTCCATCTATTTTTGTTCTTGCTCATATTTATCCCTCTATTTCAAAACAACTCAAATAACTCTATTTATAATTTGTGTTTGTAATTAAGTGGTCAACCTTGCATTAAGAAATCATGACATGGTCTATTAGCCGGGAAATGACTTAGATGCTACTCACTCTTAGAGCTTATGGAGTAGTGGCAGCATAAGAGAGAAATTTCCATCCCTCCAAACTCAAAGTTGAGAGATCAAGGTAGCACTTTAAAAAATTTAAAATTATAAAATAGACTTGACACCAAGACTGAGGACTGAAATAAGGGGAAATTTTGTTCGTATTTCTTAGAAAGAGCATATTTTTTATTCTATCACTAAAAAACTCTTTTTTTCTTTTTTACTATAGCCACATCAATTCTTATTTTGTTTTTGCTATCGCTGTTAAGTCCGTCATTGTTAGAGGTTATTTTAATTCTAAATTAATATTGATCCAATCATAATTTTATAAAAAAAAACAAGTATACAATATGACCTAAGGTGCGGCAAGCTGAGATTGACCCTGAGATCTGTAACCATCTGCCGCATGCTCGCTGTAGGCCATGCCATCATCGAGCTCCACTGTGTTGCTCTCCCCTTGGAACCACAACACGACGCCCACCCTCCCACCGCCACTCGCCATTGTCAACCTGGCCCTCGCCATAGCTGCCTCGTACAGCGGTGCACCTTGGCCCACATCTGAATCCTGTTGCCGCCCATGGCATAGGGCATGAGACCGAGCATGAGGACTTCAGCGAACGTCTTGAGGAGGGCATGCCCAAACGACATGGCGGGCCTAAGGCTGCAGGTCTTGAGGGTGTCGATGTTGAAGAGCGGCGATGGATGCTGCGAGGCGGAGGATGCGCGGGTGCGGTCCATACAGCGGCGGGAGCGGGCTCAGCGCTGCGTCGCGGCCAGCCATGTTGGACTACCCCGCCAAGTCGAAGATGAGCTTGGGCGTGCACGCGTACGATGATGAGAAGAGGAGCACCAAGAAGGATTTGGAGGAGGCGAGTAGTGCCCTTATCGATTGTGTCAAGGAGGGTGTACACGAATGACATGGCAGGGGCCGAGGCTGCAAGTCTTGAAGGTGTCGATGTCGGAGTGGAGTGGTGGATGTAGGAAAACGAGTAAGCTACACTAGCAAAATTTCAAAGATTTTACTCGAAGGCTGCAAGTAATAGATCATAGATTAGATTGTTATCAATAGCGGAAGCAGATTTGGTGCAGCAATCTAATGTTCGCAACAACCGTTTGCGGATCGTCCTGGATAGTGGATGTAGATGACAATGACCGCTCACGGATTATCCTGATCAGCGCAGCAATTGCAGCAGCGCCTCTACCGGTATCCACACGTACCGAGATGGAACGTCGTACGATGGTGTGCTAGCACCAACGCGTACAACAAGGGTTTATGGGCTATCAAAAGATATGACAGCTATGGCTTTTGTGATGATCCTCAAAGCCCATCATACATCTCTATATATAGGGCCATGTAGAGGAAATTCTAACAGATTAGGTTTTCTGATGTGATACGAATCTTATTCGAATTACCCATGCAGAAGAAATCCTAACAGATTAGGTTTCTTGATAAGATTCAAATCTTATTCGAATTCGTATCTGATACGTATATTCTATAATAGACCCAATCCGAATCTGATACGAAAACCCATAACAAACCCAATCCAAATGCATAAGGAGTCTAATATTAAGTCTCCGAATCTGATACGGAAACATATACCAAACCCAATCCAAATACATAAGGAGTCTAATATTAAGTTTCCGAATCTGATACCGAAACCCAAAATAGACTTAATCCGAATTGCATTGTTCCAACCTGTTAAGTGTGTGACCCTGTAGGTTCATGTATATTTAGTCACAACCCGAGAATACTTACCCGAATTGTAAGTCGGTAGTGGCCCCAGCAGGACATAACGACTATCCAAACACACACAAAGATCATAATCAACAAACCTATATAATGTTTTCATGTTGATCCTGTTGTCATACGATACCAGATTAAACCCAAGGTAGGAAATGTGCCACCCTTGCACAGTTCAATCCTTTCTCGATCTCATAGTGAATTGATCTTCTCGTAGTTGACACTTCAACCACAAACGGCATGGCCATGCACTTCTCAATTCATCTATATTAAGGGACCCAGAGATATCTCTCTCATTTTATGATATATGCAAATTCCATCTTAACCATTCATATTCCTCCGCATGGCTCATAATATACTCGAATATTACCTTTATTACTACTTAATTAAAAATAGCGATTGGTACTATCAAAGTATACAACTACACATGTAGGAAACTATGATGGTCTTAGGTCTAAGGATCAATCATAAACATTATTTGAGACCAACTGGTGACACTTAAATAACAAATCCAAACAGTGTCTCAAAATGGGTCTATCCAACATTATATTCTCCAATATATGTCCACATTATTGATTTGATATCTTGTATCCATGGTCCGTGAAATATAACCATCAATCAATAAATGTGCTGATCCATTAATCAATAATGTCCTATTTAAAGATAATGGATCAAGGACTATATTAGAATAATATCATCAAATAAATTTAGAGTCTCACGAACAAGTCACATACTTGTTGATCAAACCAAGATGATAATTTATTCAAAAATAACATATTATTCAAATGTTCATAAATATAACAAAGATAAATACATCTCTGTGATTTTCTCTAGGACATATCACTAACAACCTCCCGCTTGGACTAGAGTCAATCACAAATGTATCTAATACCTATTGCTCTAGTATGCACCTCATGCTTTGGTTGCGGGGGAGGCTTTGTCAACGGATCAGCAACATTCAAATCCGTGGACACTTTGCAAATCTTCACATCACCTCTATTCACCATTTCTAGGATGAGGTGATAACGCCTGAGTATATGTTTGGATTTCTGATGAGACCTTGGTTCCTTGGCTTGCGCAATGGCTCCACTATTGTCACAATAGAGATTCACTGGGCTTGAAATACTAGAAACCACACCAAGTTCAGAGATGAACTTTTTAATCCAAACAGCTTCTTTAGCAGCTTCAGAAGCAGCAATGTACTCTGCTTCTGTTGTAGAATCAGCGACAGTTTCTTGCTTGGAACTCTTCCAGATTACAGCTCCTCCATTAAGGCAAAATACAAAACCAGATTGAGATTTGAAATCATCTTTGTCGGTTTGGAAGCTAGCATCGGTGTAGCCACTAACAACGAGCTCTTCCTTACCTCCATAAACCAAGAACACATCCTTAGTCCTCCTCAAGTATTTAAGGATGTTTTTTACAGCAGTCCAGTGACTCTCACCTGGATTTGATTGGTATCTGCTCGTAACACTTAGAGCATAGGAGACATCTGGGCAGGTACATAGCATGGCATACATAATAGATCCAACAGCAAAAGCATATGGAATCTTATTCATTCGGTCCCGCTCATCACATGTCGAAGGACATTGACTCTTGCTAAGACTAATGCCATGTGACATAGGTAGAAAACCTTTCTTGGAATCGTGCATATTGAATCTATTCAATACTTTGTCAATATATGTACTTTGGCTTAATCTAATTAGCCTTTTAGATCTATCTCGATAGATCTTAATGCCCAAAATATATGCTGCCTCACCTAAGTCTTTCATAGAGAAGCTACTTTTCAATGAGGACTTCACAGAATCAAGCATAAGAATATCATTTCCGATTAGAAGTATGTCATCCACATATAAGACCAGAAAAACAAGTGCGCTCCCATTTACCTTTTTATAAACACAAGGCTCTTCTTCATTTTTGATGAAACCAAACTGTTTGACTACTTCATCAAAACGAAGATTCCAACTCCGAGAAGCTTACTTCAACCCATAAATGGATTTATGAAGCTTGCATACTTTCCTAATATTATCTGGATCGACAAAACCTTTAGGCTGTGCTATAAACACATCCTCACTTAGGTTTCCATTTAGGAAAGCTGTTTTGACATCCATCTGCCATATCTCATAATCGAAATAGGCAACAATAGCTAGAATGATCCTGATTGACTTTAACATAGCAACGGGCGAAAAGGTTTCATCATAATCAACACCTTGAATTTGCTTGAAACCTTTTGCAACTAATCGTGCTTTATGGATATAAACATGACCATCCATGTCAATCTTTTTTCTTATAAACCCATTTGCACTCAATGGCTTTTACACCATCAGGCAGATCAACCAAGTTCCACACTCGATTGTCATGCATGGATTCAATTTCGGATCTCATGGCTCCAAGCCATTTCTCAGAGTCAGGGCTCATCATCGCTTCTTTGTAAGTCTTAGGTTCATCATTATCTATCAATAATACTTCACGCTGCTCCATTGTAAGGAGCATGTACCTTCCAGGTGCATGACGTACCCTTTCAGACCTACGTATAACCGGTGCTTGTCCTGCATCATTTTCTACATTGTTTTGCAGGTCTTGCTGAGCTTCAGTGGGTGCTGAAACAATTTCCAGTGGTTCCCGAATTTCTTCAAGTTGCACTGTGCTCCCACTTACTCCTTTTGAAAGAAACTCTTTCTCCAAAAAGACACCGTTTCGGGCAACAAACACTTTGTTTTCTTCTCGATTATAGAAGTAATATCCTTTTGTTTCCTTAGGATAGCCCACAAAGAAGCATTTATTTGATTTGGGTTTGAGCTTATCAAACATTAAACGTTTTACATAAACTTCACAACCCCAAATCTTAAGAAAAGACAATCCAAGACGCCTTCCATTCCATATCTCATATGGTGTCTTTTCTAGGGCTTTTGATGGAGCCCTATTTAATGTGAACGCAGCTGTTTCTAGAGCATATCCCCAGAAGGACAATGGAAGATCAGTTTGGCTCATCAATGACCGAACCATGTCCAACAAGATCCTGTTCCGTCGTTCTGACACACCATTCCATTGAGGTGTTCCTGGCGGGGTCAATTGTGGAACACTTCCATGTTGTTTTAGATGATCACCAAATTCTTGGCTCAAATATTCCCCTCCACGATCAGATCGTAGGGTTTTGATTGCCTTGCCAAGTTGATTTTGTACTTCATTCTGAAATTCCTTGAATTTATCAAACGTTTCAGATTTATGCCTCATTAAGTAGACATATCCATATCTACTAAAGTCATCGGTAAAAGTTATGAAGTACTGAAAACCACCTCTAGCTGTTGAACTTAATGGTCCACATACATCAATATGAATAAGAGCCAATAAGTCATTTGCCCTTTCACTTTCACCCGTGAAAGGTGCCTTTGTCATTTTGCCAAGTAAACAAGATTCACACACATCAAATGAATGAAAATCAAATGAGTCTAGAAGCCTATCTTTCAGGAGTTCCATGATGCGTTTCTCATTGATATGGCATAAACGACAATGCCAGATAAACGTGGGATTCAAATCATTGGACCTAAGTCTCTTAGTACATATGTTATAGACAGGTAATTCAAGATTTAGCTGATAAAGCCCATTTTCCAATGAGGCATTGCCATAAAACATATCATTTAAATAAAAGGAACAACGATTGTTCTTTATTCTAAATTCATAACCCAGCATGTCCAAACACGACACGGATACAATGTTTTTGCTTATGGCAGGAACATAATAACAGTTATTAAGTTCTAAAACTAATCCTGAAGGTAAAGCTAATATAAAAGTTCCAACAGCTAAGGCTGCAACTCTTGCTCCATTGCCAACGCGAAGTTGAACCTCGCTCTTAGCCAAATTTCTACTCCTTTTAAGCCTCTGCATCGAAGTGCAAATATGAGCAACCGATCCGGTATCAAATACCCAAGAGTCGGAAGGAGAAGTAGCTAAATGAACTTCTATAACATATATACCTGAAGGAGTATCACTTTCCTTCTTTTTCTTTAAATCTTCCAAGTATTTCTTGCAATTTCTCTTTCAATGTACAGATTCCTTGCAATAGAAGCATTCAGTAGTAGGGGTGGCACCTGGCTTGGACTTTCCTTTGGAATTAGGCTTAGCGCTAGAGGATCTTTCTAGAGCTTTGCCCTTTCCCTTAGCCTTGCCCTTGCCCTTCTTCTTAAAGCTTTTTCCCTTTTGAACCATCATTACATCATTTGGGTTTTTCTTAATGTTTTGTTCCGCTGTTTTAAGCATCCCATGCAATTCGGTCAATGATTTCTCCAGATTATTCATGTTATAATTCATGACAAACTAGTCATAACTCGGAGGGAGCGATTGGAGAATCATATCAGCAGCCAACTCTTGACTAAGGGGAAAACCAAGTTTTTCCAAATTCTCAATGTAACGAATCATCTTGATCACATGAGGACTGACCGAGCTTCCTTCTGCCAACTTGCAATCATGCAATTTCTTGGTGGTCTCATATCTTTCCACCCTGGCCTGCTCCTCGAATAAGTTTCTAAGAGACACGGCCATGTCATAAGCTGTCATGTTCTCATATTGCTTCTGAAGCTCAGAGTTCATCGTGACAAGCATTAGACAGCTGGCATCAAGTGCGTCATCGGTATGCTTTTTATAAGCATCCTTTTGAGCACGTAAAGCACTAGCGGCTGGTTCATCAGGTATAGGAGTCTCTAGAACATAGTCATTTTTCTCTTGTTTGAGAACAATTCTCAAGTTTCTATACCAATCAATAAAATTTGTTCCATTGAGCTTTTCTTTATTAAGGACAGATCGCAAACTGAAATTGTTTGAGGAGCTACCACTATCCATGGTCTACAACAGTAAAGAAATGCAAAATTATAGTATTATATTTATGAAAAGTCTTTTATTAAACAATTCAATAAAAGATGTACCAACTATATATTTTAGAAAAAATCCCTCAAGAAATATATATAGTAGGCCAAGATCCATATTTCACTAAGTTCTAGTGAGCTTTGGCATCACTGCTAGAAACCTAGTTATTTAGGTAAGCAACTCCTTACTAATTATATCATATATAACTCTTGTTTTTGGGTGTCATCCCAATACCATGCCCCAAAGCCCAAAACCATTTTGATGGCTTTGTTAAGTTAAACCAATTCTATGCTTATGAGTGTCCAACACACATCCTGCCTTATTAAGATAATTGATGGTGCCCTGATTTGTCAGACCCACCAAGCAACGATCAAAATCTTGACAGGTGCAGCAATTGGAAGGGTATAATAAACACTTAATTTTTATGAGGGGTTAAAACATGGCAAAACATCCATATGCACGAAAATAACCATCAGCTAGATGATCTAATAGGTGCAATTTTGACTATATTTAACTTCCGTTGGCAGTAACCTTGGCCAGGAAAGACCGCGACTGTTTTCGCTCACACCATGAAGGAAAGCATTCCGTCAAGCGGGGCTTATTAAGAAAAACCTTATGATGTGTTCTTTCCTTAGACACCAAAGTTGACAGCTTCTGGTTGTCAAGTATAATCTTTATGTTTCATGAGGGGTTAAAAGATGTCACAACATCTATATGCATGAAAATAACCTTCAGTTAGATAATCTCACATGCATAACTACGACTATATTTAATTTTCGTTGGCAGTAACCTTGGCCAGGAAAGACCGCGACTGTTTTCGCTCACACCATGAAGGAAAGCGTTCCGCCAAGCGGGGCTTATTAAGAAAAACCTTATGATGTGTTCTTTCCTTAGACACCAAAGTTAACAGCTTCTGGTTATCAAATATAATCTTTTTTTTAAAATTAATCATATTAATCAAATTTTCGAACCAATCTGATTGGTTTAAATCCCCTTAAGTCATTCATATTAACTCCAATATGAATATCTAGAATAGGCAGCTAATGTCATATATAGATCCAATCTATACACATATGATTTAGAAGATCTAATCTATTATTTCATATAAACCCTAACATCACCTCCCTCTGGCCCATGCTAGGATCATTAGACATTAGTTCATATTAAAGCCGGCCAAAAAAATTGTTCATCACAACACTTGGATGTCAAAACAAACATGTATAATGAAACTTATACGGTAACAGATTAAATGAACTAGTAGATCTAATCTACTATAACTTCATATATCACATATATATATATATATATATATATATATATATATATTATTAATCCAGATCTAATACTATACAGGATGGCTCTGATACCACTGTAGGAAAACGAGTAAGCTACACTAGCAAAGTTTCAAAGATTTTACTCGAAGGCTGCAAGTAATAGATCATAGATTAGATTGTTACCAATAGCGGAAGCAGATTTGGTGCAGCAATCTAATATTCGCAACAACCGTTTGCGGATCATCCTAGATAGTGGATGTAGATGACAACGACCGCTCACGGATTATCCTGATCAGCGCAGCAATTGCAGCAGCGCCTTTACCGGTATCCACACGTACCAGGATGGAACGTCGTACGATGGTGTACTAGCACCAACGCGTACAACAAGGGTTTATGGGCTATCAAAAGAAATGGCAGCTATGGCTTTTATGATGATCCTTAAAGCCCATCATACATCTCTATATATAGGGCCATGTAGAGGAAATCCTAACAGATTAGGTTTCCTGATGTGATACGAATCTTATTGGAATTACCCATACAGAAGAAATTCTAACAGATTAGGTTTCTTGATAAGATTCAAATCTTATTCGAATTCATATCTGATACGTATATTCTATAACAGTGGAGAGGCAGGCACCCAGTAGTGGGATGCCGCGAGGTGGAGGACGTGCCGGTGCGACCGGTACGGCCGCAAGAGTGGGCTTGGCACAGCACTGCGGCCGACCATGTTGGATTACCCCGCCAAGATGAAGATGAGCTTGGGCGTGCATGTGTACGGCAGCGAGCAGAGGAGCACCGAGGAGGAGTTGGAAAAGGCAAGTAGTAAGAGGAGGAAGGTAGCGGTGCTGGAGACGGTGGCGAGGAGGAGCCCTGACAATAGCAGAGGCGTGTGCTTCTTGGTCTGCATTTGCATGGCTCGCAGCCGCAGCCGCAGGTGTTTGATGAATGCTTCCCAACTATCTATAATAAAACTACTTTTGTAATAACAAAAACAGGAGGAGCAAACAACAATAAATCTTTCATTTTCTCGTTCCGTTATCCTCAGACGGTTTTTAATAGACAATGATAATAAAAATAAAATATAAACTAATGTGATAGTAGTAAAAAAATCATTTTTTTAGTAGAAATAAAAATATATATTTTTAAAGATATGGACAAAATTTCTCCTAAAATAATACCTCTCTTTCTTGATAGAGTTGACAACTACTTAATACCACATGCTAACTAAGTAGTTTTTTAAAGGATTATATTGTGATAAAATAGAATAGAGAGTCTGCAATAAAAGTAGAGACACTAGGTGTAGATGACTAAAAATTTTATCACAGAAAGCACATCATTTTAATCTATCCATCAAATTATCTGTCAGTCGGTACAATAGAAGATCTAATGATTCTTAACTATCCTTTAATATTTGTATATTTTAGTTATGTCATTTCTCTAAAGTTTATGATGCTTTGACACAAGTATTTATAGGTGAAGGGTTGTTTTTGAAAAAAAAAAAAGGCTGCATGTTAGTTGATCCAATAGGTTTCACATAGGTTTGCCTATTACTTTCCTTTCAATTTGTATGTTTGTATTTTTTTTTATTATATGACATGAGATTTCATAACCTGTACAAGTGTTCTCAACTACACATTATAAAATAAAAAAATACAAATAAACAAATAAAAAAATCATACATCTCATACCACAAATTTAACGTGGATCCACTACTAACTAATCTTGTAGATGTTATAGGGGATGGTTAGCCATAACTTTTCCCCTGATGGCATCCATCTGCAAAAGTGGATTGAATTGTGACCCAGCCCCCAACAAATGCACAATTGCAGCGGCTTGAAAAGGTTGGAAGTCACAACCTAATCTGATCAGCACTCAGCAAATCTATGTACTTAGACGCATGTACTGCATACATGCATGTAAGCACTTGTGCATCACTTTAGTTATTGCAATTTGGACTTAATCATGTGGTCGGGAATTCCGGAGCTAGTGGTCTCATAATCCATTCATGCGTCTATCCTTGTCGCAATTTGCAATCGATGAGTCATCGATCACTACCTTCACAAACTCCTTGTCCATCTGTCAGATGCTTATTGAGACGATGAAACCTTGCAAGAGGAACTGTTAGCGATTAGTCGGTAGAGACGTCTTTCGTGTTTCATCCATATTAAACTTCTAATATAAACTAATATATTGAGATTTTAATTTATAAATTCAATAAAATCTTTTTTTCACAGATTTTAATTTATTAGGAATTTTAGTTTATAAATTCTAAATAAGTTGACTGTTTGACCAAAAAATTTAACTTATAAATTTAGGTTGAACTTGATGAAACACCTCCCTAATTGCTTATTTTGTTCTTTAGGTAGCTACAAGAAGTCATGACTCATTTCCAACTCAACTCAGTAGTGGTGTTATGTGGTGCAATAATCACAAAGGCGCAAACTATTGAATTAAAATGAAAATTAAATAACTATTGCTTTGTGCTTTGCAATGTTAGTTCTCATACCGAGTCGTTGCTTACAGAGGGACACCTATGCCATTTGGGTTCTACAAGATGTGAAAACGAGATATCATTTGACTAAAGTTTATCTTCGTATACACTCTTAAATCCTAAAGCTTATAAACAAAAATATTTCAATGTGATCATAATCTATCTATCGAAAAAAAATTGTTGCGAAAGTTTTATATGAGGTCCATTCATTTAAATCGATGCAGTATACGATGATCAATAATAGACAAAAAAAAAAACTTACTTGAGGACCTCAGCAAATGTTTTCCCTATGTATCGGTTTTTTAGCATCTGTAATTAGCATTATCACTTCCTAGCTTAATTTCAGACTTCATAGTTCCTTGATTTAGATTTTGATTAGGACCTTATAGCAAACAATGATGTATGCATTGAAGTCGACACGATAGTGATAAAGTGATAACATAAATATATCTCCATGACAGTGAGAGTGGTAATGTACCGTAGGCCAAGGTTTTGCATATTTTGTTCTGTTCTACACAAATATAATCTTTCTTTTCATAAAGACATATTTTTCTGTTTTAAAAATACTATAGAATACCCAATTAAAAAAAATCATACATTCATATTATGAATAGTTTTTTTTTCAAATTTTAAAGTTCAAATGACTTCAAAAGTTTGATCAATTTTCAACTCAAAAGCATCATAGTATTTCATTTTTTTACTTATCATTTTAGAATTTTATGTTCTCTATCATACAATTTTGATTATTAATTTCTAAGATTATACATCGGTAAAAATTATAAAAAATCTATTTCTATTTTTATACAATAAATCTTGATAATTTTATATAATGGTCAAAATTTTAAAATTTTGACTTATTAGTATATGAAATGATAAATAAGAAAGATAGGAGGACATATAAAAGTTTTAAAAATTAGATTAAATTTTATTTTGAACATCCAATTTCTGATCAATCAAGCCACACAACAGGAGCAACACAATTTGTTTCTGTCTGAAAACTGATTACAGAGGATCCGAATGCAATGGCACTTTTGGAGCTCACATAAATACAAACATCACATCGTGATGGAATTTACAGAACAACTCTCCAACAAACACCCAACCCCGCCCACCACCCCAACCCAATCTCCGGACCCTTCCCCTGCCGTCCGCAGCGTCCACCAACCCGGGTGGCCGTCTTCCGGCCCTGAAACCACCGCACCATCCACCGCCTTGCTCCCATCGCCCTACCACGTCGCCATCCCAATCCACGCGATAAAAACCAAGTCTTTGCTTGTTTCTTCCCTACTTTTTCTTCTTATTTATAAGGGACCAATGGTTCCACTTCGCCTGCATCGCCACCTGATTGGGCACCTGGGCGCGGCAACCAAGTCGCCATTAGCGCCCGCCTTTTCGGCGCAGCGAATTTTGGGGCGCCGGCTGCTGCGGTTGCCGGTTCTGGCAATGGCGGCTTACGGCACCGGTTCTTGCGGGGACAGGAGGCTGCTCTTTAGGCAGCTGTTCGAGCAGGAGAGCTCCACGTATACCTATCTTCTCGCCGATGTCGGGGAGCCCGAGAGGCCCGCCGTGGTGAGTTCTTGGCTGGACCTGTTTGTGGTTCGGTTTGGCTTGTGTAGTAGGATGCTGCAATTTGTGAATGAACTGGTGTTTTAGATTGATTTGGATATTGTGGGTTTAGATGTTGATTTGGGTACAAAGGAGCGTCTTTTTATGGATACAGTAGGTGATGTGTTGTTGCATTTTGTTTTTGGCACGTGCAATGCGAAAGGTACTGCAATTAGTAAATACATGTGTAACAGGAAGAAATGGTTTGGTCATGAAGTGTGGAACTGCCTGTTGTTTGTGGCATCAAACGATCAGCTCGATCAATTCCATGGGTAGGTTGAAATTAGTGATGGTAATTCATCAATCAGGGTGTGTGTAGTGCTGTTTGAAATTGGAATAGACTGGTCCGTATCTGTACTTTATGATGAGCTAGACTTGAATATGAGTGGCGTCTATGGAGAAGATTTATTCGTTTGTGAGTCTGTTGCATCTTATCAATTGCTGATTTGGCTTTTTTGGCATTAGAAGTTAACAGTAGCCTGCTACTTTGCTATGTTAGTCTAATAGGTAGTGCTTTTTTTTTTAAAGAACAGGTTGCCATGGTTAGAAGGCTGGTGTTAGTATTGGATGAACACATGCATTTTGAGTTGTTTTATTGACTGAACCGAAAGCAACTTTTGGATTTTCTCTCTTTATTTTTCTCTAAGTTGTTCTTGAAATTTGTCTATGGTTGACTTGCATAAGGTTTGTTAGGGAGCATGTTTATAAAACCATGTGGTGTCAATTTTTCAGATTTGTGATAGGACATGCCACATTTGTGCCAACCTCTTTAGAAAACTAAAATAGAACCAATTCTAGACTTGGCTTTCAGTCAATAATAGTGTTTATTTTTTATCAGTTTTTTCCCTAATCTGTTTGGTTTTGTGGCCCCAGTTGATCGACCCTGTTGACAGAACAGTTGATCGAGATCTCAATCTTATCAAGGAATTAGGATTGAAGCTCATCTATGCAATGAATACCCATGTGCATGCTGATCACGTCACTGGGACAGGGCTGATAAAGGTAAATAGTCCCGAACTTTGCAGATGTTTTCATAGATTTTGCTATCTACGTTTTGAATATTTTGGTCTGTTTAGTAATAATTGGTGGCCAATGAAACATACTTGTAGACTAAGCTACCAGGAGTGAAGTCTGTAATTTCAAAGGCTAGCAAAGCAACAGCAGACCATCTTATTGAGCATGGTGACAAAGTATATTTTGGCAACCTTTTCCTGGAGGTATAATTTAAAGAAGCACTTTCACCATGCAATGCTGTTCTCATTTAGTATATTTATGGAAGTGCTAGTTTCTGCAATGCTTAAGGTTGATTTTAACATCAGGGTCACTGAGCCTAATTTATTCAGAATACTATAACTAGTTATTTGGAGCCCTTCCATTTGATTACATTTTAAATTGTTAATCTACTTAATTAATGATTTTGCAAATTATTTTCCTCTTTTCCTTGAAGTGTGAAAATCACAGTTGTTGCTATGCAATTGAAGTTTTATCATATTGGCTCCAAATATGATACCCTGGACCTAGAAGCACTCTTGCATGATCAAATTGTACTTCTAGAATGAAAGTCCCATGTTCATTCAGCTGGGCTTGGTCCTTGTAGAAGTCAGCAACAGAATTAATGAGATTTGTTCAGATATATTTTTTACAGTGTTTTATACATGCTAACTTCACTGTATTGCTTGTTTGTAAGATGATCTGAAAATTCTAGTTAGAAGAGGCTGTAAATGCTATAGGCTAGGCTTATATGAAAATGATTGGCTGTTGGCAATTCTAGAGAACAAGGCAACATGAAGCAAGGTTATATGACAATGATTTGACATATCATATGAATTACAGTAAACATTTTTCCCCCAGAAACACCCTCATCAGTGTTTGCAGATATGTTGAAATGATTCTATATTTCTATGTACAGCTTGTATTTCAGAAAGTATTTGAATTGTTTTCATATATATGTTACAAGGTGAATAAAATATTTTTATACTTGAGCCTGAGTGCTTGAAAAGTAGCAGACAAATGATTTACTTCTAAGTATAGGCTATCTTATAGTGTTGGTAGGTATGGAGTTGCTGATTGCAGAAGCAACAAAATGTTTCAGGTGCGAGCTACCCCTGGTCATACTGCTGGTTGTGTGACGTATGTCACAGGTGATGCTCCTGATCAGCCTTCTCCAAGGATGGCTTTCACCGGTGATGCCTTAATTGTACGTTCGTGTGGAAGGACAGACTTCCAGGTATATTCATGTTAGAGATTCTGATTAACGATAAATAAATGCTTTTCTATTGATGTTAGTTTTATTTTTGTTCCATGGTCCTATAGGGAGGAAGTTCTGATCAGCTGTACCAATCGGTTCATTCACAGGCAAGTACATAAAGCCCTCGAATATCACTCAAAACATAGAACACGGTGTGATGTCAACTAACTGAAACCTGCTATTCCTACTCAGATATTCACATTGCCAAAGGATACCTTGCTTTATCCTGCTCATGATTACAAGGGTTTCACAGTAAGTGGCATCCTTAGGATCTTAAACTCTTGTCAACCAAGATATCAGCCAATTCACATGTATTATTTGCAGGTTAGTACTGTTGAGGAGGAGGTTACCTATAATGTCCGACTAACTAAGGATGCGGTACTTTCTAGTTAAACCAACAAAATTACTTTGAATTAAAAATTCTCTGTGGCATGGTAAATAATATTATGTTTCTGATTTCCAATTTTATTTTACTTGCACTTTTGTAGGAAACATTCAAGACCATCATGGAAAGTAAGTTATCACATGAGATGTTTGGTTCAATGATTTTTTTGTTTCGTATTCTTATTACTCGTAAAAAGAATATGTTACTTGGTGTTTGGTTAGATTACTCCATAATTATAATACATAATTGGATATATATTTCTATAAGAATTTGAATACATTCAAGTTAAACGCATTTCTAATCTATCCCACTCCACCTCCAAAGGATACTAAAACCATATGTAATTATGATCATAATCCTGAACCAAACGCCACCACAATGAATTTCTAAATGTTGATTTATACATCAATATATGAATGCAAATGCTGATTTGTTGCAAACATCTCTTATTATTTATTCTCTCCATGAGCAGACTTGAATCTGTCTTATCCAAAGATGATGGATGTAGCTGTACCAGCTAATATGGTTTGTGGCATCCAAGATCCACCAGCAAAGGTCTGAGCTGTTTGGTCCAGTCTGTGAGTAGTGCTCCTGGTGGTTACAATCAATTCCAGTATCTCGCAGCTATGTCGCACATATGTATAATTTGGTCGCCGCAATATTGAGAGGAAGTAATTGTTATTCAGCTGACGGGGCCTCCTGTTGTATGCAGATGGATACTTCTGTTTGATGAGATCAACAACAATAAAAACTCTGCTGCTTTTCTCTTCTGCAGTAGAAATTTCTCATTGCAATTCATTTCTGGTCATTATTGATTTATGAAGAATTTGAAGATGGATTAGGGTTTTGAGGAAGATAGAAAAGAAAAAGAGAGTGGAGGATGAACAACAACTGATGGACGGGCTGTCTATAACCCCTTTAATTGTATGGTCATTATGCAAATTAGTCCCTCAAGTCCTCAAGTCTTAGAGTATTACATGAAATTATACATATCTCAACACTCCCCTCGAGATGGACTGAATATATTAATCATACTGATCTTGTTACAAATATTTTCTAGAGCTACAACATCAAAACCAGTAGTCAAACAATTAATTAATTGCTTTGTTGTTAACACGACTTAGCTTTAGAACATGACGATTTGGTTTGTCTTTAATGAAGAATCGATCGATCTCTCTATACTTTATCCGATCATATTGCACTGGATTGTTTACAATGTTCAATGCAGATAGATTATCCCAAAACTTCAGAGGTGTAGGTCACAACACCTTGAGTTTGATTGCTTGGTTTTTTGGCTCTAATGTAGAATATGCTACCACTGATTGTTTCTTGCTCCTCCATGACACTAGATTTCCTCCAACAAATACACAAAATCTAGAGGTGAATCACCTATCATCATCAAATTTGCACAATCTATTTCATTGTAGCCTTCTATATTCAGATGTTGATCGGCCTTGAAACACACTTTTTCGTAGTTTTCCTTTTACATACCTCAGAATCAGATAGACTATCTCCATGTGCTTTGCACGCGGATCATGCATGTAGTGGTTTATTGCACTCACTGCATAAGTGATATCTGGACGAATATGACACAGACAGCTCAACCGTTCGACTAATCTTTGATATCTCTCTTTATCAACTAACTCTATCATCAGCAAAAATCCTGTGACTGTTCAATAGGGGGCTATTGGACGACATCCGAACATACTAGTCTCTGTCAAAAGATCTAGAACATATTTCCTCTGTTGTAAGAGAACAATACCTTTCAGTGACCGAGTGACTTTTATTCTTAGGAAGTACCTCAACGGACCAAGATCTTTCACTTTGAACTTCTTTGCTAAATTATGTTTCAATTAAGCTATTTCTCTTTCATTACCACCAGAAATGATAATGTCATCTATATACACAACCAAAATGGTTGAGTCTATCATGATGTCTAAAGAACACTATACCATCAACATTGCTATGATAATATCCCACACCACAAACAACTCTCTTAAATATATCAAATCATACCCTGAGAAATTGTTTCAAACCATAAAATGACTTTTTTAACCAACATACTTTACTCTCAATTTGCTTTGGGCCAAAGCCAAGCGGTATTTGCATGTATATCTCCTTATGCAAATCTCCAAAGAGAAATGCATTATTCACATCAGCATGGTGCATCTTTCATTTACAGTTTGCAGCGGGCAACACAAGTATCCTCACTATGTTCATCTTGGCAACTGGTGCAGATGTCTCATCATAATCAATTCCATAGATTTGACTATATCCTTTCTCTACCAAACGAGCCTTGTATCACTCAACTTTTCCTTTTGGTGTTTACTTCACAGTAAAAACTTACTTGTAGCCAGCTGCATATTTTCCTTTAGGAAATGACATAAGCTCCCATGTCTTATTTTTCTCTAGTGCTTCAAGTTCTTCAAACATTGTTTCTAAATTGGAATCCTGCTTTAGCTGCCAATCTTTTGGTAATGACACTGCATTCAATGATGCAACAAATGCTCCATGTGTAGGAGAGATGTTGGAACAAGATATAAAGTTAGCTATATCATGTTCATTTTTATATTCAAACCTAATTGGAGGCTTCCCTTCATTACTGTGAGATTGCCTCCGTTGTGCAATAAGTATTTGGAAATTATCAAGGAAAGAAAGATTGTCCATACCACTCGCCTCGGAAGGAGACGAGGAAGATTGGTTGCCCTGCTTATGTGGTAACAAATGATTCACTTTGATTGTCGTCTACCTCTGTGCACTATAGATTCATTCTCTAATACACGCGTAACTCTGGAGAACCATTCTTCTCCCCTTGAACACCAATCTCTTCAGTATAATCACCATTCACCCCCCCCCCCCATCCCGAGCATTAGCCTGTTCACCTTGGCAACTAGTTATTCTCTTATTCCTCCCATAACTGGTATCGAGATGGATTCGACAATCACCTGTTGTGATTGTGATGTCAACATATTCTAAGGTAGTGGTGACAACTCCTTTCCTTCTCGACTAACACCACTAGTGCTAAAAGAGACAATGCCATCAAAGAAAGTCATGAAGTCTGACTTCTCCCATAATAAGGTTCTGACTCCCGAAATATCACATCTATGCTAACAAATAGCCTATTCTCTATAAAACTACAACATTTATAGCTCTTTTGTGTGGTTGAATATTCAACAAAAACACACTTCAAAGCACGGGAGTCAAACTTACCAACTGCCAAGAGATGATCTTAGTACAAAACAAGCAAATGCAAATATTTTGGGAGAGATAACATACTACTTATTCTCACAAGTCAGCACCTCACGTGGAGTCTTTCCATCCAACACTTGAGATGGCATATGATTGATCAGATATACCACTATAAGTGCGGCCACACTCTAGAAATATTTGGGAACATTCATTGTAATTATCAAACATCAAACAATTTCTAACATATGGCAATTCTTCTTTTCAACAACTCCATTCTGTGGTGGTGTGTTAGGACATGAGGTTTGATGCAGTATCCCATGTTGTAATAGATATTTATCAAATATTCATTCATATATTTACACCCATTGTTTGTGCACAATACTTTCAGTTGTGCACTGTATTGAGTTATGACTAGTCTGTGAAAATCTTGAAAGCATGCCAATGCATCACTCTTATGCTTCATTAGATATAACCACGCCATACGAGAATGAAAATTGATGAAGGTAACTAACCATTTGAATCCATTTATTGAAATAACTGAACTTTCCAATACATCAAAATGAATAACATCAAAAAGTTCATCACTTCTATGATTGGAACTAACACAACTGTTCCTTGCGTGCTTGACTCACAACCATCACACACAAATTTCTCGTTATTTGCTTTCAAAAAACAGGGATAGAAACAACTGACTCAATACAGTAAATGAAGCATGCCCAAGACAACAATTTTGTAACAGTAACTCAGATTTAGCATCTCCTCTAGCAATTGTAGCAAATATAATCACTAGAGCAACATCAATCTTGAGCTTGCCAGGTGCCAAAATTCGTTATACCATGTGTCAGTCCCAAGTGTCCTCCCTGTTCCCTTCTCTTGAAACCGAACTTTTAATTTATTAAAGAGACCAGTACAGTCTAATTGATGGACAATAGCCCTAATAGAGAGTACATTAATAGGAAAAGAATGGATGTGAAGGACATTGGATATAGATGGGGTGCATGCTATAGATTTTTTTCCTATAATTGGTTCTAATGTACCATCTGCAATTTGAATACTTTCATGATATGCAGGAGGATGATATGAGGAGAACTCACTATGTGAATCTGTCACATGCCTAGATGCATCGGAATCAATGAGCCATGCAAAAGATGCATTTTTGTGTGTAGATGCAAGTTCTTGTGCTTGAGTATATGTGCTCGAGTAGGTACCATTGACAATTTTATCAAAGTGTATGGAAGCAACAACATTGGCTTCATCAACCCTATTTGCATTTGGGTTTGACTGAAATGCCCCCCCTTGCTCAAGCTCTCTAATGGCTCATCTCCTTCAGGCACAGAAAGATGCACTACTTGTTGCCCTCCAACATTCCTTTCTCCTCTACCTTTGCCTTGACCTCCAACATACCTTCCACCTTGGTCTCGATCACACCTCACACCACTCCTAAAAATCGAGCAATATCTGCTAATATGCCCACGTTGACCACAATTATAGCATTCTGGGCCAGCATTGGCTGTTGATAGTTTAGTCACAGCCAATGCAGAACAGGTCATGGAAGGGCTTCATTCAAGTTTCCTCTTGATTGATAACAGATATGGCTTCCTCAATGGACAAAAGTAGAAACTGTGCATACAATTATGTTCTCCTATTATCAAATTCGGAATTCAACCCCTTCCGAAATTGCATCACTCGTCTATGTTCCATCCACTTATGAGCAAAGACTATATCTCATTATGGACCAAAGTTAGAGGATCATGATGATCAAAATCTGACCACCATTGCTTGAGCTCAGAAATATACTCAAGCGTTGTCTTCTCTCACTGAAACTTCATGATGGTTTCATCCACATGTATTATCAACATCATGTTACCAGTTCCTAAATACATCCTCTCTGGTGCTCCCAATTCACGTGCAAATACCATTGTCTCAACCATTGACAAGCTTGATGATGACATTGACTACATTAACCATGCCACCACTAATGAGTTCGTAGAACTCTAGATCTTCCACTCAAAATGAGTCTAATCTGTTGGTTCTTCCATGTTCCCAACATAGAACCTTCGAGGCTCTTGGCCTTTAAAATTAATATGACCCAACATGATCAATTGAGATAATTACTTTGACTCTCCAAGTTCACATCATTCATCATTAGCTCCAATTTTGTGCACTGCAAACTCTCAGACAATACTGTGAACTCTTGATTGAGCGGACCTCATGATACCCAGAGATGAGCTTGGCTAGCTCACTAAGAAGCTCTTTCATATCTAAGGCTATAACTAGTCGACATTCCTAGAGTGAGATGACAAGGACTCTGAACATCTACGATAGATTGTGACTAAGGTTCCAAGTGCTACGCATCTAATCGAAATGATTGACTTTAGAAAAAACAACACATCTTCAATTATGATAAATGATAGCAACAATGAGCAAGCCAACAAGGAATGCACATCACAATAGAAGCAGACCAAGATAAGCCAACCAATTTATTACCAAACAACTATAGTGACATGCAATCTTGATGGTGGGACAACAAGTACATACTGTATGGTGCAAGAAAGTTGATCATGGGCAATAAAGTACATGCAAGTAATTCAAGATCTTGATGGCGGAACTGGAGCAATCTTGATTGCCCATAGGGGCATAAATATAATTTTGATGCACAACAGTGGAAGGGCGGTCGATTTGGACGTTGTGTGACACGGGTGCAGCCAATGCGGGCTATTGATGTCAGTGGCTGGCATGGATGGATCGTCAGTGCAGGTGGCACACAGGTGGCCGGTGCAAGCAATTGGTGCACACGTCGTGTTGGAGACCAATGCGAATGTTGCACAGGCTATCAATGATGTGGCTTGACAAAAATTACAAGTGTGGTAGATGGATTTGTGGCTCTGGTATCATAAAGAATTTGTAGATGGATTTGGGTTTTGAGGAAGATAGAAAAAAACAAAGTTGAGGAAGAACAGTGACGGCCTATATGGTCATTATGCAATTAGTCCCTCAAGTCTTAGAGTATTACACGAAAGTATATATATCTCAACAATTTATTATCAAACAGCTCCCACTGTATGTAGAATCTAAACCTGAGATAGATGTCTTTGAAAGAACCTTGGTGATGTATTTTGCTGTTCTTCGGGCATTAAAATCAATCACGTATCATTGGCATTGTTTGTTTTGGATCCTGTAGTGTGTTTTCTTCATGGTATTACTGAAACATGAGTAAATGTTAAAATTTCATTGTATAGTTACAACCAAGCTTGTTCCTTTGTGTTAGTGTTGTGGTTGCTGCCCACAGAAGAAGAGGGACGGGTCAATCTGATTCTGTCCCTGTGTTTTTTTATTTTTTTTGTGGTAAAACTGTAAAATAGAATCTTACTGTGAATTAAATTAAAATCAACCGAAGGTTATGTCCAGCAGGAGAGAATCCTGAATTTTTTTTTGAATAACTCAAGAAAAAAAATAATTTCAAAAATAACCTAAAACTTTAAAAAATTTCAAAAATGATCTTCAGTCGCAAGCCTACAGACACGACTAACCTTCAGTCGCTATCCAGGTTCGCGATTGAATGCGTGGCATAGCCCACAGGCTAGCGCATGTGCACGTGACTTTCAATCACGAGCCCATAGTAGCCTAACTGGTACATTCACTTACGAAATCAAATATAGCATAACTGGTTACGACTCGAGACTCTCGCGTGCGAGACCTGGGTACGAATCCCACCTCTAACGTGATCATCTTTCTTAAAGTACTAGTATATGAGTCTAACGTAGCCTAACTAGTTACGACCCGAGCCCTTTGTGGAGTTTTAGGCTCGAATCGGGCTCGCGATTAAAACTTGCTAACGGATTGGGCTGTGCCACGTTTTCACTCGCGACTGAAGGTTATTTTTGAAATTTTTTAAAGTTTTGAGTTATTTTTGAAATTATTTTTTTTCTTGAATTATTCGTAAAAAAAATTCGAGAATCCTGCTGTGTTTTTATAGTATACACAAACAAGTTTGGATGTGCAGTCTCTCTTACTGTGATCCATTTAAAAAAAAGAAAAAGAAAAAAGAAAATTGGTTCAAGATGCATGTTTCATTTGTAAATTAATTCTGTTTAGGTGAAAGAATGTTCCATGTTTTTAAAATGATTCTATCTTTGGCATTTTTCATTGAGTAATTAAAATATGTATTGCAAATCGCAAACTGTTGCGGTATTAAGATTCTCACATTAAATTTAAAAATAGTTTTCCTATCAGAGTGGCAAATAATTATTTTCTGAATACGAAAATTCAAGTCGCACCATCCTTAAGTTGTCTTAGCTAGGACCATCTCTATTTGCTGATATTATCAATCTGGTGACTTCTTAATTTAACCAATTTGACGTGTTAGCAAAAAAATTAAAATTAATTTTAATTTGGTAATAGTAATACAGGCTAGCAGAGAAACAGTAATCCACACATGTTGGACTTCTAAATTAATCAACTCCATTTATTTTCCTAGTTGGCCAACTAGTCCAAGTCTCCAGCCTGTAATGAGAAACCAAAATTAGCAAAGCTGCGGGGACCCAAGAACCCAACTCCAGCTCCAGTTCGTCTCCCTCCTCGCCCCTCCACCACCACAACCGCAACCCTAGCTTTCATCTGACCATGGGCGGCGAGATGGCTGAGGCCGAGGGTAAGATCCACTCCGCCTCCGCCTCCACACCCGCCGCTGTCGCCTCGTCCGGCTTCCCGCCGTCGGCGCCGCCGCAGCAGCTCCACCACCACCACCACCCCTACTCGCCGCAGCAGTACGGTACCTTTGAGTCTCCGTCCGCCCCCGGGGAGTTCCCGCCGCCGGCTATCGGCTTTCCCCAGCCCGCTCCGCCCCCCGGCTCCCGGAACCACCCGACAGCGCACGCGGTCTACCCACCCCACCCCTACTCGCCGGCCGCGCCGTACTACGCCCAGGGCTACCAGGCCGTGCAAGGTACCATGAACCCTAGACCTGCGATCCCGTGCCACACTTGGCAGACGCATCTGATCGTTAATTCCGCAGGAGGGGTTTTTGGTTGGAGAATTCTGTTTGTACAAGCTGCTAAATTTTGCTAAAGTTAAGAATTGAAGGCCTTATCGGGTTGTGTATATGAAGGGCAAATTGTTTAATTAGAATGTGCCTTGTTATTGCAAAAAGGCTTTGTTTGTGATAAAGAAGCGGTCGTTTCCGATCATGCTCAGATGGCCACATGTGTGATAATGCATGTTGGCCTGTGGGAATGCATTCTGAAAATGCTTGTATTAGGAGGTCCTTTGCTGAAGTCAGTGTCCAGTATCAACTTGCCACCATATCTCCCTGCAAGGGCAGAATATGTAGGTTTCATGTTTCGTTCGAATTCAGTGGTGGGGTTGAAAGTGCCATACTAGAAACAAGAGATGGTTTCTCATCTGGGGGTCTATCTGATATTATTGGAATTTGGACAGAGTCCTGATTGCTTCCCTTATATGTATGTCCCAAACATGTGATTGGTTTCATGCCAAAGGCAACGTTCGTAATCAATGGTAGAGGAGTGAGATTGGACATTGGAGATGAAGAATGCAATGAACTAATGAAGTTGTTGGGTGAAATTTCCCAAGTAATAACATAGTTGATTTGCTTTGGTCTTGTCTAGTTGGGGCTTGAGCTTGTGCATAAGCACAATAAGCAAGTCCATAAGCCAAGGGAAGGCAGCTTGAGCATCTCAATACAAGTGAAGATTAACTTTGTTTAAAACCACTCCAAATGCAGCACTGTTTGGTGGTTTGGCTCATTTATTACCTGATTTAAACAAGATTGTGGATATGTGGTTGGTTAGCTTATGGCCTTGCAGTTATCTTGTACTTTTATTGACACCAATAAGAAATATCAAATATATACTGAAAGTTGGTTTGTGTGAATTATTTTGCTACAAATGAATAAACAAGTAACCATGCACCCTCATGTTAATTGATGATCTGGTCCTTGCTGTGTCTTAGGTTATATTCCTGTTGTTGAAGGAAGGCCTGTGAGAATGCGTCGTCTTCCATGTTGTGGCCTCGGCATGGGCTGGTTTCTGTAAGTTTCTCTAAACATTATCTTGCAGTACATTTCTGAAATTAGATTAAACTCCTGAGGAATTTTTTTGGGGTACTACTACTGTTTGGAAAAAGGTTTATTATTGGGTTCTTCCTTGCTGCTATCCCGTGGTATATTGGAGCTTTTGTTCTGCTATGCGTTCGAGTACATGACTACAGGGAGAAACCAGGATATGTCGCTTGCACTATTGCTGTAAGTCCTTTTTACTGATGCAATACTCCTTATGTTGATGTTACAATCAAGTATTCATTTGTTATCATCAAAAATTACTGGTGAAGAATATGTTTGTTTGTTCTGAGACTTTGAGCTTGGTACTGTTAGCTGCAGTGCCAGGTTTGTTAATGCAGAGTGTGCATGCATAGTGACACTGAGAGCCCTGCTGTTTGATATTTTGATTATGGCACTGTTGCTTAAGAGTATACAATTGAACTTGGAATACAAAACACAGTTGAACAGTTGTGCATCTTTATTATGTTTTTTCCAAAGCGGAAATGAAACAATTCTAAGTTAGAAAAATGGGTAGAATCAGATATTGCTTGCAGCTTTGAGTTATGCAGCCGCTAAAGGTTATGATGGAGGCACTGAAATGGCTTCAACATGTAATAGTGACAAACTTGCTACTTGCCTGCGTAAATTTAGCTTGTTATAACTCACAAGTGATGTTAAAATAGTAGCTGATGTAATATACTAGTTATCACTCCTTATGATTGAAGGAAGACAACTAACCTTTCTTCAAACTTTCTATGTCATAAACAGGCCGCGCTTGCTGCAATTGCCGTCCTCCTTGGGGTCACAAAGGGGACAGATATGTGGTGAATTCCTTCTAATACATCAGCTGTCACTTAATGTAAATTTTCGCTCATCCTATTGTAATGGGTCTCCTGGGCTGTACATGTATGCTTAAAAAAAATAGGGTGGAACAGCATTGATGTACTATAATATTATTTTACATGATTTGTATTCAAATATCAACTGTAGTTTTACTCGTATGTTTTCTTTTGAGAAGCTATGCTTCATGATGGTATAACATTGGGTGTTCTATGAACTTATCATCTTATTTAATTTCCCGCTACGATATGAGGGTAATATGTCGTTTTGGTAGCTACATTGCTGCGTGACAATTGAAGCTTATGCGTATCATGTTTTGTTTTTCCATGGGTTGGTTTGATGTCGTCCAGTATTGGAAGCGGTAGTGCTTATGAGTTATGACTTATGAGCCAGCCACCGATATTCCTATCGATCATTGAAGGGTAAAAATGAATTATGAGTGATGCAAATTTGGTTGAATTATTTAAGGTCCTATTGTTTTTATCTCCTGCGGCCCGGCCCGGCATGCATGTGCCCAGACGAGTGGGCCGTACCGGGCACGATGGTGGCCCCTGAACCCAAAAATCAGGAACATAGCCGAAAAATTAACCTCTTGAAAATTTGACCCCAACACCTCTAGGGTGCCTAACTCATACGTACTAATCAACTCAACCACAAATTGTCAAACCATCTATCTCCCATGGCCCATGTGCGAGAGGCCCAGCTGACTTTCTCCCCCTTCCCACTCCCACCCCACGTTTCATGGGATGCTTGCTTCGAAAAAATTTTGCCCGGCCTAAAAAATTATCGGATTACAGTGAAATGTGCATGGACTCCTATTTAAACATGTCCATGAGTTACCTGGACAAGCCTTGGTTGGTTCTTTTCTCTAGGCGTGCCCAGCACACACCCAGGCGACCAAAAAACAGACGCTGGAGCTAGTCACGATGCGTCCCCTCACCGCCCATGTCGTTGTTACCTGCCACCTCCAACCGGCCGCCGCGGACACCCGATGGACCAACATTAGGGCAAGAGTGGGCAAGTGGCCCAACCTGCTTTTTTGTAATTACAAAATGTCCTTGCAATAATAGTTATTATATAGTAATTTGCCCCCTCTAGTTATTCAAAATCAGGCATAAGCCCCTCTAATATTCAAGAAAAACCCTTCGGTTTAAGTTATTTTAGGAAATTTTACTCTGACAAGTCTTACTAGAAATTTTTTTATTAATAATCCAAAGTAAAAAAAATAATTTGAAAAATAACCCACACTTTATGAAAATTGTGAAACTATACCGCCACCTCATCTAATCGCGCTTCACGACCGCAACAATATGCCACCGGGAATCTCTCGCGCCTGACGACCGCGACATGGTCCCAAAGCCACTTCTCGCCGACCACAACCGTGAGAACCTTTTATTCCCAAACCTGTGCGCGACAAAAGCTGGCCAGGTCTTTTCCATCTCCCATCCGCGACCAAAAGCTGGTTTTTTTTGTCGCATCTCCCACGCGCGACAGTAACTTCCATCGCATAATCTCACGAGTTTTCGTGTGTTCGGCCAGCTTTTAACCCTCCCCATCCGGTTACTCTCTCTCTCTCATTCATTTTGCCCTCTCTCCCACACTTGTTGTACTTCAAAATTTGTGTGTTTGAACCAATTTTTCTTCAAATTTGATCGTTGTTTAAAGTCAGTGCAGTTGAGAAAGTTGTAGCTTGAAGAAAGATCTTCCAAACGTGGTAACTTTCGTTGAAATGCGATTATTTTGCTAATTTATATGCTAACTATGTGATTAGTAACTAAGTTGATGTTAAAAGTTAATGTTATCTGTTATATTTACGTTAGATGTTAATTAAGTAGATTTTAAATAAATAGATGTTAAAAGCTTATGTTTAAAACACCTCTTCTATATTTATCTAAGTATTTAAGGTAGTTTAATCACAGTTTTCTTCTACTTTGTAAATCTTTCGTATTTTAAAGTTTTAGCATGAGGTGGAAAGTTGGTGAAACTTGACCAGCAGGTGAATGTGGGTATTTGGCCATTACACTGTAGCATTAGTAATTTTCTCAGATTTAAAATGGTCATTGTATTGTAGCATTATTCTATCATTTTATGTGACCCAAATTCTTTTGACCTAATTCTAAATGCAAGGGTTTACTTGAAATTTTAAAAGTTTTTGGGCTGCAATGAAAAGTGGAGTTTTGTGTAAAAGGGTATTTTGGTCAATTTACTATTCATTTAGTAAAATTTTAAGAGTATTTTAGTAATGGTCAAGCACATAATCATGTCTTTATTATTTAATTCCAAAATTTTAATTATTTTTTAGGACTACTTTGTAAAGGGTATTTGTATAAATATTTCCTTCAGTTAAGTTCATGGGTCATTTAGTAATAAAATTTATAAGGTTTTTCACTACGCGGGCCTCCTTGCAATTTCATTCTTTTATTCTATCATTTTATGTGACTCAAATTCTTCTGACCTAATTCTAAATACAACGGTTTACTTGAAATATTCTCGGGATTTCATTCAGAATTTGTACCTTTCCTATATATCCCCAGAAAATAGAAAGCTTTTGTAAAGTGAAAAGAATTTTGGTCAAATTACTGTTAACTTAGTGTATTTTTAAAGGTATTTTAGTAATACTCTAGTATACAATAAGGCTTTTCTTTTTATGATGCAATTAATTAGGAGTAAATTGTGATTATTCCTTTTGCAATTAAATCCTAAATTGGTGAAACATTAGTGATTAGGTTTATTTCAATTTCCCATAATTTTCAGAAGTTTCTCTTGTGCATAGCTTACCTTTAGGTTTAGGGTATGTTCTATCATTTCATGTGAATCAATTCTTTTAACCTAATTTTAAATAAAAGCAGAGATTGTTTGAACTATCCAAATTGCTCTACTTACTCACATTATAAGTTTCTATATGATCATGCAATGAAATGCAAAAGAATTTGAAATTTAAAAGCTTTTTAAAACATTAAGAAATTTAGGGCATGATAAGGGACCAGTTTGAGTCCCACTCGACCAAAACCAACCAAAACCGGATGCAACTCGACCAATTCGACCAGTTTCGAGTCCAACTCCCTCAAACCGACCAAATCCGAGTACATTTCGACCACATCCGACCACTGACACCAGTTTTGCGCCTCCCAAACTGAGTCCAGCTCGAGCATGCCACGTGGGACCATCTGTATCGTCGAAAAAATCAATCAAACAGCCGAAAAATAGGTCGTGCCCAAATCGGGGTACTTTTCGACCGCGGGAGCTTTTTGTGTTCAAATGAAGCCGTTTTCGACCACGGACGGGCGTGTTTTGTGTTTGAATGACTGCCTTTTCGACTGCGGGCGCCGATTTTGCAGCCAAAAAGGTCACGACCAGGGTTAAGGTCGTGTAGTAGTCGACCAGGAGTGTTTTGTTGTTTCTTTTGTTTTGTTGGTCGTTGGAGGGTCAAAAGTGGAGGAATTGAGCCCAAATTTGGCAGGATTGTTCCCTGGAACATGGTGAATACAACAGTGGAAGCAACTTGTGAAAATAAGCAAATTTTAGACATAAAATGTCACATCAAGGAAGTTTTGAGCATGAAATTTGCATGTTTTGATACTAAACTTAATGGTCTAAGCATATAATCATGTCTTTATTATTTAATTCCAAAATTTTAATTATTTTGTAGGAATTCTGTGTAAAGGGTATTTTTATAAATATTTCCTTTAGTTCATGGATCATTTTGGTTTTTCACTGCACCAGCCTCCTTGCAATGTAATTCTTTCATTTTTATTTCATCGAGACTTTTCTTTTATATTAATAATTGGCTAAGAGACTCAATTGTGAATATTCTTTTCACAATTATATTCTTAAATTGGTAATTGCATTTATTTCAATTTTCCATGATTTTTAGATATTTTTTTTGTACATAGTTTAAAGTTAGGTTTTGAGCTTTATTTTATCATTTTATGTGACTCAAATTCGTTTGACCTAATTCTAAATAAATAATAGGGTTTGCTTGAAATTTATTCAGGATTTCATTCAAAATTTCTACGTTTCCTATATATCCTCAGAACATAGAAAGCTTTTGTAAAGCAAAAAGAATGAAAGGGTATTCCAAAGAAGCATACGTTTTTTCAACAATATCGTCATGCCTGTTTTGATTTTTGAAAACCGGCATGATCCATAAAACAAATGCTAAAAGTTACAGATGAAGGAGAATGGAGCAACCCAGAAATTACCTATAAATATATTGATTATGTTAACTATGTGATTTAAAAATCATAATATGTTTACTTATAATTGTTGCGTAAATATGTTCTGTAGGGAATGGAGCAACCCGAAAATTTCTGCATATTTTATGGCGACAGTTTGATTCGTGATGGGCCAAACGGTGTAGATATGAGTCATTGCAAATATGTTATGGCCGATTTGAACATACATAACACATCTTTCACGGATCTTAAGTTATGGATACTTAGTTTGTTCGGCAAGAGTGTAGAACATGAGACAATTCAAGTAGAGGGGCTCATTGTGAAGGAGACAGCTAACGGCCCATACTGGGTGTTGCGCGAACTGAAAGGGAACAACTCGTGGGGGCCATTTGTGAGGAGAGTGAAGGACCCTTATGGCGGTTTGGGCGGTCGGTTTTTTGTTTATGTCCAGTTCGGTGACCTAGAACAGCCAGAGGGTGATATTGGAGCCGGCCCTAGTAGCGACGCACGAGCGGGAGAAATGAATGCACTGGTTCCGCCACCATTCAGGACTAGTGACTAGTCAGAAGCTTTTTGTCACACACGTGTTGATGTGTGTGAGTTCTTGGAAGATCTTGGAACTGTGTCCGACGAAGATGATGAAGATGACTTGACAGACTCCGAAGCATCTGAAGACTCTGACGAAGATGATTTCAAGACCCCCTAACAATGGATTGATGAATCTGGATTTAGTTCGGCAGTGCTGCCGACGGACCAAAACTCAAGATGGTTTTTTGAGCAAAGTAGCATCCAGCTCGAGCAAGAGTTTCGAACGAAAGATGTGCAAAATGCCGTGACTAGATGGTCTCTTGCACTCAACCGACAGTACAAAGTGGTGAAGTCTACCCCCAGGTTATACGATGTCACATGTCTTACACCAGGCTGCGCATGGAATGTTCGTGCCATGCAACCAAAGGATGACATTGGTTTTGTGGTCACGAGAGTTAACGCCCACACATGTGAGCTTACTGAGGCATTGGACAGCCATAGAAACATGACTGCGGCATTTGTAAGCAACATCATCCAGCCCGCAGTACGGGAGAACGTATCGATAATGCCAAGAGAGATCATCAAGCAAGTGGCAGATCGATGTGGTTATCGTATCAGCTACAACAAGGCATGGAGAGCAAAGCAGAAAGCAATTGAGGACATGTATGGCACATACGCAGATGCATACAACACAGTGGTGCGGTTGCTTCGAAACATTGCACCAACGAACTCAGGCACATTTGTGGATATGCTCGATCAGACAGCTGTTGCCCCAGATGGCAATACCATAGAGAACACAAGAGTTTTGCACCGTTTGTTCTGGGCATACCCACAGTGCATAGAGGCATTCACATGGTGCCGGCCGGTGTTATGTGTGGATGGCACATTTTTGACTGGGAGGTACAAAGGGACACTACTGATTGCGATTGCTGCAGATGCTAACAATCAATTACTTCCATTAGCATATGCAGTTGTAGAAGCCGAGAGCACGGAAAGTTGGTTGTGGTTCTTGGTGAACGTGAAGCGAGCGGTTGTAAAGGATCGTGAGAAGATCTGCATTATTTCTGATCGACACAAAGGCTTGCTCAGAGCCATTGAGATCATGCAGGGCGCTCCCGATCCACCTTACAAGTGGGAAGACGTGGTGAGCCGTTGGTGCATGCGACACCTTGCATCCAACCTCTTCACCAAATTACGGAGCAAACAAATCATGGACCCATTTAAGAGGCTATGCTCGCAGAACCAAGTGAGCAAGTACGACACTATCTTCGAGAAGCTCGAGGAGTTGACACTGAAGTACACAGCTAATAAAGGGTCCGGGGTCGGCGATGGGGATGCTATAAGTAAATTTTCACAGTGGATCAGCGACAAAGAGAAAGAGAAGTGGTCGTTGCTGCATGACGAGGGTGGGGCAAGGTATGGCATCATGACGACAAATCTATCTGAAGTTTGTAACTATGTTTTGAAGGGGGTACGATGCTTGCCATTGACCGCGATTGTGGAGATGACATGGTATCGCACTACGCAATATTTCAACAACAGAAGCCTTGCAGCCAAGATGCTGGTCGACGATCCATTTAGAACCTTACCGGACGTGGTGCAAAAATACATGAATTTTCGGATAAATAAGGCCCAGACGCATGAGGTGGAGATCATCAACTGATTGCACAAGATAATTTCAGTCCGACTGCACCAGAAGCGGGTTAATGGCCATCTCAGAGCCGACAGGGTACACGAAGTCATTCTGGGGGATGTTGCGGAGTGCACATGCAACAAGGCCATGTTATTACACAAGCCATGTTCGCATGTCATTGCTGCATATGCGGCACTCTGTATAAGCCCATCTCCATACTTTTCTGAGTTCTTCAGCCTTCATAACCTTCAACAGACTTGGAGTGGTATTTGGAGGGTCTTCATGAAGGTTGGTGATTACAAAGTAATTCCATCCGATGAGACCAGGTGGATCCCACCTTTCAACCTCAGGAGAAAGGGACCTAGTCGTCGGAAGACGCTTCGCTTGCACAATGACATGGACGAATCACAGAATGCGAGCACTCGAGGTAGAAAATGCTCAATTTGCAAACAAGCCGGGCATACCAGAAAGAATTGTCTACATGCACCCGGCCCATCCACCTAGTATTCACACATGTAATAGTGACGCGCAACGAGTCATGTGATAGTTCATGAGTTCTGTATTCTATCGTTATTTAATATTTTCCAATATTTTGGTAGTCCTTTCACATTCGTAACAGTGGATGTTCTATGAATACTCTAATTGAGCCAGAAACTTCTCTATTTATAATACACAGGTAAACATGCCCCAAAAAAACTCCTTGACAAACTCTTGGTATTGCAATGAAACATTGCACGTGAAATGTCGTACAAAAGGTGTTTTAAACGTGATTTTTGCATGTTTTCAGAACTAAACTTTGTAGGCCTGATCCCTGCAACACAGAGAACACAATTGGGAAAGAATCTTGTAGAAATAATGAAACTTTGCACATAGAATGTCGTATGGAAGGAGTTTTAAGCGTGATTTTTGCACGTTTTTAAAACTAAACCTACGGTAAAATTCTACCAGATTAAGACTTATGTGGTGTCAAATCCAAACTCATTTATTTGTTATATTTCGAATTGTTATGCTAACGGTAATTAATTTATGCAGAGATGGCTCACAAGGATGTATGGCTTCCAGAGCTACTCAGTGGCAGGTGGGACAATGCTCATCGTGGGCGTGTATTGTCGCGAGGTGGACATCTTGAGCCACTTGTAATGAGGGCTCCCATGGAGTACTGGTCTCTTGATGCGAGATACATCCCTATTCTCGCAAAGGCGGGTTTACTACTGTTTGCTCGTATGCTGCAAACTGGTCATGGCCTCACATTGGATCGATCGTTGGTCACCGCGTTGGTGGATCGATGGCGCCCCGAGACACACACGTTCCACTTCCGATGGGGGGAAATGACGATCACGTTGGAGGATGTGGGTATGCTCCTAGGCCTACCTGCCGCAGGAGCACCCATCGTTCCATCACCGCCGCCTGCAGACTGGCGCACTCAGGTAAACCTTAGGTTCAACATCGTTCAACAGGCAGATCAGATCCCATCAACTAGGCTTGGTGTGCTGCATAGGTTTTTGTTGCGCTATCTTGACTGCCCGCCTGATGCGCTGGAGCATCTTGTGCGCCAGCATTTGTTCGCATACTGTTGGTAATGTTCCAGTATATCCTGTTCCAATCTACACACGGGGATACAGTTCACCCATGGTTCATTCCATTGGTGGAGAGCATTGTCGATGCCCAACCAGAGCATGTTCCCCAGTACAACTGGGTCATGTCCGTGCTTTGTAGAACATACCGGGGGTTGTGTGATGCATGTGTCCGGACTGCCCCAGAGTCCGTATTGTCGGGATGCTCCCTCCTGCTGCAGCTATGGTCTTGGGAGCATCTTCCAATTGGCCGGCCACGCTTGGATCGACCAGTGCATCCATACCCCAAGTCTGATGATGTCCATGATTGGGTGGATCGCCCAACCATGGGCACAAGATGAATGCACGGTCGACCGAGATGGTCTGCGAACCAGGTTCGCCGGTGCTACGTCTTGTACCAGGGGGATTTCGATCTACTCCACGAGTCATGAGTCGTATGGTGTCCGTGGACACTAGATTTCATTGAGAGCATTGCACCACATGGCATATCGATCATGTGCACAGTGGGCAACGATTGTAGGATGACACGACGTCATCTTGTGTTCTCTTATATGGTGGAGCCGTACTACCCGGAGCGGATGATGCGTCAGTTTGGATTATATCAGCACACCCCACCTCCGGAGAGAGAACGTGACAGGGATCTCCCCAAGGAGGTGCACAGGTACACCCATACATGCATAAGATTTGAATTCTGTTTTTCTGTTTCGATACCTACCATTACCTCCATTTTATTTTGTAGGCAGAGTAGGCAAGGAAGGCAGATCGACAATTGGGCGCACAAGAATGGCAGATGGGTGTAGGAGTGGAACGAGCTTGCAAAGACCGATGTAATTGCAGAGGTTCGAGTGTACGATCACAGTACATACCAAGCGTATCTTGATTGGTATATGCCCCTTACCCGCACGCGGCTTTCTCGTGTGCCTGAGGATACACCAACACATATACCGCATTCGGAACGTGTGCAATTAGGGTTTGATTCTGATTGGCCGGGTCGGATACAATTCGGACTCGGAGTCCTCAGCCGAACTTATGCAAAATTTGTAATAGCAAGACCTTTCAAGATGACCCTCCGGGAAGGTATGTAGAAATATGGAGAACAGGAGCACAGAGAGGTTTATACAGGTTCGGGCCCTCGAAGGTGGGAGTAATAGCCCTACGTCCTGTTGGGATTTCACTATATGTGGGAAAGATTTACAAAAGGGCTGGAAAAGACCTTCACAGGCGAAGGTTTTTTCCTATATAAGGATACAGAAAGAAGCCAAAGAGGCTTGTAAAAAACTATCTAATTTAGGCCGTAGACTTGGCTGTTTGAGTGGTTGAGATGTGATGTATCTCGCTTGTATTAGAGACGTTGATCCCTCCTGTTTGATGCATCTTGCCACCCTTTTATACTGGTCGAAAGGGTGCCATGTCGTAACTGCATCAGACAGTTATTCGGATGCGGTTTTAGAGAACCGCTCTTAACCTCCACGCAAGTTTAACACGTGTTATTCATAGATAACTGCACGTATTAACCTCCTAACGGTTGATCTTCCACGCGGAGGAATCTTCGGGATACTTGGGATATTCTCGCTATAGGGACAGCCGGACAGGTAAACCCCAAGTACCCTGGTCGAAAGTGCTCTGACCGCGGGATGTTGGCTGACCGCGCAACATCTCCAACATTCTGTTCGCGTATAGCACACGAATTCCTGACCGCGCGAAGCCTGCGGTCTGATCGCCCAAAGCCCGCGACCTCGGGCTGATGCTTCTCAGAATAACTTGAGTTCGCACCGCCAGGCACGTGTCTGGTTCGAATCTGCCTTGAACCAATAGTGCATTTATTTGAATTGACTCGGGTGTCAATCCTCGTCAGCTAGCCCCCAAATTTGAAGGAAACGAAAGGACGTGTTTATTTCGAATTTAAAGTCCTGCATCGGATTTTTAACCCAACTCTTCAAATCCCCCGCTTAGTGGCGCACTAAGTGGGACGGTTGGTTCCCCGAGACGGGTTCTGGGTATTACGTGACAGGTAATGATGGCGCCGTTGAAACGTTTTTTTAACCCGAGGTAAAACTGTAAATGCTTTTTTAAAAAACCCAAGACACTCGGAATGTAAACTGTCACCTTGGCGGCTATAAATACCGGGTCTTTGAATTCGTAAAGCTTCACAATTTCTTCTCACGGTTAAGTTCTTTCTAAAGTCACCTTCATTCTTCTCCTCATACACCTCCTGATGGCAGATCACAACATCATCGAGATTGAAAGTGATGAAGAGGAAGTTCTTAAGCAAGAGCCTCAAATGCCTGAAGATTCATCTCCTTTAAGGAAGAAACCCAAGGTTGATGAAGGATCTTCCAGCAGAGCAAAGGTAGAAGATGAGCCATCATTCTTTCTTCCTTCAACTTTCTACTCCAATACTCCCTGCTTTTGTTTGGGTGATCGATTTTCTGGTCGACAAGTGGTGACTATACAACCAGAAGATCCTCAACTTGTGTTGGAGAAGCAATCTCCTGGTGGAAAGGTTGCACTTCCACCGTCTGGTGATCATCCGCCTTTATCGGGTGATCTACTTTCCAGGATGGATATATCAACCTGTCATGAGCATGGACAGGTAATGAT